>OY982559.1:288303-918477 GCA_963859945.1 Euplagia quadripunctaria
GAACTGTAGCTTAGAAATATCTTCGTATCTCATACGTCAACGATTTAGCAATAGACAGATTAGGTCGACACCGATACCCGTTCGTTGTTTTCAATATAAAATACGCTACCCGCGTCGAAACTCCGCTAACTTCTACAAAGCTAACTTCTACAACGCTAACTTCTCCAACAGTATTGGTGAGATCCTTGTTGACCAAGAAACCAACGGCACCCTGGGAGAACAAAACATCTTCTTTAAAGTAAAACAGATTGTCTGACTCAAGGTTTATCTTGGAATTTCCCTATCTTCGGATCTCTGATAACCCCAATATGTACGCGGCATAGTTTTACCTTAAATTCAGTGAAATGTTGATCCAACTGCAATGTGTTACAAGTTGTAGTTGGTAGTAACTTAAGCTAGGTAAATAAATGATAAATAAAATATATGTGTCGCGTAACATCAAATGTGGGTAAATCCATAAAACAAAATATTTAACTTTTTGGTATGCTGAGATTGCTGAAAAATATTTCTTTTTACCTATCTTACCAAATAAAGCTAAACCCCTTTAAATTTGAAGAAAAATGCAAATAAAATTTACAAATTATATCAAACCAAGTCAAATCCATTGGGACCTTTTTACCTGATGAAGGCAAATCCATTTGAACCAATGAGCAAGCTCCATTTATGCAACATGGCCGTCAGTTGACTTAAGACACGTCAAAAGTTTCTCATCGCATCTTCCGGATTTTACGTGTTTAATTAAATTTACGGGTCGACTGCTTGTCCTCTGGCGGACGCAGAAAGCAGAAACCATCACTCATGTTTAGTTAAATAAGTGAGTTATTGTAGAACGGTTGACTTGTGTGTAATTTTAGTGTTGATGTTCATGTTGCAGATAAACGTGTGGCAGTGTTCGAGTTGATTAGAGCCACGACAGACCCACGACTGCGCCCCGACGTGTAACCGATCTCACCACGACACACTGTATATACGTCATGCCCGTGTGGTACACACACTAACATACACTCACCTAACAGTACTTACGTGTATCACTAATTGTACTACTCCATGTTACATGTATTGTGTATCCAAACCAAAGAGAGTAGCGACACCTTTTGTATATTTATAAACGGATGTTGAGGACGCTCCCGGACAGACTCGCCCCGCACCCCGCCGTGTAGCCGCGTCGCGCGGCTACACGGCGGGGTGCGAGGGCGTGCCGTTGTAAGACTAGTGAATATGTATTACCGCAAGTTCCCATGAAATACTCTCTGTTCGTAGTGTTAAGTATTAGCCGGTAGTTGGTAATGTACAAGTATTATATATGCGTATTAAGTAGGCAGGCGCGTCCAGCGGCCTGCTCTCGTATTCCTGTGTATGTATAAAGACCGACGATGACCACCACGCGGCGACCTAGTACAGTGCCGCACGATGCGCCCCACTCGCCTCCGTCGGTCACCAGTTCCGCGCTTTTCAGTTCTGCTAGTTCATTTTGACATTTATTTATCAGTGCCAAATGTATGTTTGTAAGATAACCGCGCGGGTGTCCGCCCGCCCGCGGCGCGTGCGCACATTCCTCACACGATATATAGACTTTCTACTTAGACTTAACAATAGTTCGTGTACTCTTTTGTTTAGCATTAAACTAAATGAATAGTTAGTTAGTATGTATGTTATGAGACTATTTCGACTCGGACCAATAGCGACGCGCGATGCTTATTCGTCTGGTGTGGCACAATGTCTCACGCGCCACACGCCACACGCCACGCGCCACCACAGTTCGCATCTAAGACTGTCTTTAAGTATTGAATTGTTTGGGCCTATTTATTGTATCGCGGACGTCTTAAAGCATCGCTCTATTTGATAAATTGTTCTTGCATTATTGCATATTGGAAATTATATATTTTATTTTATTATAGTGCGAACAAGTGAAGTTCTCAAACATTAATTATCTTAAGTTAGCGTACTGTGATACGGCTTATAATATAGTAATAATTATGCTCAATATTTTCTTTTACTATTATTTGTATTAATCGAAATTATAAGGTATTTTAATAAAATGATTATTATATACTATTGCGATCGGTAACAAGTGAATCGGTATCAAAACATTTACGTGAAGTTCTTTGAGCTCGGTGCGACGCGGTGCGAGCGGCGACTCGGTGACCGGCGACGCCACGCCGCCGAGTCGCCGCTCGCATCGTGCGCTCTTAACTGTAACATGTGTATGCTAGTCTTTATTATTATAATAAAAATACATACGTAAGTTCTCTAAAATAGGTTCGTGTACAACCTTCAAGCTGTTTTAGTAACCACTGTATCGTAAGGATTTTGTATTAGCTGAGCGGGGCAGGTCTCGGCCGGGCCCCCTCTTTCTCCCTCAAGTTTCGAACGTCAGGCGTGGCCGCTCTGAGCGCACTCGACAGGCTCAAGCCGTTTCCACAGGCGGCGAGCGCGAGCGAGCTCGCTACGAGCGATTCGTTTAGCGCTTCCAGTGCGTTCCGAGCAGCTCC
This sequence comes from Euplagia quadripunctaria, assembly GCA_963859945.1. Lineage (NCBI taxonomy): Eukaryota > Metazoa > Arthropoda > Insecta > Lepidoptera > Erebidae > Euplagia > Euplagia quadripunctaria. Next base: position 290,796 of record OY982559.1, read on the forward strand.
GCACTGATCGCTGCCGCATGTATCCGAAGGCAGTGAGCGCTTGCTGTGCAGTATGTACCCTTGCTCCCTCTGGTCCCCTTCTATAATAAGTAATACAATCCAAAGATACATAACAGATGTCCAAGTGTAATGGAAATAAAAGGATTTCTTTAAGACGCAACTCTTTCATTTCAGACACCTTACCTTTTTAGCCTTTTGAACGACGGAGCAAAAACGGAACGGTGTACATGTACCTCCCATGCCAAGCCACGTTTTTCAGTGAAACAATCTACAAAAAAATATAGGTATTCCACTCAGATCATAGAACCAAATAGATTTGCCTTTTAGATCGACATATATGAAAACCGCTGTCTCCAAATTGTCCCTTCCTATTAGTTTACAACTACATATGCAGTTCAACAGAACCAATAGATGCGTAGACTCTCACATAAGCGTGTAAGAAATAGCGTTTATTTAGAGTTACCGTCCGCCTTACATTAACATAGATATCAATAATTATCATTGTGCTGTGCAAAAGCAATTTATATTTCATATACGCTAGTGATTTCAATAACAAAAATAAAGTATAAAGTTATCGAAATGTCCATGGAACTTCTTGATGCTTTTTTTTTAAATGTGAAACTTAGTTTGTATGAGCCACGGTATAACTGCATGATACGAGAACGCTTCTCGTATCATGCAGTTATACTTTGAGCCGTGTCAGCAACCTACTTTATTCATTGCTTTAATCATACCTACTTAAAATCAGTTCGCGTTTATATTCAACTATCCATTGACGTGTCGCGACTCACCTATATCATTATCATTAATATCATTTTTATCTATAAATACAGTCAGTTAAATTTATTCCTGAGTTTACTGATTTATTCTATAACCTAGTGTACGGACCATAGTTATTTTTTGTTTTTTGTTAGTTAAAATGAAATACGATTAAATATAAAAATCTTTTTAACCAAAAATTAAACCGACAAAAATAACTAAAAGCAATAAATAAATAAACCTCTTAAGTCTTGAGCTTATTTACATAAACTATCAAATTTTATATAAACTTATTTTGAGTCGGCGCCAAACAACAAATTGATTAATTATCTCAATTTTATATGTACCTACGTAGAAATGGACATGGCTATACGTAGGTGACTAATCATTTTATTATTTGGCGCCATATATATATATTTTATATTAGTGTTGATCTTGCAGAACAACTATATATTTTGAAAATAAGGTTTTGCACAGGAACCTAAAACAAAAAAAAATAATCCGCAAAAGATCGACAGTAAGAAGCTACCGCACGTGTTTTATGACCTCTAGTTATATCAGCTTCCACTGCCGGCGACACGCCTAGCGCGTTCGTCGTACAAGACATAGTGTAAATTGGGGTGGCACTGAAAGTGTTAATATCATGTCAGGTTTTTTAAATATACCCTAAATTATTTTTGTTAAAGCGCCTACGCAATTAGTGTGCGCAATAGTGCGTATGTACTTCGGCATTTATTTACCTTCATAGGGCGCTTACGCTCAGGTGCATAATAATAGGGGTTAAAGTATGAAATTGGCGTTTTATAGTAATAGATACTTTGAATTGACATTAAACTTTTATGGTGTAAGATATTCGAGTGAAACTTTTTTTAAATTATACCTATGAGATTTTTCTTTTAAAAAAATGTGCAACGTTCAATTTCAATTGTTTTTAATTAAGCTTAATTATTGAAGACGAGTTCCGACGCGGTAGAAACGGCTCGCAATATCAATGCTGCGTTTGAAGAGGAGACTGCTAATGAACGCACCGTGCGTTTTTGGTTTAGGTAAACGCTTTCGTAATGGAAACTTCGATTTGAAGAACGAACTACGTGGAAGACCGCCCACACAGGTAAATAACGCTGAATTGAAGGAGATGGTGGAAGCCAATCCGAGTCAAACTACCCAGGAACAATGATGGCGAAACTAGCAGTGAAACAGCCCCGCCTCGTGAATCGATCTTCACCATTATTGCTCAATGATAACGCAAGACCTCACACTGTACGGGATACCGTTGTAACTCGGCAGGAGCTGCAGTTAGAAACCATACGTCATCCTCCGTACTCGCTAGACCTTGCTCCAACTGACTACCATTTTTTTCGTGATTTGGACACTTTTCTACGTGGTAAAAAATTTCTTCCTAGGACGTAGGACGTCCCACACAGTTTGTCGAATCTAGATCCCCAGAGTTCTGTCACAAAGGCATAAATGAACTTCCAATTAGATGGCAGCAATGTATAGATAATCAGGGTAAATTTTAATATTTTGATTAAAAGCGTATTGTCGAAAATTGTCTTTAAATGATGCTATTTTCATTTCATCAACCATTCCAATGTTACCAAAATTTCATCAACAGTTGCTTTTTTAGGAAAGTCAAAGATTTAAATAGAAAGCTACGGACGTAAAAAGGCATGTCGTACGGTGTGTGGGGCTTGCTCAATTACCAATCCCATATATTATTATAGAAGACGCATATGAATATGTTATGAATAAAACCCCTGACAGTGAAGGAATAAAGAAATTTAAAAATTATTTCAAAAAACAATGGCTCAAGAAGAATCACATGATAACGTCTTGCTCTTGCACAAACGAAAATAAGAGGACAAATAATAATATTGACGGTTGGCACACATCATTATCACAATTATTAGATTGTTTAGTAACGGAAAGTGGTGTATATAGTTCGAAAAAGAAAAGTCAGAAAAATAAAGAATACGAATGAATCGATCAGAAAATAGATAAAATAAATTTAAGTGGGCCATTGTTTGGAAATAATGAAATACAATTGCATTATAAATTAAAATTATCATATTTCAAATTAATATTTTCGTTATGTATTTGGCTACATTTTAATCATTACAAAAATATTTATTAAACTACATAAAATACATTACAATATTTTTGTTTAAATTAAGGCAAACCCCATAAATATTAAACACTATTTCAACTCCCGTGTTTGTAACCAAAAAACTATATTCAATGTAAACGTGATCAACAGTGATTGACAAACCTAGCAAATGGTTGCTTATTAAGGAAAGTCGCTCTTCGATCGCAACTTCACTTTTTGAAAAATTCCTGGCTGGCAACCGGTACCGTAGGAAGGAAAAAAAAATCTTCTATCGCAACCAGTTGCCAAGAAAGAAGATAAAATCCTCTTTCACAGCTGGTTGCGAAACTTAGATGCCATAGCGGCCGAAAGGAAATAAATATGTTGCATCTTGGAAAAAAACGAGTTTTAATTTTGCAGTACAAATCGGCAATTTCATACTTTAACCCCTAATAGATATGTTACATAACATGCCGGTACATTATAATTGTTCACTTTAATTGGTACTGTTCAGCCATTACAAGTTATACCACATTGCTGCTTTTTATTTAAATCCATTAGCCGGATTACAGTCTGTACAGTCACCCTCAAAAAGAAGTATACGTGGACAAAGTTACATTACAATGTGTACATCCATTATGCCAAAATATTCGAACCAAGTATAACGACTAAACATAGTATCTATAGTAACTAGTCAATTCCTAGTAAACATCGGGTTCAAAACGGTTGTATACGTGTCTGTTTCATAAGTTTGTATACACCTAATGGCCAAGTAACTACTCAATCTTCCAAAATAATGTATACAGCCATTGTTTAATAACGACGTAAACAAGTATGAATCGGTTCAACTTAAGTCCCTATACGTAGTTCTCATCGAAATAATAAAGTGGGTATTCCGATAATATTTATAGCAAAATACAAAGTTTAAGTACCGCTTTTTTAGTAATAAGGACTCATATTTTACTATAAATAGACATCGAAAGTAAAAAGTTTATTTTTAGTTAAGTTTATGATTTCATCAATGAGACAGAGATTCTTAAGTGCTATCAACGCTAAGGCTTTGAGATACGAGGTTTTGATTAATACATCTAATTATGTTTTTGTGTACTTCAACTTTCATTGTTTTTATTTAAATTTTGCAAAAGTTTTTTTTTTTTATTTCATATTTAAAAAAGATTATTTCTCAATATTTCATACGCTACTATTAATCATCTAAACTAATATTATAAAGAGGAAAGATTTGTTTGTTTATTTGTTTGTTACGATTTAACTCAAAAACTACTCGATTGATTTTAAAAATTTTTTCACCGTTAGAAAACTACATCTTCACCGAGTAACATAGGCTATATTTATTTACAGAAATAATTAAGGGTCCCTATTAAATTTGAATAATGTTACCCAAGGTGTAAATTTTTTTGTGATAAAAAGGTGTGTCTCATCGCATGCGCTGCGAAAACTATTGATGATAGAACAAAACAATATACTACAATATTAAAGAATATATCAATATCTATAAAAAAGTCCGCGATAGCATATGCCTATCTCTGACGGATAACTCACAATAACTGCTTTTACTATTAAAATTTTAGATTATAAAGAATTTTTTTTTGCGAAGCTTATTTAACCCATATGATATTAATTTATATCTAAATAAACATGTTTGTTAGAACGGAAATTTAATATGGAATATTTGTTCCCTTAACTCTATATAGTTTAAACGAATATCTTAGACGATATGCGATGTGTGAGACCCACAGTGGGAGAGCCATGCTTCGGCACGTATGGGCCGGCTCGACTCCGCTCGTTACCACGGCCACACAGAAAACCGGCCGTGAAGCAATGCTTGCATTGCATTTCGCCGAGTGAGTGAGGTTACCGGAGGCCTTAACCCTTCCCTCTCCCATATTCCCGTCTTTCCCCCCTCCCCCCTCTTCCCCCCTCCCCCTCTTCTCCTACTCCCACTTTAAAGGGCGGCAACGCACTTGTGACTCTCGAGTTGCAGGTGCCCATGGGCGGCGGTAGTTATTTACCATCAGATGACCCCCGTCTTGGTGGTGACCCATCCAAGACTGACCTGGCCACTATTACTTAACTTTGTAATGTGCTAAGCTACTCGGTTACCGCCTAGCCACGAGCTATGTAATATTGTGATATAATAATAATAATTTGACACATCTCACATACGGCTGTCATATCCCAAACTAGGCGGAGCCTGTACTATGGTGACCAGACTGCAGATAAACATAAAGATATATTTCTACAAACAAACATATTATAGATACAAACACAGAACAAATGATCGTGCTCATCATACAGTTATTGCTCGAGGGTGTGAATCAAGCCTACAACGTCTGGCTGAGCAGTTAGGATCACTAACCACTAGACCTTTAATTAAAAATTTAATGTCAATCTCTTTGCCAATTTTTCAATAAATACGGGTGTCATTTGTTTACGCCGTTATTAAACAATAGCCGGATACATCATTTTGGAAAAACTGAGTAGTTACATGAAGGATTATTTAGGTGTATACAAACTTATGAAACAGACACGTTTACCACGTTTTGAACTCGATGTATACTTGGAATTGGCTAGTTACTGTAAATACCATGTTTAGTCGTTATAGTTGATTCGAATATTTTGGCATAATGGATGTACATATTTTAATGGAACATTGTCCACGTATACTTCTTTTTGAGGGTTATTGTACATGGTCCATACGAGCTCGGATTTCCGACAGTTAACGATTTTGTTGAAGATTCAACAAAATTATAGCGGAGATCGGAGAAGAAAAAATATTTAATCTGAAGCCGGTGTAGTTGGGCATTATACAGAGTGCATTAGCGGTGTTAAGTTTTATTTCATTTAATATCGTCACCCAACACTCGACCAGGTATTATTTATCCTTAATTAAGGGTTACCACAGGTTAGTGTAGATATTAATTGAATTTTTAAGTGAAACTTACTTATTTGAGCCGTGTTAATAATAAGTGCACGTTAAGATTGGTTTCAAATTAAAGTAATTTTAAGTTAATTTTTTAAATTCAATAACTGTATTTACAAAAAAATAAATAATTAAACCGTTAAATATATACATTGTTAGATTTTTCGATTGTACAACAAATTATACATAACGTAGGTAGTACAAACCTAGATTTTGATTATATTTTTTTCAATTTGTTATTGTATACATTTCAGTTCGACAATACCCGTATTGTATATCGAGTATGTCCGAAGAAAAAGACTTGGTTAAGAAACGAGGAAGCTTTAAAGGTCGCTAGACAGCTTTTATTGGGTACCTTGACGCATTGCGTGATAAGCCCTTAAGTAGCTGTAACATTAAGGAGATGCAGCTTCGTACCGGTAAGATCGAGTCGTTATACGAGCAATTTGATGAGGTGCAGTTACGTCTGGAGTGCATTGTTGATGACGTTAAGGTTCAGTTTGCCGAACGTTCGGAGTTTGATTCGAATTATTATGCATGTTTATCTAGGGCGCAAGATTTAATTGAACAATATACAGTAAAGACAATCATGTGTCAGCTTTATTTAACATTGAGGTTAGGTATTAACAAGGCATTGTTAATTGATCAGTTTACTTAAGAGTTTTAGAAACATTAGGCGAGTCAGTTAAGCACTGTGACACTTTGTTTCAATATAGTAACTTATAAGTTAGACCAGAAAACCTACCGTGAGTGGGAAGAGTGTAAAGGACGTTTAGACAAAGACAGCACAATAACATTTGATTTCTTTTTACAATTCATACGCAACCGCGCAAGTAACTATTATCTTATCTGTGACCGCGCTGACTTAGTTTACTTAGATATTGGAATTGTCGCGAAATAACGTCTCCCACAAGTTTAATCTAAATAAATATTCAAAGGTTAGGTCTATGTAATACAAAGTTTGAACCTAGTTCTAGGCACTGTCCGAAATGTAAGGACAACCATAATTTAAAGAACTGTTCATAATTTCTAGCGTTGAGTAGAGAAGCACGTCTTAAATTAATACCTAGTTATAAGGTGTGTTTTAACTGTTTCCGTACAGGTCACTTTGCCAATCAATGTAAAAAACCGGGTTGTAAATTATGTAAACACAGACTCAACATATTAACACATACATCCGATTCTAAAGTTATTATAGATTCACGTAGTAATAATATGAATAACCGGTCATATGAAAACTCGTCTCCGCCACACTCGACGTGTTTGCCGCCTACTGTCACTGATGCGCCCAAATTAGCTTTGTCGGCGAGTATTGCATCGCCCCGCGCCGAGCGTAAACATTGTGGCGTGTTGTTAGACAGCTTTAGTTAAAGTATTTGATAATGATAATCGTGCACATGTCGTACGTGCAGTTCTCGACAGTGGCAGCACATCATGTTTTATAACGGAGCGACTGTGTAGGCGGTTAAATTTAACAACGAGTGAAATAGCCGGGTCGGTATATGGCATACCTACATAACGTGTTTTCACATTCAAAGATGTCATGCAAATATGATGTCGTTAGATACCAACTACGGTATTGTTTTGTTTGTGTGACTAACTTGTATTGTTTTGTTTTGCCGTTAATAGCGAATGCAATGCCATGTTGTGAGATAGATATATCAGACCTTAATATTTCTACTACTATCTGTTTAGCCGACGACCCTACGTTTTACGCGGCGTCAGATGTTGCATGTTAATTGGTGCTGCTACATTTTGGGAGTTGTTAGGGTCCCAAAGATTACAATTAGGTAAAGGAAGCCAGTGTTATGCGAAACAAAGTTAGGCTGGACTACAATAAAATTGTGCTAAATAAATAAAACTGATGAGATGCGCAACGACTTATTGCGCTTTTGGAAGCTTGAGGACATTAATGCACAATCCTATAACTATTCACCTGAGAAGAAATTGTGTGAGGAGCTCTTCATTCAAAATACGATGCGATTAAATGATGGTCGGTTTTGTGTTCGTATCCACTTAAAACAAAATAGTTCTGTTCTTGGTAATTATTTTGATAGGGCTACGCATTTTCTGTTTCCTTTAGAACGACGATTAAAGGATATTTCATACCGCATCACGGAGTACTTCGCGAGTGTAGTAGTACTACTAAATTGCGTGTAGTGTTCAATGCAAGTTGTCCTACGTCATCGGGAACGACATCCAGATGGTAGGCCCAACAATTCAGGACGACCTTTTGTCTATCTTGCTACGGTTTCGTCAACACAAATATGTTTTATCGGCGAATGTTGAGAATTTATACCGGCAGATAGTCATCCATCCATCTGATAGACATTTGCAGAAGTTCCTCTGGCGAGAGTATTTACATGATCATATTAAGGTTGTACAGCCAATGCACCATTTCTTACTACGCGCTTAAGCAATTAGGCGTTGAGTGTAAGCTAGATAAAATAACAGAGATAATCAAAAACGCCTTGCCTACGGAAGAGGATGATTTCAATCAAGTGTTAAATATACGCACAGAAATCACAAATGTACTTGCGTCGGCTTGTATGCCACTTCGAAAGTGGAAGTCTAATGAGACTAAATTGGTATCTGAAGTATTTCAGTCTTCGGTGAGTACATGATTCGCTTATTAATGGCAAAAAGTCGCGTGACACCGATTAATCTGACCACTATCCTTAGATTGGAGTTGTGTGGTGCGGTGTTTGGAGCTCGTATATAAGAGAAGGTTTTAAATTCTTTACGAGTAAGGTTCAGTCGTGCTTACTGTTGGACTGACAACACCATAGTATTAGGGTGGTTACAGATGTTGCCTTCTAAATTCCAGTCTTTTGTGCGTAATCGCGTTGCTGATTGATCAATTATATAAAATCATGATTTGACATACGGTTTTTCTATTTTACGTAAGTAATGTACTAAGCCGACGTAGTGCAGGCCTTACACAGCTCGCAGTGACCTGGAACTTACTCGCGCGAACTTCAGGAGCTCTCAGCTTTGGCTACCAGGCGTTAAGAGAAGCCTTGGGGGTAGCTATTTTAACCAGACAAAGAGCATAGTCGCCGCGTGTGATCTCTTTCTAGTCTTTTAGTGTTTCGTTCGAGCACGTGTTTCGAATGGGCGGGACTTTGACGACTAGAACCACGCATGCGTTTCAGTTTAGTTTTACCGGAATGCCTTCTAGAGCGTCACAACGAGAGAGATAATCGTAGGAAGTAGACCCTCTCTAATTCTTTTCATTAGGTACATGTGATTTTCTTTTCCGAAGACTATAATCAAAGTTTACAAGTATAGTTTATTTACCTTAGATATAGAGTTTCGGGCAAATAATGAAATTATTCCAAATTTTACCCGCAAATTGTCATCAATTGATTTCTTGTTGACTTTTTACGCGGTGAGTGTACATATGTGTAGTAGACATTAAAAACTTATTTTCCTGGGGCGCGGCGGTACTATACAAAATGTAGGAACTGAAACTTTTTTTAATTTTTACGTAGGCAGAGGTAAATAGTGTACAAGCACTTGGGTTTCTTCAATAACAGGGTTGGATTTCTATAGACTGTACCCCACATAAATGGGTACATAATAATTAAGCTAAGTATTACATTTATAACGATGTTGTGTATCTACTAATATAATATTCTCAATAAAATACTGATGTACCTACCTACATTAAATCATTTTGGTAATATAATTACTATATTCTCGCAAAATATAAGACTTTTAAGTCAAATCAAATCAAAATCATTTATTTCAATGAAACCATTATAGGTATGTTTGAATAGTTGGGAGTAGTAGTCAGTCAGACTACATCAGTCGTGAAGCTAGTTGTTCCAATAAGTTTCAAACAGTCCATCAACATTTTCTTCCAGTTATCTTATTTTTTCTTCTATCTTCTTCCTCTTTCATAAACTATTCTCGCAACTATTTTCAATATTTTTTTAATCTGTACTTGTACTGTACTCCCCTTCAATATATGCGTGGACAAGTTCTCGAGGCCAAAGCACTCTAGTGCTATGTCTACACGAATCATTTCGAGCCATTGTTAGTCCTCTAACGCAGGATCGGATAAAGCTAAAAAATTTATACGCCGCAAGGGCCTTCTTACTCTTCTTTCTTACACCATAATTATGTCAAATTTAACATCTCCAACTTTAATAGCTATATTTTATGAGAAATAACCGACTGAAAATCCTGCTGACAGATCGTCTTCACTTATCTGCCACCTAGGAACATGAAATTTGGTAAAGGGCTACAGATTTGGTAAAATGTTTGCCCACATAAACTGTAATATCTTACGTCTCCTTATGTTCGATGTATGTACACACAAACATCGAACAGCTATATTTATGTAATGCAGATGCCTTTTATTCGTCCCTTTTTAAAAAGTCCGGCACTTTTTAAAGCTCATAACGTGGATCACATTTTGGTCGTATTTTTGTTAACCCTCCCACATGCTTGTATGAGGCGCAGGTTCACGACGTTAGAGCTGCGGGTGGTGTTTGAGCCCGCACCCACATGATCGCTAGCCCGACGCCTTTAGCCTTTTGTTCCCTGACTCTCTGAGTTATACAGAATAGCAGGTCCTGCCAGGGTTGGAATATGAATACCTTTTTTAACATTGGACCCCATGGGCTGTCACCACCACCGGGGTTGTCGGTGGGGCGGTGAGTTGGCATCTAACCGACTATAAGCCGCACGGTGTAAATTCTACGCCTCAAATAAAGGTGGGAACACCTGAAATGACCTACAGTTAGTGATATTTCCTGAGTTTGGTTAAATATCGTCCAATGTGGACCATAACTTCGACGGAGCTTGTACAATGGTACAAGCTCCATCCAAGGTAAGGAAAAATTGTTTTCAATCATTGTATTAATACACTAAAGATGGTCAACAGCTACTAAACAAAAAAATTAAAAACTGATTTACAAACAGAGAAGAAAATGTACTGCTCTGTTTTGTCTTTTTATTTATACATATGTATATAAATAGGCCAAGACAAGTTCAGTGCCCTTTTCTCCTCTGTTTGTCTACCGAAATTTTTTTTGACTGATTTGTTTTCTGAAGTTCTTTGATTTTTGAACCTCAAGTCAATAATCATCAGGGAGATGACATCTTTAATAAATGGTGTCATACAACAAGGACACGAACGGGCGTAAACTGATGTATGTATGTACAGTACACCCACGGTAATCCGACAAACGTTGTTCAGTGCCGTGTCAGATTGTCGAGTTGGTCGGACGTACACTTACCTGACTGTTGTATATATAAGTGATATGTAGGTAACGCGCGCCAGTCACATAAACTAAAATATATAATACTGAAAGGCCAGTCTCTCGTAATAAACATTTGACACAAAGCATGGCTGTCATTTACCAGTGGTGACCAGGATAAACCAGAACTATAAAAGTGCAGTTGTAAAATACACATAAATTAATAATAATATCTGTCGGTAAAATTCGTGAGATTGACATGCAAAACGGGAATTGACTAGTATATGTATATTCATAGAGTTGAAATGTATTTTGTGCCGAACAAAATCTGTGATGATGTAAATTTACACTTGTTGTGTTAATGGTCGACGAAACATACGAACTGCTTAGCGAGTCCATCTAAACCGTCTTTATTAACATAAATATAAACATGACGTATTATAGCTACAACATCATTTACAGCCAAAACCTTCGGAGATGGCAGAGAGTGACAGGTTTACTCAGCGGCGACAGTTAGCTCCAGACAAGTCTAGAAGATAACTTGAGAGACCAATTTGTGTGCGACTTAAGTGAATTTACATGGCAACGGTTGTTCATGAAGGGGAATTTAGATTATTCAAAAGCGTAGGCGTAACACTTGCCACTATCCTCGAGTCGGCTGAAAGAGATGCATGCTCCGTCGATAATAGCGGTGGCTAGACTAAAACCGTTGCGGATCAAAGGAAAGTGTTAATAAATTGCAACTAAATATGCGTATGCAATGGAAATGCAGATATAATAAATTTCAATGTAGCTTATAATGCTATAAAGTCAGTCATCTTAAAAGAATGGGTCCCAGGTTGTGCTTCCAAGACTCCCGCGGGAGCGGTTCGGTCAACGAAGATGATAAAACACAGCCAGCTTCACCGTTATCAGATGGCACTCGATGGTAGCGTAATCAACAACAAGCGGCATCAGCGTGAGTACAAGCAAGGGGGAGGCAGTCACGGCGCGGCGGCGGAAAAGACCATTCGAGCACACGGGGAGCAGGCACATTCTGGGTGCAACACGCAGCGGAAGTATTTCAAGTACACTTGAATGTAAACTATGAGATTGGTAAAGATAGAGAGAGATAGAGACATCTGCGAACCGATGTACCAAATGTTCGTAACAAAGTACCAACCATTGAATTAATAGTAAATAAATGTTTGTTAGATATGGAGGCGGCTACCGGTGCAATTTAGATCAGTAAAACAACATATGAAAAATATTTTAACGAACTTTTGATAAATGCTTACGATGGTTTTGCGGTTAAACCATTTTGTTGAAACCGAAGATCAATATAAAAATAGGAAGAAAATGTTAGATTTGTACATTTTCGATAATAGTAATGTATTAGGGCGCCAATGGCTGGCGACTTATAACAAATGAGAATTACAACAAAAGTAAATTAATAAACTTATTAATTTCTAGACATAAATCGCTATTTATGGTACGTTGGGTCGGTTCACGGCGGCTCGGTGAGCCTGTGTGTGCGCTCGGGAGTGGCCGGGAGCGGAGCCTGGTGTACGTTACCCCAGCTGGAAAGTTGCTCCTAGAGTGATATGAGTGGAACAGATAGTTAGTGCGTAATCTACTGTAAATGTGCGCCGCATAAAAAAATTGTGCCTGTTGTCGTTTTCGATATAAACGGAAAAAACGATTCCTGCTGGGGTAACGTTCTTCCAGCAGGAAAATTCTAAACTAATTATCGCAGAGAGAAATTTTGTGCATGGGCAGAGAGCTTATATTTGTGATAAAATGTGGGCCGAAAATATATTTGTGCGTCTTCAGGTTTTCGAGAAATTGGTTTTCCTGCTGGGGTAACGTTTTGCAGATTCGTGTATCTCAAAAACTATTGTATTTGCGCCTGTAGAATAAACATACACGAGTAGCTCAGTCAGAAAACCGTTATGATCTAATCTACTAAAACAGTTATACATTGCGTTTCATATTTGAGTACCAACTATACTAGAACTACGAGAACACGCAATGAACTACATTGCTTATGGGAATATTGCTATACACGTACATTTTGCACGAAAATATTTGTTACTTAAATGTTAAGATGCACATCCGTAGCTCTTTATTGAAGTAACGCTAACTCGGACGTAACGGCTGGCAAGTATGTATACGAAACGTAAAAGCAGCTTCCCACGGTCTGCGATATCGCGGACGGACGCGGACAAGCTCGCACGACATACCGTGGGAAAGGTCTCGTCCGTGGTAGCAGAGGACGTCTGTGGCGGTGCGCCGGTATCCGTCCTGAAATACCTTTTTTGGCTGAAATATTTTGCATGATATGCACCATGCGCAGTAGGATTGAGTGCCGATCTGGTCAGCCAGACTTTCCATTCCATACTTGAATGGCATTCAAGTTTTACTGTTCAAAATATCTAACGGCCTAAAGTACCTTCTCAAAATTCGTTATGAGCTCTTGGGCTATAACTTCAAAGGTGCGGTGCGGCGCGATCCGAGCGCGTACGCCGCGGTCTGAACGCGTCCGTGGTAGCACAGACGACGACAAGTCAGAACTTGTTTGTCCGCTGACACAAGTAGTGGTGTTCTTTGTGTGTAGTTAGTTGCGGAGAAATGCAGTGGACAAACGATCTTATTAGCATACGATGCATGCAACCGAATAAAAACCCAATTGAAGGATGGCACTATTTCAGTTAAGGATTTAAAAAAGAAGCGAGACAATTTAATGTCGACGTACAGAATACAAAGAACAAAAGTAAGAGAATCTATGGGCACTGGAAGTGGGGCTGACGATGTTTACAAGCCTGAGTGGCCTTTTTATAACATAATGGCTACTTTTTTGGATGATAACTATAAACCAAAAAAAACGATGAGTTCTGAGGTAAGTAAATATTTATTTAGTAAATAGGTAATTAAATTTAATTATAAAACAATATACTTATGTATACCTACTAATACCAATCTTCTTCTTTTGTCATCACTCAAATTGGACATGTACTTACATACGTATTATAATAGGTAATTTCTAATCATAATTATTTTGCCACGCTACAGCGCCACCTGTTACGAAATATTCTGCAAATGTATCTCTTATTGCCTTAGCTGAAAGAGGTGCTCTTATTGGTATATTCCTCAGTGCTAACAAAGAAGTATGTCCTTCAGGATGATCATTTCGCCACGAGCCTGGGCACACTTCGCCTTCATTTTCAGTATCAAAAGTACCGGGTGGATTGTACAATGCTCGGGATTGTTTAGATCGCCTCAAAAAGTTGTGCAATAAACAACATGTCATTATGATATTGGTTACTTTTTGTGGTTCTAATAGAAATGGTTTCTTTAGTACTCTAAAAAAAATTGCCGACAAGATGCCAAAAACATTCTCTACTATTCTCCGAGCACGCGACAATCGATAATTGAAAATTCGTTCTTTTGTTCCCTTAGCATGGAGACCGGGATACGGCTTCAACATGTTTACAGTGAGAGCAAATGCACTATCTTCCACGAAAACGTAGGGAAGTCGTTCCTCTCTGAACTCATTGATGCTGGCAAATCTAGTTCATTTCTAGATATTTTTTATATGTTTCTGTACACACCGCCATCACTTATTCTACCTTGACCTCCGCCACAAATATGAAATTATAGTCAGCATCAACCAAAGCTAGCAGTACAATGCTAAAAGTTCCATGATAATTGATATATTCAGAACCACTTTGTTAAGGGATTGTATTAGGACGTGTTTCCCATCAATCACGCCAAGGCAATGTGGGAAATTCCATGTTCTGTTGAAATTATCTTCAATTTTTAACCATTCTGCTGCCGTTCGAGGTAACTGAAATAAAAATAGTAAAATTAGATTTATATTGGTTTTACAGGATCCACTGTACTCGGAGGAAATCGAAGAAGAAGAACATGATAATGATACAACGGCAACAACGGCGCAACCGGCAAGATTTAAAACTCCTAAAACATCGGAAAATAATAAATCTAAAAGAAGTCGATTAAAGGAGTGTGATGAATTGAAGAAACGCAGCGAGGAAGCTTATAATATTATGAAATAAATGTCACAGACGGAGTCTGACACAAGTTTACTGTAACGCCCTGATGGAAATAGATAAAATAATGTATACGCTTAAACAACGAGACAATCACGCAAGGAATTTCCCAAACTCAGTTTGCCAAAACATATCGTTACCCATTAGCCAACAACCATACAACTCACAACCATCTCCACAATATCAAGTCGCACTGCAATCCCCAGGTTACTCTCATTCATCCAACTCACAACCATCCCCAGGTTACTATCATTCATACAACTCACAACCATCCCCTGGTAACACTCATTCATCCAATTCACTACCATCCCCACAATATCAAGTCTCACTGCAATCCCCAGGTTACTCTCATTCATCCAATCACAACCATTCCCACAACATCAAGTCTCACTGCCATCCCCAGGTTACACTCATTCAACTAACTCACAATCATCTCCACAACATCAAGTCTCACTGCAAACGCCAGGCGAAGTCCATTCATCCAACCCACAACCATCCCCAGGTAACCCTCAATCGTCCAACTCACAATGTCAATTTTCAGTACCACCCCCAAGCGACGTCCACTCATCCAACTCACAACCCCCCCAGCATCAACACTCACTGCCACCAGGTTTACAGTTGAAACAATATTACGAGAATACCATGTTTGATTAGATCTTTGTACTATTTCACTACTTTATAATAAATAATTGATTCTCACATTTAAGTACTTTACTTACTTTTATTTCTCCCTTTAATTCTACCATCAAGGCTTCGCAAACGGCATCGACACATCTTGAAATTGTTTGTTTGGAGACTTTAAAAAGATAACTAAGGCTTGTGTAGTTATCTCCAGATGCTAAAAATCTGAGTGCAATTGCAAACCGTTCTTGAACAGGAATACATTTTCGCATGTTGGTATCATTCCTTGATATAACTGGACCAATTTTATTCAGAAGGTATTCGAAATCAGTTGAAGTCATCCTACAAAAATTGAAGAATGCGTTGCTTGGTTCTTTTTGGATATCAATGAGCATATCAGTTCCGTTATATCTGAAAAAAAATGTACCCTCTAAAATAGTCCCCAAATATGTCTATTTTAATGGGGAATCATTTGGAACAATTAAGTATCATATCATGATAAGTTTTTCCGAGTCATGATCCCACCGGTAGGAACACAGGACAGGGAATATTTTGTGTCATTCGTTAATTTTCTACCGTGGTCCCACTGCTATGGGTGACAAAACAGAAAATAAATAAAATTAGATGTCTATGTACACTTACGTTAAACGACTTTTGGTGTATGTTGATATCCACCAGCGACGTGGTTTCTTTTTACTTTTACTAGATTGCATAATTTGGTAATTGATAATTAATACCACAGCCGCGGCTGCAGCGACGACACGTTCTCTTTCACTTTGCATTTTGAAATGAAGTTATCAAAAGATCTACACAGACCGACAGGCACCGTTAGAAGAGCCCTGTCTACGTGCGTTGCCGTCTGTGATCGTCGGCTGTGCGTGATGATCCGCAGAATCGCGGACCGTGGGAAGCGGCCATAAGGAGTACCGATCAGCGTAAAGGTGTATTTAGTACAATTATGATTGTCGTTTAGGATTCATACCAATCAATTCTCTGTGAAGAATTAGCGTAGAGTTCTGTATTTGTGTAAAATAATGTTTATCATATAAGCGTTTGCAACTGGCGACATATGATTTTTTTTTTCTCTTTATTTACCAAACGGCAGGGGCTTAATCACGCAGTGATCATGTTACCCCCATAGGAAGTTACATACAACAATAATAACAATAATCAAGTACTTCTATTCTTAAAACCTTAACTAACAATTTTGTAGAACAATTTTGCTTCACTTGACAAAGGAAAAGACAGAGTATTGTTACAAACCCCAACCGATCGAAGGGATATGCCATGCCTGATTTGGAACCGATTTCTTTCAGCTTCGTTTGTTAGGCATTCAATTCAATTCAATTCAATTCAATTTCTTTATTTGCGAGAATGAGTAGGTACAAGGATGTTATAATTATACAAAGTTTCTCCATCTTCCACCTATTACGGTATGCAAATATTAACAATAGTATTTTATGTTTATGTCATGCAGTTAAAAATTTCTTACCCTAAAATTAATTTAAAATGTCAGAAGTAAAAACACAGTCAGAAAACAACTAATGAATAGTTAAATTATGTACCTAAACTAATTATGTCACCACGAAATAAATTTGCTTAAAATTATAATCATCATAAATTCATTCAAAGTTAATATTCTTATGTTTTTCAGTTTTTGCTTAAATAAATTTATTTGTTCTATTTTACACAGCTCAATTGGTAACTTATTATATATTCTTGATACCATACAATAAACACTTTTATTTAAGAGGGCGGTTTTATTGGGAATTGTTCGTATTTTATGCTGATGGCGGCAACTGTTTAGCGTTTCAAACATTTGTGCATTCTTTTTTACGAACGCATTCTACCATTATATGATATACATCTTCCCTAACATTGCAAACGGTACAGTTAGGTGAAGATTTTTTTTTCATCATGTATATGATGCTATTTAAAGGCGCATGTCCAGAACAAAGTCTAAGGGCAGTGACAACTTCCTGTCTAGACAGATCGGAGTCTGCAAACCAAAGAGCGTGGGAGGGGTATGGTTGTATCGTCTTACACCCAATACCTACAGTCCGCGACCTTTCATCAAAGTACTCTTTCCAGATATAAGTGCAGCGTTCCTTGATCATGGGTAACAAGTCAGTAAAATAAGGTTTATAGGGAACTGATACACCTACAAATGTTGCTTGTTTTGCTAAGCCATCTTCTATGGTATTTCCCCCCAGACCGATGTGTGAGGGCACCCATTGGAGGATTATGTGTTTATTTTCAACCAGCATTTTTTAAATTAATTTAATTATGTCGTAAGCTATTGGCACTCCTCGAATACCCGACGTACACTGCAACAAATGCTGCAGTGAACTTCTCGAGTCTGTAAATATTACATAATTTCCAGATTGAAAAGAATCAATATAAGAAAGAGCTTCTGCAATAGCTAGCAATTCTATATTCATTATACATATGTTTTGAGTTTTAATTTTTAATCTTATGAAACTATTACTTTGTGGATCGAAAAAAGCTGCACCACAACAACCGTTAATCTTTGAACCGTCTGTAAAAATATGGTAAAAATTCGCGAAGTGATTTTCTATAAACTCTGAACAAATGTCATTGAGAATGTGAGGTCTATAGTGCACCATTGCTTTATCGAGTATGTTAATGAAAGTCCTTACAACCTCAGATAAATTCACATTGCTTAGCCAAGTGTCAAGCGAAAATAGTTCAAAAGATTTGCTGACGCAAAAAGGAGTCGTCTTGAATTGTTCATAGGATAAAAGTAGAAGGGGTTTGGATCTACGCCTCCACTGAGAATTTTGAACCTGTTGGAATAGATCGTTGACCAAACTAACTATATCATCGTTACCTAAAGAGTTAAGTTTTAGCCAGTATTTCGTTGCTAAATAATACCTCCGTACATGCAATGATTGAACATAAAGTTCACTTTCCATTACATGCACGGGGGTACTTCTCACAAATCCACCAACCGAACGCAAGAATTGATTTTGTATTCTCTGTAATTTAGTAAGATGTGTTTTACTACTTGCAGCATAAATATGGCTGTCATAGTGCTTCTGATTAGGCTCAAATATAAACGTCTCAAATGGACTGGATGGACACCCCATTGGCCACCCGATAACACCTTAAATATGTTTGAATAAGATGAAATTTTTTGTTTAATCTCGTTAATATGTTTCGACCACTTAAGCCCTTTATCCAACCACAAACCCAGATATTTTATACTATCAACGGTTTCGAGCGGTATGTTATCCACTGTCAAAGTAACAGATTCTCTTATCAAACTAGTTTTAAAAACACAAACTTTGCTTTTCGAAGCGGAAATGTTTACGCCAATATCTTGAAACATCAGAATGACAGAATTTAAGACTAATTGTAAGTTATTCGCAATGTCTGCAAATTTTTTACCCGAAGAAAATATAACATAATCATCAGCATATTCAGAAATAAATATATTGGTAGAATTTATTGAGTGACAAATACTCATAGTGCCAATATTAAATAATAGCGGAGATAAAGGATCTCCCTGGGCTAAGCCGTTACTTGTGGTTCGAGAAATTCTCAGATCATCGACCTTGACTTGGATATTTCTTTCTTTTAAGAAGTTCCATAAGTAATTGCAAAGTGTGGATCCGACCCCGATTTCATCCATAACTGTCACGAGGCGAGTAATGTGTACGTTATTATATTATTATCGAGATCTAGAAAGCACCCTATAGTAGTGAATCTTTTAGCGAAACCCAGTTGAATTCTAAATGTCAGACTAGTGAGATTATCCAGAGTAGAGTGACATTTCCTAAATCCAGTCGTATATTTAGATAAAAACTGGTTTCTTTCAATGTACCATTCTAATCTATGGAGTAAAATGCTATGAAAGACTTTACACAAACACGAGATCATAGATATAGGTCGTAGGGAAGAAGCGCTGTTAGGATCTCGACCCGGTTTTGGAATTGGTATTATTATAACTATGTCTCTCCATTGTTTTGGGACGAAACCATTAGACAGAATGTTATTATAAAGATAAATTAATAAATTTTACCATTATTGGGTAAGTGTTTTAACATAGAATAAGTTATGTTATCGTCTCCAGGTGATGTGTCTTTTACTTGGATGCATTTTTCTACATCCTGTATCTTTATTGGGTTTTCTAACTCGGGGCTACAATTTTAATTATAACTGTAAATTTATTTCTCTCATCACAAATTTTTTCTTAAAACTATTATTTGCAAGACTACACAGATGCATATAGACTTCACTTTGTGAGAGACTGGAGCCTGATGTAGGTTTGTGCAGTTGCACAACCTGTAATACAGGTCACCAGAGCCGTCCCGCAGTTAACCTAAATAAAAATACAAAATATTTTAAAAGTCTAAGAAATAAATCAAAAAGAAAACTATAACAAAATCAAATGGGAAACTAGAAGTCATGAGAAAGCGCGAAGTATGTGCGGTGTCAGGTGGGCATTGCTCTTGTTTGTAATATGTATTGGTGTGTTTAATGTGGGTATGTGTACCGTGCAATATCTCCCAATAAGGGAAGGGAAGGAATAAGGGAAGAAACTTGGCTGTGGAGAAAAGTGAGCGGGACTTTGTCTTGAATTATCAGACAAGTAAAATGGAAAAAATTAAGAAAATAAATTAAAGCTATGACAGTGGACTCAAAAGTCGTTCAGTACCCTTATAATCAAGGGTCTTAAGGTATTCGGTTACCACGGCTTTACATTTAGATCTAAGAAGTGGGTAGATATTTAATAACTTGTTTAGTTTATTATAAAGGTATGGGCCAGCAAAACAAAAGAAGTTGCCTTTTGCCGCACACATTGCCTTTACGGCGCCTATCCTTCAGTAGGTTCGGGTCATATTCAAGTATAGTATGTTGTTTTAGGACTGTTTGTAAAACAAATGACTGTCTGACTGTGAGAATATCCCATTTCTTGTAGATATCCTCAGTAGGGAAGCGGAAAGGGAGACCAAACCCCACCTTCAGGATTGAGCGCTGTGCTCTTTCTGCCTTGATGAAATGGGTTTTAGCAGCTCCACCCTAAGATATGATGCAATAGTTAATTAACGATTGGCATAAGGCATAATACACCATTTTAATGGTGTCTTGGTTAGCAGAGTCTCTCAGGTTTTCAAAAATGTAAATTAATTTACGTAACACACGACACATCCTCTATCCCCAATCTTGTGTATTGGCTTGACTAAAGCTATCTTGAAAGCCTTCGGAAACGTACCGGTTGATAGTGCCAAATTACAAATGTGAGTAATAGGTGAGATTAGGACAATAATGTGTCTCTTTATAATTCTCCCTGATATCTGGTCGATACCCACTTTACACATTTATCTTTTAGACCCAAGATGAGCTGAAGTATTTCCGCTTCATCCGTCGCAAACAGCACAAAAGAATGTAAGGGGCAGTGTCAGAACATTTGTTTAATATCTGATGTTGCGGGAAATAGATTTGTTCCACCAGCCTTCTACCAACATTAGCAAAAAAGTTATTGACACTATTGGTACTCGCCTTAGGGTTATCTTGACTCAAAAGACAGGCTGAATGGTCTGAAGCCTTTTTTGTACCACTAATCTTCTTGATAACCTCCCACATCTGTCTCATATTACCATTTGCTCGCTCAATCTCCATTTTCTCGTAAGCTTTTTTAGATTTTTTTATCAAATTACTGCAGTAATTCCGATAGCGCTTATACGTAATATTCAAGATTTCGTTCTCCGGATACTTTTTCAATTTCTTGTAGAGGTCGTCTCTATTCTTCATGCAACGTAACAATCCTCTGGTGATCCAAGGTTGGTTGGTTGGATCCAAGGTACTAATGCGATTTCTTCTAGGAACACTGATAAGTTTTGAATTATTAAAAATAGCAGTAGATAAGTAACTAATGAGGATATCAGTGGCCAAGTTAGCATCGTTACACTCTAATATACACCGTGTATTTTATATCAGTGTTTTTACGAAAACTACGTTATCAGACCATGATATATATGCTTTCTACAGCATTTATTTAAAGATGAAAAACAAAAAAAAATGTAATTATCAAGCCCGGCGTTTTCTTCAAAATCTACTTTTCACGTTGCTACAACGCGATGTGTAGTACTCGTACTTACGCGGTGTGTGTCGTACGATCACCCGATCTCTAAGGTCGATGCCTTAGTAGGTAAACTAATGACCTACTGTATCAAAATAGCTTTAAAATGATTCTAATTTTCCCTTCATACTTTATTGGGCTTAGGACCGTCGAATAACACCTTAATAACGCAACATAATAAAATAAGTAGTAATTAATTATGATTGGTGGCATAACATAAGTCATAACAACAGAAATTTAATAAGCAATTCAGGCGTATTTAAAAAATTGGAATCAGTTTTCTTATACAACAATTTGATAATCAAATCACTTACCACTATTATCGTATTACTTTAATCCTAAAAAACTAACGGTATTGATGCAGTTGCTTAAAGTTTTCTTTTAAGGATCGTAATGTATTTGTTTCTCTTTTCACTTCGTCAAAGGCACACACTATTTTTCTTTTTAAATCGTCCGCACTACGAGCTTCATCCCGATACACAATTCTTTTAATTTCCAACCACAAAAAGAAGTCTAGCGGTGTTAAAACAGGGCTTCTTGGCGGCCATGGCACGGGTCCGCCTCGCCCAATCCATTTATTAGTGTATTGTTCGTTAAGATAAGTACGTACGTACGTACGTTTATGTTTTGGTGCTCATTAGAGCACCAAAACATAAACGTACTGGTTATTAAACCAGTGACAAAATGTAACACGGTATTGTGGGTCGTTGTCGCCATGAAGAGTCTGTGTACGTCTGAAGTGGAATGGGTGCATTCCTATTTGATTCAGTAGCCGCCACATGAAGTAGTGACTAACACCAAACCGTCCCGCTGCTTCCCTTGTACTACGGCGTGGATCTTCTTCAAAAAATATCTTTAATACCTCACCAATACTCTCCACAATTAGAGGATGTTTTCCTCTAATTGTGGAGAGTATTGGTGAGGTCGTCCTCGAGCCTGACCATGTGTAGGCACTTGGAATTGTCCACGTCAACAGACGTCGTGTGGTTGCCAGGATAGTCACAGGTGTAGTGTAGGTGTACCCTTGGATTCATGGTGCCGCGTCTACGTAGCGAATCCAAATGCTCTGGCTGAGCGTAGAGTCGCCTAGCCTCCGCCAGATTATCTTCAGCAGTAGCATAAAACCGCACCATGTCTAACCACTCCACGTTCGAGTACGAAGACATTACTTATTTACGCGCGGAAGGCGCACACACGCACTGCGGTCAGCGTCTTGCGTCCTACGTCCTACGTGTTTCACAATAAATAGCACACTGAGCTACTTAGACGAAATTTTGGGTAACAAAAGAGATGCTAGGAGTGGGGGGGGGGGGTTGCGGGCGGGGGGAACGATGCGCTCGCGTCTAACGTAAACACACACCGCGCCATAATATTATTGATATTATTCATAAGCAATGCTATGTTGCAGTCATGTTTGAATCAAAATCGCAAATATTAAAGTGCCTATTTATAAAAAAAAATTTTTGCGTTTTTATACATTTTGTTTATGTAGATATATTGTATATCATGGTCTGATAACGTAGTTTTCGTAAAAACACTGAGATAGAAAACACGGTGTAGATTGAAAGTTTGGGTTTTGGATAGCCACATCAAGTCGGTTAAAATCAATAGTTTGGGCTGTAGTGTTGCGGTATTCCAGATATGTGTTTACAGTAAAGAAGGCGGCGACAGTCTCGTGATCTGTGACAGAAGACTCAAAAACTAGACAGGTAGCGTCTATTTTAGTTTTAATCATCATGTGGTCGAGACAAGTGCTACGATGTCGACCGTGTCGAGTTGGTAAATTATGACCAGGGAGCATACGTGACTAGCCAGGAAATTTAAAAATCTTATCTTTACCATCATCTATACTGTTTGGGCCTATGTCGATGTTTATATCGCCACAAGCTATAATATTCCTGTAACGCCTTAATTTAGAGAGTAAAAGGTCAAGTGAATTGATGAAGGCTGTAGCATTCGAATGGCTTGGAGAGCGATAAATACCGATAACACAGATCTCCGCATTCACTTTTATAAGCAGACAGTTAGCGCCATTGATTTCAGGTTCTTCGGTAGCTACCACTAGATGTGAATTAAAATAAATAACAACGCCTTCACTTTTACTCAAATTACGAGTTGTTGATACGGAGTTAAAGTTATCGAACGACGGGATGTGTTTAGCTGATGGAAGCCAACACTCGGTGAGTACAAGGATATCCCAACTCAACCCAGATCCTTGCAGGAGTGCAGCAAGGTTGGGCAAGTTACGTGATATGCTACGGATGTTTTGAGTCAATATGCTGAGCGTATTATGTGAAGTTACAAATTTAGCTGCATCAGTTATGTCACAGACGACGATTTTAGCTACAGTCCAGATCCAAATTTAGGGTTTCAAGATCTTGCATTTAAGTTGTAAACAATATAGTTACGATTGTCACGACGGACACGTGACAATATTTTGGGTATGTTGGGTTACGTGACAAGAATATCGGTTTACAAGGGATAACAAAATCAGGACTCAGACTATTTAAAAGATTTCTCACACAATCTTTGTTTATATATGGTTTGTTTGATTTATTACCTTTCAGCCATTTCATTTTCTCCCAAACTTCTTTAGCCGAATAAGCTTGATCTATGTTAGAACAAAAGTTTTGCCAACTCTTTGATTTAGCATTACGTATTAATTGTTGAGTAGTTCGAATTTTATTTTGTAAAATATGAAAATTTTGTGGAATTGGATTATGTCTAAACTTTTTCAATGCTAATCGACGTTCTGCCACAGCCTTGGAAAGTTCGGAAGACCAATAGGGTTTTCGTGAAAAATTGGAGTGGGGATTGGAATTCGTTCTATAACAGGGAATGTGCAGGTCTGCGGCTAGATACAAATTGTCAATGAACATATCATAACACTCCTGTAACACGTCAGGGATAACTACATTTGAAAAAAGTTCATCAAGTAAAGCTGTATAAGAATTCCAATCAGCTTTTTTATAATTCCTTTTTACATCTGAGCTAACCAATTTCGTTATGTTAGGTGTAATCTTAATTACTTGATGATCACTCCCTAAAGTTTCACTAAGAACTTTGAAGTTCATCTATAGACCTATATCGCAAGAAGCTAGGGATAGGTCTGGAGAAGACTGTTGTAATGAGCCGTTTAAATATTTTAACCTAGTAATGTTACCATCATTGAATGTAACAAACGCGATGCCCACTAATGCGTCAAAAATTTGGATACCTCTTTGATTGGTTTTTGTAGACCAATTTGTATGATGGCCAATAAGATCGCCAAGTAACTAAGTTTTTTGATTGAAACGGGAGAATACATAATCCCAATCACTATGTATAGTGTTAACAGAAGGAGGGCAATATAAAGAAATAATATTTTCAATGAAATCACAATTGTATACCTTAATACCGATAATTTCAACGCTGCGTTGCGGCATGCCACCGGTGTGTTGTGCGCCTGGATGGATTTGTGAGTAAAAATGGCAACTCCTCCGTAACCGTCACTTCTGTCTCCATTAAAAATATTGTATCCATTCAATTTTAAAGTATCCGAGGGATGGAGCCATGTCTCAATACTCTGAGCATTCCACTGTTTAATATTCAGGCGTAATGGCGAATTATGTTTAGCCATTAAAGTAATCTAATACGCTTTTTAACATAGGCGAATCAAAGATATTTTCTACCGCAACTAAAATTAACCACTCTATGCAACATTTTACAACATTTTGTATTTAAATATGTAACGATTGATTTTTTTTAAATAAAATGTTCTTTAACTTTGTTAAAAGCTCTTCAAATCTTACTTCTTTCTCTCTCACTGACGTTACTGTGGGTGAGGACGGAGCCGAGGTATTAATATATTTGTCCTGACTTTCCCTTCCTTGTGGTAATGGCGTATGTGAACGGGCTTGTTTGTGCCGAAGCAGGGTGTTCTTCTTCTTAATAGGCTTAAGTTTTAGAATAGACGCATAAGTTTGATTTTTTTTGTTTGGGCTTCCTTCATCTTCATAGTCAACCAGGTAATGAGAGGTATCATCTATATTTTCAACAAATACAGCCGGTTCTATTATTGGAATAGGCGAGGTTAGAGGCACGTAAATCATGAGTGCCTTTTTATAGGTACAATTAAATTCAGCCATTAAATTTCTAATTTTTTTTTTCATATACCCGGGACATGTCCTATCTAAGGCCATATGAGGCCCCAAACAGTTAACACAATTATATGTCTTGGTCTCACAGTTGGAGTGGTTATAACCGATGATATGCCGGTATTTCCAGCACTTTGAACATTAGGAAACTGGAAAGACGTATTATTCCACCTTAATACGTAGATTATTAACAAATATATATGGCGGTATAAATGAACCCTTGAAGCATAAACGTATAGTTTCGCAGTCACTCCATCCTGCCTTATCTATTTTACGACGCATAAGGCGTTTTACCGATATTAGTACTGCCGGGCTAGGACAAGAGATAGACTTCAATATATCCTCTTCAGAAATATCAAGATCAATATCTTTTAGGACGCCATACGATACCTGTTTCTCTGTAGAATTCTTTACCCTCCAACCCTTCTCCATTAAATTTTTACATGTTACCAATTTCTGGGCATGTATCTCATTTGCAAAATCCATTCGGATTTTATACGGGTTGATAAATTTTACCCTGATAACATCCGTAACATTGTGTTCATCTAGTATTTAAGCAAAAGCAGTCTGCTTAGGTAATTTTTCATTACAAGAAATGTAAATTTGAACACTATTCTCCTTTAACTTTTTTTCTTTAGATCCAACTACAGTCCATTCTTCTTCTTCTCGCATTCTTTTTACCGGTGCATTTTGTGTATCTTCATCCATTTTTTCTGTTTGTGTATTCAACTAATCTTCTTTCTTCTATTTCTACAACTTCTCTATCTGTTAACGAGTCATTATAAATTGCATTATCGTCTACATTCAGTTCATTTTGTTGCTCAACCATTTGCAGGTAAACAAATAAAAAGGTTCATCGCTGCGTTAGGTGCCAGATGGTCGAGTCGATTAAATACCACTGCGATGAGTCACTAGTACTATTGTAAACAACTAATAGGAATACGCGTATAACGCAGCTAACCCGTACGAGCGCTGCACTAACACTGTGACATATGATTTGGAACAGAATACAGCTGATGGCAATTCTAAATACATATGCTCAGTTCTATAGGCGCGGTCTTGGCGCAACGTACTCCAGACAATGACATATAACTATAGACACGCCATACACGAATATAACTGAATCACACACTGGCAAAACTTTACTAATATTATTATGCGGCTCTTTCAGTGCGTACGACTTACGGATTGTTAGACAGAGATAAACCGAGCTTTAGCTTCGCATTAAACGGTAATGTACGCTCATTGGTAAAAGCAATCAGAGGAATTTGGGGCAAATAGAACACTTAATTTTATTTGGTTAAGCTAGGTATATAAATGATAAATTAAAATTCATAATCAATCTTGAAATAAAAAAACATAAATGTATTTCATAACAATTATTATACATTCAAATCTTTTGTAAGGAACAGAAACTGCATATGGCTTTAAACAAACAATATTTGTTTAAAGCTATATGTAGCTGTGACTTTATTTATTTTTCAATCTGTTAAAAAACTTAATCTGTTTCTCAGGAGAGTAGGTACCTCCTTATAAACAACGTCATATATTATTATGTTATATACCACCGTCATATATTCATACCGTCGCCGTCGCGTCGAAACATCACTGTAGCAGTGCTACATCACTCGTACGAGGTCGCGTTTTATATACCTACCAATTTAGCATCCGTGGCCGGAATAAGTGTCAGTAGGGGCAACAACGCGTGGCTGAGAGCACGCACGTACTGAACGATATTCTTCGTAAATAAAAACAAAATACTAAATCGAACTTATTGTACAGTGGACGTGTTTTGTTATTAATAAATGTATTTATTATGTTAAAATGCGTTATTGCTAGATGTTAGTTATCTGTTAAATCCTTTAAACATAAGTCGCAATCATTATTTTAGTTATTACTTATTTTGTCAATATACTTTAAAAATACTTTAGATGTTTATTCTTTACTCACCGCGTGCCTGTGCTAATAATAAATAATAGTTATCTTCTTAACACAAACAATAAATGTTGCTTATATATATTCTATACAATGTTATATACAAACTGTACTAAATCAGGTTTAGAGTGTTCGGCCAGGGTGGATATTGTAATAAATGAAGTCTATTAAACTGTAAATAATGAGCCCATAACATTTAGGGAAGGTGACGAACTTTGTAGGTGTGGACTGCCCGCGTATTCATTTGTAGTAGGCAAGGCGAACTGTCGGCTGCTTCTCTCACACAACATGTTTGACATGGTACCTACCTATGGGATTTTCTTAAAACACGAAATTAAATTAGGACCAACTATAATAAGGCTAGAAAATAATATGGTAAGAGCGACTAAAATGAACATATTGAGTGCGGCACGGATTGGGGTATTTATTCGAGTAGGTAGGTAGTTATTTGTTATTTAATACTTTTGGATAACGCAATATGTACAAAAGTATTAAATTGGAGCGCATATCATAAATCGTTTTGCCGATTAAAGGGCTCTCATAAGATATAAACACTTCCAGGTAGCAGGCAGATACTGTCTCTAATACTCCTGTAATTGTAGACTTTCGTTGTAATAGTAAAAATGTTCATAAAGATATCTATGTTAGATTTCACCGTATGATTCTGAACTGAATTCATACTCACGTTATTATAAACTGACGAAAAAATGAGAACTGCAACAAGGGTTGCCAACTTTTTATATGAGAAATAAAGTATATTAAAGTCGGAGAGTAAAAAACAGTATTTTAGAAAAATAAACAGTGTTGTTTTTTAAAATTGAGAAAAATCAATATCTTACGCTCATTTTTTAAAAATTCACACATATTATATGTTAATTAAAATAAATAAGGAGCAGTTTTTTTTTTATCAAATTGATACAAGCTCTTTTTCTATAATCCCGTCACTTTCACTTGGCATACATTACAGAAAAGCAAGCATTTAATCGTAAGCAGAGTATCTTTCTCCCGTCTACTCAGCGGCCATTAGTATATATGTACATGTGGACAGCATCAACATTTTATGTTACTATGGAAAGGTTTAAGAATAATAATAATAACTTGACACATTTCACACACGGCCGTCTGATCCCAAACTAGGCAAGGCCTGTACTATGGTGACCAGACTGCTGATAAACATACTTACTTATTTCTAAATACATACATATTATAGATAAATTAAGCCCAGACACAGAACAAATGATCATGATCATCGCATAATTATTTGTCCTGGGTGGGAATGGAACCCAATATTAAAAGTGAAGAATATTTTAATTGCTTTTACAAATTAAACTTAGGGGAAATAATTTTATTTATCGTTACCTATATAAAACTCAACACCCATAAATTTAATTATCAAATAAATAATCTATTTCATTAGCAAAGCAAAGCGGTTACACACACAGACAAAGGTCGCGCGGTGGGCAAGGCGTTCTCAACTTTCGTTAAGCGTAAATAAGATATATTTCTGGTCGCAGCTAACGCCAGGTATTATTAATTAAATTTTGTAGGCTATTATAACGTAGGTATTTTCACTTATGTATGGGAGTGATGTATCTGTTACGAGGTAATAGCTCACTACTTCACACATGCTTAAACTAATGTCATAGTACAGGCTCTGCCTAGTTTGGGATCAGACGGCCGTGTGTGAGATGTGTGGAGTTATTATTATGTGTGGAGTTATTGCCGAAGCAACGTACTTTAGTAGTATCTTGACTTTCATTTCTGTTTATTTACCTATAGATAACGTAATGGGCCCTACAATCATGTGATGTAATGTTAATGTGGAAATCTAAAAATATAGAATGTATACATTGTTTTGCGTACTTAAATTGCTTTATTATGTAAATATATATTTTTCATAACTTTTATAAATGCACGATGTTCTACTTAATACTTGACGAATATTTGTCCGGTTGCCTATTACCCCATCTTCCTCTTACATGGTGCGAGCCACCATTAAATCAAAACATTACCTGTTTTAATAAATACAGTATTTAATAAATAAAGTATTTACGTACGCTTGAAATGAAACATTCTTTGTGCTAATAGTAGCTGTTTAATTCGTGCATCCTCTGTATACTACCGAAGGCATATTTTCCGCAGTAGATTCAACATTTTGGGTATATTTTTAAATGACGTCTGGCCGCGACGCCGCGCTGGGGAGAACGCGTCTGTGTGAAAGCCGGGCAATTTCCTTATTTTTATGTTGCCAATATAGAATGCGGGCAACCCACCTATGATTATAAAACATCTTACACTCCAGGCAAATGCAAAATAGTATAGTACGCATCGCGGACTCTAAATTTCCGCAGAAGAACCAAATTCACGATGAGGCTATTACTTTTGCGGTGGATAAGTTTGGGGAACTTGCACTAACATTATATTGTGAAATTATATTAATATTTCGATAATTATTGTCCTTAAAAGGGTATTACTGGAAGATATATTCTAAGACTATTATTTTTTTGCGAAATATTTTAATAATAAGATACTTAAATTTAAACGTAATTTGAAACACCAATCGGCGCAAAGTGACGTCACTCCATAAGTCAGTTGCTGACCTTGGACAAACGACGAACATTTGTTCTCTGATTTAACAAAGTAAACATTGAAAAATGTCTATAAAACGAAAAAAAAACATTTTTTGAAACCTTTCTAAGGTTGAATTGGACTTGGTGCGGTGTTTTTTTTATGGAAAAATCAGATATTTTTTTGTAAGAGAAAAGGACAAAAGCTTATCCGGTCAGTGGAGTTGAAGTGAGGTTATGTTATTTAGAATGCCTTTTTTTCTAGGACATTCTAGTTCTCTTGCAGAAAATGAACAAATGTTTCAATAGATAACAATACCTGAGTACATAATGATGCACAATTACTTATAAACCTAAATTAAAAAAATATATTAAACAAGTTACTCTGAGATATATAGGCTGTAGTCTATTTTATATATAATTTTCACCTTGTTCATTTTCAATCCTTCTAAGGATTTCTTGTCTTTTGCGTTTTAAAACAACAGATCTAAGTTTTGATGTCTGCTTTATTTGTTGAAAATCAAATATGGGAACAATACCCGTCTGCTCGTTTGTCCCCTATAACGTAAAAAAACTTGCCTTAAATCAAAATCAAAGTAAAGTAAGGTACCACCTACTTATGCCTCAAAGAAATGTCTTTTTTGTTTACTTTATACACCTTCTTGACGCAAGTCCTTATAAAGTCGATTTTTGCAAATATACGTACAATAACGTACTTATCTATCTATTATCTTCACAACATCGCAAGATAGATTTTGGAGAACGTAAATGTCGTCTGCTACTTTAATCCATTTTTCTCTAAGTTTAGGCTTTTGAGGCGCGGCTAAAAATAATTCTCAGGAAACTTGATAGAATTGGACACATACGTACAAAACTCACTGCATACTTTTTTGTGAGATTTATCTCTACTTGTTGAAGAGTTATCCACTGTCGTAAAAAAGTATGATTTATTTTATTAAATAAAACTGAAAATATATAATATATTTTCAGTTTTCTGTGATAAATAAATTAAAATCAACCCGTCATGAAAACTTCACATCTTATTGCGTGACGTCACGTCAAGCCAGTGAGCGTTTACGCTCGAACTTTGAAATTATTTGTGCGTATTTTAACTTTTTCGTTTTTGGTATCTTTATGTGATCCTTGAATTTTTAAGATAGACTAAAAAAATATTATTCGTCTTCCTTATTCACACCCAGAACGAACCGTTAGTTAGTATTATTCAATGTAAACCTGATAAACAGTAATTGACAAACCTAGCAAATGGTTGCTTATTAAGGAAAGACGCTCTTCTATCGCAACTTCACTTTTTGAAAAATTCCTGGCTGGCAACCAGTAGCGTAGGAAGAAAAACAATCTTCTATCGCAACCAGTTGCCAAGAAAGAAGATAAAATCCTCTTTCACCACTGGTTGAACTTAGTTGCCATAGCGGCTGAAAGGCAATTCGGGTGTTCCGGGTACCGCGGCTAGTACTATTTTTACACTACAAAAGAAACTTATAAGAATCTTAGTGAATCTTAGTAAACAGACTCCTATAGACGACGTTTTCAAACTCTCAACATTTTAACTTTACCATGTATCTATATCCTAGAAATCTGTAAATTTGTTCGAAAATACCCCGAATACTACACAAAAAGAGAAGACATCCAAACTAAATTCACCCTAAGATACAGAAATAGATTGAATCTACCAACTTCCCGGCTTAACATACACTCAACAAGCCCCTTAGTAATGTCTATAAAAATATACAACAAACTACCAGAACCAATAAGAAATGAAGAAAAGAATAATGTTTTAACTAATAAATTAAAATTACTCCTATTAGGTACACAAAAGCTATTACATCATAAAAGAATACATGGAAGAAAAACTATAAATACTACACTGCCAAATACTAATACAATACACTACACTACACTATATATATAATAATACTAAATATAAGTAAATATCTTAACAATGGATAAGTACATAAATAATACAAAACCATCTTATTTATAAAACCCTAAAGTACTATTAAAAATAAATAAATAAACAAATAAAACAATTAATAAAAAGTCTATTGAATTAATACAGTGTAATAACACAAATAAATAATATTCTAAATAAACTAATACTATCAATATGTATTATTAGCGTCTCTCTCTCTCTCTCTCTCTCTGACTGACTGACTGACTAACTGACTGAACTCTGACTCACTCACTCACTCACTCACACACTCACCCACTCACCCACTCTACCCACTCTCCCCACTGTCCCCATTCTCCCCACTCTCCCTACTTAGATTCCCTCCCTCCCTCCCACTCTCCTACTCACCCAATCTCCCCACTCTCCCCCCTCCTTCCCACTCTTCCTCCCTAGATTCCCTACTCCCACTCTCCCCACTCTTCCCACTCTCCCACTCTCCCTCCCTAGATTCCCTACTCCCTCCCTCCCAATCCCTCCACTCTCCCCATTCTCCCTACTATCCCCACTCTCCCCACTATCCCCACTCTCCCTCCCTCACTCCCACTCTTCCAATATCCCTCCCTAGATTCCCTACTCCCACCCTCCCCACTCTCCCCATTCTCTTCACTCTCCCTCCCTCCTCCCCCTCTCCCACTCTCCCATTCTCCTACTCTCTCACTCTCCCACTATCCCTCCCTAGATTCCCACACTCCCTACCTCCATCTCTCTCTTCCTCTCCATGTCTCTCTGACGCTGTACATGTAAATATAAGAAACTCACCTCCGTCTTAAGAATTTTCGATTTCGTCATAAAAATATATTTTTTTTAAATATATTACACTCGGACATATTTTTCATACATTTTCGATTAGGGTCCACGTGACCCTGATTTCTGACGAAAGTTTTCCATTTTGTTCCCATCTCAAACAGTGCTCGACGCTGCTAAAGAAGTTTTCACTTCAAAAATTGTTTTCATTTAATTGTGGTTAAATGCGTTTGATAATTACCATAAATTTTAGTAAAAGTATAGTCCGTAATAATTCATATCAAAATTATTACGGAATTCCGAAAGAAACTGATTTAAAACTTGTTTCCACTAGAGAATTCCAATACGCCACGAAGTATACAGTCTATTTTAAATGAAAATACAATACATTTCGAAAATTACCTTTGTTATATCAATTTAAACTTAAAAGACTTCTCAAAAAAATATAAACACTAGCATTACCCTCACACATGTAAGTGCTATTATATAATTACTATCCATACGCTATGTTTTGGTACTTTACACTTCAATAAAATACAATTTGTATACCACGAAAGAAACATACAATAAATGTAAATTTAAACACAGTTTTACCTTCATAATTATTTAATAAAAAGGTATTTACTTCTAATTACTTATTCTTCATCACAAATTTTTTCACCACCAAGACAAACAAAACAAATAAAATATTTTTTTTAAATAAACATATTTTTTTTTAAACAATTCAGAATAAAAAATCCCACTAATATTATAAATGTGAAAGTTTGGATGGATGGATGGATGTTTGTTACTCTTTCACGCAAAAACCACCGAACCGATTGCGATGAAACTTGGTATGTATATAGCTGGAGACCTGGATTAGCGCATAGGCTACTTTTTATCCTGATATTCCCACGGGATCGGAATTTACGCGGGTGAAACTGCGGGGCGCTGCTAGTATTTTATAAATTTCATGTACCCTATGCCTTAGAATTCCATTACGTCACTTTCCCGTTTCACTAATACATCACGTGACGTATGTGGTTAATTTAATTTTAAATTCTAACTGTAAATAAATTGATGTAAATATGCCAAGTATTAAACGGTAATCTAAATAAAGATTGGTTAATGTAATCAATTTTATATAGAGAACGTTAAAACAGTAATATTTACCTAGAATAAAACCGTCGTGTAGGTGGAACAATTTTGAGCATCGCGTGACGTGAACACTTTTTACATTGATATCTTTCAAACTAAGCTTCTAAAATAAAATGGCGATTGTCAATACTAAAGTTAAGGTTACGAGAATTTAAATACACTATTTGTTTCAAAAGGATTATTATTACAGGCCTTAGAAGATACCGTAGCGTAGTAGGAATTTCCACCATACGCGATTTCGTAGGACATCACGAAATTTATTTTTGCTTGCTTATTTTAGAGCGGAACACAAGAATTTAAGTACTAATCTTTATGCTTCATATTCGAATATCGCGCAAAAAAACGAGGGATCTATAATTTTTATATTCCAAATTTAGCAAGAAGGTCTTGGGACACGACAAAATCGTATACCATTGTTGCCTTGTTTTAGCAATATTTAATAAATTAAGCTATTTCCACAAATTTTAAATAATACGATTATTAGGATAATAGCTAATTTATAAGAAAAAACAGTGCACAACTTCGAAAAAATATATTCTCTGAATAAATAACTATCAAAGTCACAGAACATGTCAAATCTACAAATATATACGCGTAAGTTGCACCAGCAGTCACTAAGGGATCATGAGTTCCAGGAGATTCAATGTGCGACTTGGAGAGGTAATGCGCGATTTGTTGCGACTACTTGGAGATGATAATAATTTAAATATGTTTACAGTATTAAAAACAATGAGCAATAAATGAATAATGTCAAGTGAATATATAAAAAGCCTGCATTTTATTTAAAATCCAAATGTCAACATCACTAATATATAACGAAGGTAACGGCTTTCGCGCTGTAGTTTCGTTCACAAAAAGTTTAGTACTAGTATCGTGTTATCAAATCAGATTCAAGCTGAACCCAGCTTGTGTTCCTAGACACCACAGCGGGGCCCCGGACATAATTGAACGGAAGCAGCATACTAAGTCACATAGACTTAAAGTGTACCTATAAATTTACACGTAATCCTACTGGATATCAACTATCTAGCAAAACCTACGACTT
This sequence comes from Euplagia quadripunctaria, assembly GCA_963859945.1. Taxonomy (NCBI): domain Eukaryota; kingdom Metazoa; phylum Arthropoda; class Insecta; order Lepidoptera; family Erebidae; genus Euplagia; species Euplagia quadripunctaria. Next base: position 326,101 of record OY982559.1, read on the forward strand.
ACTTTGGCAGCTTAGCGATAACTCGATCCGACGACAGCACGTGGGAAACAAAAGACAATTAGCAAGTGCATATTCATCATAAGGAAAAGATTAATTTTCCAAACTAGCTTAATTAATAACAATTACCTACTAAACAAAAAAAGTTAAGCAAATTGGTTCACTAACAAAGGAGAAACAAAAGGTACTGAACTGTTTTTTATGCCTATTTATTTATGACAATAGTTTTAACTGTTTTTGGATTTTAAAATGTTGCTTTAGTCAATAACGTGTGCCAGTTCACCGAACTTATGGCATTATGCGAAGAGAAATTTACAAAGCTTAGGTATAATATATAGCAGCCACACCGTAAAATTGGACGGTTTTGACGTTTTTCTATGTTCTTTCTTTATAAAAATTCGGCAACACTTCTAATATTTTAACGTAATAATAATATGTTCTATGTTGTATGTTCCATTATTAGGAGTAATCGATTAAAAAACAGTACATTATTAGAATCAGGTTTCACAGGGTTTCACGTTTGTTTTTTTTTTACTGTACAAAGGATTTAAATTCAAAACTTTTCTGTTTTTGGAATATTGAGTTTGCAAATTGGAATCTGAATAGTTTCCCTTATCCGCACGTGTACTGGGATATCATAACTACGATGGAGATTAAATATCGGTATCTCATTCATCCCGAAGAGTGCATAGGAAATATGTGTATTGTGATTGGTGCTTTAACAAAGCCTACCCCTCCCTCTATACGAGGCGTGAGTGCAATAGGTTGAATATTCGCGACGGCGCAGTTCAATATTCGACTTTGATCAGACGGGAAGGAATGTTTGTTTCTGGTAGTTTGGCGCCAATTATACCAAAATGAGTTCTTATTGCCGTAGTTTTTCAAGGTCTCACTATTTCATATAGTCTAGTGGACGTAAAATGCGAAGAAAATAGTGACAGGATAAACTTCGTCTTTAAGTGACGTCACATTATCCACGTGCTACGATGTAAACAAGTTTGTCTGATTCAAACTCTTTGTGTTTTATGATATCCGCGTTCATCTGGCGGTGCAGGTTTACCTATTGATCTGCACTGCAGGCCTAGACAAGTTTCTCTTCATTTTCTATAACGACACCAGAAAAGACAGGTATTAGAATATAAAAGTAAGTGTATGGGATTGACATAAGCCAAAAAAATATTACGTGATTAAGCGTAAAGATCTTTGAAACGGTAGACAAGTGACACTTCTTACAAACGCTTTTGGTACGAAGCGATCGCTACCGAGCGAACTTTAACACCTTGTAGAAAACGAGAAAAATCCCAATTTTTACAATCAGTTGATAATTGACGTACCTAGTAGTCCAGGATCCAGGGTCCATTTTTACAATTGATTACTATCAAGCTAATTTTCCGTGAGTAGCTTCATTTTGATGAGACGCCCAACTTTTTCTCTTACAAAAATTCTCGATTGTGGTAGCTAACAGGGGTAGCAGGGATAAAATACGTCGATTTGACGATTCTCAAAAAATTATTACTAACTGTGGATTTTTTTATTAAATCTTAAGAAAATTGTTAACATTACTACATTACTACCTGCGACTTTCATTGCAAGGAAAAGCCGCTTCAGCCATCAAATCCATTACTTTTAAAGATAATCAGTACCAGGTAGCATGTGGCCTGTTGTGTGAATGATTCGATAACAATCGCAAATTGATCAAACACCACATACAAGCGCTGTTTAACATTGAGTCATTACAAAGGGAATCGAGTGTCTCAATTAGAAGTCTTGTAGATGCAATTAATAAAAATTTTAGGGCACTCACAATATTAGAAAGACCCACTCAGCATTTGCTTATCTATATCATGGCCAAAAAATTAAACATCACAACTGGTCGTGACTGGGAGGAGTATAGCAACACAAAGTTGGAAAATGATCCTACTTTAATTGAATTCTGTTCCTTCTTAAACAGAAGATCAGACTGGTTGGAATCACATGAGTCAAATCTCAACTCTCTTCAAAACGAAACTGTTGTCGCCTTAAATAATAATCACTCAAGTACAAATAATTCACCTCTTCATCAAACTAGTACTTTATCTACTACAAATCAGTCTTCAACTCAAATCGATAAAAAAATATTTATAATAATAAAGTAAATAAATGTCAACTTTGCTCCCAAGCACATAACCTTTTTAAATGCCAATCCTTTAGAAGTTTGTCGATTGAAAACCGCATACAAAAGGCAAAAGATTACAAGGTTTGTCCTAATTGCTTACGCTTTGGACATTCTGCAAAGCAATGCAAACTATCTCATTGCAAATATTGTAAAATAAAACACAACACACTTTTACATTTAGAAAATCACGAAGCCAAACCCGATTTTAATCCATTGCCTACTGCTTCGCCTGCTACATCAAATGTTGCGCTATCAGCTAACTCCTTACAGCTTGCTACTTCTGCGTATGTTTTACTGTCTACAGTGGTGGTGAACGTGACCTGCGTGAGGGGTAAGAAGTACACTGCGCGTCTACTGCTGGACAACGGTAGTACAGCGAACTTTGTCACGTGGAACTTAGCGGAAAAAATGGGTTTGTCACGACGCGATACGAGCACCAAGATAACGGGTATTAATAATCATATATCCAATAGTACACAGTCTTGTCGCCTCGTCATAGAGTCTTTATGCTGTGCATACACTGTAGATGTCGAATGCCATATTTTGCCCGAAATTACAAAGGTCCTACCATCGTCGTTCGTGCACATCAATCACGTCCCTATTCCTTCAGGTCTTAAACTAGCAGACCCGAACTTTAACGTTCGGTCGGTTATAGACATCCTGGTAGGGGCTGAAGTGTTTTGGAACGTCTTAGGCAGTAATACCATAGATTTAGGAAAAAATCTACCAAAACTGTGTGAAACTAAATTTGGTTGGTTAGTCACAGGCAGTCTTTCGCCTCAGCCAAATATTCATTCGTCACACTTTTGCCATCATTTTAATGTCAATCCCAACTTTACACAATTTTGGAAACTTGACAATGTTTCATCAAAACATGTTCATTCTCGCTCAAACTACTGTCTGCAACAATGACGGCAGATTTGTTGTCACAATGCCCTTGAAATCAGATCCTAGTACTTTAGGTAATTCATACGAAACTGCTAAAAAACGTTTTTTGTCCTTAGAAAGACGTTTTAAACGCGATCATACATTTAAAAATAAGTATTTAGATTTCATGCGAGAGTGTGAACGTCTGGGTCATATGATATTGGACACTTGTAACTCGGCTCCTTCTCGTGAAAACTCCGTGGTTGAATATTATATACCACATCATGGAGTTATTCGTAATTCTAGCACCACTACCAAACTACGCGTATAATTTGACGCATCAGCCTCTACCAGTTCGGGGGTGTCTCTTAATGACATTCAGATGGTCGGTCCCGTCGTACAAGACGATCTATTTAGTATTTTAATACGTTTTCGTCAACACAAATCCGTGGTCTCAGGTGACGTAGAAAAAATGTACAGAGCCATAGAGTTAAGTCCAATTCAACAACCCCTACAAAATATAATTTTTCGATTTGATCCCTTAGAACTTCTTAGAGTGTACACATTACATACCATTACATATGGTACTGCATCTGCTCCCTATCTAGTCACAAAGTGTCTTGTAAGTCTGGCTTGGCCCTTTATTGTCATTTTAAAAATACATATTCGGCAGGGATTTAAAAATCTATGCGTACACAAAACATACCGATTCCTTTTGTTCCATTATCTAAATAAAGCGGCGCGCTTTGGCAATTTTTTGCTATTGTTTATTTATACATTGTACTAATTAGGTAAATATTTGTATTAAGTAGACACAGTTCAGTTCGCACTCCTCGATTCTCCACTTTGTGACTATCATATTATTATTTATTCGTTTCAAACACACCTAATAATATGTAAATAAAATAGAATCATTATATAACTTTAACAAAAAAGTAATAAATATATCAAAGCGGGAGTTCTACTCTTGCATTTAAAATAATGAAATCTTTCGATTTTTTAAATAAAAAACTGCATGCAACAAAAATGGGGGGTGCTGGGCATGTTCAGACGTCAACTATAGCTACTAGTACCTATAGGCGAGGCGAGTTGTGGGCACACGAACGAATTATTGTTCTACCTAGGAGCCAGGTACTGGGTATTGAATGTGTTAAAATATAAATAACTAGCTGCGCCCTGCGTAAGACCCGGTCGCCTGCGAATATCGGGATAAAAAACCTATGTGTTAATCCAGGTCTCCAGTTACCTACATAACAAGTTTCATCGCAATCGGTTCAGTAGTTTTTGCATGAACAAAAATCCATACATCCATACATCCTCACAAACTTCCACGTTTATAATGTTATTATTATTATTATAGTGAAGGATGATATTCGTTTTTTTTATCAATAAGTAGGTAGTATTGATTTTTACTAATGTAGGTATTTTTTTTAAATCTTGTAATACTTTTAATTGATTTCGGTAAAGCTAAGTAAGTTAATTCTTAGTTTTAATTGTTTCATAGAACAATTTAAAAGTCAATTGCAATTATTTTAATTCCGAGTTACGATTAACATACGTTAATCCTAATAATTTAATTGCAATTTACAATTAATCGTTTAATTGCAATGTCAGTCAAAGTCTTTTATTAGTTAATTAACGAGTCGATTGAAAAATTTATTGATTAATGCCCAACACTGGGTGGCACGTGGCAAAACTAATTATACTTAGTATAAGATTCGTGCACAAGTTCGATACTATGACGTATTGTAACGCATCTACTCTCGTAGCGTCGATACGTTGCGACGTGGCCACGCGTGCAATAAAAATATTATTTAATTTGTGTTAAATTTAAGATAATGTAAATGTTGTCAAAGTGTCCGTTATGTTAGCGTACACAAGAGCTAAATCTGTGTAAATACTGCCTAATTAGGGTGAAAATAAAAAAAAAACTCTTCCTCTTTAGTCTAGGAAATAAACACCAATTTCACTGTGTACGCTAGCGTCACGATCAAGCTAGCGTACACATGCTAATTGAAAACTGCTAATTGTAAAGCAACAGAGTTAACACACAAAAATAGTGCTCTAATACTTCTCCCACTATGCAAAATTTCATAACGATTGCTCTTGTAGGAACAGAGATATTGAACAAGACTTTTCAATGACATTCGGAGCTGGCGTTATCGCAGCGTACACATAATAGTTCTTGTAGAAAGGGAACTTTTCTTTTAATAAATGCTATATGTATAAATAGTGCGTGAAATTCTGCCTCTATTAGTGTTAATGCTTTATGCGAATTCGCAGTGGAATAATCAAAAAATCTATGTTAATTTCTTTTCATAGTACAGGTACAGATATGCTCAAAAGTGATTTGTCAGGTTTTTAAATTACAGAACTAAAACTGAAACGTGATGAAATACTGAACTAGGAGGATATTCACTTCATTAATTTGTAGATATATTTCTGAGTGAAAATGAAATAATTGGAAAATTCAAATAAATAAGTGTGTACTAAGGTTCAACAATCGCTTACTATACCCATTTCTAAATGCAGATTCTGGTGTGACTCTACTATAGTCCTAGGTTGGCTTTCTACTTCTGCTAATCAATTAAAATCTTTTGTGAGAAATAGAGTAAACGATATTCAAGAGAGATCGTGTGGTCATACCTGGAGCTATGTACCGTCGAAGGACAACCCGGTGGATCTCGTTTCCCGTGGTCTTAGGGCCGACCTTATTAAGGACACACCACTTTGGTGGCCCGGGCCCTCCTTTTTATTATGTGATGAAAATGTGTGGCCCAAAATGCCAAACACAGGGAGGCATGATTTGCCGGAAGTAGTGACTCATTTCATTAGTAGTGATAGTAATCATTCTCATAATATTCATCAATCAAACATAATCATCCATTCATCAATCATACAAAACTTATTAGAAAACTATTCTAGCTTACCAAAAATACAAAGATTTATTCATAACTTGAAATATAAAAACAAAACGCGTGGCAATCTTTCAACGACTGAATTACAAAATTCAAGAATTAAATTTCATTATACACCATTCACAGCTCGAAATGTTTCCTGAAGAGTAACATTGCTTAAAGTCTAGTCAAAAATTGCCACGCAAGAGTAGGTTACTTCCTTTGACTCCTTTCCTGGACAGAGGTGACCTCATTCAGAGTCAGAGTGAACTGAAGACGAAGAGAGGCATCATTCGCCGTGCCATTCAACTGCATCTGCCCTCTTCCAGTCAACCTTTGAAGACATCCCTTCAACCCGGGGAATATGTCGGCGCACCACCACAAGCGGCCATTCACGGCCAGCTGCGTCGGGCCATCAGGGGACGGCCGCGCGGGGGGCATCAAACATGCCTCGCGATCTCGCGCACCTCTTCTCTCTGCACCACTCGGCTCTCAGACGCGTTCCGCTACGGGTAGTTCTGACAATTGTAATCGTCGAGAATAGAACCTTTTAATACAGTCCATCTTTTATTTAAAGTCCCGTAAAGGCCTACTCAGTCCCCTTCTTCCAACATGTATCGATAACGAGGTCATCAAAAATTATTACTAACCACATGAAATTTTTACTGTTGCTTAGTTCATATTTATATAATTTAACAGCCACATTGTCCTACAAATTGCGTGGTACGTTATACCGGTCCTACGCTCAGAAATTCTTAATACCATAAGACCATTTTTCTTATTACTAACTGTAGGACAAAAATATTACATAATAAGTTAGTGTATTCTCTGTCCAAATGAAACAATGTCCTACAAGAAAAGAGGTATGTATCAGTCCGAGTCCGACAAGAATTGTCGTTTTCGTTTTTCTATTTCTAACATTACATCCCAGTAAGCAATATGACGTCCTCAAACGTTTAAGTTCAAGTTGCAAGAACTTTTATTTAAGATTTTGATGTTTAAATTTGGATCAGAATGATCTCTTTGAGACGTCTTGATGACATTGGATTCTTACTAGTTTTATTCCGAATTGCAGAGTTAGTGTGTAAAAATGTAGTACAAAGCACTCCACACTTTTATCACAATGACATTAATTTTCTCATCAGTCATTTTATTCTTATATTAAGAATTATTTTTTACTTTTTAGTTCAATCAACTATAAAAACTTGTTATTATTTTAATTATATTCTATATACAACTTACACATTAAAACTAATAAAAAAAGAAAAAGAAATGTATACGGGGTATTTACATGCATGCGTCATAAAATTCCTCCACATCGTCGCCTACTGGCAGTGTTCCCAGAAGGCTGGCAGCATTGCCAATCCTGCTAATCCTCTGTGCAAGAAGAAGGCCCGTCTTCTGGTCACGAGAAGTGTCGATCAGTCGCTTAGCTAATTCCTTATAAACGGAACGAGCACTCGGACCCCATGACCCAAGCGTTTCGACCCCAAACGGCTCAAAAACATAGTTACCAACAAAATTGTTGTATTTACGCCGTTTGAGGCTTTCTGCTGATGCAGCAGCAGCGCCAGCACAACCAGCTGTACTTGGAAGATATGATGGCGCGAGGCTGTCAACGTAGGTTGCGTCCCACACCAAAGGCCTACCCATCTTCCATGGCAGTAACGACATACCATCTGGTCTCGTACCAGACCATTAGGTTCACGTACGGCTGGCACGCCGGCGGTGACTAGAGCACGACGGATTATGTCATTAAGATTGGCATGTCGAGATATACGGCCTGCGCTTCTGCTACAAGAAAGGCCATGGTGTCCGAGACTGTCGACAGCTTCTCCACAGTGACAAAGATGCGGAGAAACACAAGGAGCTCCTAAATGAAGGCAAGTGGCAAGGCGGAACGTGTTATCGTTCAACAAGGTGCCTATGTTGGGCGATGGAAGTGCCTGAATCCATAGGCCTGATTCCCATTGTCCCACAGTCAACAAACGAGCGCGCTCTGCAACATTTGATGCGGTGTCAATTAAAAAATTCCTTCTTAAGGTGCATAACGGCGCGTCCCATTGCCTCTGAGAGAATGGATTAACAGGGAAAAGAGTATTGGGACAAGCTATCTCCCAAGCATTTATGGCATCGGTCTTGCAGGACACTTCAGAATTAACCAGTGTGTTTGTTAGAATTTTCCTGGTTAACTCTTCTGTGCCGTGGACCGAAGAGAAAAATGCTGGAAGGCTGAAGTCTGAAATTTTGCGAATGCCAAGACCACCCAAACAAACCGGTAAGGATGCTTGGAGCCAGCCTCGGTCGTTTAAAGCCACATTTAAAGATAGAAAGGTGTTTTGAATAATTTTGTCAATTTTTTCTATAAGTGTTAAATGTTTCCAAAGTTGCGATGATCTAAGGGCATGAGTAAATTTTGGTACGAAAAGACAAAAACGGAGTATAGTGAAAGCCGAATGGACATTAATTTTAAGTAAACGATCCGAAAAATCACCAAAATTTTTAATTTTGTCTTCTATGAAAGTTTGAAAACCATCTTCCAAGACCGGGGACCCAAGAAGGCGGAGAGACGTTTTTCTAAAACTTTAATGTTAGGTGCCAATGAATTGAATTTCTGTACAGTCGAGTGTCTGTCTGTCTTGTCACAAATAAAAATTTCGCATTTGTCAGAGTTTAGTTCTAAGCCTATGGATTTAAATTTATTTTTTATGAAAGTTAAATCTTGTAAAACTGTCTCTACTTCCCCTCCTAGGGTTCCGTCATCAAGGTACCAAATGTTGAATTTTTACTTTATCTCCTTAATAATGGGGTGTATCGCTAGACTGAAGATAACTGGTCCCAGAGGGTCACCCTCCTGACATCCAACGGCCGATTTCAAAAGATTGTCCTTGTATACTAATTTTGTAGGATATCTATAACATTGCCAAAGAAATTTAAAAATTTTAAGGTTTTCCAATTTTGCTTGGGTCAACAGAGTGTCCCTATTAATAGAATTCAAGGCATTTCTCAGGTCAACCTTCAAGATTACCTCCCCTTCGTTACTGCCAAGGTACGTGGAAAGGGCGTGTATGGCAGCCTCACAACCACCTTTTGAACCAAAACCAAGTTGCACTGGCTGGAATTTTGCTGCAAGTTCAGCGCTGTAATATTTGCAGCAAATTTTGGCCACCATACGCCGCCAAGTACACCCTACGGCAATCGGACGAATGCCACCATCGTTCTTGCGTAGAGCACATAAGTTGGCTCCATATAAGACGTCAATGATGCCATCATCCACATTGCCGGAGAGCATAAGATTTACTAAAGCCGTCAGCTCCTTCAAGAGAGCATCACCAGCCTCCCCGGCGCTTGAACTCACTAAATCTTTAAGATGTTGCGGTGTCAAGCCGTCGAGGCCGCCAGCAGATCCACTCTGAAAGGAACACACGGCTGTAAACACGTCTTTGGTAGTAATATTTAGATATTCAGTGTCGGTGCATCAGGGAAAGAGAGGTCATCCTGAGGCGTGGGATGTTTACTCTTCAAACCCGTGATTGTATCGGGCGAGTAAGGTGCTACCACATCGCTGCTAAAAAGCAGCCTAGCTGCCTCTCTTATGTCACCTTCCCTCAGTTTTGTTTCCACGAAAGTAAAATTGTTGCTTTTATAATTACAAGAAAATGATAATTTTGGATCGAAATAAGTCGTGGTATTAAGGCTCTCTTCTTCGCTTCGCTTCTCTTTAATTTGGGTTGTCAAATATTTTTGGGTACTATTATGTTTTTTTATGTAGAAAACTCTATAAGGGAAGGTAAGCAAATGTTCCCAGGCCGATATCGAATTCTCCTGGACAACAACACCTATACAATGGGCTAAATAATGAGCAACAGTAGGCCTCGCACCTCGGGGAACTCTTTTAAGAATCGGAACTTGTTATTTAGTTTTTTAAACTATTAATACTAATATATAATAATTTTTTTTTAGTTTGATAAATTATAAAAGCATGGTTTTTAGTTTTTTTAAACTGTAATTATAATAAAAAAAATATACATAATTATTTAGTTTCACGCTGCCGGTATAGTAGACTCCGTTTCGCAGCCTCCGTCTCCGGAAGAAAATCGTTAATGCTGATGATCCTGATTAAGACAATGGCACAAAATTATTAAATTAATATATAGTCAACGGTCCTTCACAAGTGTGCAAAATTTTGAATTAATCTGACCGTTTAAAGTGGGTAAAAATCAAGTTCAAAGATTCCGTTACATACACACATACAAGTGAATCTAATATAAGCGTATTAAAAATAAATGAAGAGCATAATACTAGTTAATTTAGTTTTTAGTTTAGTTTAGTTAGTAATCATTTTTGATGACCTCGTTATCGATGCATGTTGGAAGGAGGGGACTCTTTAATCAAACCATACATTTTGTAGGACAAATATTTTTTCGAATAATTTAGATAATTTTCTTAAGATTTAATAAAAAAAATCACAGTTAGTTAAATTTTTCGGGCATAGTCAAATCGACATATTTTATCCCTGCTACCCCTGTTAGCTACCACAATCGAGAATTTTTGTCAGAGAAAAAGTTGGGCGTCTCATCAAAATGAAGCTACTCACGGAAAATTAACTTGATAGTAATCAATTGTAAAAATGAACCCTGGATGTCTACTATAGTCTACTACTCTCTACTAGTCTCTACTATTTGCCTAGACTATAGTGATAATTGTTCAAAGAAGATGGGGAATCCTGGGCACAACAGTTAACTAATTGAAATATGTATAAATAAAACCATGCTTGCAATGTTTTTGTGTAAAAAAGTAATCTGCTTGATTACGTTGGATTTATTTAAAAAAAAAACGTAAATTGCTTAATTCGTTTTATTTTAAGACTAGTGAACACTAGTATTTTGACATAACGTAGTCTAGAATCACAGTAGGGAAATCAAACAAAAAAATATCTAAATAGCAAAAGAAGAATAATTATTATAATCCACAGGGAGACATGAGGGGTCTCAAGAGTGACATTTTACAGTTTCGTGCGCGACGTGCGGCTACCGTCCGTATAGTGTTCACATGGCAAGCGTTTCACGGGCTTGGCCGCGCGTTGTCGTAGTTCAGTTCGAATTCTGTATTCGTTGAAGATGGACGTAAAACAGCCTTGTGTTTAGTGATTTTATACCGATGTCAGTAACAGCAACACAAGAAGAGACGGCAAAATTGGGTTCATCCTTTTAACATCCAGACTTACTGAAAGTCACTTTATAACTTAATATCCTTAACTTAGGCTACATTAAACCAAACTCAGTAAAGGCTTAGTAAAATTTCACAAATGTAACTATGATAATTTAGAAGTCAATCTAATATATCTATTCAGTATTTTTTGTCGTCAATCAGTCGAAAATGTATGTTTCTATTGAAACTTCTGAATAAAAAAATAAAGATTGAAAGACAATTCATCAAACACTTTCCGAGATTTGCGGTAAGAAACATACGGAAGTTGAATTTTTATATATACATAACATACATATAGATTGAATTGAAAATACACACATGCACTTGACGAGATTTGCGACCATAAACATACGGAAGCTGAATAAAAGCTTTTTATATACAATGTACATATAGATTGATTATTTCATCTGTAAATTAGTGAGTTTTGAGTTAATATTTAAAATTTGATATTTTGATGTGAAATAAAAATCATAGTAAGCAGTAGTGCTTTTGGCATTTCTTGTTTGTTATATTTTTATGTTAATAAACTGCATAAAATGAAGTCTCACCGAAATCATGCTTTGTGAAAAATAGTATACGGACTTTTATTTAAATGGCCGAATTCTTTTATTACAATCACTTGACGACGCATACAGAAAACCAATGACCTCAAAGCGAGGGGCGTCACCGCCATGGACGCCGCGTCAAGCAAGCGTCGGATCAAAACGCGCGGTGGCATGTGAACTACTTGAACCAAATTCGCATAGTAAACGCGAGTCCAACGCCCGTCATCTGAACGTGGCCTAAGTCTGCTGGACTGGAAGCAGGAAAGTGGGTACTCGTCGGTCGATGACGATTGATAGAAGGAAAGAGTCGAACCGAAAAAGAGCAGAAAAAGTCGGTCTTATTATTTTTTAATAAAAACATTTGAATAGTATTCGTATTTACTAACTGGCGACCGATCTGCCATGGGTGTTGTATTTTTGTAAAATCACGTATTTCTATATTTCCGAAACGATTCGGCCTCCAAACCTTCAAGAAAAGAACATACGCCCACTTGAGGTATGAATATGCTCTTTTCTTACTTTAAAGGCACCGCACTTGTGATTCTTGAGATACAGGTGTCCACGGGTGGCGGTAGTCACTTACCATCAGGTGATCATGCATGCATGCATGCATCAATATCTACCGCACAATAAGGAAAAATTCAAAAGTCGTTAATTTATTATTATACGACATAAAAAATGTTTTTGTGATTGTAAACTTACATTTTGCGGTTGGAAAGTTAACTTTGTTCTAAATCGATATATTTTTAGAACTGAAAAGTCAGTTTGTCTCTTGTAACAGACGGGCGATGATCTTCGAGAATTGATTCTCGAACCACCCACATGCATTGTTGATGATTCTTACTCGTAGGAGAATCATGCTTCGGCAACTTGTAGGCAGTATTCATTTACCATCAGGTGACCCGTCTGCTCGTTTGCCCTCTAAACCATAAAAAAAAATACAAGTTTGTTTGCTTACGGAACCCTCGGTGCGCGAGAAATACTCGCCCTTGTCGGGTTTTTTTTATTGACTCCATTTGTTTATAAGCGAAGGTACACATTTGGTATATTATAAATAATAATATAATATAAAATAAACACGACGCGGCCACACGTCGTGGAATAGTATAATTTGTAGAGAGGAAGATGTAGCGGCATTGCGCATGTGCATGTATTGACTCCCTCTCGCGCCAAACAGAAACTATTCAGTGTTTCTATGTGCAGGGGTAAGAGTGGACGTACGGCACATTGAGAGCTTAAAATGAAAGTGTAATGCATTATGTAAATAATTGTGGGACGTAAGTATAAGCTGGCGATCAGAGCACCTGCGAAAATGCACATTCATGATCTTATATCAAGTGGATCAGCGCCGTACAAGCCACGAATGCGATGCGAAAGTTGTGATTGTATTGATCTAATGTTGCTATACTTTGAGCGTTAAGTTTGTATTGTGTACCTTCCTACTGTTATTCAATCAATACATGAATTAGTAATGCGTATGGAATGTGTTTAAAGGTTTTATATATTTCATTTATACTTAAATATTCATTGTGGTCCAATTGTACATTTTGAAATAAATATTACCTAATATCTGATATGCATTTATTTGTGAATTCTTTTAAAAAAATATTTTGAAAGATTTATACTTTAACTGGTCTTGACTCTCACTTTCTTAAATTCTTCCATAAAATAGTGAATGATTTTAAATTATAGGTAACTTATTTCTGTTCTCTCTCCGTATATAAACATACAAGTACCTACTCTTTGGAAAAAATTGTGAGAACGGGATTGATTAGGTAAAAATAAACGACCACGGGATTCCGTTAAACAGACGTTAATATCAATAAAGCTAGTAATAGGTTACCTTTATAATTTTTTTATGTGTTCATTAACATTTCCTGTTTTTGCCCAGTTAGTTATTACATTTTTTCTTAAATATTTACAAGGACTTTTATTAAGCATATAAGTATCGAAGCAAACACTGCTTGTGATGTCAGTCACAGTCATCTAATCTGAACTAATATTATAAAGAGAAAAGTTTTGTATATTTGTTTGTAAAATTCTATCACCTATAGAAAGCTACATTATCAGTGAGTAACAAAGGCGGTACAAAAATTGCAATAATGTACCCCTAAGTATCAACAAATTGCTTTTAAAAATTATTAGTTTTATGATATATTAGTCACAAAAACCGCTTTTTGTTCAAGTTAGTCAGTTAAAACACGGATAGAATAGAAAGACGATGACATTCTTATCATGATATAAATCCTTATCCAACTAAATAGTTTCATAATGAAGGTATCATAAAATAAATAATTGGATAGGCGTGTACCATCTTTGTCTTCATCGTCACTTTCCATCAGGTGAGTTGGAAGACAAACGCCTATTCCGTTCCAAAATAATAAAAAATAACAATTTTTAATAATATAAAACAATTACGTTTTATACTCACCAAAAAACACCGCTAAATATAAATTGCAAGTTCCAAGTTCAGATTTGGATTCACATATTAATTGAAAGGCACATATACAAATAAAAACTATCAAAGTCCTCTTATACCTTTTAGGAGATCAAGAAAAGTACAGATAATAAAACTGCGCAAGTTACATATTAAGCATATGCTTATGCATAAATATGACAGTGCAATATGGTATTATCTTATGGGGCATCAGATTCATCTATATTATTCACCTTACAGAAAAAAATATTAGAATTCTTATAAATATTGCACAAATTGATAGTTGTAAACCGTATTTTCAGGAATTAAAAATACTAACCCTACCGTGTCTCTATATTTTTGAAATATGCCATTTCATGCATCAATATCCAGATTTCTATACCAAAAGGGAAGACATTTAAACAAGACCCTAAGACATACGGCTTAATTTACCTACTGCATGACTAAAAATGCATTCGTCCAGTGCTTTTGTTATGTCAATAAAAATATAAAATAAGCTTCTAGAACTCATAAAATAAATCAATAAATAGATTTAATAATAAATATTAAATAATAATAATAATAATGATTTATTTTGTCATCACAATACAGTAGAAGTAAGTACATTACCTTTGATATTGTAGTTATATAAGTTTATCTAAGTTAGATGTACTGTTGGAGATTAGTGCCTAAACTAGATGGCGAGTCTGTATTTCAGGATACCAGGTCCCCACCCCTCGGACAAGTTTACATTTCAAAAATTAGATTGTACACATACACTTATGGAAGTAACTATTATCTTATCTGTGCCTATGGCTGCGGTAAAAATTTTTAGGTTTTACATATTATTTGTTTATAGTAGTGTTAATATGATTAGTATTGGAGTGTGTGTATGTGTGTATATGTGTGTGTATGTATATATTTACATATTTTATATGATATTGTAGTTGTATGAGTTATACCTGTACAGATAGTAATTTTCCGTATCCTCATAGCTTAAGGCTACCTTTATTTTGCCCTTGATTTTGGCGAGATGGTATACTGAAAGCTTCTTATTTATTTTATTATAAAGATAGCCATCAAGGTGTCAAAAGAAGCGTTTAGAGAACATGGTGAGCTGGTTTTGTTGCCGGTTGACTGGGTTAAATCGCCTTTTATTCCGAGATAGTACGGGGTTAAATCTTCGGAGTCGACGCTGCATTGCAATCGTTTTGCAATATAAACAGTTGACGTACCGTTAGGACTCTGGCCTCTTTGCACAAGAGCGCTATTGCATATCGGAATGGTTGGCAATAAGATACATTTAGTATGGCCCTTTGCGTCCTTTCGAGTTCCAAAATTGTGTGTTTTGGAGCGCCACCAAATATTATTTAATTTTATATTTATGAATTAAATATTCAATAACCAAGAAACATGTATTTAAATATCACTGCAACTTACTTGTGTTAGTATATTTCATCAATAATATCGCTAAAGATTACATAATTTGGGGACATTCCAGACTAATTAGTTTTGACTGTTATCTGTAAACTTGATTATTAATTGATTTCATTAATGACAATAGGCTACTAAGGCCTTAATAGACATTAAAGTTTACTATAAAACCTGAAATCCGTTTTTAATTTGGAGAATATTTTGATATGTTCTTCAGTGAAAAACATGCTTAAACCGAATTCCAAAGAATAACCCTTGATGCAGTAACAATTATTGATCGTATGGAATAGAAGTGTGGACTACGCCTTAATTACCAATTGCTACCATACAACGCCTGAAAAACATTACGCCTATAAAATTAATTCAAGTCTATCAATGTTAGAGCTCTGACGTTAATAAGATATTATTGATTCAGTTATACAAATAATTATTTGTTCACACACCCTGAAACACGGGGTATATAATTAAATGATACGTGGTGAGGACCTGTCACGGAGGGTGGTAGGGGCTAAAAATTTGCTAAAAAATATTACGTGATATCGAACGAATCCTTACTGATTTTGAACAGTCAATGAATGGTTAAAAATAAATTTAAACTCTTCAGTTTTATTCATATTATCATAGACAGATATAATTAAGCTTCGTGTTAAATAACACTGGGATATAATATTTGAATTTGGTCGTGCTACATGGACTATTATATTTTTTACTCTGATGAGTGACTGTTAGTAATAATAAGTACTTAATTCTAAAATCTAAAATCAATTGGCCAAGAATTTTATATACTGATGTAATTTAAATATTTATACCGCCTGCTACAAAAACAGCAAAAAATTTCTATTACAACATAACGACCTAAGATTTTCTAGCATATTTAGCTCCATGTTGGTCTCTTTTCATCATCCAAGAGCAATCGGCCAACATCCTTGGGTTCCATTTGCCCTTACAACACTTTTCCATCTGTGCAATGTCTTGACAGAGCCTTTATCTGTGCTCATAGCTTCCAAATGCTCAGGAACAAATCCAGGTTTTAAATTAGTCTATAAAATTAATCTTGAGTTATATATTGCAACCTAATGCTTGATAAGCCAATAACAGCTCGCTAACAAACTCTCTGCATCTATAACTCTTATTATTTCAATTCCATTTTTTCATCGAGATCCCTTAGGATCTTAACTTCTGACTTCTTTTCTGACAAATTCAGAACGAAATTAGTCGCAAACTGTCGTGGCTTCGATTTAAACTCAGCATCATCGTCATCATCAACGCTGCGCGATTGGCTCCAAGTGGAAGGCTATGAATAATTACTCTCAATGGACGCAGATAAGGGAAATTATCATTATTAAGTGCTGGTCTTTTAGCTGACTGTATATTAGAATAACTAACCGTGTGTTTTTTCTTGAAATTAAAACCTTTTATTTCTGTAAGACAAAAATAGCAATCCAAAACCTGATCTCTTGATTCGGTCTAAATAATGGGTACAGCAAACAGCATATAGCGGCGGTCTTTATTTCAATCAGTTAAAGTTCTTAACACAAATTACGCGATCTCATATTTGAGAAGTCCAAAATTTGTTTTGATGAGCCAAAGTGAAACTAAAATACTGGTGTTAACTCTACAATACAAGTTTAGTGAAATTTCGACTTTACCGTTCGAAAGTTATTCACCACAAATGTAATAAAATGAGTGGATCGTTATTACACTTTCTCGATTCAGAATACTTATAAGCCACTAAATTTAACTCGTCGTTGCCTGCGTTTATCGTTGTAGTACTATCAACTAACTATAAAACTTATCAACATATCACAAGAAATCTGAGGTCAACCAGAACAAAACTACTGCGGTTTACTAACGAGGGTAGGTGGCTAAAACATATTAGCTATCAGAATGATTAGTGTTGACCAGCATTGCTAACGTCCATTCTCTGATTACTTTCAAACAAGTATAAATTAAAAATAGCACTGACTGGGAAATCATTGCAACGATTGAAATAGTGCTGATGATCCATATACGGCTGAACAGATTTTATTAAATTATAGCTAAGAACACTCAATTAAGTCGCCTTTCAAACAAAACAAAAACTA
Source organism: Euplagia quadripunctaria (assembly GCA_963859945.1). Classification (NCBI taxonomy): domain Eukaryota; kingdom Metazoa; phylum Arthropoda; class Insecta; order Lepidoptera; family Erebidae; genus Euplagia; species Euplagia quadripunctaria. Next base: position 343,707 of record OY982559.1, read on the forward strand.
AATCAAAATCGGTACATTGAAGCTATGATGTCGCAGGCAGACACGCAGATACACAGATACACACTTTAAACTTATAACACGGGGAGTGTTATAAGTTTAAAGTGTGTATCTGTGTATTAACTGTAAGTAACTGTGTATATACTCTTGCGTCAGGGGTTCATACAATTCAGCACTAACTCATTAGGTACACGCTACAAGATGTTGATTTTTTAATTTATTCCAGCCGAATCTGTATCAACTTAATATAAAAACTTTAAACACCAGACTTTAATCTCAAACTGAAATGGTTTAAAATACAATGGTTCTTCACAAGGAATGCTGACATTGCCTGTGGCCCTATGCGTCGCCGCGTGAGGCATCCTGACGAGTGTTATAAATGCGAATGTGCGTTTGTTCTTTTAGTATATATTACTAGCTGCTGCCCGCGACGTCGTCTGCTTGGAATTAATGCTCCGAGTAGCCTTAAGCAGACTATAGATACACATACGTAGGTGTACAACGGTAGGTCAATACCTAAAACAAAAATTGAAATCCAGCCCATATTTTCCTTTTTTTGACCAAATACGCAAAATCGTTCTTTATTTCTAATCAAAAGTATAGATAAAGATGTAAAAGTTGTAAGAAAAGTATAGATATATGATGATTTTTTATATTCCTCAACTTGAGAAATTATTGGTCTACAAAATGTTATCTCCTATTTCAACCCCTTTCAGTTTCAGATTCGCAGTTTAGGCGTGAACACGTAAGAGACAGGCAGAGTTACTTATTGGCATACATTATTTTTGAAAAAAGCACATTTATATATGTCAGAAACTCTTCACGAAGTTTGTTGACAATAAGTACTTCGCATCAAACATGTTCACTAGATCTTGTTTAAAAATGGACATGGGTTACATGGTGGAGTTCTTGTTGCCTTATGGATTATTATTAATGAATTGGCCTCCTATTTCGGGGCTTGTGGGTGCGACTACCACCAGGTGCACATGTCTGCTTTATATTACTTGCAATAGGTACTCGAACCTGTTGAATATCTTCCTACAATTTGGATAAATCGTTTCATTTTTCATGGATATTTATGCTTTGTTTATTGCCTAGGCTAAAGGACCACTAATTACAATACATATCAATTCAGTAACTGATGTAGCTATGAGACTGGCTTGGTATTGGCGTTGATGTACATAACTAGTAAGGTTACAAACCATTAAACAACCATCAAGAGTTATACCACTGACCGCGATTTCTGACCATTGCGAGCTATAGTAGACCCGCGACCACGGTCACAGTTTCTGACCATCACTAACTGCGGTAGAGCCCCTGCAACCACGGTGTGTGTACCATGCCCCGCGGTTATCTGCAATTCTGGTAACGGATCTACGGTTAGAAGATACTAGAATGTTTTCAGATTTTTAAAATCACATTTTATGTTATAAGAACAATATTTTTGTTGATGAACTCTTTTCAGCGGTGGGGCGCGCATGCCGTAACTGCCGCGCGGAGCCCTATATTCAACGTCAAATTAAAATTATAAATAATGGAGATAGAGTTTCGGGAGTCAGGACTTTTGTATCGGAAATTTCCTCCTCTTTAAGAACCTTCTTCAAAATTGCTTAAATATTAATATTTTTTGAATTATTAACGAAAAACTAAATTCCATTTTTTTTCATCTTATTTTGTTAATAACAATTATTGGAATTTTTTACCTGCACCAAAATCCTTCAAAAACATTTTTCTAGAGGTGATTCCGAATCGAATGAGCTATTGCTCATATTTTTAGGACCTTTATCTCTATTTTTCACGTTTTTGAACTTGTTGACTAGACTAAAAGTGGTTTTCACTGAGGTGGGAAATACACCACGATATGAAACAGTTACCATCGTCCATAGATACTTGCGACACTTAAAAGTCGCTTGCACATTGCCCTTAACAAGTCTACAAATTTAACAACATGTTACCACCAATATTTAGTATTTCCTAATTTCAAAGCAAGAGAACACTAAAATCTCGTCATTGTCAAATGCTTGACATAAAATGTTACAAATATTTAATTGGTAGCTATTTATACTCGTAAATGTAGAGCATTATTATTAAAATATAATAAAAAGGAACCCACCCTTTTTAATAATGAAATTAATTATTTAGTAAATAACATAATTCTTAAGTTTAACACTTATTATTATTTTATAATTGCAATGGACTAGATGTCTTTATATCGCTATACAACTGACTCCTTAGATTTAAAAAATATTTTCTACTTTTTAGTTCGGTTTGCTGTTAAAGCTGGTTTTCTTTGTCTTTTAAATGTGTCAGCTTTTAATAGAGAAAGGAAGAAGCCTCTAGTAGAAGCACATTTTGACTAATGGCCTCTTGTACACTACTAGCTGCCTAATATAAAACGTTCACAGTTCGTGAAGCTTTCGCGCGAACTTTAGACGGATACCGTGACGACAGTTGTTTAAGGTTCTGTTTGCATTTTCTTCTGATAATGTTTATTTATTATTAAATATGAATGATCATACATTTACATAATCTATTTTTAAAAGTTCCATAAAATAGATATTTTGAGTAATGGTACTACGAAGGGTCAGTCTCTTGGCAGTCTGATACAATTAGTAAAACTGCCACTGAAGAGATCCACTATCTATCCTGGCCCCGTCATCAGGTCAGCTCCAAGTAGCCAAATTATAGTATTGAACTGCAATGTTATTTCGTTACAACAATAAGAAGTATGTTAAAATTTACTTCAAAGATGTTTAGTTAGTTACTTACAAGCGTAAAGCTAATAAAAGATAATTACCTAAATACTCTCCTTTCTTACCTGCGAACGAAATAGTAGCAGGATAAACTTCACGAAGTGACGTCACGTCATTCACGTGCTACGAAATACAAACCCTTTACGTTTTATGATATCCGCATTCATCCGGCGGTCTAGGTTTTGCTCTTGATTGGAAGGAACTGCATTTGGGGAGAAGGACCAATATGCGCTGTCTCATACTATCTTAACAGATCTGAGGTGTATAGATTGGGATTGGGAAGTATAAGAGGGAAGCAGGAGGTTTCTTGTCGAGTGATGAGAGATTCCTTATCAGAGTCGAAATTAAAAAGGGAAGCAAAAGTAGACGGTTTAAAGAATAGCTGGCGATCGATCGAGCTTCAGTCGGTGTTTTTTTGTAAAATCGCAATTCAGTAAGTACACCGATATAGGGTGGAGTGTCATAGAAATGGGTAGTCATATCTTAGGGTCGCGTAGTAGACCCCGGAAATAACGTAAAGCGTGACTTTATACAGAAATCCTTGTTTGAAACTGAAAAATTAAACTTGAAAATTGACCGATAAAGCTAATATTTCGTATGAGAGAGGGCTCACATGAATGAAACTATGAGTATTTAATATCAAGAATGTTGATGGAATGTCCAGATAAGTCTGAAAATGTCTGCATAAAAAATAAAAAACAAAATCATTGAAATTGACAGGAAACTTCATAATGATTGTGTTGTTAAGAAAAGTGCACCTACATAAGGAAAAAATATTTTCTTCGAAAAATGCATTTTTTTTCAAAATCTATTGTTTTTTAAGGTAAATCAACTATTTATCGCCTACACATAACGCTATAAAAATTTGACCACATCTTTCTGTAACATCCTGTAGATAAACATAAAAAGCAAAACGTTGCCTAAACAAAAAATAACCAAATCGTTAGAGCCGTTTCCGAGAAACGTGAAACGATTTTAATGTCAATCAGCAAGTCACCGTCATAAGAATTTTAATTAATATGTAAATATTTAGATTAAAATTTGACAAGTAAGTTTATTTGATATTTTTCACAGTTGGTTTTTATTTGAGAAAGTGCGATTGTACGTCCAATTAGGTTTCATCTCTTTTGTTGGCAACACCGTCAACCCTTGTCGTCGTTTTTAAGTAGTGAACAGGCAGCCTTTTTCCCTTTATGATGCCACTACTTTTTGGAAGGTGTAATATATTTTTATAATTGAGACAGACATCATCAGCCTATCGCCACTGCTGGACAAAGGCCACTGACACATTGAGACAGAAAATGCAATGAAAGACGGTATATTTCCGGAATTCAAAAGAATCAGTGTGATAAAGGACCTCAACGTGGACTAAAAACAAAATGTACTAGACGATAGTCCATCTAATCTAAAAAGTACCGTTTGACAGTTCTGACAAATTGATGAATAGGCATGTGTCGAAAAAATCGATTACTGCAATATTCGATTCTTAAGAGATATCGATTTCATTTCTTTGTATTTACTAATCGATTACAGATTTATGTATGTTACAGTAAAAGCCCGTATACAGGTTTATCATAGGTTTTACTAGTAAATCTTATTATATACAAAAGTGTTCAGATAAATGTCAGAATTTTATAAGAGAGATAATTTTTCGGGCTTTTCAGTTCCATTCTAACCTAACCGACATTGTACATTATTGATTTTCGTAGAAGTGCATGTCAGCTGAAATTTAAGTATTATTTAATACTAAAAGATGCCTGGATTGAAAAAGACTCGTTATTAAAAAGTGCGATTATTCGTACATTTTAACGATTTTTCGTATAAAAGTGAATTTGAAGAGTCGCAACACTACGGTAAAGGACCTAAGTACGTGATTTTGAAACGAAGTCTAAAAAAAAGCTATCTATTCTATATTTTAGTTATTTTACTTTGTTTAAAATATTTAAATTTGAATTTCGTTATTAAGAATAAGCTATTTTTATTTTATCTTGTGATAAAATAAAAATAGCTTCATAATTCCATGGTTTTACGGAAAAGGTTATTGAAATTGTGTGAGTTACGCCTATACAAAGTTGTTTCGGTTTGAAAAGTATGAGACGTCAAACGGTACTTCTTAGATTAGATAGACTATAGTGGGTGAAACTCTAACTGAAAGATTCAACCAAGAATTACACAAGGCTTAACAGCTAAAGCTAAGCTAAGCAGAGGGTGTGTTCTTTGTATGACGTAAACATCCGATAAGAAAGGATTTTCCGAAATTCTATCCCTAAGGGGTTGAAAAAGGGAGGCAAAGTTTGTATGGGACAAAGTCATTCCTTGGTCCAATCTACTTCAAATTTTGCAAAAACATTCTTTAACAGAATTGATGGAAGTTGTGTTTTGTATTTTATTGAAATTCATCCCCTAACGGGGTTAAAAAGGTTGGCATAGTTTGTATGGGAACACGTGCTTGCTTGGCCTGAGCAATGGGAGGTAATGTTGAGTGTCAAGTTGACAATAAAAGTCAAGAAAATATAACATTTGAATACAAGTGAGGTGCATGAGTTTAAAATACTAGAATATGATAATAGAATTCAACATTTTGAAAAAAAAATAAATCAAGATACTCAAAAATAATTATTAAGCCCATTGTTTTATAGTATAATAAATATTTTAATATTTCAAATACAATAAATGAAAAAAGAAGTCATATTTGTTGAATTCATTCACTTCTAAGTTTGAAAATTTGATTTTAAATGAAATGCAGTCTTTTTATATTTACTTGAAAATATTAATTTATTCTCTCGTTGTTTTCGAAAATGTAAATAAACATTTTTGAATTTAAAATGTATCCAAGTCGCACATTGAATCTCCTGTAACTCATCCCTTAGTCATTGCAGCTGGTGCAACTTATTAACTTAACAACTTACTCATATAATTGTATGTCAGTTATGTTAAGAATATTTATTTACATAAAGTAATTAAGTATTAATAAGTTCCTTAATTTTGTCACTGACTCACTCACTTACCGATCATCAACCAAAAATTCTAAGATCCTTCTAACAGACACACAAGCTTCAAATTTTAAACATAGTTAAGTAAACAGTAAAATTATCGTGGAAGAGCCATGCTTCGGCACGTATGGGCCGGCTGGACCGGAGTGATACCACGGCATCACAGAAAACCGGCAGTGAAGCAATGTTTGCATTGCTTTTCACCGAGTGAGTGAGGTTACCGGCGGTTTCTGGATACGTAACTTAAACTGAATAAGCAACTTTGTAATCCTGTACAATTGATATGCAACTATAGGTAAGTGTATTGTTTGTATACTTTTTGAGTGTATAACGTGTAAAGTATACTTGTTGCGGCTTCGCTTCACCTTCAATGCGGGGTGAGGGGACGCTCGTCCCCATTCACCGGTCGCCGATTCAATCAATCGTTCTTACCACTTGTCATCTCGGGTCGTGTGCGCGATACGCATTAATTATTGTATCTAGTAATTCATTATACAATTGTTACCAATCTCATACTTTAGTTATTTCAACGCCCCTTGAACCAGCTATCGAATCCAACAATACTCGAAATATATATATATATATATATATATATATATATATATATGTGAGACATGTCTTGTATGTATATTTTGAGTAGAGTACAGTACTGTAGAAGAGGTACCTTTAACGTAAAAAAGTGCAACCACCTTTCTAGTAAAAATACAATTTACACTCACTATTATTACTTTTTCTATTACATTAACATAATGATGTACAACGCATTGCACTGACGCACTTGTATTGTTTGGTTCACAGTTATTTATAACTTAAACTAGATAATAAAAACAGCTATTATATAGTCTTATTTTATTCCAACCGATATTGACTGCACAGGTTCTATTTACCTAACCAAAATAATATTATAGATAAAAATGCTTTTTTGAGTTTAATTACTTATTTATTGTAGTCCGATTTGATAATTATTTTTTCATTGGATATTGTATTTATCGAAATTAGTCTCATATAAATTTTAAATATTTTTTTTAACCCCAAGGGTAGAAAAGTAGGGGACAAATGATTGTGTGATTGTTTAAGTTTGTAGCTATTCAAATTTTTACAACCAAGTTCCACCGACTATACTCGGTACATTCGTTTATTTTCTATTTGACAAATGGTCGAGAACGTAACTGTGTCAGAGTTTGTAAATAAAACGCGTTGTTAGAAAAATATAGATTTTATTAGACTTTATTTACAACCATATGTAGATATGATACTAGTCATATACTATTTTTTAGTAATGATGTCAACATAATGTTTCTACTACATATTCAAAAATCGATATTGACTATTTCTATTTCAGAATAAAAACCATTAACATGTCAGTGACGCAGTCCCATTGCCCCAACAAAAATTGCTTGATGCGGCTAAAAAAATTTCCACTTGAAAAACATTAAAATTGATATAAAAATATACTCCTATAACAGGAAAAGTATTTTATGAAAAACAAATTTAAAAAGTTTTTTATAAACAGTTTTTTTACAGTTCCGCATGAAATATATACGACAATGCAATCACATGTTTCTATAACTAGGAATTGATGAGTCACGTAGAGATCTTTGTTTTGGAGAAAAACTAGCAACTACTCTTAGGCCACGTTCAGATGACGGGCGTCGGGCACGCGTTTTGCTACCGCGCGTTGACGCGCCTCAACAAGAACACGCATTTTGTTCAAGTCGTTCACAATGTGGCGCGCGGCCGCCGCCCATTATCTGAACGCACTCTTACTCCGCAGCGTATTTGTCTGTTCTGTACTTAGACCAGGTTGTCGGAATTTTGTAGGGCTTGAACTACCTGTAACGAACGCCACAGATGTTTGAATGGCAACTGGAACTGACGGCTTAACGTGCTCTCCGCGGCGTGGAGGTCACCCATCCTGAGACTGACCTGGATAGTGAGGTAATTAATGACATAATTTAGATTAAAATATATTTTTATTCAAACTAATAATACTAACATAATTAAAAGTAAATTGTTACTAATACACTATGGAGTGTATCACCGGTCTGCAATAAATTATTATTTTCTGAAATGACATACTACAAGCTGCGTACTCTCTCTAGTCAGCTCCTCATGACTGAGAATCGTGGTCATCATTGGGTGGTCTACATCTCGAGTGGATTATTTGTCTTAATCTGCATCCATCGCATCTCTGATGATGTGGAGCCTGGTAGCAGACGAGTCCTTTATCTGGTCAGTCAATTGGCTTCTGGACCGTTTACCTGCGGTGTTCCCAATACAACCACAATGACTTTTTCTAGATTCCCATCGCTTTTCCGTAGTACATATCCGAAGTATGAAAGAATGCGACGTAATATATATTATTATGGTGGATAGATATGTCTTCACATTAAGCTGTGAGAGGACACATTTGTGCGCTTGGAATCCTTTGTCTCTTTTGAGCTCCTACAGTTCGCATTTCGACACCATAAAGGAAAATAGGGAATATTAATGCTCTGATAAGGCGCATTTTGGTAACAGTGATTTCCCCTTTTCCCCATATGTTCTTAAGCATCCATATCGTCTTTAGCGATACCGAATCTTCTCTTAATCTTTGGGACCCAACTACCAACACGTCCATACCCTTTCCATACATTTATTTCAATGTTCACGAGTAAGTTGGTTCATCGTGAAATATATACGATAATGCATTCACGTGTTTCTATCACTAGGAATTAATAAGCCACGTAGAGGTCTTTGTTTTGAACAAAAACTAGCAACTACTTTTACTACGCAAAGCGTATTTTAACCTTATCTCTAAAGCCTAAGGTGTAGAATTGCACGCATATATATGGAGGATTCGGCCTTTAAGCATTAAGTATGAATCGAAATTGCCTCGTTTAAATGGCTATTTGTGAGATTTTTTCGTAAAATCCTACAAATTGTGACACCAAAGAGGTGAGTATTTTTTAATCAATTAATCTACCTAATATGTGCTGCCTAATGTTACAAAATATAACTCAAGTTTATGTCATGAAATACGGTTAAAAGGAAACCATCACTGTCATTCTAGAATAAGGGGTGTGTGCCGATATTGTTGGTGCAAGTAAGGGAGATGGAAAAGGTAATGAATATAGGTAACATACATGCTGTTTTCTTCTCTTTAACTATCAGTCGTAGGACTGTATGTCAGAAGTGAAAACATAACTTATAAAATATATACACACATCTATATATGTATCTGAGAATGACGGTCACGCGACTTCAGTACTTTTTCTCCATACCAAAAGTGTCCAACGTGCATATAGAAGTTAACACTTCAAAAATGAAATGAATTTATTTTATTTATAAATTTATGCTTTTTGACTAGTTTGATCTAAGTGTGCATCCATTAATATGGCCACTGGGCCGATATAAGAGCTATTTCGTAAAAAATCATTTATGACATACACAGACAAGCTATACACAGACAAGCTGCATAGAGTCATCATAAAATTAAGACTGAAGGCCACTAAGAAAATTAATTATAATAATAACTGTTCAAGATAGATTTATTTGTACAATTTACCTCGGTTCTGGTTGTGGTCTCGGTTCATTATAGGAAAGTGCATATTAGGTTAAACTATTTTATTACGTTCGAACAATTACACAGTTCAGGATACGAGTTGGTGTTTTATTTTAATACCGCCAGCTTAGTACACCACAATAGTTCAAATTGTTCCACTTGAAGTGACGGCTAGCCGGACACTTTAACAATAACATTCTTGAGTAATTAATGAAACTAACCTATTTACTTACAAGCTTAACATATTGACTTAAGAGCTTTACATATTCATTTAACATAGATCGATTATCATTAAATAACCGCACCCCTTACCTAAGCATACTCGAGAACTTAAAGATATAACGTAATAGAAATTAAATATCGAAATACGCATGCACTCCACATAGAAATGTTTAGTCCGTCTTGTAAATTATTCCGATAACAACAAGGACAGCGTAAAAGATTATTTTTAACAGACGATATAAATAGAGGAGATTCTCAAGTCAACCCATTTACATACGTAGATGGCACACATACATTCGTGCACAATATCTACACGTCTTCATGTGTAGTAGTGATGTAAATTATTGCAAATGCTTGTACGTTGGCGCTGTCTCGGACTGTGACAATTATTGTTCATAGACGGCGTTAGTTGTACATGTACATGGTTGTCGTATATACCCTGATCAATCTAAAGTGTTATGCTTATGCATAACACGCTATATTGCTCTTACGTAACAGCAGATGGCGCAAAACATTTGTTACAGTAGGTAATTATATTATACATAAGTTTATGAAGTAAGTTAGGTTATCAATCATGATAATATTTTAGCCAAAAACTTTTTAACAAACAAAAACTTTTTAACAAAAAATGCCCCACACTAACGGCTTCTTCCGACCGATAACTTTTTAACAGAATCTCATGATTTTGGAAGCGCCGCCGCGCCGTGTGTATGTATGTTGTTTATAGTCAGAAATTTTCTTGTTTATTTCGTGGACATAGTAGGTACAGTCGAACAAATTGAATCGTGACCCCCCTTAGGGTCATTTTTCTACAGTCATTCTATACCAGTAGGTTGAAATTAGCTTGAGCATACATTTCCTTAGTAACGAATCTGTTATCTATCACTTTATAAGACCCTGACAGTCACTGGCAAGGCGATGACATAGACGCATGATGATTATTATGACGTATTATGAGGCTATGATAAAATTGTTGTTTTTTTGTTAAATTCGTCCTTTCGCACAGGCTACGATCACTGCCGCTGCCTCACCTGCCTGTATTGCACAAAAAAGGTTTGCTATCGCCATTTTAAATAAGGGTTGCAACAAACATATTCGGGATTTGCCCCAGTCATGCGTCAAGTCTACCTGTTTCTTTATAAAAAGACCTTTGTAACATTTAGTCACAAAAAATAAAACAGTAAGGTTAAAGAATTATAAACTTTATTTTATTTCGTCAATAGGTCTTCCGTTTATTGCAAAATGCTCTTGCATTTCCGTTCTCTGTTGGTTCGTGATTCGACGAACCCCATGATTATGTCGTCGTCTGTCTTCAAGAATACCCTCATCAGCGTGCCGTCTAATCCAGGTTCTGACTGTGTTACGACTAATATTTAATTCTCGTGATATTTCCCGAATGCCATAGCCTTGCTCACTGAGCACTACAATCCGAGCTCTTTGTTCAGCCAAGTTGGCCATTAATGATTTGTTTACGGAATTCCTAGTGGGTATAATAATAATAATTAATAATATATTATGTCCTGGATTGGACTGAATATATCTAATTTTTTACAGACTACTACTTGACATCTGACACATGATGTCATTTTATTTTTAAAATGATAAACTTTTTTTGAGTAATGAGAAATAGTTTGGATTAACAACATCTTATTTGACATTTAAATTCAGACTGATTTATCAAAAACATTATTTATTTTACTGATAACAAAGGTTAAAATTGCATAGATCTCTGACCTGTAATGACGCATTTTTGTTCATATTTAAAACGTACTAAGTGCAAATAGTGAAAAAAACCTAAGTACATTTATGATTACAAAGGAACGATCGGCAAAGTGGGTCATGAATCAATTTGTTCGACGGTACTTCATTCTCGCATCGATACTAACGAATCATATCTCAAAAGAGATTTATGTTTCCTTAGTATCACTTCACTTATCCACTTTATATACAACAGCGACATCGTGATTGATATCCACAAGTCAGAGTGAAAAGCAAGAGCCTCAGCAATACATAGACGACAGAACTTCGTTGTGCGTTTTTCGTAGTAACATTTCGTCATTGCTTCCTCAAAGTTTAAACAATAAATTAGAATAATCCATACATATAAAAAAATAAATAAAATTGGTGTGTCTGTTTGTTTTGTCATAATAACTGCTTTTCACTGAATGTTTACACGCTATCAATACCAAAAAAATCACTTCTTTCAATTTTTGTCTGTCTGTCGGTCTGTCTGTCTTATCTGTTTGTTTCCAGTAATCTCCGGAACGGGTGGACCGATTTCCAGCGGATTTTCACTGGCTGGCTAGTTATAGCTGGTATTATAAAGAGTAACTTAGGCTACTTTTTTTATGGAAAAAGATTTAGGGCTCCGCACAAAAAACCTAAATGTGTACACGCAGGCGAAGCCGCTCGGGCCACAGCTAGTTTTAAATAATTTTATAACAACGTGGCAATGCTGCCAGCTTTTTGGAAACGATATTTTTAAAATTAGTTTTAATATCTTTATTTCACAAAAATAATTTTTAGATAGGTACATGAATAAATGAAAAATCTACATTCAAGGTGTCTTTGTTTTTGGCATGACTCGTGAGTTCTAAGTATTTTGGTAAAAAGTTCACTTTTTCTTAATTAAATTCATATCAGACATCAAGAACAAACCACAAGTAAGGGAAGCTCACACAATGTACACCTGCTTATTGCACCCCTGTATAACCTCCCTACCTCGGTAGGTAAGGTGACAGAACTAGATGATGCGGACATCATGACACACAAAAAGATTTCACTGTCTAGTACTTGTGAAGCACGTGGTGGTTCAGGCTCTTATAGGTTATTCCGATCTAATCATGCTACGGGTTTCCAGTCGTAGATACTAAGTACGTAGCATTAAGCTACGTATGGGCTACAAGCATCAACATCTCAAACTTTTACTCAGCCAAAGATACAGAACTTTTTACAGAACAGTACATTCACAGAAATGTTTCTAGTTTGTGGACACATTGCCAATCAACATGTATCTAAGCTAGGAAAACCAAAGGTAACATCCCTGCCATTACCAGGGATGCAGAAAATGAAGGAGATGTTACAGATAATTTGACAAAGTGAAAGTCCCAAGACTTTCACTTTCGCAAGACAGAAGTTTTAATTTCACGGTCATTTTACCCTTAGCGCCGTTATAACGTCTATAATTGTACGAGTGTGCAAATAAATAAATTTTAATAATTTCGCTTAGTAATAATCTGACATGGTGGTGAAATAGCAATCCCAAAGTTGCAAAATTTTAAACGTTTTTGGACGTAACAGTGTCATAGTTAATTGAAAAAAAATCAAAGGCAGTCATCTGGACTGCCGACAGAAGTGAAAACTGAAAACTTTGGAAAGAAACCTTTTTTTTAAATAACACCGCGCGACGCCCATCTGGCGTAATACGTGGGGTACACTGAAAATTTTGCGTAACTCATTAATTAAACAATTTACATGTAAAGTAATATATTTACTGCTTTCCGAAGTATTCTCACAACATTTGAACGTCCGTGATCGTACTTTAACAACATTTTTTTTTTCATGCGGAGTCAGTGAACTTTTAAAATCACAAGCAGAGCCTTATATAGCGGATGAGACTCCACAACCGGCGTGACGTACCTCTCTATAAAACGTGAACATCTGTATAAGTAGGTATATTATATAATTAATAGTTAGGTTAGGGCTTGCTGTTGACTGTTTTAAAATCTTGTCTAACAATATATACGAGGGTTAAAATTTATATATCTAATATAAAAATTTCGTGTTGTTTGTTCGCGATGCAATCCTAAACTAATGAACCGATTTTAATGATATTTTACACAATGTGTGCATTTGGTCCAACTTGAGAGATAAGAGAGAGAGGACATTTTTTTTTGCAAATTATGTAACCACAGTAACGCGTGGCCGGTATAAAACTATCAACTTTGAACGACAAATATTTTATTTATTTAACTATAAAAAATAGATATAAAAATTTTGAAGATAGTAAAAAAATAACATTTAAAGAGCAATTCGTATAGTAAAATAATAATAGTCAAATGTTCTATAGAATAATAATAATAATAATCTTTATTATTCTGAAAATGTACACAGTTTACAATATAGTTACATTTCTGATAATCTGGGCTTATATATAAATCACTCTGACTTCTAAACTAGGTGTTTACCTGTATCTTAGAAGTCAGTGCCTCCCGTGTTGAAATTTCATTACAATGCAAAATTTATGTGGACTAAGCGCTATATTAGTAATATACATATAATAAAGATCTTAGTGATAGTTTTAATAAAAATGGGTATAGTATATCATGTATGAATGTATAATATATGTGTGTGTGTGTGTGTGTGTGTGTGTGTGTGTGAGTATGTGTGTGAAAATGTGTGTAAGGTGGTGTGGATTAACTTGAGCGCCCATATAGAAGATCCTCAGTATTGCGAAACTGTCGTATGAGGAGATATTCATTTAATTTAATTTTACATTCATGTTTATTATTACAATTAAATTTCAGGATTTTATTTAGGTGATTATATAATTTATTGGAGTTTATATGAAACTACCTTTCAGCAAACGATGTACTATGAGGTTCCAGTGAGAAGACCTTGAATTTAAGTCTACCAACTGGCTGAACAGGAGGCCGGACTGAATGTTTGCGAAGCACAGAGTTAAGCACATATAGTTGTCTGACTGTTAATAGTTTACATTATTCATACAGCAGTTTAGTAGAGTACCTTAATGGACGAGAGAGCATAACTTTTACGACGGCTCTCTGTGCGCTTTCCAGTCGAATAAAGACATTATCTGTGGCTCTTCCCCAGACTGGTATACAGTATGATAGTATTGATTGGCATAGAGCATAGTATACCATTCTCAGAGTACTTTTGTCAGCAGTTTCGCAGCTTTTTAAAAACAAAAATCAGTTTACGGGTCCTACTACAAAGAACCTCTATGTGTCTATGCCAGTTAAGATATTGGTCTACATGTATACCCAGATATTTGACACTATGCACTTTAGATATCATCAAACAGTCACAGAGCTCTGGGGATGAACATGTATGGGCTTTAAGAAAGAGTGAGTTTGGAGGGCACAAGTTGGATCTAATGGCAAAAGGTACATGAACTGTCTTGGAATGATTTAGGGTAAGCAAATTATCGGTTAACCAATGCATCACCTAACAACGCCACCTCAGCGTTTCGATAGCAGTGAACCCAGTCTTTATTATCTATTAACAATGCTGTGTCGTCAGCATATGTGAGAATTTTGCGATTTTGGATTTGCAGCTTACATAGATCGTTAATGTAAATGAGGAACAAGGTAGGCCCCAAAATACTACCTTGAGGCACGCCGTAAGTTACAGAAAGTTCATCACTCAGATAACTCCCCACTTTAACCACCTGATACTGGTTAGATAAGTAATCAGTGAACAAATCTAAGACCACACCTCGGATTCCGATGCGCTCCATTTTTCGTAATAACGCTGGCGCGGGGACGGTGTCAAAGACTTTTGACAAATCCAGGAATATACCCAAACATTTTTGTCTTCTATCCAGGAGTTTATCAACATGTTCCGATAGAGCCAAAACAGCATCCTCTGCACTCTTTTCTTTTCTAAAACCAAATTGGTTATTGGCCAGGACATTATTTGTTACGAGATAGCTGATAAGACTCTTATTTAGAATACGCTCCAGGATTTTTGACAGTACTGATAGAACTGAAATTGGTCTATAGTTGTTGACATCGTCCCTACGTCCAGCTTTATACACAGGGTGGACGAGTGCTTTTTTAAAAACATTTGGAAAGACACCTGATGATATAGACAGATTGCAGACGTGGGAGATGAGAGGGACCAGAGTATCACTCGTAGATTTTAGTAAATTTGTTGGAATTCCATCCCAGCCTGTAGCACAGTCTGATTTGAGGTTTAGGATAATGTGCTTGACATCCTCATCCGTAACCTGAAAAAGACCCATGGAACTACTCCAGTTCGACGAAGAAGTAGGGTGTGGCGCGCCCGTAGGGATCTTTGATATTTTTATTGCAAGATTTTTACCAATGCTGGAAAAGAATTCATTGACCACATTAAGTGAGGTTTTTGGAGTATCACAAATATGTAAGAGGTCGTTAGAAATTGAATCACCTGAAGGTGGTCCGCAACTTTTTTAAAAACATCCCAAGTAGCCTTTGGATTACTTTTGGCTTTTGAAAATTGTTCTTGTTTGTATGCTCGTTTGACTTTTCAAGTAATAGATTACAGTAATTGCGATATCTTTTGTACGATATTCTTAATATTTCATTGTCACTCGTTTTTTTTTAAATTAGCGTGCATCCTATCCCGGTGACGAATACTACGCAGTAAACCTGGTATAATCCACGGCTTGAGACATCGCTGTCTTCTAGTGACTCTAATAGTTTGTGAATGTTTTTGTATAGTCGTTGAGATACTTGTTACTAGAGTTGCAGCCGCCTCATTTGGTTCCGACATTGATAGGATTGGAGACCAGTCAAGACTATTTATATCGTCAGTTATTAACTTATAATTAATTTTGGTTTTTGTATGAGGTCTAAATACATAAGTTTTATTAGTTTGCAAAAATAATAGTAAAGGGCAGTGGTCAGTGATGGCTGATTCAAGAACGACTGTGGTCGCGGGGAGACTAGTTTTCAAAAGAATGTGATCTATGCACTTTAAGTCACGAGTTGAAAAGTAGTGAGCAGGAAGTAGTCCGTGCGAAGCTGTGCAATTAAGATATTCATCAGAATTGTTATCTTTATTACCATGTTTAATGTCAATGTTGATATCCCCAATTACTACAAAGTTTCTTTGTGTGGGTGTTTTCATTAGTTTATCCAGACTTTCGATAAAATTACTTATATTTCTGTAAGACGGAGAGCGGTAGATAACAATCAGAGAGATGTTATCAATATGACACATCAAACAGTTTGCATTTACAATGTCAGGTTCTGACACAATACCTCTGATAGATGATTTTATGTATATAGCACAACCGTCATTTTGATTATAGTTGTTTTTAGTGTAGTAAGAGGTATAACCATCCAAAGTAGGTAGATGTGAAACTTTACTTATCCAACACTCCGTCATTACAAGCACGTCACAGTGCATTCCAATAATTTCCATCAGGGGTGGAATTTCATAATTTTTTTTACTAATGCTTCGAATATTCAAGTGTAGTATTTTTATCCCCATGGCCTGATTATTAATATACTGCAAACAATCATTTGGTTTGCATTTATACGATTTAGAAACACTAAGTGATTCCAATGATTCATTAATAATGTTGAAATTAGTCATTTTTATTAGAAAATAAACAAATTAGGTGTAAAGAAGAGAACTATTTTATCACAGCCATCGGGTAATACTATTAACAATAGTTGAAGTACTTTGTGCCAGGATCCTAGTGCATTACAAATAACAAGTAGTAGGTAGTAAATACTCCTATAATAAAATATATCTTTCGCTCGAGTAAAAAGTACAAAGTAAAATAAATTCTTTAATAATTATAGTCATTGCTTCGCTACTAAGTCACGTAGGGTGTGTTCCGATTTTATTAACACATATTTGCCGCCTTCAACTTTCCTCAGGAACACTTTTCCATTAGCCGTCCAGCAAAATTTGAAGTTATTAACCTTGGCAAAATCGCTAGCAGCGAAAAACAATCTCCTAGTGCTAGATGGTAAGTATTCCGCTATACAAATCGGGCGACGGTCACCCGCCAGGCCGATTAACTGAGAGTTTAAACGGTCTTCTGTGGGATGTTTTTTATTAAACTCTTTTGCTAGGCCAAGAAATTGTTGTTTATTCTGAACGGTTGTGAATTCCGCGACAATCGGTCTTGTTCCTCCCGGTTTACCTGGAAGCCGGTATGTGTCGCGTATATGGGTCACATTTACATTCATATTAATAGTTGTTCCAATCTTGGACACAATATTTAATAAGTCTTGTGGAGTCTCGTTGTCTTTAACTGGCGGCACATTGCGGATTTTCACCGTAGAGGACCGTGATAATTGTTGTAAATCCTGTATTTGAGTGTGTAATATTTGAAGAGTATCCCTGTATGACTGCTTTGTTTTTTGCAACTCCTCGATTTGATTTTTCATTTCATCAAACTGAGAATTACTGAAGATTACATTTTTTTCAATTTCCTGATTTGACTTCTGGATCTCAATATTTTGAATTTTTAGCTCAGCTATTTCAGATACTAATCTTGTTAAGCATGAATTTTGTTCATTCATGAATTTGTTGAGGTGAGTTTCCTGTTCATTTTTCCATGTTGTAAGCATTTGTAACATTTCACACTTAAAGTCATGGAAGCTATCAGTCGGCGAAGAGTCCGGGCGAGGACGTTTGCTGGTATAGCGTGTTAGAATTATCTGTCGGACAACTGGAAAGAGATAACGGAAAATTGGAGTCTGATGCGACATGTGATAAGTTAGTGTTTGTTTCAAGTGAAGCTGGCGGAGTTCTCTGCACGCGAGGTATGATGTGACCAGTGTAAAATAAACTTTGACTCACTCTAAATACAGGTGAAAGTCCTTGTAGTTTGAGGGATGCGCGCGCGTCGCTTCGTCGGCAATTATTTATTTATTTATTTATTTATTAATGCTTTATGCGCAGATTGTACAAAGGCGGACTTAATGCCTAAGGCATTCTCTGCCAGTCAACCTTGTCAATGGTCAATTAGTCGCGTAGCTCGAGCGGGAGAGCAATTATGAACACTGTCCTTTTCTTGCACCGGGGTGTGGCTATCGGCGCTGTGGTGGCGGCGCAGCAGTGATAGATTGCAGAAGCACCCTTAACTTATTAAGTTAGCTTAATCACTGTGCTTAATTTCGCATGAACACTTTTATATCTTTTTGAATTAAAATTATAAACACGTCCACTCTCAACAAAGATCAACGGCGAAGCAGTCAAAAATGTATTTGCATCGGCAGGGAGTCGAACCCGGGCCGCCCGCGTGGCAGGCGAGCATTCTACCACTGATGCTGGTGGAAAACATATTTTTCACTTTTCAGTTTAAGTGGTGATGAATGGCGTCCATTCTCCAACTGTTCAACGATTGACTGACGTTGCTTCAGATGGCAAACATAATGTATGCAGATTATATAAACTGTGAAAGCTAGGTAAATATCTCAGAAACGTGAGCTCCTCTATCGACTAGTAATTAAATAAAACTCATCGTCACATTAACAAATATCTGAAAGCAACGCTAACAATACACACATGGATTAATAATGAAGTTATAAGTGGGAAGACATGACTTTCTGTACATTTGTAGACCATAGTTACTAAGCATTTCCCCAAATTAATGATTTGTTTAATATGAATAGCTGTTCCTATTTAGTCGAATAATAAAAAACGTATGTTGGGTTGTCTAGTAATCACTACACATTACAAAACAAAGTCCCCCACCGCGTCTGTCTGTCTGTCTGTTCGCGATAAACTCAAAAACTACTGAACGGATTTTCATGCGGTTTTCACCAATAGATAGAGTGATTCATGGGGAAGGTTTAGTTATATAATTTGTTAAGGTTTTGTGTAAATTGTTTGAACTAAAATGATGATTGTTGAAGATGTCTCTGCTACCCGTGCGAAGCCGGGGCGGGTTACTAGTAAAATATAAATAACTATGTTTGACACTGTATAAAAAAATGAAATAAAATAATATGAAATCTTATATATAAGTTTTGTTGTATACAAACTAGATATCGTAATATTGTGATTTTAAGTCATATATGTAAAAAAAGCTAATTTGGAGGCAAAGAATCGGTTCTGAATGATAATGTCGGTTTTGTCTCGTTATGACTCGTTGGAGGAAGAGTGACGTGTGACATATCGACAGATCGAGAAAATATTTAAGTTAAGTGTACCAACTGTTCAACGGATTCTTCACGACCATTTGAAAGTACGGAAACTTTGTTCGCTCTGGGTACCGCACTGGATGTAGCGTGTGACCTGGTCTCGTGATATGTTCAAAATATTTGAAGACGGCCGGTCTAGCTACGTAAACTCGATTGTAACATGTGATAAAACCTGGCTGTATTATTACGTCGTTCCTACTAAATCTCAGAGTATAGTGGGTAGGCCGCGAAAGACGTATACTGTACAGATCGGCAGTATACTGAAGTAAGGCCAAGTTAAAACCACCCGTAACCGTGATGATCGTAACCCAGTAACCCAGGATCGTGGTAAGCGGCGCACGGGGACGGGAAGGCGTGAGAATATGTATGTACGTATGTAATGTGTTTTCACGGTATGGGCAAATTGCTCCTTCCTCTCTGTGGTTATACGAGTACATACAGGATTATAGCGAAAACTGAGAAGGTATCAACGTGATATGCCCTGTGGAAACACCAAGTCATCAGATACAAATCTTCTATATATAAAGAAAGACAAAATGCTGTGCATTGGTAAGGGCATCACTTTGAAAAGACTGGACGGTTTAGTAATTTTTAATTATTAGTACCTATTTATAGTTTTAAGATAAAATAAATTGCAGAATTTGTGAGGTAAATTGGGAAATTCGTAATTTCATGTATAGTTACTAAAATGTATGTATGTATATGGAGAATAGTGGTACTCGTAAATATACATACTAAAGTTCGGCACGCGGTAGGTTATTGTATCAGGATATCATAAAATGAAGGATGTAGGTTTGTTTACGTCGAGGCACGTGGCCTCAGTCGGTGTTAGACGAGGGTGAGTTGTGTATTTCGTTTCACTCCGGTCCTAACTATGCGTACTATACAGGAAAGAGTGAGTAGAAAGGCGTGGTCGTGTTTCAGGGTAGTATACTAAAGCTATCCAATCTATCTTTTGAAGATTGGTGATTTCGGTATGCGTTGTGCGTACGTTAAGTTTTTGATTGTTTAAAAGTTTTTTTTGAACCAGAAATCCTCGCGGACCCCCATAGAAGACTCTAACAAACTTTTATCACAATCAGATCAATGGTTTAGAAAAACATATAAAGATAAACATTCATTTTATTGATATACACAAATGTGACTGTTCCTATTCTACTGTGACGATAAGTTAACAAATGACAATATGTATAGGTATATTACATACTTTAATCTCAAATCTCTCTAAATTTTATATTCGCAATGTATAAAAAAAAAACAAACCACAGTTGACCGTCATTAATTAATGAATGCTACACATAAACATTAAACTTAAAAAAGTTCAAGATACTAAATTATACTATTGTCATCCGAACTACATTCATATTATCTACAAAATTTAATTTCCTGATGACAAATGGTTAAAAGTGACTTCCAAGATTGTTAGTCTTTTAGTTACGAGTAGGTTCGAACACTTAGTGCGTGATGTTGGGTGGAGTGACCATTAAAGCCTGTAATGAATTTGCTCATTCTTTTTAAGGTGTGTGTTCTGCTCATGTTCTTCCAGAAGTTATTGCGTTTGTTCAACAATAGCTTTGACAAAAAGATGACGGAAAAAGCAACCGTTGAAGTTAGTAACCAAAGAGAAGTAGAGTTATTAGGATGTATTATTGCGATGTTCGAGTTAATTTTGTTTATAAGATCTGATGATATTGCTGTATATTTCTTTAACTATTTGGTAGATTTATCCTTTACACAGTGTGATTATTCTCCTAACAAAAGGTTGAAGGACGCATGACTGGCTCAATATTGTTGATGAAACTTTTTATATAGAAAGCAATAGCTTTATTTTATTATTTACCTGACTAGTTACGATAGAGAACAACGCGCATGTGTCATCATAAAGCACGAATCAATAACTAGAATTTCACATCTGAATGACCAGGAAATCATGACCTTTTAAGAGTAATTCCTTTCTTACTGTTTTATACATTCTACGTAAACGTAGTTATATATTGCATCTCTTCATCATCCTCTATGCATGTTTCTAAATGAAATATCACACAATACATCTCATAGAGCTCCATGTTTAGGCTCACTTTTTGTCACAGGTCATTACTTTTCCTGCAGATACTATTTTAATAACTACATAGAGGTAATAAGAGCAGAGTATGTTACATATTAGATATTAGTGGGTAGATTCGTATAGCGATGTAAGAAACCGTCTCAATGTTTTGTATAAAACGCCGCTAGAATTATAAGTTGAGTTGAGTATCAATATACGTTCGGGTGGAATACGCGTCTTTTATTTAACAGAGTATATTCCGCAGCTTATTGTGACCCTGTGAAGTGACGGTGTACTTCTTAAGTACAGTTAAGTGGTCATCGTCTGAGAAATGTTTTAAAATCCTTTGCAAGTAACTTGATGTTCCATTTTACGGTTTCGATATGTTACATTCGACTGCCACAGCGGGGGGCGCGGGTTGGCTTCGGCTCAGTACAAACATGCTTAGAGTTCACTACTCCAAACGTTAAAGGAGTGAGTTGTAAATAGTGGACACCACGAAATTCTTAGGCATTACTCTTGATTCTACGCTTCAATGGGCCCACATATTAATAAATTTTCGAAAAGACCCAGCTCAGCAATATACGCAGTTAGAAAAACTTGATATTGAAACAGCCAGTTTACTCTTAGATTATTATTATTTAGATTATTTAAGTTATGTTCATAGTATGATGTCGTATGATAATCTACTGTGCGGGATTATTTACAGGATAAACACGTTTGGAATTGAATTGTTTTGGATTCACAGGTCATTTCATATACTTTATAGAAATATATTGTAGCTAATATGTTTCTTATTTTGAACCTCTTCTTTTCTTTTGTTTTAATTTTCAGTTTCCCATCTTTGATAGCCTAATTTGAATTTAATTACTTTTAATTTTAATAATATAATTTGTTTTTTATTTTTTCTTAATACGAAAAATAAATGAGTACTACCTTTAGGTTGCGTTACAAGACATGGAACTCGATATGATTTCTTCAATCGTAGGCAGAGACGATGGAACGCCATTTGCCACGATCCTGACAGTCATCAGACCCTTCATACGCGCTCGCCGGTTACTAATACGGATAACTTATTAGGGTGCTTTCAACGTAATTATGTATGGGAAGAGGGCTTAATTAGATCAGATTATGCCTAAGTAGTAAAAAAAATTATTAAAAATATAAAAAAAAAAAAAGATTAATAAAATTACTTTCGTTTTTAGTTTGAATTTATAGATACATATTTAGTATTTCACCTTTTCTAATTTACTTATTTTTTTTGGTGTTATTAATTTATTTTGTTATTTATTTGTTATATTCATTTATTTAATTATTTCATAAATTGTTACAGCGAATATATTTAAAGTCAAAGTCTTTCCTACTTGGTGGTCATTAAGTTATTTACATTTGGTATGAATGAAATTGATGGTATAAGTTTATGTAAAATGTCATATTATTTGTTAATTATACTTACATGTATTATTGCAATGTATTAATTCAATAGACATTTTACTAATTGCTTTTATAGTATACTCATTAAATTATCGTTACAAGTGTTTTGTTAAAATAAATAAGCCCACATCGCTGCCTAAAAGCAACCTAGCTACCCCCCTTATCACCTTCCCTCAGTTTTGTTTTCAATGTCGAAATAAGTCGTAATATTAAGGCAATTCTCTTTAATTTGGGTTGTCAAAGATTTTAGGGTACTATTATGTTTTTTATGTATAAAACTATATAAGGGAGGGTAAGCAAATGTCCACAGGCTGATATCAAATTCTCCTGGACAACAAGACCTACACAATGGGCTAAATAATGAGCATCACTAGGCCTCGCACTTCGAGAAACTCTTTTAAGAATCGGAATGGAATTTTTAAACGGGTTAAATTTTGCCAAAAGGAGATTTATATATATATTTATATTTATGTACCTAAATGTATTTATTTATACTTATATATTTTCTTATTATATATTAACGTTTAAAGCTGTGTAAATAAATAAAATTGTTATACCTATATATGTAATGTAGACAAATATTTTTATTTTTTTCTATGTTGCTCACTTGAGGACTGGTTGAACACTGGTTGGCGCTAGACAATTGTTTAGCAGATGCTGAACCAGTACCTACCTACCTCGGCTGGCGTGTGATGTACACGTAAATAAATGCTTACGCATTTTTCCAAAATGCACTTTCAAGCGTCGCTCACCTTTGAAAAAACGGTCCTGCGGACAAAGAGGGCATCGACCGAGGTTACTAGTTGACGCAGCGGGTTGACCTGCACACACTGCCACATTGATACTGTTGGCGTTCATAAACATAAAAATAAACTTTTATACATAAAATAGAAAAACAGTTTAAAATAATTCAAAACACTATAAGTCAACATTGACACGTGCCTGCGTAGTCCTGTCGGCTTTCCTTAGCAACGGATGATGGCGATTTAATAAAAACGGGATAATAAACGCCTAGATTTGCTATAAACCAATATACTTCTACTCAGCCTTCGCGTGCATCAACACTGGTGTTATTCTTGCGGCCATTTTCAGCACAGTACGAATTCTAGTAATGGTTTCTGTCCATGTAGCCCATCAACTTAGTTTAGTTTATTAAGTTTATGATGTAACCACAGCTTGAGCAACTTCTTTCTAAATAGTGTTGTATCCATAGACGTACGTATATCATAGACTTCTATACATTTTTGTTTAATATGTTTTAGTAGATTTTCATAATAATATTATTTTTGACTACGCAACTTATATTTAACCTTTACACGTTTATCGTTTTTTGATATTGTGCTCCTGCTTTAACATTTTGGGTGCAACATTAAATATTTATTATTATACATACACGTTTAGATACGAACAAGCAGTGATTTTTAATTAATAAGTTAAATAATCACCGTATAATTAAAATAGTTAGTCTTGGAACTTTAGCAAATTTTCACAACATCTCCTTCGTTTTCTCCATCCCTGGTAATTGCAGGGATGCTGTTGCATTGTTTTTCTTAGCTTAAACATGTTAAAAAACCCCCGAAAAACATTTCGCAGTGTTCCCAAATATAAAAAATGTGCGTAAATGTTAGAATGAGAGAGCTACAATAGTTTGTTAGACGCTGTTTCTGGCTGGAGCTTATCTGTAATTTGTTTTTGTAAATTTAAAATTACAAGTGTTACTTTGGCTAAACTAAAGTTTGAGAAGTAGCCTACATGTAGCCAAATGCTACGGAGTAGTATCTACGGACTGGAATCCCGTAGCACGAATATATTCAAATGGAGCTCCGCGTAGCGGTATACAACATAAAACACACAATATGTAACTGAGCGTTTTAGCTCAATTAATTCAAGAAAATATTATTGATACTGCACAGTGCACAGCCTGTTATGTCTTCTAACCTGTTGATTGAAACGATCGATATATGAACCTGAACAGCCACGTGTTGTTCAGTGAAACCTCTTTATTTATCATGACGTCCGAATCATTTAATTCCGTAGGTTCAGGTATTGATTTCCAATGTACACCTATAAAATAAATAGCTATTATGGTGAGAGAAATGAAAATACATGCTATCTCTTACTTGTGCACTCGTGTAGGGCTTGTTCTTGATGTCTGAAATGTATTTATAGAGTGGTCTGTTCCCGATGTCTAAATTTACCAAAAGTAAACTTTTCAAAAGTATTTAGAACTCACAAGTCGAGACGACAACAAAGGCACTTTGAATGTAGATTTTTTATTTATTCTTCCATAATTATCATAAAATTATTCTAATATTTTTTAAATACTTTGGGGTGGCAACGACGAAATGTTACCACGAAAAACGTACAACGAAGTTCTGTGTGTGTATTGCTGTAGTAGACTATTGCTTTTCACTCTGACTTGTGAATATTAATCGCGCTGTCCCTGTCATACGATCTAATAAATCTCTTTTGATTTATGATTCCCTAGCATTGATGCGGGAATGAAGTAGTAGGTACTCTATGAAATACATAGTAAACATTGATAGACCACGCGGCTTCCAAAATCATGAGATTTTTATTACCAAAAGTTACCGGTCGCAACAAGTCGTTGAACTTTTTGAGCATGAAGCTAAATTTTGTTCAAGTATTGTTTGCATATACCTAACTAATTAAGTTATGTTACAAGACTATTTACATAAATGTGTGTAGCGCGTAAATGTAAGATATTTTCATTTTTATTAATTATGAATTTAATAAAGTAATTTAGGTTTACGTTTTTAAAATGTATAAAGAGAACAATCAC
Organism: Euplagia quadripunctaria; assembly: GCA_963859945.1. NCBI lineage: Eukaryota > Metazoa > Arthropoda > Insecta > Lepidoptera > Erebidae > Euplagia > Euplagia quadripunctaria. The sequence continues at coordinate 369,390 of OY982559.1, forward strand.
TACTTTTATTATTTTATATTTTGCACGCACTGAGCCCTGTAGAGGGGGTGCGGTGAGGTCGCTAATTGTACATTATTTTACGATTATCGATCTGTGTTAGATAAATATACTATGTAAAGCTCTTCAGTCAATCTTATCTTATCTTTACCAATTTTATTATAAATATTATTTACTCAAGAATGTTATTTTTGTAACAGACATTCTCAGTTTATTTCGTTTTTAATGTTATGACGATCGGCCATATTAATTCATTCACATTGAGACGGCACAAGTCAACAAACATAAATAAAAGAAAAAATAAAAATCTTTCACTCAATTCACTGACAAAGAAAGAGAGGCAAATAGAATGTAACAAACACTCCTTACCCTATATTCGTTCCGTTCCTACCTATATTCCAAAACATATAATCATCACCTTTTCCATCTCTCTTACGCACCAAACAATTTCGGTACACACCTCTTAGTCTAGCACGGTAGTGATGGTTTCCTTCTAACCGTATTTCATGACATAAACTTGAGTTATTCTCATAAGATTTGGTAACATATAGGAAGCATATATTATACAGATTAATTGATTAAAAAATCTTACCGCCTTTGTGTCACAATTTGTAGGAATTTTATGAAATAATCTTCCGGATAGCCATTTTCACGAGAAAATTTTGATTTATACTTAATGCCTAAAGGCTGAACCTCCATATATTTGCGAGCAAATGTACACTTTAGCGTTAAGAGACAGGGTTGAAATACGCTTTGCGGAGTAAGAGTAGTTGCAAGTTTTTCCCCAAAACAAAGACCTCTACGTGACTTATCAATTCCTAGTAATAGAAACGCATGATTGCAGTATCTGTAATGTACACGGAACCAACTGACTCGTGAAACAATAGATGATTAATTAGCCTGAAGAAATTCGATTACGACTTTTTTTAATTTTGTTTTTCTTATAATGCTTTTCCTGATATACCTAGGTACAATTGATTTTTTTATTACGTTTTTATAGGGATATTTTTTGACAAATCGCCATATTCCATAATAATATTTAAGTCAGCCCTCGCTATAAACATTAGTTTTATTTTCAAATAAGATTTGTGTATTAAAAGTCACGAATTTTCCTAATCTTGTGAGCCTTTCTATTACACGCTAAAATACGATAACACCTTTTTGTTACACCTTGTATAACTAACTAGCTGTGCCCCGCAGTTTCACCCGCGTATTCTTTGAAAGAAATTATTGATTTATAATACTTTAGTATAGATAATTTTTTAGTAACATTTTCTAACCATGGAGGCTGTCACAGTTCGTCTCTTCTAGGCAATGCTCGTTTCTCATCGTTCAAAGCTTCCCGCCAGTCCGCATGCCATAGTGTAGCCGTCTACTGTTTAATTGAGCCGAGCCGAGCCGAGAGCCGACCAAAGGTCAAGTCAGTTTTCGGGCCCTTTTTTCCTACAATATACCCGAGATCCTTGCAAGATTGGCTTTTGACAGAACCCCGTGTGGGTTTAGTCGGTTCGATTCCGGCATACCATTTTGTTCGCGCCACTACTACTACTATGGTCGTCGCGCCGCTATCGAGAACCGAATCGAGTGTTGATTTGTTTTAATTTTTCATTTTCTCCTAAGCCATGCATCCAAATAACATGCTTTAAAGGGCAAAGTTTATCTTCATAAAATTTTCTTGATGATGAAGTACCTTTTGCTAGTGTGGAGGAACGGGTGTTATGTCCCTCCAACACAAAGGGAGGATTCTATGTGGAAGTTCTAAGGGGATCCTATGTTTTTTTCATGTTATAGGGGGTAAAGTGATGGTAAGTGATCGTAAGTGATCGTAAGTGACTACTTTCGCCCATGGCCCATCATTCACCTGTAACTCAAGAGTCACAAGTGCGTTACCGGCCTTTGAGATGGGAATACGCTCTTTCCTTGAAGGTTCCAGATTCCGATTCAGATTCATTTATTGCGGAACATAAATAATAATGTGCATTACAGGTGTTAGAACAACGCATAGTCATTATGTTCTACCAATGGGCATGCAAAATAGAGTACCTAAATATGTCAAAAATTTAGCATAAAATATATCATATTAACAAACAATTTGTGACATAGATACAATCCTTACAATATAATTTTGAACTTGCACACGGGTCAAACGGAAAGTTAAAAATTTAGTACATTTGGTTTCCTGAAATATATTATCATCATCATCATAATGTAAAATATGAATAACGGTGACATTGTCATTATTAGTCATAATAAGAAATACCTAATTCACCGGCCAGGAAGATGTATCTGAAAGGAGGTTCTGTATCTATGTTGATTTTATCTTTTAAATTTTTAAAGCACTGTGACACAAACAATTTTGTTATTAACAGGACACAGATAAGAAAATGTAATAAAACACGAATATAATGTTATCAGAATATGATGATTTGCGATTATGATACTTTAAGATTACGATATTGTGCTAATATGATGTTTTGCGGATGTGATGATTTTAGCCTGCGAGAGAATGAGATAGAATACAAGTATCAGTGTTTCCTATAATCTTTGTCTTTGCGCCTGCATACTACCAAGCCTTCAGAAAATATGTCAATGTCAACGTGGTATATTTTTTGGGCATTTACGTATTAAAAATTCGTTGGGTAATTAATTTATGTTAATTATTTAACACATCTCTGTTAATTTGAATAATAACTTTTATAAAAATTACCTAAAATTAAATTTATTACCATTAGTAAATTATTTGTGTTGTTTTTATATTTTATTTCTCATTCTCCCGTAGGTTACTTTTCTGAAGTTTTAGTTCTGCCGTGTGTGAATTGCACACACCCACACTTTTCTTTTATAACGATTCAAAAATAAAAAATGTTAAAAAAGTTACGTTTAGAAGTTCAGAACTATTTTCTAATCAAGAAATATCTATAACCGTCCTGCGAATACCCCATGACCTTTGCGTATTGTACACCAGGCGTTTAGAAATGTTGAGGAGGTAATTTTTCTGTCTCCCATTTCATTCTAATATTTTACAGTTCCATTCACACACCTAGCGAAGAGGTGGAGCTTTGGGGCACGCATGCGCGTTATTAAGCTGTAAATAGCCAAGTTTCATTGAAAATAATTCATAACGCAAAGGATAAGCGAAGGTAGCGGACCTTCTCTTATCCTTTTCGTTACAACAAAATACTAATATAAGATGATATCTTCACTGATAACAACCGTTGAGTAGTGAGTGATGTGTGTTTTGTGGTATCACTGTTGTCAACATACTAGCTTTGATTTCTTACGATGGTTATTGATTTATTTTAAGATAGCTTATCGCCATTGACGGAACAAATATGACCCTAGGCTAAGAATAATCTTATGGTGATTTCAACATTAATATATGAGTGTCTATTGAAGCAATCTGAATATTGACAGTAGCCTTTCTTACCTTTAGTGAAATGTCAGCGATCGCAGTAGTTATAACGTAGTAATTTGTACATTAAAGTACTATCAGATGTCTTTATGTCATGCCAATGATGCTAGTACCAAAACTATTTAGACACAGTTGCGGTATATGGCACCATTTGTATGTAATACAATATTACTGACCTACTCTCTGCTAAGAAAATTATTAGTAAACAATAATTTTTATTCAGTCATCGAATTTCTTATAAAAAACATGCGTTGTAGGTTTGTTTCATTAATATTATTATTTTTTCTCTTCAAAGCGTTGTGTAGATATGTTATTTTATTTGAGTTTACATTTAAAATCCTTAATAATAAATTGTCAAATTAATATTTGTGCCAAATTTCTTGGCGAGATGTAGATTTTATGTCCTTTTTTTTTTTTTGTTAACTGTGGAAACCCCCTCGGGTACCACCTCACCATTCAGCGAGGTGGTTATGTCGGAATCGAACCGACTAAAACCACACGGTGTTCCGTCACGGGTGTCTATGGCCGGGGGCTCAGGTATAACCTAGGAAGGAACTCCCTGGACCCCCGACAGACTTGACCACCTGTCCACAAAGCAGGTAGTCTCGCAGTCGTGTGTAGGAGCCGTGTCCCCCTTCAGTCTAGAAAGGCGCTCGCGGAACCCGTCGCGCCACCGTCTCGGGCCTATTTTCTACTGTTTCGGCGCCGGGTTATATTTTTTCTTTTTTCTTTACTTCTTTTTTCGTTTATTGTTTATTTTAAATATTAAAATAATTATTATACTAAAAATAATAGGCTTAATTATTATTTTTGAGTATCTTGATTTACTTTTTCACAAAATTCTGTATTATGTACAGACTCGTGAAATGTATATTTTTATAATACGTTTAGTTCATTAGAACGCCATCTATTATTATGGTCTTATATTTTAAACCCATGCACCTTAGTTGTATTCAAATGTTATATTTTCGTTTTATTGTGGCATGATTGACGTCTTGACTTTTATTGTCAACTTGACACTCAACATTGCCTCTCATTCTAAGAGCAATGTGATTATTGCTCTTAGCTCTCACTGCTCAGGCCAAGCAAGCACGTGTTCCCATACAAACTTTGCCCCCCCCTTAGGGGTAGAATTTCGTAAAATTCTTTCTTTTCAGATGCCTACGTCATACAAAGAACACACCCTCCAAGTTTCAGGTGTCTAGGATCAGCGGTTTAGGCTGTGCGTTGATCTGTCAGTCAGTCATTCTGGACAAAGCATTTTTTATGTTTAGATAGATTGACCTTACAATATAACAACAGTAACTTGCGTAACAAAAAGAAAATAAATTGATTAGTCAAAATTAAAGGTCAAATCTTGAGCTTCAATTTACCATAAGTTATCTGATTTGTGTAAAAAATTCAACCGTTTAAAGTTAAGACGACGTTGCCTACTTTGATTTTAAGAAGACACTCGACCCAGTAGTTATTGACATCCTTTCTAACAAAGTTAGCTAGTGTAGGCTGCACACCGCATACGTTATCATTTTCGCTACCTATTTAAAAGATCGATGTCAGTACGTTGACTGTAGTAGATGATTTTCTGAACCCTACTTTACAAGATCAGGAGTTAGTCAAAGAAGTAATCTAGAACCTCTTCTCTTCATTTTAACCACCAATGACTTGCCCCAGGTAGTCAATAACACCACACCTTTGTTATGTGCTGATGACTTGAAATTAGTTCTTAAAATAAAGCAGTACGCTGAGCATGACATACTGTAGCGAGACATAACCGGGATCGTGGAGTGGAGTTTTGAAAATAAATTATACGTATTTAAATGTGGACAAATGGTCAGTGATGTCGTTTAGTCGTGCGCGCATCCCTAGCCATCATAAATACCACGTAGATGGAACACCGCTCCATCGTGTGTTCGAGGTTACGGATTTAGGCGTACGATTTCCTACAGATTTAATATATAATATATTTTAGAAATCATATCACTCAAGCTTGTAAAAAAACATACCGCAATCTAGGAATGGTTTTACGGTTGGCGAACAAATTTACAAACATCGGTGCGGTGAAATCGTTATACGAGGCTCTCGTGAGAACTCATTTACACTGTAATGCTGTTCTTTGGTCACCGCACGAAGCCAAATATAAATGAATGATAGAACATATTCAAAACAAGTATGTTAGATTTAGTTATTTTATCCATTGTTGTACCCCCAACATTATTTGTGTTAGGTATGACAGACTATTACAAGCTAGAAGTAAGAAGGGAAGTGGCTCTCGCCGCTTGCATATTCAAAGTGTTTCGTGGTAAGATAAACAACCCAGGCGGACTGTGTGACATTTAGACATTGGAATTGCATGTCCCGGACGAGTACGGTTGCTGGGTGCAATATGGCGCTCTATAGAGAACATAAAGTCGTTAATCTATACTTATAACAAATCTGTAGCGGGATGAATTCTGTACATTGAATATATTTAAAAAAAATCGACTGAGGGGTATTAAGATATCGATACTGATGCCGAATATGCGATTCAAACAATTTTTATCTGTTTGTCTGTCTTTCTGTCTGTCTGTTTGTATGTTCACGATAAACTCAGAAGTTACTGAAGGGATATGCTTGAAACTTAGTATGATAATTGTTTGAGTGCCTGCGCAGGTTATAGGGTACTTTTTATCCCAGGTTAAACTTTGGTTCCCACAGGAAAATCAATGAAAGCTGAAATAACATTTTAATGTAATTAGAATGTATATCCCTATTTCGAACGACTTTACAGCCAGCGTTTAGCTTATCTGGTATAGTGTACGCTTTCTACTCGGTGCGTTCATCGGATCCCTCTTTGACATTGTTTTCTATTTTTGCACTTTTTTTTATATTTAAAATAATTCACTTTTTTAAATTAGGTATCATTTTTAACCGACCAAAAAATAGGAGGTTCCCAATTCGACCGTATATATATATATATATATATATTTTTTTTTTTTTTTTTTTTATGGTATAGGGGGCAAACGAGCAGACGGGTCACCTGATGGTAAATGACTACCGCCGCCCATGGGCACCTGCAACTCGAGAGTCACAAGGGCGTTGGCGCCCTTTAAGGTGGGAGTAGGAGAAGAGGGGGAGGGGGGAAGAGTGGGAAGAGGGGGAGAGGGGAAGGACGGGAATAAGGCCTCCGGTAACCTCACTCACGCGGCGAATTCACGGCCGGTTTTCTGTGAGGCCGTGGTAACGAGCGGAGTCGAGCCGGCCCATACGTGCCGAAGCATGGCTCTCCTACATAAAATGTATACATATTTCTTTTTTTTGTATATTGAGCTTATTTACATAAACTATCAAATTTTATATAAACTTATTTTGAGTCGGCACCAAATAATAAAAGAATAAATTACCTACGTAGAGCCATGTCCTACGTAGATAAAATAAAAAAAAAATACATATAAAATTTTCATAATTTATAATTAATCAGTTTGTTGTTCGGCGTCGACTGAAAATTAGATTATATAACATTTGATAGTTTATGTAAATAAGCTCAATACTTAAAAGGTTTATTTATTTTATGCGTTTTAGTTCTTTTCGTCAGTTTATTTTTTTGTTAAAAATACTTTTTATAAAACCACTCAATTTAATTAACTAATAAATATTAAGAGTCCAAAGTATCGATTTTTACCTGTGTTAAAGAAATATTATTAGTTAGATTAGATTTTACCTACAGATAGTCAAGTCTGTTTGAAGGATATCGAGTGAATCTATATTTTCAATCGTAGGATATCTTAGGGGAATGTCCTTTTCTGTGGTGATTGTTGAAACAGCAGGAGTTTTTTTTCGTTGTTTGGTGATCCCAGAGTAATCGGTAGCTGGTTCTTGACTATGCCAACGAGCTATTTTGCCTCTCGCAGCCATTAAATTCATAAATATGTTTCAGGGCATTAATAATAATAATAATAACTTCACACACCTCACACACGGCCGTCTGATCCTAAACTAGGCAAAGCCTGTACTATGGTAACCAGACTGCTGATAAACATACTTATATATTTCTAAATACATACATATTATAGATAAATTACAACCAAACAAAGAATTATTTATCCTGGGTGGAAATCGAACCCACGACCTCTGGCTCAGCAGTCAGGGTCACTAACCACTAGACCATCAGGCCAGTCTAGTAAATATACATTTACATAGAGTTATAGAAACAGAAGATCCAAACTTTCAAACTTTCGCGTTCCAAGATAAAATAATTATGTTGACGGGAATTAACGCGATCACGTATTTCAAAAGTATTACAGTACTTACAGGTCTGTGACCACGGCCAGTGCAACCTGGTGGAAACGTTAGGCAAAGCAAAGGTATGTAATACCTTTTAAATACGTGATCGCGTTGATTCCCGTCAACATAATTATATTAGAATAGATTTTTTATTTAAAGCATCTATGACTTAGTTGTTAGTTTAACTTAACACTTTTTAGTATTACAGTATTTTACTATATTAAATGCATGGAAGACACTGTCGCCAAATAAGTTACATCTAAGCTGAAATATTGACAGGTAACCAGTTTTTTTTACATTTTCAGACCATTTATTTTCCGTTCGGTAACAGTAGTGCGAAATCTTATGTTACACCGTGACTAAACAAAGCTCAGAAACAAACATTTATTTGTTGCGGGGGTGGACCTTAGTATTGACTGGGAGTAATCTGTTAGGTATACCGCGGGGGCCCATAGTTTCTAGGAAGCGGCACTGACTGACTGACTACAGCAAGAGTCTCCCAATTGGTAGGACGAATCGAGACGTTTGGTCGTCACAGCTGTTTTATGTCGATTTTCTGCGAGGAGAACATCTCGCGCTAGGAGGAGATGACGGTGTGGATTCGGTAGAAAAACTTCCAGACGGAACCTTTTCACTCGCGCTCTCATGTGTACGCTAAGAGTAGCCGTGAGTGTATGAGACGAGTTTTATGTTCTTCACCCGAATCAGAGTCTCCCGTGAAGGTTGTGTCTGGACATCGCCCAGTTACCGTCCGCGAGCCAGCGCTGGGTGGATCTTTGGAGGTAAAACGTCGCCGTACCGAGGATCAACTCATAACCGGCGCTGTGAGGCACACTGTGTGGTTGTAGTTGGTTTAAGCCTGATATACGGCCTCACCAATAGCCCGGTGACGTGAACCTCCACACGAAAAACAAATGAGTAATGTTACCACGGCCCAATTATTTCGTTATTTCACGTGTAAGCAACCAAAACAACCTTTTTTGTACGCTCCAGGTTGTTTCACCGCCAATACACTATAACAGGTCCTGCTGGAGAAAGAGGTGCAACACCTATTATAAGCGACAAATTGCTGTTTTCCGAAAAAAACGCGAACGAAGTCGCGGGCACAGCTATTAAAAATAAATATTGTGGAAAAGTGTTGGGTATCAAACGAACAGGTTTAATCAGCAAACTGCATATGTAAACGCCAATTGCAGATATGGACTGGATGTGAAAGGTCTAGGACCGGATGCTGTGGGGCGCATTGGGAGAGGCCTATGTGCAGCAGTGGACTTGCTTGCTCAATTTCGCTTGATAATTGCGCATAATTATTCACCTACGGCGAAGCTAAAAGCTAGGAGTACCTCCGCGCGTTATAAGCGGTAACAGTTTAACAACTGGCTAAAACAATCCTTACTTGGGCTGTTACTGTGCGCAAATTACAAGGGTGTACTTTAGATAAAGCAGTAATCGATTTAGGAAACTCACTTAGCGCTAAGGGACACGCGTATGTGGCCCTCAGCAGAGTCAGATTTTTCGAGGGTTTACATAATTGTTCCCTTGATCATAGAAAATTACTGAAAAATCCTTATTACCTCTTAAGGAATGAGAAAGATTAAGGCGTTAAATGAAGAATAATATTACCTATGTATGATATATGTTAAATAAGTTGTAAAGCAGCACTACATATACTTCATTAAAAAAACGGTATTTTTACAATTTAATTAATTAAAATATTTTTTTTTTTACAATTAAATTGAAAAATAATTTAATATATTTGCTTGATCATTTTGATAAATGATTTCGTACTTCGTATTTTCGTTCATTTAGTCTTTAAAGCATTCACTATAAGTATCTGAAGGACACTTATAGTAAATGTAACGTAACTTTGTCTGAAGGATGGTGATGGAGCTCTAATGGATGTATGTGTCATATTTCATTTAGAAAATTACGAGTAGATGAGCAGTTCATACGCGTAGCAGTGTCATGAACCATGCGTAGAGGTTACGTAGCACGATTGCATCGGATCGATAAATAACTACGTATAGGTAGTATGTATACAACAGTGAGAAAGGAATTACTCTTAAATGATCATGATGTCCTGGTTATTCAGATGTGAAACTCTAGTTATTGATTCGTGATGACACATGCGCGATGTTGTCTCTCTCTATCGTGAGTGACTAGGTACACTAATCACGAAAAGAACAAAAGTAAATAATTAAATTAAGTTACTACTTTCTATTACATACATTACATTTCATCAAAATTCATCATTATTGAGCCTGTCAACATAAATCATACACCTATTATATAAATAACTATCAATTAATATTCAATTCAATCATTATTCAAATCCTTTATTAAAATTCCAGTCCATTTCCTTTAATTTTGTTAGAAACCTGCGAATGCAATATAAGATGAATTGGAGTCCCGCTACTCATCACGATATATGTACATTGGCCAGTTCGAGTGACAGGTGTGCGACCCTGACTCGCTCGAGCGGTTGCTTATACTCCCCAATACATCCCTATAAGCAATATCCCTAACCTTACCTAATTCTCCCATCTTTATTGGACAAGTGACCGGTTGTCGGCACTAGACTTGCCCTCTGTTGTTCGTGAGTGATACCAAATATCTTCGGGGATACAGGCGTAAGTGCATATATGTATGTATGCATTTAAGGTACTTAAACAAAACGTACGAAACGTTTCTAAATACCAATTTATAATTCCTAAGATTTTATCGTAAGATTTCAATTAGATTTTAAAATTCAACACTATTGAAAATAATGAAGATACTAAAAATAATATCATTCATATAACTTTGGAGGCACCTGAAACAGATCTGTCGTGATGGAGTTCGGTTTGATTTCGCTGTCTCTGTCAATTCCTTGAGTTTTATCCTAGGCTGTTGCCACTGTTAGGGTGAGTGAATTGATATTTCGTTTGTCACGCTGCCTAATCCGACTCTAATATTTATAAGGAGCCTTGTTAACATCAACAATATGATCAAAACGTTTTTGATAATTGTTTTGAAACCTTCGTGACTTCACTTAATCTCGGTAACGTTTCGAAGGTACGACTTTTGGTTTTGAAGACGCTTTACAGGTGGATTGTGTAAGTCTACCCGTGACAATGTTTGATTTTATAAAAACATCGCAGATATTCTGTGGAAATAATTATCTTTTAGAAGAATCGGTTTATAAAGCCAGTGCAATGGCGTGACAAAAAACGTTTCTTCAATTAATTATTAAATCATTCCTTATTTATAACAAGATACACAGTATACAAATATTAACACTAAGTTTTTGAAAGATAGTTATTAACAAAGTCTACAGTCAATTTTCGGTGAGAGATGAGAGTGCACATTGTTTTTTGAAATCAAAACTTCTTTACCGCGTTGAACAAAGTTTAGTAGGAACGAAACGTTTAGATTCGCGTCACTGACATCTGGTGCAAAATGTCACATTAGCTTATACGTAGTTAACAAAAAAAACCGGACAAGTGCTAAACTTGTATGTAGATAGAACGTCCATCTCGGGTATCGATTTTCAAAAACTCGAAAATCAAACTTAACTTTGCGGTTGCGATGTACGATAAAGTTAACAATCGAACCGCAAAATATAAGTTTGTAATCACAAAAACTATTTATTTATATGATATAACAACAAATTAACAACTTTCGCAATTTTTCCTTTATCTGTGCTATAAAACATTGCTTCATGCCAAATTTCAAGATTCTATGTGGACTGGAAGTACTCTTTAGGTTTTGATTCCCTTGCGAGTAGTTGCGAGTTTGAAAATATGCGGCATAAATTGCTGTTTCTTTTGATTGCGTTGACATAGAACTTTGATTTTGTTACAGCTTAAAGCTATTATAGACTCGAGTATTTGATATAAATTTCAATTTAATACCTCTACGCGTTCATGAGGAAAGGGGTAGTAAGTTTAAAGTTATTAAAAATATTTTTATTATATGATGTAACTAAAAATTTAAGGTCTTCGCAATTTTTCCTTTATTTGTGCTATAAGACGTTGCTTCGTACCAAATTTCAAGATTCTGAGTTCACGGGAAGTACCCTGTAGGTTTTGATTCCCTTGCGAGTGTCGAAAATTTGCGGAAATTTGCGGCATAAATGGCTGTTATGTTTTGATTGCGTTGGCTTAGAAGTTTGATTTTTTCACAGCTCCAAGGGACAGTAGACCTGAGTATTTGATATAAATTCCAGCTTGACATCTCCACGCGTTCCTGAGGAAAAGGGTCGTGACAGACAGACAGACACTCGGACGGACGGACAACAAAGTGATCCTATAAGGGTTCCGTGTTTTCCTTTCGAGGTATGGAACCCTAAACATGGCTGCCTATGTTTTATTACATTAATAATAACCTCTGTAACCTACTGTCAACATAATCTCAGATTATTACTAAGTGCAACTACTAAAAATTAATTTATTTGCATACTTGTACAGTTAGATAGATTTTATAACGTCGCTAAGGTTAAAATCACTCTGGAATCACAACGGTTAACTTTGGAACTTTCACTTTAGCAAATTATTTGTAACATCTCCTCCGTTTTTTTCGTCCCAGGTAATGGCAGGGATTCTGCTATTGGTTTTCCTAGCTTAGAAAAACATGTTGGTTGGCAAAGTGTCCACTGACATAAAGAAATATCTTGTAAATGAATAAATGTGATGATGACGATAGAATGATAGAGGCAGAAAAGCTTGCCGAATATCTACTTATTTATAAACCGACTTCATAAAAGGAGGAGGTTCTATGTTCCACTGTATATTTATATATATTTTTTTTTATGTATGTTCACCGATTACTCAAAGACGCCTGGACCGATTTGGAAAATTCTTCTTTTGTTTGAAAGAGTATACTTTCCAGGTAGTCTCATGGTCATCAGATCAGGATCTGGAGCCTGGAGAAATCGAGGGAACTCTTCAAATTTTATAGACACACTTGAAGCGATTTGGGTACCTATTTTGAGGCGCATTGAAGTCAGTGATACTTTTTTAAAAGATAATTATTTTATGTTTATTTTGAAAAGTGAGTGATTAGAAAACGTAACAACCACCTAAATACACACTCGTGACGAGCTCACACAACTTAACACAGATAACTTATACTAACTTTTAAACTTTCGCGTTCCATGATATAATATTATTCGTGTTTATGGGAATTAACGCGATCACGAAAAGGTATTTACATACCTCTGAATTACCTGACATTTCGACCAAGGTCTGGTGGCCCTGGGGTCTTATTCTATAAATATAACAACATACACACGGGGTCTTCAAACTCAGGAGATTTTATTAAGAAAAGATACCGGTCGTAAGAAGCCGTAGAGCATGGGGCTAAATATTTGTAAAGTAGTCTAGTAAAAATCTTCTACGCTGTCCTGTTGTCGAAAAATTGACTACGCGGGCTACGTAGCGTAATTATGTGTAATAACTTTTAAACTTTCGCGTTCCATGATATAATTATGTATTTACGGGAATTAACGCCACGAAAAGGTATTACATATCTCTGAATCGCCTGACTTGGTTGCACTGGCCGTGGTCACAGGTTGACTGGCTCAGCGGTGCACGCCCTCCGTCGTAGAGATCGTGAGGTAAAAGTTTCTTCATCCACCCTTACTTTTTCGATATTTTTGATATTTTCGTTTCGCCATGTACCGTCACATACTATACTAACAGTGTCCCTATTCTGTAAGCTAACCGATGTGTCCCTATTCTGGTGTTCACCTGACTGCGCATAAGCTAGGTGGCATGTTTTTTTATCACTGGATTCCACGCTGTAGATAATTTGACACCATCTTCCCGATTGAAAGTTTTGTGTTTGTTAATTTCAATCACACACAACTCTTGAGTAAAAGTGACGTTCCGTGGAGAGGACTTGCGAACGGTGAAACTCAATCCAGTGATTGGTGCCCGCTTCGAATGCATGTCGCTGATTTGCTAATCTGTCGGTTCTTCGCAGCAGCGATGTGTTCTCTGACCCTTTCAGCAATAGTCCGCTTTGTTTGGCCTATGTAGGAACTACCGCAGCTGCAGTTTATTTAGTAGACACGACGTAGATATTCTGTACAAGTTGAAAGATATACTGAATGTTATGAAAAAATTGTATTTTTGAGGTAAGGTTACCTAATAAATATATGTCAAAAAATAAACAAAAATCATTCTTACATATAATTTAGACGAATATAATTTTTTAGAGGTATTTAAAATCTATTCGATGATATCTTTTTCTCCATACGTTGTCGCTCCACCTTTTTTTTTTTTTTTTTTGTGTGGAACCCCCCAGCTATATATAGCTTGTAGTATGCCATTACAGAAAATAAATTACTTTTATTACGAAATAGCTGTCAAATCGGCCCTATATAATAAAAAAAAACGTTTTTCATTTTTCCATTCACTCAATTCAGTAACAAAGAAAGAGAGGGGAACAGAATGTATGTGATCTGTATTCATTACCCTTTCCACAACTCCGTTACTCACACATCAAACAATATCGGCACACACCCCTTATTCTAGAATGGCTGTGATGGTTTTGTTTAAACTGTATTTCATGACAGAAACTTGAGATATTCACATAAGATTTAGTAACAAACTGAAAACACTTTTTAGGCAGATTAATTGATTAAAAAAAGTCACCTCTTTTGTGTCACAATTTGTAGAAATTTTATGAAAAAGACTTCCGAGTAGCTTACGAGGACTTTTTGATTTATACTTAAAGGCCGAAATCGCCATATTTTTACGTGCAAATGTACACTTTAGCGTTAAAAGACAGGGTTGAAATACGCTTTGCGGAGGAAGAATAGTTGCTAGTTTTTCCCCAAAACAAAGACCTCTTCGTAGCTTATCAATTCCTAGTGATAGAAACGCGTGATTGCATCGTCGTGTATATAAAACGGCGCGGCACGGTCTAAGTAATGCATTATCTGCCAACCTTGGGGTAGAAATAAAGAGTAGTAGGTACAAAGATATGCTAAACTGTGAGTTTGGTTTTTGTAGGAGCTTCGGCACGTATGGGCCGGCCCGACCGGAGTGATACCACGGCCTCACAGAAAATCGGCAGTTAAGCAATGCCTGCATTGCATTTCGCCGAGTGAGTGAGGTTACCGGAGGCCCTAACCCTTCCCTCTCCCCCCCCCCCCCTTCCCCTACTCCCACCTTAAAGGGCGGCAACGCACTTGTGACTCTCGAGTCACGGGCGGCGGTTGTCACTTACCATCAGGTGATCCGTCTGCTTGTTTGCCCCTATACCATAAAAAAAGAGAGTGGAGATGAATGAGAAAAAAACCGAAAGGTACTAATTTAAAATAATAGTAAGGTTAATTAGGTCATGTCTTATACATCAACTAAATATAGATACAAATTACATGGAATACACACATTTTATGGATACATATAATATACTTCCACATTATATTTAAATATAGATACATACACATAATTATAATATACATATACACCACACCCGTACATACGTCGGTTTAATTTTTTGTTAAAAATTTCTTTTTTAACCGACAATTTATACTTAGCCGCGTTGGGCGATTTTTTGGTAGGGACAAAACTTATGGGTTCGCGCACGGAAAGTTCACGTCACCGACCAAGCGTAGCTGCATGCGTAGCAATAACCAATTAATAATTTCGAAATACTTATTCCGACCGGCATCACGCAGCTACACCAGGAGAACATAGTTTGGTAGGAGCTTTCTAAGTCAAATTACAATCGTGTATTTTTTTCTTTAAGTTCCATACATCACCAGTACATTACAAATGTACAAGAATTATAGTGTTATCAAAAACTACTAAGTTGAACTGGAGGAACCCCAAATTTTGTCAGTCGAATATACGATAGTAGCAGTCCCAAGATAATAGCCAGATAAAACAGATCATCGCCAACATAGAGCCAAGTCTTTAGCAAGTGCTATTTGTTTCGATACATTGTGTTATTTAATGCCACTGTAACAGATTTAGCTTCACAGGAGCAGAACCTTGATCTGCCTACCTATAAGATTACTCAATACTCAATACTTTATTGCGTTTCACAATGTATTTTTAGGTCGTAGGACTTAAATTAGGTATCATTGTGGACCCTGTCGGGCACAGCATAGGTAAATATTTAGTGCTTATCTTTCTATAGACTTTAATTGAAGGTCATTCAAACATTTTGGCATTTCTCTTTTAAAAGTGTTTTTAATTTATTTATAAATGATGATAAACTTTCTTGACCTTTTACTATTTTTAGAAGCTTGTTATATATTTTTATGGACATGATATAATGACATAATTAGTGTATTGTGCATTGAGTGCATGCGCAGGTTAGAAGATAAGGTAAGTTCAATTTATCCCTACGGCGAGGTGCATATTATGTTTGGTTCTCGTCTCGTTTAGAATAGCACTCTTGGTGTTTGGGATAATGATGATAATGATAACGGGATACCGATATTTAATCTCCCTAGTAGTTATGATGTTCTAGTAGTACTGGCGCGGGTCAGGGTTACTATTCAGGATCCCGATTCACAAATTTATATGTATATCCAAAATAGAGAAATCGAAAGTTTAATTCGGTTGTATTGTAGATAAAAACGTGAAAAATCAATTTGACAACGTATGTAGTTATTTTTAATTAATTAGGCATAACGGGAACTAAATATTTACATACAGCTTATAAACAAAATTACATTAAAAGCACCCAAACTAGTTATCCGTGTTTGTTATACAACCTTGTACTTTCTAATCCCCCAGCCTATGTACAGGTTGAAGAAGCATCCACAACCGGCGAGCGCTTCCGAAAGGTCTGATGAATGTGGAAGAGGCGCAGAATGTGGATAAAGAAAAATCAACAAATATTTAAACTGTCCTATCGAGTTCCATGTTTTGTAACGCAGTTACGTAAAGTAGTTAGAACACATTTATCTTACGTATAAAGTTAAACTGAGCAAAAAGTTCAAGTTCGTCCAATTTCGCTTTGGCTTCAAGCGTTGCTACTATACAAAGCTTGTTTACTTACATTGGCCGTGAAATCGCAATGGTTACGCAAGCAAAGGTTCGGGTGAAGAATGATTTTAATTCAGTGACTGGCGCACCTTGTTGACTGAAGCAAAATTGGAAATATATATTTTTAGGGTTTCGTTCCTCAAAAGGAAAAAAAGGTACCGTTATAGGAATACTTTGTTGTCCGTCTGTCTGTCTGTCAAGACCTTTTTTCTCAGGAACCCGTGGACGCATCAAGTTGAAGTTGATACTAAATACTTATACATGCGGTTCCTTGAAGCTATAAAAAATCAAGCTTCTAAGTCAACGCAATTAAAATATATGGCCATTAAGCCTTAGATTTTAACAAATTTGAACATTTAGCAGGTACCTAAATAAAAAAATCTATAGGGTTCTTCCCGTTGAGCTAGAATCACGAAAATTTCTAAGAAGCAAGGTCTGACAGCACAAGTCAAGGAAAAAATCTGAAATCCGTTAATTTGTTGTTATATCACATAAAAAAAATTGTTTTTGTGATTACAAACTTTTATTTTGTGGTTGGAATTTTGACTTTGTCGTACATCAATGTATGAGAGAATATTTTTAGAGAAAGTCTAAGTGTAGTAAGTCTTTCGGAAAAAACGGGCAAAATTCTCCGAGAATTGATTACCGAGATGGATGTATTATCGTCATACAACTTTGTTTGCTTACTCGGGGCAGTTGCACTTCGCACTTGTCCGGTTTTTCAAGTATAGGCAAAATGAAGTTATTTTGTTAGTGCATTTAGCTGTCATCAAAGATAGCTTTAGGCTGGCAATTTTTATTTTATCTACAGATTCATTAAACATACAGTTAAGGGTAAAAACAAAACATGATTGTGATATTTAACCAACAAACAAATACAAACAATAAAGTATTTCTACTAATAATTTCGTAGAATTTATCCCGTTACTTAAAGTACATACATGTCTGTATCAGCTTAGAAAACGTTCGACGATGGGCAGAGACCGAATAACGTTGTTCTTCATTATTTACATACACTACTGGCAAAATCCTACCTATGTCCATCGGGATGCACGAATAGACTCTTATACACCTTTCTAAGAGATTTTTGAATAAAATTAGCCATATACAAATATATATTTTTTGAAGTAGACACATGCCAATTGTTTAGAGGAATAACATAAGATCATAGCTGATCCCATTACATTATAATCAATATAATCCATTGCAATATGTCCAAAAGTTTGTCCTTGTATACGTTTCGAGTCAAGACAATATAGTATTTACAGAAGGTATTTTTCTCGTAGAATTTAAATACCTACCTCCTAAGGACAAATCACCCAAACAAAAAATGCAAATAATTTAACCAAAACTGTAAAGTCTTTAACGTTGTATCTTAAAAAGAAAGGAGAAAGGCTTCCGAAAAACAAAATCTGTGTGAACCGCACCGTACCGTCCATCGCATCGCCGGTACGTGGCTTAACTTCATTTTCGCTTAGCATTCTTGTGAATAATTTACATATTTATTTTTAGATGGTCTATTAAATATATTACATATTATGTTATTATACACATTATTATTAAACATATTATTAAATATATAGCTGGTTAAGGTACCTCTTTCAAAGGACTGGAATGTTAGTGATACAGGGAAGGAACATTGAACTGCGCCGTCGCGCAATGCAGTAGAGAGGGTGGGTGAGACTTTGCTGATGCACCAATCAAAATTACGTATTGCCTATACACTCTACAGAATCACCTAGATTCTGCGTATGAATGAGATGCTGATATTTCATCTCCATCGTAGTTATGATATCCTGGTACACGTGCGGATAATTGAAACTATTCTGAATCCCATTCGCGAACTAATATTTAAATTGCAAATCAAACATGAAACGTGAATCCGAGAGCGTAGTTTTTTTTATCAGTTACTGATTACGTTAAAAGCACCCTAGTATGTTATCATGAATGTACAATCTTAAAAAATCAAATACCTTATAAGTGTTGTTGAGTTGCACTACTAATATAATAAATACCAGTTAACTAAACTCTAAATTGGTAGCCACATAGACCTTTTCTTTTTAACAGTTTTTAAAGCGAGAAAAAAAATATAGTCTCTCCGAATTTTAATTTGGCATTAAAGAGGCTGTGGCTGCTATATACCATAAGCCTAAGCATTAGAAATTTTAACTTCGCCGTAAAAGCAAGGTACATCGTACATATGAATGCTTTTACCTCAGCGAACTGGCACGCTTTATTGACTAAAGCAAAATGTTAAACTCCGAAAATATTTAAACCATTTTGTAGTCATTTTCTCTTAATTATTGAATTAATTATTAAAAAAAAAATAGGCTTTCATGGGACTGCCGACAGAAGTGCAAAGTTAAACGATACGACGAACTTAAAACGTCACATTAATCTCCTACTCACTCACTCACTCACTCACTCTCCCACTCTCCCTCCCTAGA
This sequence comes from Euplagia quadripunctaria, assembly GCA_963859945.1. Taxonomy (NCBI): domain Eukaryota; kingdom Metazoa; phylum Arthropoda; class Insecta; order Lepidoptera; family Erebidae; genus Euplagia; species Euplagia quadripunctaria. Next base: position 388,496 of record OY982559.1, read on the forward strand.
TTCCCTACTTCTACTCGCCCCACTCTCCCACTCTCCCGCCCTAGATTCTCTACTACCAGTCTCCCCACTCGCCCTCTTGCCCCACTCGCTCCATTCGCCCCACTAGCCCCACTCTCCCCACTCTCCCACTCTCCTTCCCAAGATTCTCTACTCCCACTCTCCCCACTTGCCCCACTCGCCACACTCGCCCCACTCGCCTCCACTCTCACTCCCTAGATTCTCTACTCCCACTCTCCCCACTCGCTCCAGTCTCCACACTCGCCCCACTCGCCTCACTCTCCCAGTCTCCCTCCCTAAATTCCCTACTCCCACTTGCCCTACTCTTCCCACTCGCCCCATTCTCCTACTCTCCCTCCCTAGATTCTCTACTACCAGTCTCCCCACTCGCCCCTTTGGCCCCACTCGCCCCCATCGCCCCACTCACCCCACTCTCCCTCCCTAGATTCTCTACTCTCACTCTCCCCACTTGCCCCGCTTGCCCCCACACTCCCCACTCTCCCACTCTCCCTCCCTAAATTCCCTACTTCCACTCGCCCTACTCTTCCCACTCGCCCCACTCTCCCCACTCTCCCTCCACCCCTTCCGATCTCCCTCCCTCCCTCTCCATATCTCTCTGACGCTGTACTTGTAAATATAAGAAACTCACCTCCGTCTTAAGAATTTTCGATCTCGTCATAAAAATATATATTTTTTTTAATATATTACAGTCGGACACATTTTCCATGCATTTTCAATCAGGGTCCACGTGACCTCGAAATCTGACGCGAGTTTGAAATTTTTTACTCATCTTAAAAAGTGCCCAGAGCCGCTAAAGAAGTTTTCACTTCAAAAATACTTTTACCACTTTATAATATCGATTATTCAAAATTTCGCTTTCCTCTATGCGCTGGGTCAGAAAAGGGTGCAAAGAATACTATTCACGTATTAATATATAAGAAAGAATATCAATCCCACAACTGATACGAATCTCATGACACGTCAAATAGTTAGGCTGTAGAGCGTGCCAAAGAATTAGTCATAAGTATACTAAGTTTATGGAATTAGTCATACAATATGTAACTACATACATATAAACACAGAAATGCCAAACACTGAGTGCTTATTTTAAAACGATCGCGTGTCCTTGTTGTAATAATATTGTAAGTTTAACTGTAAATAGACTCCTGTTTGTTGATCAGTGAACAAAACATAACTGGCAAAATAACATAGCTGGGTGAATATTCGTTCTTTTTAATCCTAAATTTTTCTGCGTCATTTTTCTCCTGCAGAAATATATTTCATCGTTAGTAATTGTCCAACAATACTATATTATTTCAATCAAGCACATGACGTAATTACAAGTATTTGCATATTTTCAGTTTATTTTAAGAGATTATTAGGTATATATTTAAAGATTTTTCTATTGCTAACAATGACCCGGAAGTAAAAACAACGAAGAACGCACCCAGCTACAGAAATACCCGCAACACGCTGTGAAATCCGCAGTTATACCAGGAGAACATAGGTTGGTGAGAGATTTCCCGAGGCACCAAGGTTAATGGATAACTTTGTCTCACTTAACCTAAACATTCAAATTTTTTGTAATGTTATAAAAAAAGAATAATGTAATTAGATGATCTCATTACATTAAAGCCATGAAGGTGTAGCTTAACCTAATTCAGATCTACTGATACATGGTGACAAACTACAAGTTCTCTACGTTGAACTACAGTCAGCATTTCAAGCAAGCTAGTATTATTTTTGGCAAGATTATTATCGTCAACCTGAAACCCCGTCAACCAAATAATGTGCGCTCCTTTGAAATAGTAATACTAATACTAATCAGGATATAAAGTCAAGGAAAAACCATTCCCATACCATTTCTTTAGAGTAATACGCACCAGGCATCTGACTTGTATTATACCATCTGATGTGAAAATAACGCAGGCATACATAGTTCAGAACTAGGCATGCCATGTTATTTTCACGTGATTGTAATATTTAGTCATATCCACTGCTGTCTGGTACGATAATAGCTGATTAATACTAATAAATATTTATAATAATTTACAAGTGTTACAATTCGATTTGAATAGTACCTATTACCCACACCTATACCAGAATATCATAACTACGATGGAGACTAAATGGACTATATATATGTAATGAGTGTATAGGTGAACTGTGTGTAACTTCTATGTGATATGCACTGCGCGATGGCGCAGTTCTATTTTCGTTCCCTATATCACCAGCACTACAGTCCAGTAGAAGAGGTGCTTTAACGGCTTTTAGTTAAAAAATGCAACCACCTTTCTAGTAAAAATATAAGTAAATCACACTCTTATATACTATAATCAATCTTTCTATTACAATAACATAATTATGTTCAGTGTTGTCACAGTAATTTAATACGTGAAGCAAATATTTACAATAGCTTTTAATAAGTTTTATATCCAATTATAGAGGCAGACAGTCCTGGGGGTAACGGATGAGGCTGCCGCAACGATGGTGGCGCAACGTGTTCCGCGTCCGCCTCTCTAAATTGGAAGGAGGGCAAGGCCCTCCGCTACCATTGGTGTGGCTGCCTTCTATTTGAGGGCGGCCAAAGTCTGCTAGGGTTCTCGGGGACTTCCTTCCTAGGGTATACCCGAGTCCCTTGCGATAGACTCACTTGTTACGGAACACCGTGTGGTTTTAGTCGGTTCGATTCCGACACACCACCTCACCAATAGCCATGGTGAGGTGATGACCCGTGGGGGTTTCCACACGGTAAAAAAAAAAAAAAACAAAAAAAAAAGGGTATATATGACTACGCATAACTTTTTACAAGGTAGTCCAATTTCGATCAATCTTTTTTATTCAACCTATTGAGAAGAATCTATTCTTCTTCGACATTGGTTTCGTCAAAATTTGAATAATTTGAATTTTTGAATAATCATTGTTCATCCACTGAATTTTCATCTGTGAACCGATTTTGTTGTACCTTTGCACACATGTGTAGTTTTAATGATACTATAAGACCACGGAGACCTCTGGTTCATCTATGACGTAGACGGAAGCCAGTCGAGGAAACTCCTTAATGATTTACAGCAACTACCTAAGCGTAGGCTTATTCTTTTTTTCCCATCTTAATGAGAACTTTAAAAGTAATAAAAGATAGTTGTTCAATTGTTTATAACCTAATCTAACAATGAAAATGTTGAGTAGCTAATTATATTACATGTTAAGTAAGTTAGGTAAGTAAGAGTTTTAAGTAAGTAACTATTAATATATTAATTACTAGCAACCCGCCCCGGCTTCGCACGGGTACAAATTATACACCTAAACCTTGCTCATGCATCATTCTGTCTATTAGTGAAAACCGCATGAAAATCCGTTCAGTAGTTTTTCAGTTTATCGCGAACATATAGACAGCAGACGTGGCGGGAGACTTTGTTTTATAATATGTAGTGATTATATTTGAGACACAAAAAATGAAAAATTAAAACTTCTTAACAAAGAATTAAAACCAACGAAAAAAGCCAACGTTTAGGTCTTCTCGCCAAAGTGTCCCGTGCAGATCAATAGGTAAACCTGCGCCACCTGTTTATATTTAATCCTACAAAGTACATTGTCCAAATCGGCCTATGAATCAAAACCTACATTATGCAAACAGCAAATAATGTATTATTTTTAGATAACATGCACAATTATTACAATCTTACGGACAGTATTCCATCTTGAAAACATTTAAAAACTGTTATCACGACTTCAAAGATTTCGGCGCCACCCTAAAGCGGTCCCTAGACGATCATGCGCCATGACATGCTGAATCATCATGCTGCATGAAGGACCTATTGAGAGTCTATCATGCAGCATGATAATTCGCTTGGTAAAATCATTTTATTCCGTCGATATAGATAGTACAGTGAAGAGGTCTTCTGCGCTGGTATGGAAATGTCTTTGTCAATGCAGATTTATAAATAAATAAATTAATGAAAATAAAAGGAATTATCAATCAACTGCCATCACGTAGTTTGCAAGTCATTCGCATCAATCAATACAATTAAACGGTCATGCATGCATGATAGCACGTAACGCATGTCATGCCGCATGATCGTCTAGGGGCCGCTTAACACAACCAGTGTTGTCAGTACTACAGTTTCAATAAAGGGTTATGGGTGTTTCTCATAAAATGTTTAGTTTGTGTTTCAAGTAAATATCTAGTTATTGAAGTAAAAACTTCTTTAGGGGCAACGGGCACTTTTGAGATGGGTAAAAAAATGTTAAACTCGCGTCAGGACGCGTGACCCTGATCGAAAATGTAAGGAAAATGTGTCCGAGTGTCGATATTTAAAAAAGTATATTTCTATGACAAGTTTCTTATATTTACATGTACAGCGTCAGAGAGACATGGAGAGGGAGGGACTAAGGGTGAGAGGGAGAGTGGGAGAGAGGGAGAGTCAGTCAGTCAGTCAGTCGGTCGGTCGTTCGGTCGGTCGGTCGGTCGGTCGGTCGGTCGGTAGTATGAATTAAATTGAATGTATTGAAGTACATTTATTCGACCTGGATTAAATGTTTATTGGACTCGTAATATTTTCTTCCGTGACTCGAAAATTCCCAAGGACTGTTCGATTGCCTAAGTGACGACATTTTTTGCTGTGTAGGTATATAGATGAAGATTGTGTTTAACTGTTTGGATTTGTTATTCTGTGTATATTACTCTCAAATAAACAATCTAGAAGACAATATTATGTCTATATTTTAGTCCAAAATAATATACGTAAATCAAGCATTATAGAATATTACTGGAATTGCTTGGTTGGGCACCGCACTGTATTCTGCTACGCTCATACCATAACAATTGTTTGGTATTTAGGATAAGCCAGAAATGAAGATAATATATCTGCACCTCCTCGGTATAATTTTTATAAACGATGATGATGAAGACGAATAAATAAAAAGGCGAACGGTGTAGTTTTATTTCTTGCCAAATGTAATAAAGTCAATAAATCAGTAACAGATTTTGAAGTCCACCGCTGGACTTAGACCTTTCTCAACTATTTTTATTGCGTAAAAGATTTATGATTAATTTTGGAAAATACTACTACATGTACAGTATCATAATGTCCACAAATGGTAATAAATAGTAATATCGCCAGTTACTCTTTCATTAATACGAACATAATTCACGAATGTCTTTATTCAAAACTTTGAAGGACGACTTTTTCTCTGCTCCTTTTCTGGCTCTTTTTAGTTTCGACTCTTTCCCCTGCTCCTAAGGCTTCCAGTTCAGATCCATACGACTATTTCACTAATTTTTTTCCACCCCAATCCCAACAACGTGACAAACCCATGCACTCTTAGTTTTTAAGTCTTTTATTTATAAAACTTACTAGAACCTAATTGCGAATACCTGTCAATAGCTTTCGTTGTGATTTCCCCTAGCATTTATTATACCTAGGTTGTTCCGAAAATTGTAAGCTACAGAATAAATACAATCTCTTTTTTTAGAAAAAAAAATTGAATTGACGGCTAATTTCAATCCAAATCTCTTTGCTGAAAATCATTGACCACCTATGCGTAGTTCTTTTTCAAATATTTTTAAAAAGTAAATCTGTCACTCTTTTGTTTGCAGCAATGGATGTCTCGCAGGAAGCTTTTCGTGCTATGATTTTTTATGATTATAAACGAGGGTTAACCTTCAAGGAATCTCACATAAATTTACAAGGTACATTTGGGGAGTCTGCTCCTGCGTTAGCAACAGTTACTGATTGGCTTTGTGAATTTAAACGTGTGAATCTAAACGATGACCCCAGATCCGGCCGACCTATAACTGTAGTAACTCATGAAAATGTCATCAGGGCAGAGTGGCTATTGCAGGAGAATAGACACATTATACATCCAGACATTCAGGTTGAACTGAAAATTTGATCACGGGCAGTTTTCACCATGCTGCATGAACACAAAGTTAGGAACCTTGCTTCGCGATGGATACCTCATTCTCTCACTGAAAAGCACAAATCCCGTCGTGTGGATTGATGAAAGAAAAGTAGAAAAGTTCGAAAGAGGAATTTCGCGAAATGTATCCTATATCCTTACGACTGATGAAACTTGGATCTACAGCTACAATCTTCTCACGAAGCAACAATCCACGCAATGGGTGTTTGAAGAAGACGAGTTGCCCACAAAAGTTGTTCGTGGTGGGAACGTTAATAAAAACATTATAGCGGTTTTTTTTCGACGCAGTGGACTAGTAGCAGTTATTCCGCTAGAAGACCGTAGAACAGTTACTAGTGAATGGTATTGCGAAGTTTATCTGCCTCAAGCTTTCGGGGAGTTGATTAGCGAGCGACCAAGGAGCGGTGTCCGTCGCATTCTTTATCACCAAGATAACGCGCCCGCTCACACAGCTGCTAGAACCATGGACTATTTGAATTCTTCGGGGGTGCAAATATTAGTCCATCCTCCTTACAGCCCCAGATTTAGCTCCATGCGATTTTTTTATTTCCCACGGTAAAAAGAATGCTTCGTGGGCGAAAAATTAACACTGCAGAAGAGGCCATCGAAGAATTTTGATGGTTATTTTTCGACCTCATTCCAACTATTTTTCATTTCACGAACAGCCCACGTATATATATTTCATGCATGTATTTCGAAAAAGAAATAAATAAATAAAACAAGACTACGAATAGAAGTCAATTAGTGATGCCCTAACACGTCGCTGATTCGATTAAAAAAAGTAGCAATTTAATTTTAGAAAATAAATACTGAACTTGTTTTATAAATTATTTTACCTACGTTTAATATTTACACAATGAACTGGTTATTTATGTTACTGAGCATTGAAGTGAGTATCTTTCATTTGTTCATTATTTTAGGTTAACTTGAATTTCAACATTTTGATGTTACCCTTTATACAACGATTCAAAACTATAGACGAAAGGTTCTGTATATCGATGCAGAAATAATTAATATCGATTCATAAATATGCAGTAGAAACATTTGCTGTGATCAACTATTGCTATGATGTAATAAATAATTTATTTAAAAAAAATGTACCACATGTACTACATACAAAACAATAGAATATTCTTTATTCTACACCATAAAACAATTTACAATATTAAAAATAAAAACAAATAATGGTACAAACGGCGATCTTATCGCCAGTTGCGATTTCTTACAGACAACCTTTAGATGGACAGATGCAATGGACTTCTGTATAGGGCAGTTAACAGCTGCACAAATTAGCTAAGTAATTTATTTAAATTATAAGAATAGAAGAGGAAAACAATATCACTACATCACTACATATTATAAAACAAAGTCCCCCGCCGCGTCTGTCTGTCTGTTCGCGATAAACTGAAAAACTACTGAACGGTTTTTCAAGCGGTTTTCACTAATAGAGTGATTCATGAGGAAGGTTTAGGTGTTTAATTTGTTAAGGTTTTGTGTAAGTTAATTGAAATATGTTGATGATTGTTGAAGATGTCTCTGCTACCCGTGCGAAGCCGGGGCGGGTTGCTAGTACATTATAATTAAATGTACTTGTACCTTACATAGAACCTTGTTAACATATTATATACCGTCAAACACACATACATATACCTAAATACATATATATCAATAATAACTAAAAATGTAATGCAAATATCCTGTATTGTAAGTTGTAAGTAAAATTATAAGCATTAAAGAGATTATTACTATGATGACAGATAGTAATCAAAGACCAGTTTTTTAAAAGTGGTTAGCGATTGAGCATGCCTAACGCAATCAGGCAATGCATTCCAGAGGCGAGCTGCATGGACCGTAAAAGATTTATGGAGGAAATTGGAGTGCAACGATATTTTCAGGAGCTCCCATGTGAGTCATTTAATAACTCGAAACGTTCTTTAAGGTAGGTGGGAGGAGAAAACAAAACATTGTAAAGAAGAGCAAGAATATGAGCATTTCGGCGAAGTCGGATAGGGAGCCATTTGAGCTTAATACGAAATTCAGAAATATGGTCATATTTGCGTGAGCCAAATATATACGTGATGCATACGTTTTGAGGACGCTCAAGTTTATAAACATATTGTTATCATAATCTAATTAATATACAAATGGTGTTAAATTGTATAATTAAATAAAATATAACAAAATTTTATGATCTCTGGCGTAGTTACGCTCTCGAGCAACTGTCAAAAAGAAAAATAAATGGACAGAGTTTAGTACCGGACCTTTTAAGATTGTAAGCGCATATTGATCCTTCTCGCCAAATGTAGTTCCTTCCAATCAAGAGCAAAACCTAGACCGCCGGATGAATACGTAAAACGTAAAGGGTTTGTATTTCGTAGCACGTGGATGAAGTGACGTCACTTCGTGAAGTTTATCCTGCTACTATTTCGTTCGCAGGTAAGAAAAGAGAGTATTTAGGCAATCATCTTTAACACGCTTTTATTGGCTTCACGCTTGTAAGCAACTAACTAAACATTTTTGAAATAATCTTTTAACATACTTCTTATTATTGTAACGAAATAAAACTTTGTATATACAATTGTACATATTATATAATATATTTTGAATAACAATACTGTAATTTGGCATCTTGGAGCTGATCCGATGATGGAGCCAGGAGGTAAATAGTGGAGCTCTTTGGTTGCTACTAGTAAACGACTCCAGTTTGTGTTCATATATTCGTTTCGACGAGTCCAACAGATTAGGCTTGTTAACGAAGGTCTGATGACGAAGCCAGGAGGTGGAACTCTGTTTACTTTTCAAGGTTTGCCATTAAAGCGTGTGTTACTAAACTATAATTGTTGAAGATGTAATAGTCTCAGACGGGGTAACGAAAATACTAGTAAATGTAACCCACGATACTAATTGTAGTAGGTAATGGTGGATAATATATAGTATAATATATATATAAATAATTTCTAGAAATATAAAATTTAAAGCTTTTTACTTATTTATTTTACTTAGTAACTTAAGTGATAGCCACTTCAAAAATTCACTAGACTATATGAAATAGTAAGAGCTTAAAAAAGTACAATAAAAACTCATTTTTGGTATAGTTGGCACTAAGCTATCAGAAACAACCATTTCTTGTTTCGTAACTATACAATAGTCACTATGCTAATATGTCATAATTTGAACGTTGGATGATTATTTGGAAACTGAAAATATCTATTTTGTGGGACTTTTGTCCTAAATATATTATAACGAACAAACAGAAATTTTACGATTGAAAACAATCTGTCGTCACGGTACTCGTCTAAAGTTCGCGCGGAGCTTCACGAACTGTGAACTTATTATACTAGGTAGTCAGTAGTACGCAAGAGGCCTTTACTCAAAATATGCTTCTAATAGATGACCCATTGGACCAATGTTCCCCTCTATCAATATCAGACGACTAAAAATACGCATGCGTATGCTGAGTCATAAAATCAAACCATTATTGCAGGTGCAAGTTTTCTATAGGCACTAAGCTAAGCGATTGAAATAGACGTTCTCTAATGCTATTCCTCTTGCAATCAATTATAGTTTAATAAAATTAAAAACACGCTTTAAAAGCAAACTGAACTAAAAAGTACAAATATTTTATTTTTATGAAGAGTTTGTTCTATGAAAGATATAAAGTCTACTGATACATTATAATTAAAAAAAACACATCAATTTAAAATAAGGTTTAAGTTAATAACAAAATTATTAATTTGATTGTAAATATATTATTAAAAAATAAATTAAACCGACTTCAATACCACAAATAGGCACTCAAAAGTGAAAAACAAATTAATAATATGTTTTAATAATTAATATATGTAAATTTAATAGAAATAATAATAATAATGCTTTAAAAATTCTTATATACTATTGTATGCGGACTAACTATACAAAAGTTGTCTGATATTGAGCGGCTTCAAAGTGATTTGGATAGATGTGTAATCTACTGCAAATTAAACAAACTGCAACTAAACATAGCATATAAATGTTGTTACATAAATTTTACACGTCAGACATTTACAATCGGCTCCGGGTACAAACTAAATGACCAATACATTAACAAAGTTGAACACATCAAAGATCTGGGTGTAATTATGGACTCCAAACTTCTATTTGATAAGCACGTCAACCACATCATAGATCTCTCGGCATCTAAAGCACTAGGTTTTGTTTTACGAATTTCTACATGCTTCCGATCTCTTAAGACTGTTAAAGTTTTGAACATAGCCATCTTGAATATTCATCCCAGGTATGGAATCCGCAATACCAGGTTCATAAATCTCGTATCGAGGGTATATAGTGAAAGTTTTTGCGGTACTTGGATTATAAAGCTAATCAATATTCAGTTGATTATCTTGAGCGTTGTAAGCGGCACCACTTTTTAACTTTAGAACACAGAAGAACTATCAGTGATATTTGTTATCTAGTGAACGTCGCCACGTCGGTACCTTTGATTGTCCAGAATTTTTAGGCAAAATCACGCTTGGCACCAATCAATTAGTTTTTAGACAACGTCCCCTATTACATGTTCCGTGTGCTGCGACTGGAACCCTGGTCTCTATAGACGAAACTCATATCTTATACGTTGTACTGAAAGTTATAATACATTATCGGCAAAATTTAATTTGGATTTATTTTGTAATACCTACCTCAATTGCAGTTAAAAAACTTTTTATTAATGATTTCTTTGGCGGTGATAAACTAGGCAGGCTGTGTATTGTGTGTGTTTAGAGAATATGTTTAAATGTTAATTTACTTAAGCTAAATGGACATTTGTATTCTTTTTTTTCCTTTTGATATGCACAACTGGTATAATTTAACCAATACTTAGTCTTCTATATGTGGAAGCATGTTATTAGCAATTAATTTTTTTTATTCAGCTGTACATGTAACAATTAGTCTGTAAGCTTTCCTAAAATAAATAAATAAATAATTTATTATAAGCGCTACCCACTCATCTATTAGAAGTCGGTGCCAGCCAAGTCTAATAGGTAGTAGATAGATACTACCTACAAGTATCTACCTACTTACTGCATACATACATTATATCTACAATGTACTTGCCTTGGCTGGCACCGACTTTAAATGGATGAGTGGGTAGCGCTTATATTAATTATGTTAATTTATTTTTCACTTTTGAGTGCCTATTTGTGGTTTTGAAGTCGGTTTAACTTTTTTTTTTAATAATTTACTTTACCCTTTTTAGTGCAAAACAAGTTTTAATTTAATAAATCCATTTACAAAATTTCGTATCTTTCCTGTTCGCCATTGAGGAGTTCCACTATCCACCTCCTGACTTCATCATCAGATCAGCTCCATAGTACCAGATTATTGCATTGTTACTAAACTTACATAAGTATGCAAAATTTCTAAGATTTTAATACATTGTTAGTTAGTAAGTTTTTCCTCGATTTCTTTGAGATTCCATCACCAGATCCAGACTTGATGATAATGCGACCACCTCGGGAGTATAGGGTATCGAACTAGAAAAGATTTTTTTAATCGGTTCACATTTGGCGAAAATATCGATGAACATTCACAAAAAAAAATACATACAGACGAACATAGTACTTCCTCCTTTTTGGAAGTCGGTTAAAAAGCGTGGGGTGCTCTTTACTGTATTTTTATAATAATGCTCTTTATTGTATTTTTATAATAATACTCTCCATTTAAAAATCAATGAATTATTTGTAACATTGGATGTCAAGCACCACAAACATAAGAAAAAATTGTCCAACAATGAGGAGATTTTAGTGTTCTCTTGCTTTGAAATTAGGAAATACTAAATGTCGGTGGTAACGCGTTGTTCAATTTGTAGACTTTTTTATGGCCAATGTGCAAGCGATTTCCAGGTGTCGCAAGTATCTATGGACGATGGTAACTGTTTCATATCGTGGTGTATCATCAATATTGTTTGAATCAAGAAACAGACTTTGGTGACTTTGTGTTGTTGTACTCTTGATCCCGCACGTAAAATACGAAAGTTGTTTGTACAATAAAAATATAAGATTTCCATTAGCCAATTATGATGGCTAGCAAAGTGATGTTAACAGCTAAGTTAAACTTGGATGAATTAGGGACATTTGTCTATAGAGTTGTTTACTGAAAAGACAAAATATCGTATAAACCCTCTAATGGCAAGCGGTTACTATTGGACAGTATGGATACTATTGGACGGTTTTTAGGACACTCCAAAACCCGGCAAGGTTATCGTACCTTATAATTATACTTTTCTAAAATACAAAATATGGTGGCGATGTACTGATAGGTGTGTGCTATAAAATACAGTACAAGAATACAGCTAGCAACTGTATTGTAAAATAATATTAGCATGAGGTTGTAGTTCATGAGGAGATACTCCGCTGAGGTTCGAAGACCGTGAAACGATCTCCAACTACTGCAGACAACCTTAGATCCGTTATCAGATTCGCAGATAACGGGGGGTTTATCGCAGTTTGTAATGGTGGGAAACCGTGACCGTGGTCGCGGGTCTACTGTAACTCGTAATGGTCAGAAATTGTGGTCACTGGTATACCGTAGTACCAATTTATTTATTATTGTTTGAGTGCTTAGTGCCACCTCGACCATTTCTGGTCTTTTGTAGCGCACTTTTTACTTTACAGCTCACTGCTCAGACTTATGGCTTCGAGAAACCTCCAGATCCTTTCAGCAGTGACTGTTTGTATTTCCTGCGGTTGCATGATGTGCAACCCTAGGTTAATACTTCGGTGCCGCATTAGTGGGCCACAAGAGCATAGAATATGCATTGCAGTTTCCTCTGCCTCTTGACAGAATCTGCATGTTGTGTTCTCGCCCAACTTTAGGGTGAACATATGTTTGTTCAGTTTGCAGTGTCCGGTTAGGACTCTTGTTACTGCACAGGTTTTGTATCTTTTGAGCTCTAAAAGTTCTTTAGATACTTTATTATCATAGCCCTTTATAAAGGCTTTAGAGTTTCTTAGACCAGTGGTGGTCTTCCATCTCTTATTAGCTAATGATGTATATTGGGAGTTTATGATTGAATATGCTCGCTGTTTGCTGATGCTGCAGAATGGTTCTGGGCCATGCTGTCGGTTGGCTGCACCAGCTTCAGTGAGTTCATCAGTTCATCGGCTTTTTCGTTGCCATCGATTCCTGAATGGCCTGGTACCCATCTTAATGTAATTTCGTTTGATTGCCCCAGTGTGTTCAGGTTTTCCTTGCAATTTTGTATTAGCTTTGTGCTAGTCTCAAAATTGTTTAGTGCCAAAAGCGCCGCTTCGCTGTCTGAGTTGATGTAGATGTGTTGATTTTTTACTCTTCTCTCAAAGTTGATCTCCACGTATCTATTTAATGCAAAGAGCTCAGCCTGAAAGACGGAGGCCTCGGCTCCCAGATTGGCGCTCCATCTGAATTTTGGCCTCTCTCCGTAATTTCCACACCCTACATAAGGGCCTTTTTTAGACCCATCGGTGTACCACTCGTGACTACCATTTCTGTTGGATTGGAGGCCTTCCAGCCATATCCCTCTGTGGTATGTCTACTGTGTACCTTCTCACGAAGCCAATCTCTGTTTTCATGTCATCCGCTGGCATGTTTAGGGCTTTTATTCCGAAAACCGACTCTTTTAGTGAGTTTAGTGTTCGTGATTGCCACTTTGGTTTCGTTTGTGACCGTAGTACCTAGTCGGAAGTTATAAATTTTGGATACAAAGTATAAAACAGAAAATGCATGTACATTATTAAAGAAACGAACATTTTTACGGCTTTTAAAATGTTAGGTATCTGCGTTTACATTAAATTTGCATTTGCCTTTACAAACTGCTGAGAATTTTGGTCTCGTCTGTAAATTTGGTCTCGTCGAATTGTGGCGGAAGAGAGATTTTTAAATATTTTAGATATTAAGATTGTTGATGTACAGTCTAGTATGAACTACACTACAAAAACATACCCCTGGTGGCAGTGGAACCCACAACACCCGGTGGAGGCCGATGCCTAATCCTTTAGGCCACAAGGAGTCCAGGATGTTTTTTTAATATTCTATCTAGCTATTTAACTAACACACTTGAATATTGTCAGATGACTCAATCTAAGTTCGAGTTGTCTTTGATTTTTTTTTATTTGTATCTATGTGTTGGTGTGTGGTTAAGATTTTGTGAAGATGCCACTACAGTATCAAGCTGATAATACATCCTTACTTCCTTACTTAATATTATAAATGCGAAAGTAACTCTGTCTGTCTGTCGCCTTTTCATGCCAAAACTACTGAACTGATTTAAATGAAATTTGGTACACAGATAGTCTAGAGCCTGAGAAAGGACATAGGACAAAGACATACTTTTTAATGCGAAAAAAGGGGTATAAGGGGTTAAAAGGTGGAGATGAAAAGTTGCATGGAAGTATCGTCATATTTAGAGCTAGAAGCTTGAAACTTATTTTTTATGCTGTTGATTCGATATAAATAAGTGTATGACATTCAAAGTTTGTAAAAGTTTTACCTTCAAGGGTGTAAAATAAAAATAGGGAATACATAGAGGGAATAAAACTTGCACATACGAATTTATTCAATTTAAAAAGTTCTTTTGAGAGCTACATATATTTTGAAAAATTCTTTTTATAAATATTTATGTTAAAAAGTTCTTCTCAGAATCCTTTACAATAGATAGCTACTAATTGAAATAAAGCTATTTTTCACGGATTCTATCGCGATTTATTTGGTGTTATTTTACTATCTATACTGATCCCGACGTTTCAGTTGCTTTTCAGCAGCCATGGTCACGGGTAAACTAAGATGGTGGTCGTCTCATGTATCGAAGTGCAAAAGTTATCTCAAAGTACCCGAAGTTTGTTGATTGTTGGTGTTACTATTTACGCAGAATGAGCTCAAAGTGTCTTGAAGCCTTGCTGTGTTTTGTATTTTCTTGGGTTTGAGTAAGTGGATAACCGGATCCCAAGCTGGTGGTACGTTTCAACCATCTTCTCTATTAAAATTAGGGTGTTTTTTAATTTCAATAGCCTCACGGAGCATCCTTGGTAGGAATCGGTGTTCTTTCGCGAGTACCTGTGGTTTATCGAAACGCAGGTAATGGTTGGTCCCTTGTTGCACGTGTTCACACACAGCAGACTTCATCGAGCGTTGGTGTTTTATGTCAGCAATGTGTTCTTTGACGCGGGTGCCAATGCTTCTCTTGGTTTGACCAATGTACGAGAGCCCACAGTCACAGTCTATTTTATAGACCCCTGCATCTTGTAGAGGTACTTGGCACTTGACAGATGGTAAAAATTGACTTATCTTCGTTGGCGGCTTGTAGTATGTATTGATTGAAGCTCGCTTCAAGATGTAGCCAATCTTGTCAGTAACTCCTCGTACATACGGTAGAATGGCAGGCTCTCGACAGTGGCTGGCTTTTCTTGGGATCTGTGACGGAGGCGCGGTAGTGGGAGCTTGTTGTCTTGCAGTACGTGCTTGACATCCATCCATCCTGACATCCGTCCAGGTGTTTCTTGTCACAGATCCCACGGCCTCTCTGAAACAAAGACATCCCCACGGTAGCTAGCTGCTTTGGATGGTGGTGAGATTCACTGTTCAAGTACCTATCAGTATGGGTCTTTTTTCTATACACAGTGTGGCTTAAAGTGTTGTTAGGATTTCTGATCATAAGTACATCTAAGAAGGCTAATGAATTATTTGCCTCTAATTCCATAGTAAATTTTATGTTGTTATTAATGGAATTAAGGTGTTCTAGGAATGCATTTACACTATCTGTTGGTAATATTGTAAAAGTATCATCTACATACCGTTTATAAAATATAGGTGTGATGGCGGCAGTCTGCAGAGCTCGAGCCTCGAAGGCCTCCATATAGATGTCAGCAACAACGGGCGATACAGGGGAGCCCATTGCCACGCCATTGATTTGTTCGTAGAACTTAACACCAAATAAATCGCGATAGAATCCGTGAAAAATAGTTTTATTTCAATGTGTAACATTCGCGTAAACTTTCGTCAATATCAGATAGCTACTTTATATATCTAGAAGGTTACAACTTTCTAAACAGAACTTCCAGTGTAGGGCAGCCATAATGCGTCGTATTGGAGAGTCTTCCTCTGAGAGAGAGGAGCGTCTTACAAGTCGGAGAGAGTATGCAACGCAGTAGCGTGATAGAGAGTCTAGCGTAGAACGTTCGCAGCGAATAAGCGAACAAAATGTTAGAACGTCACAGGTTCGAGTGAGGAATCGAGCATTGAGCGCTCGCAACGTCTCCCTGCACAATATGTTAGGACTTCGCAAACACGCGTGAGGATATCGCGCATTGAGCGGTCACAATGTTCCACTGCACAACATTTTACGACGTTGCGAATTCACAGCGGCTTACGGTACAAAGAGAAAGACAACGAGCGCGCAATAGAATATTAGCTCACAGTAATAGGTCGGCTTTCAGTTACGATCCAAAATACTGTAAATTTGGAGGAATGAGTAAGATTTACTCTAAGTGCCATACAAAAAATGGATAGATGATGTGAGCGGTGTGTGCTGTGCATCCGGCAAAGTGATTCTTCTCAATATATAGGAACTACCACAACCGATATAAAATCTTTTGACGGATATTCGTCCATTGTCCGCACATTTTTTGAAAAAGTGCAATAGTCTCTTTTATATGACTTCGTTTGGGAATAAAATTAGTTAAGAAATGAAGGAAGGAAACTTCATGCCCACTTTTAAGGCCGGAAGGGCAGGTTTACCGCCTCATAGGCAGTCTTTTCCCGCAATCAAACTTTTAGCCACAAATAGATTTCTCATAATAACGTATTATAGAACTTTAGTGCACACAATTATATGTGCTTGTGAACATGCTATAGGACCGACAATTCTTCGATTCAGCAAATAAATGGAAATCATTTTCCGAGCGTCCGAAAGTATCAGTGACATCATTGACTGATCTGTTCAAAATCAGTAAGTGGACGAATGCCTTACTTTACTGTACTTACTTTGAATTGTGAATTAATGTTTATATATTATCATCAAAGCAAATATTCCACCTTCTTAGTCTGTCGTTTATAGTAGATATGACCTTATCCATCAATGGTAATAAAAATTAGAGTAGGTTAGTATCAGAAATATTACTGTCATAACACAAAGGAGAGTTAATCCGGAGGGAGCGTGAGCTACTTATCATTGCCAACGAGGGTAGCAAAGGCAACGTTATTCGGCTTTCCTCGATCACCTGACGAATAAAATCAGTAATACACACGTACTCGCGTAAGCACTGAATGTAACCCTAACGCTATGGCGTAAACATATCGACATCCTTCGGTTCTTGGCAGCCTAGTACTGACCTACTACGATTGCAACTATATATGGTGTTACATACATATCAGTAACGCTAGAGCTAGTAACGGTTTGGGGCATGAATTTTATAATAGCTCGTTTTTTGAAGTGAAACTTCTTTAGAATCGTTGTGATTTGAAATTTGATGAAACGAAAAACTTACACTAAAAAGAGAGAAACATATTCATAAATAGGATTTAACCTGAGAAAGAATGAGATAGAATACAAGTATACAGTGTTTCCTATAATCTTTGTCTTTGCGCCTGCGTACTACGAAAATGCGTCAATGTCAACGTGGTGTCATTTTTGTGCATTTGCGTATTAAAATTCGTTGGTTAATTAATTTATATTAATTATTTAACTCATTTGTGTTAATTTGACCAATAGCTTTTATATAAATTATCTAAAATTTATTTATTAACATTAGTAAATTATTTGTGTTGATTTTACTTTTTATTTCTCATTCTCTCGTAGGCTACTTTTCTGCCGTGTGTGAATTACACACACACACTTTTTTTATATTTTCTTCTGTGTTGAGAGGGAGACCCACTAAGTCTGACACCTCGGAGCAGTTACGTTTACCATTGTGTATCCACTTCTTGCTAGTAAATTTACCTGATTTTAAAAGCATTTTAAGACATTATATTTCTATTGCATAGAAATTCCCATATGCCAGACTTCAACTTCAACTTCTGATTAATGTTCTTTCTTCAAAATTTGTCAAATTATGAAGTCATTAATAGCAGTAACGTGAATGATATTAGATTTTACTTATTTTTAACGACTTATCAACATAAAGTTACAGATGATAATGTCAAAAAGAAATTTCACAATTTTGACGCGTCCTGCCTGCCTTCGTGTCGTTTGTAATAAAACTTTGACGAAATGCTCATTCCTAACGTTCGTTATCATTGACTCCAGAACCTTGCGGTTGGACACTGAATAGTAAAATATACAATGTTATTTAATTTGTAAGGGATCAATTAATTAGTAGCTGATGTCATAGTTCAAGGTAAATATTTGTTGACTTTAAATTAAAAATTTGTAACAAATACTTAGCAACATACTGATATTAATTTCTTTTTTCGTTTGCTACAGATTATGAAATTCTAGAAACAGATCAAGCCCGTGAGCGTTACGACAATTATGAAAGTGAAAACGAAGACTGAAGTAGTGACATTAAAATGTTACAAAAGAAAATAAATGTCTGAAAATTATTTTAAAAATAAATATTTTTACCTCCAGGAAGTGGACGCGCACTGGTGAACGCAACCGCCCCCAGGTGCCAGCCTTAGTATGTAGTATGTCCCTCTGTACATTCGATAGAGAATAACTATCAACAAACCAGGCGTTATAAAATAAACTTGTTCCCGACGCTGGTAGCTCATGTTCCACATTTGATTGCTATTCTATCAATTCAATCAAAATGATTAATAAAAGAAATCAAAAAAATCGCCATATAAATCCTGGAGTAATCAGTGTAGACATTACACACAAAATTGACGAATAATAATTTTTGCCACCAACTCTTCTCCATTTATAAGGTAATAAATGCTTGTATTCCAAGAGTCGTCATCTTATAAAAGCTTAAAGTTTGGTTGCTCATGTGCCCAACAGAGGTGACGAGGTTGATGAGTGTGAAGTTGGACAAAATTGATACTTACTTCCAGCAAAGTATAAAGCATACATATTTCTTAATTTCATCGGAGTAAAATTAGAAATGAGGTCATTCATTGCCAGACACATAAATAGTAATTTTACTTTCGTCATTGTATAAAGGCTGAATTTTAAAGGTAACTATTAAAATAAGTTTCCTAAGTAGCCAGACTTTCGTCAGTTCTAACTTCTAGCCAGACAAAGGTGAAGGTCAGCCCCAGACGCGAGCCAGGACCTAGGCAATATACATGATATATATTATGTCGCCGCACTAATTAATAATTTAATTGTAATATTATAAATTTATAAATATTGTTCTAAATTATTACTAAAAGCTGATTGATTCAATAAGAAACAATTCTAGATTTGATAAACAATTGTAATTGGAATTCAACTATGACATTGCATAGAACTATGTACTCGTAGGTATTCAATGATGTGGGTATTTATTGTTAAACCACTTCCTAGTATTATCATCTCAATATAACTAAACATAATTTACATACTTAGTAGTTCTTAAACAGTTTCTGTTATAGCCTTTTTAATAAATTCAAAATAACCTTTAAATAATCCTTAGGACTTTATAAAAATATGTGATAAATAACTATTGCTTTAATTTGCTAAATTATCAAACATTATAACGCCAAATAGTAATTTTTTAATAAAACTCAAGCCACGTGTTAATGTGACGTAAACTTTGAAATGGCGGGAAGTACAATATAAAAGCCAGTGATTTGAGTCGAGAGACTAAAGTACTTTACTCATCATCGTGTCTGACGTAGGTCCCGCCAAGGACAGGCACGATGCACGATGAAAAACGATCGTGAATAGTCTTGACGTACGTCATAATTATTATTAATTACTTGCTGGACTTGCACGACCCGTTTTGCATCCAGCGAGTACCCCCACCACATGCTTGATCATGTATATTGCCAATTTGTGGGGAATTCCCCAAAATGCGGGGAATTTCAAACCGATTGACAACACCGTTGTAACAGTGCTTTCTGCAAAATAATAAATGATTTGATTTGATTGGGGAATTTATGGGGAGACCATCAATGCGAGGAAAATGCGGGGAATCGGGAAATTTTTGCCTGATTAATTACATTACGACTCCAGGTTTTTTCTCCCCAAACTGGGGAATTTGACCATTATTTTGGGGTAATTTAAGAATATGGCATTGGCAACGCTGGCTACAGCACCGTGGCCTTGAGCGGACGTACAGCCGGGCACGATGGTATGTATGCTACGTCGGGCACCGCGTCCTTGGCGGGTCAGGCGCGATGGTGAGTACGGTCTTTTACTTTGCTAAACTATATTAATTTGATTTTAAATAAATAGATGTTCTGATAATTTACTTGCTTTTTATTGCTTGCTTTACTATTAACCTCTTTGTGTAAATATTTAACTAGCTCATATATGCGTAGTATAACAGATTATAGAAGTATAAATCCTATGATAATGTAAGTAGAACCGATGACCCAAACAGGGAAGAGCAATGTATACTTTTAAAATGAATAAATCTCTCGATTGCATTTGCTTTACCAGCCACATTAAGCAACGCTTGACTGACCATCTTTAGACATCGACCCTACTGCTTCTGTGTGTTCTTGCAGATCTATCATAATGTGAGAGTTGGATACAACCAGGTCTCTGATTAGTTGTAATTAATAAACTTTGGCATTGGAAAACATGTAACTTGCGACTAATCCCATACAATACTATCAATATACTCATTGGTCTCAAATGATATCTGAGAAGCTTCAAATATTAGCCCAGGTTTTGAATGTAGGTATCTAGTTTAGTAGCGGTCAATTCCTTTATACATGCTCGTCTATACGTGGCCAGTTATTGTGTAACATTGCTAATAGTAGGTTTTCAGGATGTGTCAAAAAATTATTTATTTATTCAGATATCGAATATTGGCTCTTTTTTATATTCAACAATCGCTGGAGCATAATCTTTTAAAATATACTGTAAGTATTATTAATTATCTTGGAGGGTGGGGTGAGGCTACATTTAGTCGGTACTATTTCAGGTTCCTTCAGTGGAATGATTGGTTAACCTAACCGAATGGAGTTGTAAAATGTAAAATTCTAGTCTATCCGTGTTTTGGTCGACTAATTGAAACAAAAAGCAGTTGTTGTAACTTAACTATAATGGCTATACATATAGCCCAGCGGACTATTTTGGGTGTAATGATGAGTACTACAAACATGTAGTACCTACTACCTACCTACATTATTTTATGTAGCAATAATTTTCGCAGCGCACACAAAATACTTAATAACTTTTATAAGCAATTTGTTGATACCTAAAGTTAAATTATTTTTAAATAGAGATTGTACGGATCTCTATTTGAAGCTTTTGTTACTCGCTGATAATGTAGCTTTCTATAGGTGAAAGAATTATTAAAATCGGTTTAGTAGGTATTTCAGTTTCGAAAAAAAAAGGTATTTGTGTTTACCCATTACACATACAACATCCAAAACATTTTTTTTATAATATTAGTTTAGATAGATTAACGTTACAGGTAGTATTAAAATTTGCCTTCGAGGCATCGACTCTTTATTAGGTCATGGTAAAATATAAACAATGATTGGGCGATACATAACTTTCTAATTTGACTACAAACTCTATGAAAAAATAATAGTCTATTAATATAAGAAATAATTTACAAATGCATAACAGACATCAATAAGTATGTATTTCAAAATTTATAATTGAACAACAACGAATATTTAAGTTTAAATGAAATAACATATAAAACTATTAAACATATTACATACGCATTACTAATTCATTTATGGATTGAATAGCAGTAGGTACACAATACAAATAACTTCACGAAGAAACACTTAAAGTTCAACAACATTAGATCTATTCAGAAAAATCATAAATTTCACTTCGCATTCGTAGCTTGTATGTGTTATGTGTATTTTCGCAGGTGCTCTGATCGCCAGCTTATACTTACGTATCCCACAATCATTTACATAATGCATTACACTTTAAGCCCTCAACGTGACGTACGTCCACACTTGCCTCTGCACATAGAAACACTGACTGAATAGAATAGGAGGAGGCGTGAGAGGGAGACAACACATGCACATGCACATGCGCAATGCCGCTACACCTTCCTCTCTACAAATTATGCCGACTATACCACGCGTCGCTACGTCGTCCTTTTTAATTTTTTATCATAGCCGAAATTATTTAAAAAGTAAATATGTCTAAACCAACTGTGTCTCTTTGCTTATAAACCAAATGGAGTCAAAATAAAAAGACCAACTTGTCGTAATAAAATACCTCAAATTTTTCGTTATTTATTTAAATTAGTAGGTGTCACTCTCATATTCATTTTGTGTTTTCTCGTTTTCGCGCACATCTTGATTAAATAAATATTCTTGTAGTATTAAAATGGTGTGGGGTGATAAAGAGAACCGAATTGCTGAGATAGCATTACACAAAGTAGGTATGGATCCAAATGTAATTTGTTATAGTCTCCATCCGCTTGGCATTAGTCGAATGTTTGTTTACCGTGCTATTGACGGGTATAGTAAACGTCCTCTGTTTGTGACAGAAAATTTATATATATATATATATATATATATAGGTTATGATTTAATAAAGAAACTCAAATACGTACATATATACATACAAACATAGCGAAACGCATTAAAAACTGAAATGTTTAGATAATTTTGTTTGTGATAGAAGGGGCACACGAGCCAGACGGGTCACCTGATGGTAAGTGACTACTGACTACTGACTGACTGACTACTGACTACTGATGGTAAGTGACTGTCATCGAAACCATAAACTTAGTACGTTAGTATAGTTTAGATGAGGTGAGGCACAAAAGTTACGAGACTGTAACTTGCGTGGAAATCTCTCACTAAGCTTTGTTCTCCTGGTACAACTGCGGGTTTTACAGCGTGTTGCGGGATAACGATCCACGTGACCCCGCAATATATGCGAAAAAAATTAAGTATTTTTTTTTATCGACAATAAAATTAAGAGTTTTGGTGTCACATGGCTGGTTATCCTTACCAGTGAAAGTAAGTAAGTCTCTATTTCGTTCCTGCCTAAAGAGAGTTAGGTTTAAGGTGTCTTTCGCCTTTTTGCTCAATTCCAAGCTTTCTTTACGTTTGTCTGATTCACGATGATATAACACGCTCTACAAATTAAATCGTTTGACGAATTTCTACCTGTGAGGTGTCATTAGATTCGCCTCAATTGTCGAATTAATGTAGGGTGTATATATAGTCTATTATTTTTTGTAATAGTTTGGACGAGAACTAGATTCGATAAGGCAATTTTTTTTATTTATTACCTAATAATAATAATATCTGAACAATATAACATAAAAGTACTATACTACGAAACATAGAAAATTGTTTGAACATGTATCACATGGTTCTTTCGCTAGAGGTCCTCAGAGTAATTCGTTAAATTATTGATAACAATAAAGCCAAACGTTGAAGGAACAAATACTTTTACAAACACATTTCTTATCAAAGAAATACGGTTCACGAACTGGAGAGAAAAAGATATTATATTTTTCGCTTTTGCTTATCTTAATATACTAACTGGTGTTCGCGACTTCGTCTGCGTAGAGTGATTACTCCGGGGTAGCCTATTTTTGTCCAAGCTTTCATCAATCTCTATAATATTAGTAATTTTAATATTAGTGTTATAATTAGTAGAAACTATAGTACAGAATTTAACGCATGTTTTATTTTTCATATTTTTTGGTTTGATACATAGGCTGCACTAAAAGTATCGGGAATGGAATATTTCCACTATTCCTATCATATTAAAATCTTTTTAATTGAAAACTCCTTGGTTTTAAAAATCGAATACCATTTATTTATTTAAAAAAAAGATTCTCGGTCTTCTCACAAGGTCTTCTCAAACTTGTTTAGTCGTTGAGAAAATGGAATTGACTCGAGAAAATTCAAGGGCGATGATTTATTATGACTTTCGAAGCGGTTTAACACAAAACCAGTGCATTTGGTGATGAAGCCCCATCCAAAACCACAATTTATCGCTGGTTTGCTGAATTTCAACGTGGACGTGTCAAGCTCAGTGATGATCCCCGTCAAGGTCGTCCAAAAACTGCAGTCACCCAAGAAAACGTGGATGCTGTGCGTAGCTGATTGAGGAAGATCGACATGTGACATACCGCGAAATTTAGGCAAATTTAGACATTGGCATGAGTCAAATACAAATAATCTTGCATGAACAATTAGGTGTAAAAAATTTGTTTTCCCGATGGATACCGCATTTGCTCTGTGAAGAGCAAAAAGCGGCTCGCGTTACTTGGTGCGTCAGAACTCTCGAAAGATTCCACGCAGGATCCTCAAATGCTGTATACAACATTGTATCAGGTGACGAATCCTGGACATATGCGTACGAACCCGAAACAAAAAACCAGTCACGAGTTTGGGTGTTCGAAAATGAGTTAAAGCCGACTAAAATTGTTCGTTCACGGAGTGTTGCAAAAAAAATGGTGGCCACGTTTGTCTCCAAAACCAGCCATGTTGCGACTATTCCTCTTGAGGGACAAAGAACGGTTAATGCAGAATGGTATGCTAGCATTTGTTTGCCACAGGTCGTTTCCGAACTCCGTAAAGAGAACTGCAACCGCCGCATCATCCTCCATCACGACAATGCGAGTTCTCACACCGCGCACAGAACAAAAGAGTTTTTAGAGCAAGAAAACAGAATTATTAGACCATCCGCCGTACAGTCCCGACCTAAGCCCTAATGATTTCTATACTTTCCCTAAAATTAAGAATAAATTGCGTGGTCAGAGATTTTCATCACCTGAAGAAGCTGTGGACGCCTACAAAACGGCCATTTTGGAGACCCCAACTTCCGAATGGAATGGTTGCTTCAATGATTGGTTCCATCGTATGGAAAATGTGTCAAATTTCGCGGAGAATACTTCGAAAAGCAATAAATACATTTTTAAATAGTAATGTTGTGTCACTTCCTTGATTCCCGAAATTTTCAGTGTAGCCCTCGTACTGTTGAGCATGCCCATGAGAAATATATTTTGTTTATAAATGAACACCTTTTTTCTAATTAGAAATCCTACTTGCCGGCACTAAATATACAATAAATTAATAACTTTCAGTTGGGATATGAAAACCTTGTAAACTAGTGTTATTATTATCACACAGGACTCAATTGACGAATCTAGTGAATATCATCTTTCATTTGTTTATATTATTAGTTCAAGTTTAAACTTGAATTGCAATCATTTTGAACTTATTTATTGCAAAGGAGTCCTACTTGCCGGGTCTCAGGTGTACCCTACAGAGGAACCCGTTGTGAACCTCGACAGGCCACCTGTCGAACAATAGGCGCAAGCAGGTAGTGCTTACTAAAAAGCAATCATGAATTTTACTTATCTCATACAAATGTTGTTTTGAGAACGCGAAACGAGATCGCGAATTGGTTTGATATTCTGAATAGTTTCCCTTGTCCGCACGTGTACTGGGATATCATAACTATGATGGAGATTAAATATCGGTATCTCATTCATACGTAGAAACTAGGTCATCCCGAAGAGTGCATAGGAAGAATGTGTATTGTGATTGGTGCATTAACAAAGCCTCCCCCTTCCTCTCTACGAGGAGTGAATGCACTCTTTGTGCTTCAAACAATCTGCAGAAAACATAATAGTCTGGAATATGACATCCAAGTCACAAGAAAGCGCCGTGCATATAAGGTCTGCCAAGCCTTTAGAAGTGCGTTAGCAGCGCGCAACCACAGTGTTGGAAGCTATCATTTATATAATATTGCTAATAAATATTATAACATCTATCCATTAACTAGATCGCAATGCAAGGGGAAAGTTACCACATGGCTCTTGTCGAAATCTTATGAAGATACGGAAAATTTGATTATACTTAGTATATTATAATCCAAAATGCATCCCGCACACACACACCTGTACACACACACACACACACACGCACGCACGCACGCACGCACGCACGCACGCACGCACGCACGCTCGCACGCACGCACGTCCGGCCGCCCGCCCGCACGCCCGCCCGCAATTATTGTACATGTTAAGATTGTTTTGATTCAATTAATTATTATTATTATTCTCTTCATTTTATTTCATAAACATATAAATTACATTTTTAAATTTACTTACAATAAAAAAAACATAAAAAATATATATTTAAAAATATAAAAAAGTGTCCCACCGGTATCGGGTACAGGGACCAAGTTACCGGTGGTTAGGGTTCCAGAGACAAAAACCTCCTCACTATGCGTGCCGTATCGAGGAGGACTGCCTTCTGCATTAGGCTCTTAATCCAGCTGCCTAACGTGAGCCTTTGAAGGTGTTGGTCGAGGCTCTTAGCAATTAACCCATGGGCCGAAAAGACTATCGGCACAATGATTGCTGAATCCACATTCCACATGTCGACAATCTCGTGGGATAGGTCCAAATATTTTATTTGTTCATCTTTTCGGCTTTTAAGAGATTGTCGTCATGGGGAATGGTGATGTCAATAATCATCAATCGGTCTATCACCACTATATCAGGCTTATTAGCAACAATAGTCCTGTCAGTGACGATAGATCGATCCCAGTACAATGTTGCACGACCATTTTCGAGAACTGGGTCGGGCACATACCTGTAGTATGGTAACTCGACAGTGACAAGGTTATATTTAAGAGCAAGTTGCTGATGGACTATCCTGGCCACTTGGTTATGTCTATGCAAGTACTCGCCGTTGGCAAGACGAGAACAACCAGAAATTATATGCCTGAGGGTTTCTCCGGGACGATGACACGCCCGACAAATGTCAATTGTGCCGTCCTTCAGGATATATCTCCGATAGTTATTCGTCATAACAACTTCGTCCGTAATTGCACAGACAAAACCTTCAAAATTATTATTATTATTCCTCCCCCTACCTCTCTACGAGGAGTGAATGCAATAGGTTGAAGACGGTGCAGTTCAATATTTATTCCTTTGACTAGACAGAAAGGATTGTTTGTTTTTGATAGTTCAACTATATACTATATATAACTATATAAAATTAGGTTTATTGCCGTGTTTTTTTTTCAAGCTCTCACTATTAGGCAATTAAGTTAGTGAGTAAAATAAAAAATATATAAGCCCTATAATTTTTCAAGTTTATTTGGTTCTTATAGCTAGCTTCGTTATTTATCATATTGTCAGATCGTTATGATGCTACATAGCTGTTGGGCAAGTTGATAATAAAGCCTAATAAGGTAACATTAGACAGTGCGCTAGGAACAGGAACATACGCGGAAGGACCGCTGTCACCAGCTAACACGCGCTGCCTCAGCGCGCAGTAGTTTTCTATTCAGATCAGAATCAAAAGCTAAGAAAGGCGGACGTTTTATATTCTTTATAAAATATCTCAAATTGAAAACTCATACGAATCTTCGGTAAAGTGTGTTATAATGAGGAAGTACTTTTAAAAACATTAATATGTATTTGAATGTGTGTTAACGTCAGAAAAAATGAGGTCTAGAACTAAAATACAATATTATGAATTATTAATTACTCAAAAAATTTTATTATTTCAATTGATATTCTCAGTTTCTTCGGTTTAAAATTTAATGAAAACTGTATGCAACTTGTAGTACGTCATTTTAGAACATAAATTACTTTTTACGAAATAGCTTTTATATCGGTCCTGTAGCGACAAAAATTTATGCACATTAGACTCACTGAATTCAGTGATCAAGAAAGAGAGGAAAACAGAATGTAAGTTACCTATCTTCGTAACCCTTTCCATCTCTCTTACTCACACATCAAGCAATATCCGCACATTCCACACACCCCTTATTCTAGAACAGCAGTGATGGTTTTGTTTAAACCGTATTTTATGACATAAACTTTAGTCCTAACTTAAGCCGTAACCTATGGCACAGTATCTACAGTATTGTATCTTCATACAAACGGTCGGATCGTGAGACATACCTACATGTGTATTTCATTGAAATAAATACAAATACTTTTATTTAATATGGCAAATAGAAATTATAGAATATATTGTGCTGTTCTTGGTTGCTCGAATTCTTCAAAAACCACCCAGAAATAACATTTTTTAAATTACCTGGAAACTCCAAAACTCCGTTTTTATGTACATACTAGTATGTAATTTGTTTCTTTTTTAATAGGTAGGTATGTGTTATGTATATGTAAGTAAGTATAGGGATGCATGTGTGACTGCGCTCACTACTCGTTGTACGGCTTACCTTACAATAAATCAGTGTATTAATAACTACCGTTTGTTTCACTTGTCCGTCCAGTTAGGCGCATATAAAACAGTGGCGACGAGAGTAAAACGAATATGTCATCCTTATCACCATTTGGATTAATTTCGAGTTTCAATCATGAACTTCAATATTGGGAGACGTATAAAAATCGATTGAAGCAATGGTTTATTCCGAATGACGTACTGGAAACAACTGATAAAGCAGGAGTGAAACGGCGTGCAATCCTGCTCAGCGCACTCTCTGAAAGTACCTATCGGCTGGCTACAAATCTAGCATTGCGAAAAGTCCTCGAAGAAAAGAGCTTCGATAAAGTTATTCACCTGTTGGATGCACATTTTACACCCAAGAAACCGGTCGCGATTTTACATGGCGACTCAACAGGACGGCGAAGGTCACGCTCAATGGGCAGCGCGGCTGAGGGGGCTTGCCGCTCACTGTAATTTAAAGAACTTGGAAGATTATCTACTGGATAGATTCGTCATGGGAATGCTGCCTGGTCCAGAGAGAGAGAGATTATTTTCGCGTGATGAAGATAATCTCACTCTGTCCAAAGTTAAGTTGGCTGATAGATTACGTTGTTCGCGAGCTGGCGCCGCATCAACAAGTTTTACCTCAGCAGGAGCAATCATGGAATCGGAAGGCGTCTACAAGATAGTTAACGACTCTAGATCTCAACAACAAAAATGTACGGTCTGTGATCGGTCCAATTATAACGCACTAAAATGCAGATTTTCGAAATATCAGTGCAAAAAGTGTAATAAAAAGGGTCACCTAGCAAATATGTGTAAAAGTATTAAGATCGTAGAATCTGAGGTCTTAGATGAAGGTGATAGTGACGACGGTGAGTGTTTTAATATTCGCTGTAAAAACGGTCAACCTATGGTTGCGACTGTACATTTTGGTAAATTACCGTTAGAATGTGAGATCGATAGTGGAGCCGCGGTAACTGCAATTTCAGAAAGCATATATACTACATATTTCAGCGATTTGCCATTGCTACCAACCAATAAAAAACTTTTCGGTTATAACGGCACAACCTTACACTGCCTAGGTAAACAAGTAATACCGATAACATATGAAGGTAAATGCATTTTTATACGTTATACGTAGTGGTGGTCCGCCACTCTTAGGCAAAGATTGTATTTATAAATTCGGTCTAGAACTAGTTCCAATTAATTATTACAATACCTCAATTACAGTTGATAAAGAATTCAAATAGTTAATGAATATTTATCCGGAGGTATTCACAAATAAACTAGGTCGTTTTAATAAATACAAAGTAAACTTGCAATTGAGAGATGACGCTAAACGGTCTATTCCCCGTCCGGTTTTTATGAAAGGGCGCCCGGTAGCATTTGCTTTAAAAGAAAAGGTTGATGTTGAATTGCGTCGCATGGTTAAATTAGGTATTATTGAATCGGTGGAACACTCGGATTACGCTTCCCCAACAGTACCGGTTCTTAAAAAGAACGGCACGGTACGGATATGTGCCGATTACTCACAAACTATTAATAAACAGTTATTAGTTGATAAATATCCATTACCGACAATCGAGGAGTTGTTAGCTAAATTACACGGGGGGGCACAATTTACAAAATTAGATATGTCTATGGCGTATAATCAATTTTGTATCAACGACCCGAAAAAAATCACATGCATAAACACTAGTAGCGGCTCATTTAAATATAATAGATTAATTTTTGGTTTAACAAGTGCCCCAGCAATTTTTCAACGCGCTATAAGTAGTCTTCTGAATGATTTAGACGGGGTGTTGTGTTTTCTCGATGACATTTTAATTACAGGTGAAAACACAGTGCAACACTTACATGGATTACATAAGGTGTTACAAAGACTTAGAGACGCCGGGTCGACGCTACAGGTTGAAAATGCGATTTTTTTTAGAATGAGATTTCTTATTTGGGGAATAATTAACAAGGAAGGTATCCGGAAATCAAACGCTTAAGTAAAAGCAATCACCAGCTGTTCAGCACCTAAAAATATATTAGAGTTGCAATCTTTTTTAGGCCTCGTGAATTATTACCGAAAATTCGTCCCCCGTGCCTCTTCCATATTAAGTCCATTGTACGATTTACTAAGAAAGGATGTTAAATGGTGTTGGTTAAAAAAACATGAATCGGCGTTCATAACTATTAAAAACCATTTAGCGTCAGATCAAGTGTTAATACATTGTAATCCGGATGCGAAAATAGTGTTAACCGTAGACGCCTCACCAACGGGATTGGGAGCAATTTTGTCACAGATAGGCACAGACGGTACTGAGCAGCCAATATCATTCGCTTCACGAACGCTCAATGCAGCAAAAAAGCGCTACGCACAAATACAAGAAGAAGCGACTGCAATAATATTCGGCGTGCGTAAATTCCTTCAATATTCAAAACCAAAATCAAAATTATTTATTTCAAGTAAACCCATTGAAGGTATTTTTGAATTGTCAGAAGGAGTCAGTCAGTATAAGTCGGTCGTGAAGCTAGATGCCTGTTCCAAAACGTAGATCCTATGGAGAAGAACAGGCAAGAAATTCCAAGGACACTCTTTTCCAACAATTTTTTTTTTCAAAGTTATTTGTTACATTGCTTAAAAGCGCAATTTAATGTGAGGACAATGTAACATAAATTAATATTGTTCTAAAATGGAAAAGAAAATCACAGAGCTGCTAGGCAACATAGAAAATTAACATAATGCTTGTGACTACACAGTTCTCACATGTACCATTCAATTTTTTTTTTTTTTAATTATCAGGATGTAAAAAGCGTATCATAACTACAATGTCAACTTATAGAATTTAACGCAGTACCCCATAAAAGATGTTTGCACTTTTGCTAACCTAAATTTTGGTTGAACTAGTTTGTGTCCATCTCTAGTAACATAATTATATCTTTCACGCCGTTTTGTAAAGAGATAAAGATTTTTTTTGTTTAATATTTCAGAGACCCATTTTTCCACTAGGGATATTTCGATTAAAGGCCAAAACCTCCATACGTTTTGGTTCAAATTTGCACTTTAGCGTGTAGAGACAGGGTTGAAATATGCTTTGCAGAGTAAGAGTAGTTGATAGTTTTCCCTCTAAACAAAGATCTCTTCGTAGCTTATGAATTCCTAGTGATAGGAACGTGATTGCATTGTCGTATACATATATTTCCCGATGAACCATCCAACTCACTCACTCGTGCACATTCAATAGACATTAGGACGATAAGTTAGGTGCTTAGTTAGTTAAATGGATTTTATTTTTTTAAATTGGTTTTTCTTAAAATACTGTTCCTGGTAAATAAATACTGGTACATATTTTTATGTCAATTTCAACGTTTTGGAAGAGAAAACTTCTGTAGCCGCGTTAAGCGATTTTTGGTAGGAACAAAACTTACGGGTGCCTCACCGATACGCTGATGTGACGTATTAATACGTCACATTATTTTTTTATATCATGGAGATTAAACAGTTTATAATATAGATATTATGTGCATTCAAATTGATAAAAAAAATTGAATTTCCTGAGTCCGTGGTATTTACAGCAATGTGAATTAGTATCGAAAAAATATTTTATGTGTTCATTGTAGCGATTGGCCTGTTGGTCTAGTAGGTGGTGATGCTGACTGATTAGCCAATGGTGGTGGGTTCAGTTCCCACCCAGGAAAAATAATTGTGTGATGGGCACAATCATTTGTTGTGTCTGGGTGTAATTTATCTATAATATTTATATATTTAGAAATATATAAACATGTTTATCAGTAGTCTGGTTACCATAGTACATGCTCTGCCTAGTTTGGGATCAGAAGGCCGTGAGTGAGATGTGTGAAGTTATTATTATTTTTGTTATTTATCATAAAACATGTATACTCTGTTCATTTTTTTGACAGTTTGATAAGTAGTGAATTAGTGATGACCGAAAACGTTACCGATACTTTAAGATTACTAGATTTTTTTAAGAGGAAGGTTCAATCGACTTGCGAAATAGTAAAAAGTATTTTTTTGCTAAAACACTGAACTTGTTTAATAAATTATATTAGCTACGTTTATTATAATATTTTACATAGGAATTGATTAAACTAGTTTACAAATTTCAACTTTTATTTATACCCCGAAAGAAATGTATGTAAATATGTGATAACATATTATATAACTTCCTTAAACCTAAAAGTGTCCGCTGAAATATCCCATTACGTCACAATTTCTTTCTGCAGTAATTTTTTTTCAACTAGCCGCTGGGCCGCGGTGTCGTCAGTTTAATGTTCATTCGTTCCAAACGAAAAATCCCTGTTTCGGATTCAATTAAAATGTCGAGTGTTAAGTTTGTGGAAAGTTTATATTTTTAAAAAAAATGACCTATTGTAGATTCGTTAAAAAGTCCATATCTTCATTATTTTGGATTTCCTGTTGCAACCGATAAAAAGGGGGTGCCTCATGTCTTTTGCGAAAGCTGTAGAATCGTTTTACTCCAGTGGTCATCAGGAGAAAATGTACATTTTACATTTGGTTCACCAATGCTGTGGAGAGAACCTTGTAATCATGAAAATAATTGTTACTTTTGTGTTACGAAGACAGTGGGATATAATACAAAAGCTAAGGCGAGTATTATATATATGCCGAAGTTCTGGCTGTTACTAAGCCCATTTTACATTCGAAAGATCTGCACTCGCGTCTGAATTTTTTCCCTGAAAACTTAGGAAGTACGAGTGACAAAAAAACAGGAGAACGTTTTTACCAAAATTTAAAGGTTTTTGAAGAACGACACCAGGGAAACCATGTTAGGAGATTACTATTAGTCCATTATGAGAGAAACTGATCCAAATAACCATAAAAGAAGCCAAAAATTTGCCATTTTTGATTAGTTTTTAGTATTAATACCAACATTATGTAATACAGTTAAGTAAATAAATATTTCTTAAACCAGACGTGAAAGTTTTTTTTTTTGGATAACTCTAAATATACAATAAATTAATAACTTTCAGTTGGGGTATGAAAACCGTATAAACTAGTGTTATTATTATCACACAGAACTCAATTGAGAATCTAGTGAGTATCATCTTTCATTTGTTTATATTATTAGCTCAAGTTTAAACTTGAATTGCAATCATTTTGAACTTATTTATTGCAAAGGAGTCCTACTTGCCGGGTCTCAGGTGTACCCTACAGAGGAACCCGTTATGAACCTCGACAGGCCACCTGTCGAACAATAGGCGCAAGCAGGTAGTGCTTACTAAAAAGCAATCATGAATTTTACTTATCTCATACAAACGTTGTTTTGAGAACGCGAAACGAGATCGCGAATTGGTTGATATTCTGAATAGGTTCCCTTGTCCGCACGGGTACTGGGATATCATAATTATGATGGAGATTAAATATCGGTATCTCATTCATACGTAGAAACTAGGTCATCCCGAAGAGTGCATAGGAAGAATGTGCATTGTGATTGGTGCATTAACAAAACCTCCCCCTCCCTCTCTACGAGGAGTGAATGCAATAGGTTGAATATTCGCGACGGCGCAGTTCAATATTTGTTCCTTTGACTAGACGTAAAGAAAAGTTGTGTGCTTGATAAGCTATGCTATTTACCTATTTGTAGGTAGATACCACTTTTTTATAAATAATTAATAAACATACAATAAATACAATAATACAGACTGAAGAAAGCTTGAAAACAAAGTACACGGACTAACTAGACAAATTGTGGATAACTGAAACTATTCTGAATCCGATTTCGCGAACTTAATGTCAGAAAAAAAAATTAAAAAATTTGAATCGGACAGTGTAGTTTTCTTTTATCTATTAACGGACAGACAGACGCACGGGGCGATACCGTAACGGAGTGGGCCTCTGTATCCTAAACAGAGGCTCCACCAACACGTGCGTGCGACAGCAGGGTGGGTCGATCTTCGTTCGACCTTTCGTTCGCTACCCCTGCTCTCATCGCACGAGTAAGGAACTTGTGTGTCCTGGAAGAAGTTGAGACGCTCTCGGATCACCTTTATATTCGATTTGTGCTCTCCCGGACCCAGGACCCCAGAAGGGGTTACGGGGCACTGCGTTCTTCCCACTTTATGCGGTGAGCTGTGTCAAAGCTAGACAGGGATCTACTGGAGGAGACAGCCATCGTTTACACTTGGCTGTCTCCACAGCCTCCGACCGAGGAGGCAGATATGGAGGCAGATTACGCAGATTTGCGATGCAGCCATGTCCCGCGTTCAAAGTCGTCGGCCTCCAAGGAAGGAGGCCTACTGGTGGTCCCAGGAGTTGGCGGACCTTCGCGTGGTCTGTATTCGTACCCGGAGGTCCTACACCCGCAGCCGGCGTCGTCACCGCGAGGAGGGGGAAGAGGACCGGCATCATGAGGTACGAGTACAAGAGTACGAGTACCGAGAGGTACGGAAAACTCTGAAGCTGGCCATTAGTCGCGCCAAAGAAAAGAAGAGAAAGGATATGCTAGAGGGTCTCGATCATGATCCCTGGGGTTACCCATATCGCGCGGTGCAAACAAAAGCTTCGCGCGTCGGCCCGCCCTCCTGTAACGGCCGTTACAGGAGGGCGGGCCGATACAGACCCATCGTGTTGCTGGACGAGGCGGGTAAATTGTTTCAGAGGGTCCTCTCTGCCCTTATCCTTCGGCCCCGATTTGTCGGATGCCCAATTCGGTTTTCGAGCGGGGCGTTCGACGGTCGGTGCTATGTTGCGCCTGAGGGCTGTGACCGAAGACTTAGTGAGCTGTGGCGACGTACTGCGGGCGGTGTCGTTAGACATCGCCATTGCATTCAATAGTCAGCCATTCAGCTGCATCAGGGAAGCACTCCACTATCACAGGGTGCCACAGTACCTGAGGCTAATGTAATCTTCAAGCCTAAACTAAGGCCTAATCTTCAAGTTAACTGTTTTGTTCATGGTATTGATGATATTGTTTTGAAATGTATGTATTATTATTTTTGTCTAAGTTAATGTAAGAAGCGGTCTTAAAATTGGCTATAGAGGCAAGTAATTGTGAATCTATAGTGCTTGTGGGAATATGCAGCCGTAGCAACCGGTACATAGTACAGATTACATTTTAAATAATAGGTGTTATCTATTTAAGGGATGTGTTAAAGTAGCAAATGCATTTTGTTATGGAAAAGTGGTAAAAGCACATTGTCATATTTGTTGGTTAAAGTTTTAGAATAATTAATTTGGTTTATTATATTTAATTTAATTTATTTATAAATTAAATTAAATATATATATATATATATACGGTCGAATATATTTTTTTATGTATGTTCAGCCTTCTCTCCGTTATTTATGAACCGATTTTGATTATTCTTTTTTTGTTAGATAGGGTATACCTCAAGGGTGGTCCCATGTCAAGGAAGTCAGGATCTGATGATGGGATCCTGATAAAATTGAGAGAAACCCTCGAAAATTGTAGGAACGATTAGTGTTTCTGTTTACTTTTCATTACTTTATCAGATATTTGCGTTCAGAAATCATCACATCATGTAGCTGAGCTGATGATGAAAAAAAATCAACAAATAAAAATCTTTTTAACAAAAAATTAAACCGACGAAAATAACTAAAAAGCAATAAATAAATAAACCTCTTAAGTCTTGAGCTTATTTACATAAACTATCAAATTTTATATAAACTTATTTTGAGTCGGCGCTATTAAAATCTAAGAAAGGCGGACGAATCCAATTGTTTATATTTCGAATTGAAAACTAATACGAAATTTTGGTAAAGTGTGTTATAATCATTCGTTGCCACTAGTACCATTAACAGATCCGTGATGGAACTACTGATGTTGTTTTGTTTATCACTAGTTCCATTTTAAAAGAATCTGAAAATAATGGAACTAATGTTGAATTTTGCTGTCATTAGTTCCACATTATTATTTTAGGCACTTGTGAAACTTTTTATGGGTGTCAAAACACGAGAGGTAAACGAACTAAGTTTTTTATAATAATTATATTCAATAAAATCAACAAATATTTATTTTTTAATTTATGATTCAGATTTATAATAATAAATACTCTGCTCAGTAGGTGGGGCATATTAATATAAAAGGTTTGAACTACAAGACATTGGTCAAGCAACATTTTGCCTAGGACATTACATTTACATTACATATTGACAGTAAGAACAACAGTCAAATACATCAAGGAAAAATATATCAAGGATATATTGAAAAAAATTAGTATGGAGATCTGTAAACCCATCAAGAGTCCTATGGAGACAGAGAAGCCAGTGATGAGCGAAAAGAAAAAAGAGGAGAGGAAGATATTTCCTTTTAGGGAGCTCATAGGTTCGCTCATGTACTTGTGTACAAGGCGATTGCGTTTGCGGAGAATCCCAATGATACTCATTGGAAAGCAGCAAAGAAGATTCTTCGTTACTTAAAAGGTACTTACTATGAGTTACAGTTGGGTGTACCAACCGATTGAGTTATGCATGCAAGGTTATGCGGATGCAGATTGAGGTAGCTTTAGGTGGCATCGGCGATCATTTACATTTCAATTTTTTCGTTTTAGGGGATGCAGGTATGTCTTGGGATACGCAAAAGCAATGCGTTGTCATAACTTCTACTTTTTAGGCAGAGTTTGTGAGTTTGGCTGAAGCCATGAAATTAGCTATGTACTTAAGTAGTCTATCGAAGGCAGTAGGCGTAAATAGCTTCTTTAAGGTAAGAATGCCTGCTGCTAACTTAAGTGTTATTTGCCTAGCCGAGGATAACAGTATTTATCATGCGAACTATGTAAACTGTTTGCTGTTTGACATCAACGTCTTATTTAAGGAGGCGTCCATTAATTACGTGGGGCCCTTAGAGTCAGAGAGGGTCGATCCGAATCTCAGTAAATATCTCGTAATAACGTATTTTTTTCTCTTTATACTGTAAAAAGTCACTCTTGTGATACTTCACGAGTCCTTGTGGATTAGAAAATGTGTTATTTTACGATTTTTAGTCGTTTCTATTTAAGTATTTTATTGTTCGATTTTCTAACTGTGTTTCTAGACTACCTTATGTCCTAAATGCTGGTGTTCACTTAATAAATTAAAAAAATAAGTAAATTATGAACCGAACCTCTCCTTGCGTAATTAATGGATGGCCCGTAATACATTACGAAATTAAAAAAGGGAGATTCGTTTAACTACCTAGTGTTTTAGGTTTATTCTAAATTAACCTACAAAAGTTGCAACAAGAGCATTTTACAGATCACTTGTCCCAAAGTTTCAAATCTTCAAGTTTACGCTTAGTGCTCGTTTAAAGTTATTAGCCACATAGAGCTGTTAAAGGCACCTCTTTTGCAGAACTGGAGTGCTGGTGACATAGAGAACGAATATTGAACTGCGCCGTCGTGTTTCTAAGAAAGGGAAAGTTTGCAGATGCACCAATCAATATACATTTCTCCTATACACTGTTCGGGCTTACCTAGCTTCTGCGTATGAATGAGATGCCGATATTTAATCTCCATCGTAGTTATGATATTCTAGTAATGGCGCATGGCAGGGATACTATTCGGAGTCCGAATTCGCGAATTAGACAAATCGAAAGTTTTAGTTTAGTGTTGATATTAAAAGCTGAAAAGTCAATTTGACAATGTAGTTTTTTATTCAATTAATCATAACAGGAACTAAATATTTACATACAAAATGAAATAAGCTCTATAATGAGTTATCCGTATTAGTTATACAACCTGTACTGTCTGTACTGATCTCTCGGCCTATATAGAGTTGAGGGATTAGAAACTCCAGATTAAAGAAGCCTGTAACCGGCGCGCGTATGAAAGGTCATATGAATGTGCAAGAGGTGCGAGCTGTATGGCAAATAGCGTTCTATCCTTTATGCCTACCTAAGACGGGAATAAGGATGTATGTATTTAGATGAAAGAAAAATCAACAAATCTTAAAGGTGTCCTACCGAGTCTTGTAACGCCCTTACCTCAAATTAGTTGTACACATATTATCTTTCGTATAAAGAGAAACTAAGCAAAAAGTTCAAGGTTCTCCAACTTCGCTTTGGCTTCAAGCGTGGCTGCTACACAAGTCTTGTTAACTTACAGTGGCCGTAAATACAATGTGCAAAGGTTAGCGTGAAGAATGATTTTAATTAGGTCACTGGCACACAAGCAAAATTACAAATCACTAGCGACCCGCCCCGGCTTCGCGCAGGTGCAATGTAGATACTAATATAAAGCATTGTGGAGTGATTAATAATATTGTGATTATGATTAGTCTATGCTACAGGATATCTTTATATACAATATTTACAGCTGTATTTTGATGAGACTCGAAAGCGCGACATATAACTGGCCATGTGAGAAACACACAACGCTGAAATCTAAGCCTGCAACGTTGAATGTTTGACCCTGTAACTTATTAATGGTCATTGCAAAAGAACGGTAAATCCGGGGAATTAAAACATCTTCTCCAGTACCACATCCGGTAAGTATCGTGCACTCTATTGTGAAAGTTTTAAGGGACTTTATCAGTAATCGCGTACCGTTACATAATTTAGGCGGATTAAGGTTCCGAATAAAATAACAGGAATCCTACTTTCTACACCAGTTTATGTGGAGAGAGTCCAGACGGGTTCAAAGAATTAAGAAATTCTGTGGGAAAATGAACAGCCTCTTCAAAATCGAGTACAGTGTTGACTGAGTAGTATATTTTCGTTGGTGCATTAATCTTTGAAAGAATCAAGTTATTCACCTTATCTTCCTGTTCGTTAGTAGGTGACAGAATCGCTCTTTCTTTGAACCAAAATATAGTCTTACAACTTATGTTATCAATGTCGGGATAGATACTCTTGACTAACTCTTGAATGTTATTTATTAAAACACAAAGGTTTTGATTGTCTAGGTTAATCCTTCCATTATTTTGTGTTAGGTCTCCGTTACCAACTTTGAGCAAGATCTCTGAGAAAAGCCTATTCTCATGTGAAGACAACAAAACTCTCATGTTTGTTTTAAGTTCCAATTTATTGACGTGTGGCCAAAGGTAAGTTCTTTTTAGTGAAGCATTTATTTCATCAGCACGTGTATGTACCTCTAGTCACAACTGGTAGAATTTGACGTACATAAGTCTCCTGACAGCAAAGTTGTACATCCACCCTTAGTTGAGTTTTTGTGTGTGGCTTCGTCCCAAACTATTAGTGAGCAATCACGCATCAATTTTCCCGTACTGCTTTATTTAGAAGTGCTACAGACACTGTTAGTATCATCAGTAGCAATCTTAAGCAGAATTTACTTTATTTTCCCATAAATTAGTATGTAGCGGGTGATTCTCTGGTTCTCTGAACTCTACGTCTATCCCGTTCCTGGCTAAAGGGAGCTTCACGCTCCTATGACGATTATCTATCTTTAACTAACCTATGTTTGAAGTACATCTTCCAGACATGACTGAAATATCTTTTACTCTCTGTACAGAAAAAAAATAAACGATCATCAACAACAAAAGATACTTAGTTCTTTTTTGAACTCAAATAACCTTAGAATTATGATAATTAAAAAAATAATATTTAGTAAAAAATTATCTTAGTTCGTACTACAAAATTACTTACTATTAAAAAAAATGATAATCAACAAAAGAAACTCACAAACCTTATGTAACGTTACAGGTACAGGTAATAATTTATTTCTTTGAAATCAACCTATAATGAACCTAAATAAATTAATAGATAAAAAAGGTAAAATAAAAATCTTTTTAACAATAAATTAAACCGACGAAAAACTAAAAAGCAAAAAATAAATAAATCTTTTAAGTCTTAAGTATTGAACTTAATAACATAAAGTATCAAATTTTTAATCGACGCCGAACAACAACTGATTAATTATTTAAATTTTATATGTACCTATCTACCTATGTATTTTATTATTTGGAGCCAACTCAAAATAAGTTTATATAAAATTTGATAGTTTAAGTAAATAAGCTCAATACTTAAGACTTAAAAGGTTTATTTTTTTTTTGCTTTTTAGGTTTAATTTTTTGTTAAAAAGATTTTTATAAAAAGATTTTTTTTCATCATTAGCTCAGCTACATGATATGATGATGATTCTAAACGCAAAAACCTCATAAAGTAATAAAAAGTAAACAGAAACACTATTCGTTCCTACAATTTTCTCTCAATTTTATCAGGATCCCATCATCAGATCCTGACTTTCTTGACATGGGACCATCCTTGAGGTACCCTATCTAACAAAAAAGAATAATCAAAAACTTCTAAGAAACTTCTAAGAAATACAAAATGTCTCTGTCGGTTGGGTTACAGTTCTAAGAGAGAAGGTAACATACATGGATTTATCATAGTTGAGTGTAAGATTTTTTTCCAGCCAGGACGTTACCACATTCAAAGCTATTTCAGCGGTTTTCTTTTTTCATTTTATCCCAAGTACTATTTTGGACTAAGAGCACCGTCGTCTGTCATCCGCAATCACTCTACAATTATTACTGTTAAGCAGGCAGAGCTCATTTATGTAAATAAAAAACAATGTGGGCCCAAGCACACTACCCTGCGGCACGCCATAATTTAGCTTCACCTCATCAGTAATGAAATCGTTTGTGATGACACTTTGTGTACGGTTACTTAGGTAGCTTTTGAATACATTTAAATCTAGACTTCTCACTCCTATGTTCTCTAATTGCTGTAGGAGTTTAGAAACAGAGACAGTGTCAAAAGCTTTTGACAGGTCCAGGAAAATAACCATGACTTTAATATTATTATTAATTTTCGTTATAACCGTATTTCTAACATCCAAAATTGCGTCCTTCGTATCTCTAAAACCATACTGATTTTTGGCGAGTAACTGGTTTTTGTTTAGATAATCAATTAGCCTTTTGTTAGTATTTTTTCGAGAATTTTTATAGGGTGGTAACAGATACTGGTCTATAATTAGTAACACTATTTCTGCTTCCATTTTTGTGTATAGGATGCACGAGGGCTCTTATGAACGGTTTTGGGAATACGCCTGTTTCGAGGCAACAATTAAAAACATGTTTAAGGAGCAACTATCCTTCAGGCTAAGGATACTATGCTCAATTTCGCTTGAGTCAATTTCAGGCGGAGCCATAGAGTTGAGCTGGTGCCGCCGGCACACCTCACTTTGGCGTGACAGGGCTTTGTTGCGATTTGAAGAGTTCGAAAGTATCTATATTATTTGCAAGTTTAAGACCTATACCAGCAAAGAATTCTCCATGTTGAAGCTTACTTTTTGTCACAGATCATGACTTTTCTAATTGATACTAATTGATATTGCTAGTACATACGACGGGCTCACTTCGATTCAACTTTTTATTTTTGGTTCATGTTGAATGTACATATCTATAATAATATTATGTACTGCTTAATCTTATTGATATTTAAAAAAAAGTAATGTGACGTGATAAGACCCATAAGTTTTGCCCCTACCAAAAATTGCTCAACGCGGCTAAAGATGTTTTCACTGGAAACATTAAAATTTACATAAAAATGTGTGCCACTATTGTTAAGTATTGTTTACAAGGAATTTATTTATTTATTTATTTATTTATTTAAAACTTTATGCACATTGGTACAAAGGCGGACTTAATGCCTAAGGCATTCTCTACCAGTCAACCTTGGGGTGATATAGAACTGCTATAAGGTAGGTGCAAAGTTACATTTGAATTTTTTATAATACAAACTAATATTTACATTACTTACATGTACAAATTTCTAAATACGACATAATATATACAGTTTCATATAATTATACACAAACATACATAAGTACTTTTATTATATATAGATTACATATATATATTCATACATATCATATATATAAGTAAATACACTACAAATACCACTAAAAAGTCGTGTACTATCGTTGTGGCTATTCCGCTAATCCGTTGTGGAGGAGTTCTCGTACTTTCTTTTTAAACGTGGAACGGTTTGTGGACATCCTGACCTCGAGAGGGAGCGCATTCCAGAGGAGGACTGACTGTACATAGAAAGAAGAGTTGATGAAGTCGGAGCTGTGAGAGGGACATAAGAGAAGTAAATTATTGGTGGAACGAAGATTCCTGTCATGTGTAGAGCACAAGTATTGGAAGTGTGGAACTAAGTAAGAAGGTGGCGATGGGGAGTTTAAAAAGGAGAACAGAGAACTTAGAGCCCGCAAATTGCGACGTTGGCGAATAGGAAGCCATTTTAATTGGGAACGTAAAGTAGACACATGGTCATACTTGCGAAGATTGAAAATGAATCGAATGCAGTTATTGAGAAGGCGATCTAGCTTGTTGAGAAGGTCTGCATTCAGGTCGAAATAACACACATCACCATAGTCGATTATGGGAACGATTAGGGACTGCATTAAGGAGGTTTTTGTTTTGGTGGGAAGGAAATTCTTCAGGCGGTATAAAGTTCGTAGAGCGCCAGTGACTCGCTGACTCACGTGAGTAACTTGGGCTCGCCAATCGAGGGTGGAGTCAATGTATAAGCCCAGGTCTTTAACTACCGAACTTATGGATATATTTGAGCCGTCAAAGATAATCGGTGTAGAAGAAGTAGTGTCTAACCTGCTCATCATTTGTTTGCTACCTATGACGATCGCCTGACATTTATTAGGATTTACTGATAAGCCGAATCTTGTCGACCAAGATCTTATGAATTCTAAATCCTTATTGACCTTATTAATGGCTTGTGATATATCTTCCACTCTAGCCTGTGTATAAAGCTGCAAGTCATCGGCATATAGGTGATACGTACACTGAAGGTCGTGAGTTATGTGATTAATAAATAATGAAAATAAGAAAGGAGATAATATACCGCCTTGAGGGACGCCGGTGCAGAGATCACTCCAACTTGATGACAAGTCATCAACACGAACGCACTGCTGACGTCCCTGAAGATAAGTGGAGAACCATTCCAGTGCTTCTGAGGAGATCATAAGATGTGAAAGGATGGATAGTAGGACCTCGTGACTGACGGTATTGAAGGCATTCGAAAAGTCAACCAGGACTAACACAGTAACTTTAGTGTTTTCCATGCCCTCCCTAATATCGCCAGTCACTTTGAGGAGAGCGGAGGTAGTGCTATGGCCAGGCCTGAAGCCGGATTGTAGTGGACTTAAGAGATTGTTTAGGTATACAAACTGCGAAAGCTGCTTGTGTACACAGGCCTCAAGCACTTTAGATAGAAAGGGAAGAATAGAGATAGGTCGAAAGTGGTGTGGTAGAGAAGGGTTATTTGTCTTGGGCAAGGGTATAATGTAAGCCTTACGCCATAGAGAGGGAAAGGTTCCAGAGTCTAGGGAAAAGTTAA
Source organism: Euplagia quadripunctaria (assembly GCA_963859945.1). Classification (NCBI taxonomy): domain Eukaryota; kingdom Metazoa; phylum Arthropoda; class Insecta; order Lepidoptera; family Erebidae; genus Euplagia; species Euplagia quadripunctaria. The sequence continues at coordinate 431,937 of OY982559.1, forward strand.
TGATATGGGCTATCACTTGAAGGACATGATCCAAGACAGTGACAATCATGCGACGACTGATGCCATCGTAGCCCACGGCATTGGAACGCATGGATAGGATAATCTTTTTGATATCATCAGGGGGCACTGGAGAAAAGTGAAAGAAGTCGATAACAGGTCTAGTTAGAATACCTATATAGCCCAAGGTCTGACACTTGGTTTGATGATCCAGCTCAGTTGAAGATGTGAAATGTAGGTTGATATCATTCAAACCAATTGTCTTCTGAAACTCGGGACGTTGTTGTTTTCCAATACCCAGTGTACTGAGAAACTTCCAGATACTTGTAGGAGATGAAGCCTCTATATTTTGCAGGATGTATCGGCGTTTTGCGTTACGTACCACCTGGTTACACCGATTTCTAGCCGCCTTGAAAAGGTTCCACGTGTCCTCAGAACGATGCTTCCTAAACCTTTCAAAAGTCCGGTCCCTCCGTCTTATTGTAATTCTCACTTCTTCCGTCATCCAAGGTGCTGGCGGACGCTTGAATTTTACTTTCCTAACAGGAGCGTGGGTGTCGTATAATCTAAGTATGGTGTCATTAAATATGTTAACCTTATCATTCACGTCGGTAACAGCTGCCACACTGCTCCAGTCTATTTCGGAGGCATCAGCATGTAATTTTTTGACATCCATACGTTTATAGCTGCGAACATGAAGAATTTTTGGAGGGGATTTAGGTGGCTTCAGGATATAGGAGAGGAAGATCAAGTCGTGATGGGAAAATCCAGGAGCAGGATATTGACCATGGGAGGAGACAAGGTTTGGAGCAGAAGTAAGTATAAGGTCAAGCCAGGTGTCCTGGTGCTCAATGTTGTGATGAGTTGCTTGAAGGGGCAGGACATGGAGACTGGTAGATTGGACGATCTGAAGGAGATTACGTGTTCGAGGAGAGTTGAGTGCGAGGAGGTCAGTGTTGAAATCTCCCATGATGATATGATGTGAATATTCCGACCCAAAAAATTCCAGAACTGTTTCCAGACTGGAGAAGTAGTTGACAACAGGAGGACAATACACTACACCTAGAACCACATTAACTCCCTTGACACAAACCTCAAGAAAAAGATATTCCACAGTGGTGGTGGGGTTAGAAGAAGAAGAGGCAAGAATTCTATAGGGTAAAAAGCTTCGAAGGTAGATGGCAACACCGCCACCTCTTTTGTTTAGTCGGTCATTTCGAATAAGAACAAAGCCTGTAAGTGGATATGAGGTCGAAGGCAAGTGAGGTTTGAGCCAAGTCTCCGAGATCAGGATGGCATGAACGTCACTGTCGGTGAAAGTCGCAGTCAATTCACTGTAATGACTGGGGACACTCTGAGCGTTAATGTGACATACGTGTAGATGAGAACGAGTTTGATTGTTAAAAGTTTGCCGTAATCGGTCGCCCAGTGTGTCGGTCAGAGAACTGAAACTATTCTCATCAGAAGAGTCGTTAGCAGAATAATACACTTCGTCATCATCACTAATCATTAAAATAATGATATAAACATATAAAACATACAATAAATTATAAGGAAATATATTCTACTTAAATAGTGTAAAAAAAAATAATAATAATAATAATTATACATGCATACGCCTATAAAATAAACAGACCTGAGTTTGTGGAGCGTGTTTCTACACCACCCACCAGTTGGTACAGATACATATTACTATCTAATATATATTAAACAAGAAATAGAGACCAAATAACTACAAAATAAATCGTGTCTTAGCTAGTGAAGCACAATGCAATTATTTAAAGAAATTACATTATAATTATACAGTCTATGAGCACTCTCGACCAACGAAAAGTATTCGAACGCAAATTGGATGTAGGACGAAAGAAAGGTCAACTTGACAGATGACATAGCTGTCACTGTGGTTTTTATCATTGAGCTAAGAATATTATTAAAATGTTTGAATTGAAGGTAAACAAGAAAGAAATATTTGTTATTACATCATAAAGAAAACAATATCTAAACTAATAATGAGTAGCTGCATAACTGTATTAAAAGTGGATGAGCAGGTTATCTAATATTGATAAAATGCAACGTGCAGCAGTGTCACGAAATATGTATACTACAGTCTTTTTGAACTTTTCGTGGTTATGCTTGAACTCGCGTTACCGGAGTCGCTTCTGTTAGTGCCTGTTGCCTTTGGATACTTGGCTATTAAAGGTTTCAGCTCGTCCGGGGATGTTATTTTATGGCGGCTGTTATCGGGGGCTTTAATGACTATAGTGCCATCCTGTGTCCAGCAGGCTGACATGCCAAAATGTTGTCGAGCCATGCTGAAGGCCGATTGTCGGATTTTAGTCAAAAATTCCCTTACCGAAAAGCCGGAACCCTTCAAGGAAGTCTTCGCTTTCCAGACGGCAAACCTAACCTCCAACGTTGAGAATCTCACCAGTATGGGACGACGATGTTCCTTGGAAGGGGCCACAATGCGGTGACAAAGCTTGATGTGTACTGGTGTGATATCATTGAGGCCCATCTTCTTGTTGATAATATCAAGCAAGGTTCCATTGCAGTCCTCCTTGACAGCCTCAGGCACTCCCAGGAAGATCAGTGCCTTTTGTCTGTGCCGAGTCTCCATTACATCGATCGTGTTGGTACACTCAATAATTTGCGTCCGAAGAAGACCCAACATACTGAACATTAGTTCCCGAAATGTCCTGAATTCTTCCGAAACCCGGGCCACCGTGTCCTTAGTGTTTCCTCCGCTGTGCAACTGAGCCTCCAATTCAGCCATTCTCTTTGAAAAGTTCTCCTCCAGATTGTGCTGAGCTATTTGGATCTCTGCAAGTTGGGACATTGTTCTTGTGGATTGCAGTGTAAGTTATAGATTGTTGTTGTGAAGTTATGAAAATATGTAAATGTGCTGGCAGGTGGTTTAAATACTCTGCTTAATTCATATGTACAGTAAAATAACTGTAAGTACAATAAATATAAGCCTTCTTTAACTTTATTTCTACAAAATTAAGAAATATCTAATTAAAATTTACTTTGAGCTCTTCTTTACTTTGAGCTCTTGAATTTAATTTTATGAATGACAAATTTCCTTTCAAATATAAAAGAAATCAAAATCCTTTTATTTTAGTCTAACTAACTTACCTATCTAATGTCTATCATTTAATATTCATGATTTCGTTCATCGTGAAATATACCTAATACATATACGACAAAGCAATCACGCGTTTCTATCACTAGGAGTTGATAAGCTACGAAGAGATCTTTGTTTTGGGGAAAAACTAGCAACTACTTTTACTCCGTAAAGCGTATTTCAACCCTGTCTCTAAACGCTAAAGTGCACGGATTCGGCCTTTAAGCATTAATTAAAATCGAAAATTCCTCGTGGAAATGCCTATCTAGAAGATATTTTCGTAAATTTCCTAAAAATTGTGACGCAAAAGAGGAGTTTTTTTAATCAATTAATCTACCTAACATGTGCCAAAGAGTATACAAACACTATGTGACATGTGCTGCATAAATTTCACTAAATATTATGTGAATAGCTCAAGTTTCGGCCATGAAATACTGTTTAAAAAACAGCATCACAGCCGTTCTAGAATAAAGGGTGTGTGCCGATATTGTTTGATGTGCGAGTAAGAGAGATGGAATAGGTAGTGAATATAGGTAACATTTATGCTGTTTTCCTCTCGTTGTTCGTTACTAAATTGAGTGAAAGACTGCATTCATTGACTTTTTTTAATTTGTTTCGTCTAAATGTGCCTTCTCGTAAAAGTCCTTTATGTTGTGGAATAACATACTAAAAGCTGCATACAGTTATCATAAAATTAAGAATGAATTAAACTAAGAATATTGATTGTAGTAATAACATTCTTGAGTAATTAATATTCATAATTGGTTCATCATCATGGTTGCCTGCCTGCAATCATTGCTTCACTGCCGGTTTTCTGTGCGGTCGTGGTATCACTCCGGCCGAGCTGGCCCATACGTGCCTAAGCACGGCTCTTCCACGAACAGATAATATGTAAGGTTGTGCGATCGGGAGGCTAAAAAATACACCGTTCTCGTAGAGTAAACATTTATTACTGTCCAATATATGATGAAACATTGAATAATATACGTACTATAACTACTTATACTAAAATACACTATAGCCACTACACTGAACGCCCATTCATAAAAATTAAATAAAAAAATGTTCAACTAAAATACATGTTTTTTTTTCATATTCAAATAAGCCATAATGAGTATAGTGTCTAATTGATGAAACAATACAAAACAATAATAGTAATTTAACAATTTTATTGTACATACACAATAGCCACTACACTATAGTTGTACTTACTTGTAACTTTAAAAATAATTGACAGATAAATATCTCATTCTACCATTTACAGACACTTCATATTCATTTGTGGACAGTTCGCCTCGATGGACTGTGGAGTGCAGATCCATAGATGGCTGGCTCAGATCCGACACTATTTCATAAATAATTACTAATCGGTAATGATAGATGATTTGTTGCTACAGCTACTCGATAAGTAATTACAAATAAAGTTATAAAATATCTATGATTGTACATGCTATGCTATATTGCTATGAATATTATTTTCAGTAGTTTATTTTAGTAATAACCTGAGACAGTGGTCAAATTGCAATACAATTGAAATAGAATTATAACGTTTTGTACGTTTCGTTTAAATACCTTAAATGCATACATACATAGATACACTGACGCTTGTACCACAGATTACTAAGTAGTTACTACGTAACAGATAAATCACTCTCTACAAAAACGTCCATACCTACCGTTTTAATTACCTACTCTTTCCGAGCGCCGACCGCTGCATGCGAAAATGATTTAAATGTTCTTAAAACACGATTATTATTGCTTCGCAATAGCGCACGGTTGCGTTGCCTAAGTGAGTTTAGGGTTACCTCTTTTTATGTAATATTCAATATCTATATTTTTATAAAAAAAAGCCTATGTTGATTAAGTGAAGTTTTAATACACAAAAAATCGGGTGTGTTACCTGACTTAGAAAAATGTAACATTGAATACCACGACCCCGTAAGTTTACTAATGCGAAACTTGCATACAAAAAGGACTTCTGCATTTAAGAGAGAAGGCGAGAGAAGGGGAGGAGCGGCGATTGCGACAGCGGTTTAAAAATATCTCCAGGCCCCCAACTCCTCTTAGCCTAGATGGGAGGGAGCGAGCAGAGGAGAGCGATAGCTCGGTGAGGTCAGAGAGGGAAACGCGTCAGCAGTCTCGTAAGCGCGGGAACTTGCGGTCCGATACTGAGAACGAGTCTGACCATATGGCAAAACAGGTACACAGTGAGGCGGATACAGAGGGAAAGCCCAACAACAGCAGCTCAGAAGAAGATGGCGCCCACATGCTACGAAGTCTAGCTAATATGGAAGAAATGCTGGACAAACCTCGCAGCACAAAGGCGGAAATAAAATAAGCTCCATACGCCGGGTTGTGCAGACTCTGCAGAGTGGTATTAAGGAGCTCTGCAACCAGGCGGTGTCGCGCGAACGTGAGTTGACGAACCAGATTACGGATCTCCAACAGGAGATCAAATCTCTCACTCTTTCAAATGCGACGGCGCCATCTTTGGCTGTACCGGCCACAATGGTGCCAGAAAAGATCCCACTGTCTTCATCGACATCGGAATCAAGGTTGACAAGTGGCCCCGTGGGCACTTTTTTAATAGCTCACCCAGCAAGGCAGGCAGGCCACCCGGACTGGGAGCAAATTGAGGTCATCATGAATAGAGAGTTTGCTCGATTCCAGTCCGGGCTTTTGGATAGGTTTTTCCCCGAAAGAGGTGCTAGACCTCTTCTGGGCCAGGGACGGACTCCGAAGGAGCAGCAGCCGGCGGCAACAGCCCCAGCTAAAAATTCTTCTGAGAAAAAAGAAAAAAAGAAAGCAAAAGGGCCGGCTGCTCAATTGGCCCCTGTAACGAGTCAGGCGACCAGTATAGGGATCCAGCCGGGAGCAGCGATAAGCCAGGAAAGGAGCACTTGGGCCCAAGTTGCTAGGAGGAAAACCCAAGTTACCGCTGCGAAACAGGGTACCGTGGTCACTTCCGCAAAAAGTAAGAAGTTACAGTTACCGCGCTCACCCGCCAATGCCGCTGTTCTGGTTGCGATACCTCCAGGATCTAATACCTCATTGGCAGATATCATGCAGAAGGCAAAAGGCCCGTATTAGGTTAGCAGAACTCGGGATCACGGGTGGGGTTCACCAGCGAAAAGCTATCACCGGGGACCTAATATTGGAGGTCCCCGGTCCTGATAGCGCTGCCAAAGCAGACGCTTTGGTCGATCGCTTGCGCGCAGTCATGGGCGATACAGACGCGCGGTTTAAGCGTCCATGTAAGACGGCCGAACTGCGGGTGATGGATTTGGACGAATCCATCACCCTCACCGAGGTCGCTGAGGCAATAGCCACAGCGAGTAGCTGTTCTCCGTCCGACTTTAAGGTCGGGGAGATCCGCAGAACCGTAGCCCGGTTGGGAACAGTTTGGGTCCGGGGCCCACTTGCAGCGGTACGCCAAGTTGCGGCGGCCCAACGCGTGCAGGTAGGCTGGGCATCCGTCAGGGTCGAAGTGTTGGCACGACCCTTGCAATGCTTCCAGTGCCTCGAAATGGGGCACGTTAAAGCGAAATGCTCGGGTCACGCCGACAGAAGTAGACTTTGCTACCGTTGTGGGGAGTTGGGCCATAAAGTCCGAGACTGTGCAGCGGACGCGCCGAAGTGTCCGGTGTGCGTCGATTACGGCCGGCATGCCAACCATCGGATGGGCAGCAAGAGTTGCTGTCCACCGAAGAAGAAAAAGGGCGGAGAGGTTCAGCCGCGCTCCGCCCTTGACAGTCTATAACACCCGACAGCAAAGTCGTTAAAACCTGTGGATACCAGCCGACCTCCACAGCATATAGGCTTATCCGGGTGCAGGGGGCACCGCCCGAATGGACTTCATTTCCCCCATACTCGTGGGACTACAAATGGAAACAAATAACTCAAACCAAAATAAAACAACGGACGGATCTATATTACACAACGAAACTGGCATACAAAAAGGACTTCTGATTTTAAGAGAGAAGGCGAGAGAAGGGGAGGAATTGCGACAGCGGTTTAAAAATATCTCCAGGCCCCCAACTCCTCTTAGCCTGGATGGGAGGGAGCGAGCAGAGGAGAGCGATAGCTCGGTGAGGTCAGAGAGGGAATCGCGTCAGCAGTCTCGTAAGCGCGGAAACTTGCGGTCCGATACTGAGAACGAGTCTGACCATATGGCAAAACAGGTACACAGTGAGGCGGATACAGAGGGAAAGCCCAACAACAGCAGCTCAGAAGAAGATGGCGCCCACATGCTACGAAGTCTAGCTGATATGGAAGAAATGCTGGACAAACCTCGCAGCACAAAGGCGGAAATAATAAGCTCCATACGCCGGGTTGTGCAGACTCTGCAGACTGGTATTAAGGAGCTCTGCAACCAGGCGGTGTCGCGCGAACGTGAGTTGGCGAACCAGATTACGGATCTCCAACAGAAGATCAAATCTCTCACTCTTTCAAATGCGACGGCGCCATCTTTGGCTGTACCGGCCACAATGGTGTCAGAAAAGATCCCACTGTCTTCATCGACACCGGAATCAAGGTTGACAAGTGGCCCCGCGGGCACTTTTTTAGTAGCTCACCCAGCAAGGCAGGCAGGCCACCCGGACTGGGGGCAAATTGAGGTCATCATGAATAGAGAGTTTGCTCGATTCCAGTCCGGGCTTTTGGATAGGTTTTTCCCCGAAAGAGGTGCTAGACCTCTTCTGGGCCAGGGACGGACTCCGAAGGAGCAGCAGCCGGCGGCAACAGCCCCAGCTAAAAATTCTTCTGAGAAAAAAGAAAAAAAGAAAGCAAAAGGGCCGGCTGCTCAATTGGCCCCTGTAACGAGTCAGGCGACCAGTATAGGGATCCAGCCGGGAGCAGCGATAAGCCAGGAAAGGAGCACTTGGGCCCAAGTTGCTAGGAGGAAAACCCAAGTTACCGCTGCGAAACAGGGTACCGTGGTCACTTCCGCAAAAAGTAAGAAGTTACAGTTACCGCGCTCACCCGCCAATGCCGCTGTTCTGGTTGCGATACCTCCAGGATCTAATACCTCATTGGCAGATATCATGCAGAAGGCAAAAGGCCCGTATTAGGTTAGCAGAACTCGGGATCACGGGTGGGGTTCACCAGCGAAAAGCTATCACCGGGGACCTAATATTGGAGGTCCCCGGTCCTGATAGCGCTGCCAAAGCAGACGCTTTGGTCGATCGCTTGCGCGCAGTCATGGGCGATACAGACGCGCGGTTTAAGCGTCCATGTAAGACGGCCGAACTGCGGGTGATGGATTTGGACGAATCCATCACCCTCACCGAGGTCGCTGAGGCAATAGCCACAGCGAGTAGCTGTTCTCCGTCCGACTTTAAGGTCGGGGAGATCCGCAGAACCGTAGCCCGGTTGGGAACAGTTTGGGTCCGGGGCCCACTTGCAGCGGTACGCCAAGTTGCGGCGGCCCAACGCGTGCAGGTAGGCTGGGCATCCGTCAGGGTCGAAGTGTTGGCACGACCCTTGCAATGCTTCCAGTGCCTCGAAATGGGGCACGTTAAAGCGAAATGCTCGGGTCACGCCGACAGAAGTAGACTTTGCTACCGTTGTGGGGAGTTGGGCCATAAAGTCCGAGACTGTGCAGCGGACGCGCCGAAGTGTCCGGTGTGCGTCGATTACGGCCGGCATGCCAACCATCGGATGGGCAGCAAGAGTTGCTGTCCACCGAAGAAGAAAAAGGGCGGAGAGGTTCAGCCGCGCTCCGCCCTTGACAGTCTATAACACCCGACAGCAAAGTCGTTAAAACCTGTGGATACCAGCCGACCTCCACAGCATATAGGCTTATCCGGGTGCAGGGGGCACCGCCCGAATGGACTTCATTTCCCCCATACTCGTGGGACTACAAATGGAAACAAATAACTCAAACCAAAATAAAACAACGGACGGATCTATATTACACAACGAAACTGGCATACAAAAAGGACTTCTGATTTTAAGAGAGAAGGCGAGAGAAGGGGAGGAATTGCGACAGCGGTTTAAAAATATCTCCAGGCCCCCAACTCCTCTTAGCCTGGATGGGAGGGAGCGAGCAGAGGAGAGCGATAGCTCGGTGAGGTCAGAGAGGGAATCGCGTCAGCAGTCTCGTAAGCGCGGAAACTTGCGGTCCGATACTGAGAACGAGTCTGACCATATGGCAAAACAGGTACACAGTGAGGCGGATACAGAGGGAAAGCCCAACAACAGCAGCTCAGAAGAAGATGGCGCCCACATGCTACGAAGTCTAGCTGATATGGAAGAAATGCTGGACAAACCTCGCAGCACAAAGGCGGAAATAATAAGCTCCATACGCCGGGTTGTGCAGACTCTGCAGACTGGTATTAAGGAGCTCTGCAACCAGGCGGTGTCGCGCGAACGTGAGTTGGCGAACCAGATTACGGATCTCCAACAGAAGATCAAATCTCTCACTCTTTCAAATGCGACGGCGCCATCTTTGGCTGTACCGGCCACAATGGTGTCAGAAAAGATCCCACTGTCTTCATCGACACCGGAATCAAGGTTGACAAGTGGCCCCGCGGGCACTTTTTTAGTAGCTCACCCAGCAAGGCAGGCAGGCCACCCGGACTGGGGGCAAATTGAGGTCATCATGAATAGAGAGTTTGCTCGATTCCAGTCCGGGCTTTTGGATAGGTTTTTCCCCGAAAGAGGTGCTAGACCTCCTCTGGGCCAGGGAGGGTACCGTGGTCACTTCCGCAAAAAGTAAGAAGTTACAGTTACCGCGCCCACCCGCCAATGCCGCTGTTCTGGTTGCGATACCTCCAGGATCTAATGCCTCACGGGCAGATATCATGCAGAAGGCAAAGGCCCGTATTAGGTTAGCAGAACTCGGGATCACGGGTGGGGTTCGCCAGCGAAAAGCTATCACCGGGGACCTAATATTGGAGGTCCCCAAAATCTCTTTCCCATGTCCTGACCCAGCCAAACCCCCCCCTTCCCATCATTTACTCCAAATCCTCTATAATCCTAACACCACCATCCTCGCCCTCTCTCCCTGTCCCATAACCCAACCCAGTAGGTTTTACCTACTCGGCTCTGGCAGGAAATGTGGGTGTACCTGTCGGACTAAACTCACCCACCTGCGCTAGGACCTGCGCAGTTGAGCGCCGTACGCGGGGATGACGGAGTCCTGGGAGGTTGAGCCGAGTAGCACTGGGGTTTATGTGCTGCAAGGCAACATGCCTCCTTAGGTCCCGAGTTCACGCAAAACGGTAGCCACGGGCGGGGAAACGGTTCAGTGACCCGTCAGAGGGCCACGGCGAGGATAGTGGGGTCTGCAGAGGTGCGTTATGCGCAACTGTGGCGGTGAAGGTCATGCTGACGCTGCAAGTGAAGGCGTCGGTGAGGGGGGCGGGCCTTTCAGTCCTCTAAACCGGCCGGATCGAGTACCCGATGTCGCGCTGTGAGCCAGCCTTGCTATCCTATATCCTCCCGGTAATCCTAACGCCTGAAATTTTTCAGAGTAGCGTTCCCAAAGGTGCGGGCTCCGTGGAGAGTGGGAAGCCGGAAGGATGAAACTAAACAATAAAACAAAAAAAATGGATGAATCAAGGCCCAAATTAACAGCAATACACGCGGGAGCGTCAGAGGTGCAAACCTCAGACGCTACCCTACAGCCTGCTGGTGCCAGTTCTCCCAACGTCGGTGGCTCCAAGGAAGCTAATCCGAGGAAGGGTGGGGCGGCGCAGCAAAATTATGCAAGTAGGGCGGCAGTACCACCAGTAATGAAGACTACAGGTTTGGGCCCAATGCCTGCTAAACAGGACGTGAAAACCAACCGGGAGTCTTGTGGGCCCTCTGGACACCCAGAGGTACCTCAAGGTCCGGCGAGTATTTTCGCTGAAACCTGGAGGGTGGTCACCCGGAAAGGGAAGGGTAAACCTCCTAAGAAGACGGAGGGGCGCATCCCTACCGAAGGTCAACCACCTGTTATTGACCCATCTAAGGGCAACACAAGGGGAAAGCGTAAACGTAACAGGAAAAACCAGCCAACATGACTGCTTCTGCTACACAGCTGAAGCTTTCACAACCTGTAGCGGCCGAACCAGGGTCTACGGTACCCAGGACGCCTAAGGCGTCCGGGGCGCCGGTACCTAGGGAAGGGGCCAACGCTGCAGTGGAGTCAGAGGCGAAGACAGGTGCAAACCTAGTCTCTGCTGATGGCTCTGCTAAGGTGCCAGAGGCTAGAACCGGTGTCAAACCGGAACTTGCCAAAGGCACCGGCGGCGGAGCCCTGATTGCCGCACAGGTTGGGATGCAGAAAAAAGCTGCGCACAGGCCCGGTGGGAGTGCCGCCTGAAGGCCGCTGTGAAGAGGGATCGCCTCGATGAGACTACGTCTCCACGAGACGATCACAAAAAGCGGCGGACTGGGCACTCTGACAGGGCAGGTGCCGTTAGCTACTCCGAGGCTGCAAAATCGGACCTGTGGGTGGCAGTAACTTGCTCGCGCACAGGTCATTTGCTAAAAGACGCAGCCGATGGAGTCCTGCACGGCATCCAGAGACGGATCGTCGACGACGGTCGTGCGGGAGCCGGGTCAGCCCTCAATGGTAAACCCATCTACTTAGATGGGGCCCTCAGGCTCTGGTGCGACGACCAGGCTACCGTTACATGGCTCAAAGCTGTGATCTCCGACATCCCCACACCATCCAACGTCACGTTGGCGGTGCGGCGGCAGTCGGAGATTGCCAGGCGGGTGCGCTGTGGCATCCACGTCCCTGACGACAGCGGGGTTTTGGAGAGCCCTACGGAAATTGCCAACACTCTGGCCTTCCAGAACCCCTGGGGCGGCGTGGACAAGTGGTTGCTGCTGCGTGCCGAAAAACAGGCAAATGGCTGGTTCGTGGTGGTCGCGATACCGGAGGACCAAATCCCGACGCTGATGAAGGCCGGGCGCCGCCTCAGATCCTTGTGTGGGGCGGTGTACGTAAGATTCCAGGGTCAGGGCGGGAAATTCGCCGAATTTCCTCCGAATTAGGACCCCCAAACCCGAACATGCCAAAGCGACTCAAAGGCCATGGGAGCAGAGATGCCCCAAAACGCACCGGCCACTGCCGAGGTCGCCAGTACTCACATGGCGACCCCAGCTGCCGGGTCAACATTCGACCCGGTGACTGAAATGCCGATGTCCGAGGAGGAGGTCGAGGCCCTGTTAGCGGATGACAAGGAGCCCCAGGACCTCCTAGCCGGACTACACATTGGGGGCGGGGAGGGGGAGCCGTCTGAAAATGGCGTGCCCTTCGTCCGCCGTTAATGTGCTGCAGGCGAACCTCCACCATAGCATCACTGCGACGGCTCAACTGCGAAAATGGCTGGAGGTTCAAAAATCTGCCATTGTCCTGATCCAAGAGCCATGGGTCAGGCAAGGCCGCATACATAGCCTCTCTAACTTAAGAGGTAACCTACTATACTACATAAGTAATGACAGTCCAAGATCATGTATTTATGTCACTGAAAACATTGTTGCGCAGCCTTTAACAGACTTCTGTTCCAGAGACCTGTTTGCTATATGGCTGCAACTAGGACAAGAAGCTTGGGTTCTGGTCTCTGCATATATGCATGAGGACGAGGTTTAGTGGGTAGACCAGTTTGCCGGGAGTCCCACACACGCCCTTCGTATCCCCGACGGAGGGTATGGTGCGTAAAGCATTCCCCAAGTTAAAAAAAAAAGGTGCTCTCCACTATAAGGTGTGACTATTCTATGTTCGTCAGCTGTATCACCAGCACTCCAGACCAGTAGAAGAGGTGCTTTTAACAGCTATAGTTAAAAAGTGCTACCAACATTCTAGTTAAAAATATAAATCACACTAATATCACAGTAATCTTTTTGTTACAATAATATAATTATGTTCATTGTGGTCACAGTAATTTATTACTTAAAGCAAATATAACAACAGCTTTCATTAAGTTGAATTCTATTTGCAATTATAGGGGCAGACAGGTTAATGTTCTCTTTCCACTAGCCACCATCCTCCTCATCAGCTATTATCGTACCAGACAGTGGGTACCTATTGCTAAATATTATCTAGTTCGGAACACTGTGCTTGTGTTACTTTACATCAGATGGCATAACCCACCTCAGGTGCCTGGTGCATGATGCGTGGTTTCTACTTCACTTTATATCCTGATTAATATGGCTATAACTACTTCAAAGGAGCGCACATCATTTGGTTGACGGGGTTTCAGGTTGACAATCATCTATAATTATACCATCTTGGAGTGCGAATATCTCAGGTGTACTTCAGCGTAGAAAATTTGTACCTTAAAAGAAAAAGGTATTAGAATATACATCAGAGCATAGAGGAGTTACAGATGGCGTTCCACAGGGTGTTGGGTCCACTACCGTTTACCATACAGATAAATGATCTGCCCAAAGTAACTCAAAATAATGCAATATTATTTGCAGTTTAAATAGAACGATCATATTTAGCGGGGATGATAAATCTCGCATAGAAAATTAGGTGAATATGGCATTAAATAATCTCACACACGGCCGTCTGATCCTAAACTAGGCAGAACCTGTGCTATGGTAATAACCAGACTGCTGATAAACATACTTTTACGTATATATTTTTATGGGATAGGGGGCAAACGAGCGGGCGGAGCACGTGATGGTAAGTGACTACCGCCGCCCACGGACACTTACAACTTGAGGGTCACAAGTGCGTTGCCTTTAAGGTGGGAGTAGAGGAAGGGTTGGAGAAGGGGAAGGAGGGGAGGAAGGTTTGGGCCTCCGGTAACCTCACTCATTCGGCGAAAGATAACGCATTCATTGCGTTACGACCGGTTTTCTGTAAGTGATTTTTAAATACATACATATTATAGAGAAATTACACCCAGACGAAGTAACTATTATCGTATCTGTGCCCAGACACAGAACAAATGATGGTAAACAATTTCTGGGATATGAATGCATTACCAGAACACGTGTTCCCTTCGTCATATAATCCCGGGTCCTTTAAGGTGGGCGTGAAAAAGCATCTCTCAAGGCCGTCAAGCTGAGGGCGACCATTTTAGTATCATCCGTATCTATAATGGTGGTCCTAAGTCTTTGGACCTCACTCTAGCTTTCCATCAGACGGTTTGAGGTCATTCTGACGTGCAATAATAAAAAAAAAACGAAATATGACGAAGGGAACACGTGTGTTGGTAATGCATTCCACATTTTAATGGTGCGGCAAAGAAAGGAGGTGCTGAACCGTTCTATTTGGGATTGTTTGCACTGTAAGGGAGTGACATCTCAGCCCGCCACGTGTTGTTCTGGATAGGAAAGGAGAGGGTGGGATCAATTGGAAGAGCTCTTCGAAACACTCGCCATAGTAGAGGTGCTAAAGACGCTACATTTCTGTATATGTTGTCGGAGACCGATTGAAACTATTTACGAGTTGTATTACAATAATTGTAATGCAGTCGCGTCGTGTGGTGGGAATCTCGTTGGGCTCGCCTCGTTGACGCACCAACACTCCAAGATGCTCCCGCACAAGACTATTGTACAAAATAATCTTTGGTTTGCTAATCTTAAAACCTCTAGAATTACACAGTATAAATCCTAACATTCTAGACGCTTTTTTTTTTAACTTGACACATATGGGCGCCGATTGAGGACTCAAATATATTTGCAAATGGAGAGGTAATTGAAATTGTTCTGTAGTTTTTTATATTATGTTTGCTATCAGCTGTTGTCAATCATTGGCCATTTCTGCAACCGTTTCGTGAAACAACCGGTATTTTCTAATCCCTCAGCCTATTGGCTATATGCACTACAATATTGGCACCTAGCATGCGCAACTATTAATAATAAAATATTTAATATGTAAACTTAGTTATAGATACTAGCATAATAAACAAATAGTCATTGTACCTATCATTCCTTTTCCCATAAAACTGTCTTCTGTTCTCTTAAAGATAAAGATAATTTATTTGTTTATTCTTGAATTTTTTGTATTTGTTCTCTTGCCTTCATCCTTATAACTTATCTGTCATCATTATAGATTGTGCCTAGACTTTCTTGTTGTAATAACTTTTGAAGTTCCATGTCCTACATTTTCCTTCCAATCATTAGATGAAAAAGTGTACAATTAATACTTCTTTGGTAAGTACTGTTGAGTGCCCTTTGGACTTTGCTAATATAACAATACCATAAGCCTTGATCTTGTATGCCTAGTTTTGTTAACACTGGAATTAAAGTTCAATGGATACGCTCCACCTGATCATTTCCTCAAGGTATCCCTGTTGTCACTTCAATGTCTCTTGGCAATACTGCTTGAACTCATTACTGGTAAATGAAGCTCCCTTATCTGTTATCCTATCAGGATTGCCAAACATCTGTCGATGAACATAAAGCTTAGATAATGTCTCCTTAGTAGTGGTAGACTTGGTAGGGAATATCCACATATTTTGTGAATGCATCTACCGTTGTTAGAATATAATTATAGTGCTTTTGTGTGGCTGTGAGTGAGTGAGTGTCCAATATGATCAAGGTGTAAAGTTTTCAATGGTATAGCTTTTCTTTTCTATAGGACTCAAAAATCCCTGCTGCTTTCCACCCTTCCTTGATGCCAATATACGAAGTATGCATGAAAACCAATAGTCATTTATCTTCTTATCAACCTCCAATAATAAAATAATCCTTATTAGTTAAGTCTTTCATTTTTCTACTTGAGAAATGTCCATCACTGTGTGCATTTCCTATAATCTTCTTTTCCATACTCTTTAACTAGCAATTGCTGATCTCCTTTATCTAGGGCACTATTTTCCAAACAATAGTCCTTATATGCACCATTCTTCAAGATATTTTGATCTTGAGCCTCCCGAAGCTGATTATGGGTACTGCTAATTATTACACCAACATAAAGATTTCTGCTAAGCACATCTACATGACGCATTCTTGAGCCAACACGGTGTGCTATTTTATAATTAAACTCCTGTAATAATAAGACCCATCTTGCAATTTGTGTTACCAAATCCCTTTTTTTAGTGTCATCTCAAAACTAACACTGGTTTCTTAACAATAGATAACTAGATTACTTTAGCTTTAGTAATTAGTGGTTCACCACAAAAAAAATATATTTATCTCTTTTAAGTAAATCAGTAAGTGGTTTTGCAATTATTGAAAAATCCTGTACAAATTTTATGCAGTATGAGGTAAGTCCTATAAAACTTTGTAGCTATTTCTGTGTTTGTGGCAGAGGGAACCTTGCATCTGTGTGCATTCTCGGGTGATAGTCTCTCAATGACCTGACCGAGATATTCAACTTCAGTGGTAAGTAACTCACTATTTTTGCAGTTTATTTGTAGTCCATAAGCTGCTGCAGTTTTTAACACCTTCCTCTGCAGTGCACATTTTCTGAAAATAATATTTATAAACTGAGTAAAATTATTAGGACATGCATAGACTAAATGGGGCCTTAGTAAATTCATACTGTCCATTTTGAGTTATAAACGAAGTGTTGTTATTTTTAAATGGAAGAATGCATCTTTGAGGTCTAATTGACTAAAAATCTTGGCTCTCACCAACTTATCAGATATATATAGGTAGAGCAAGTTAGTCTTTCACCATTTTAGCATAATTTTTTCTGTAATAAATACATACACGGATCG
Organism: Euplagia quadripunctaria; assembly: GCA_963859945.1. Lineage (NCBI taxonomy): Eukaryota > Metazoa > Arthropoda > Insecta > Lepidoptera > Erebidae > Euplagia > Euplagia quadripunctaria. The sequence continues at coordinate 448,671 of OY982559.1, forward strand.
CTCCATCCCTCTTCCTTACCAAGACTCATGGGCTAGCATATTCTAAATAACTGGGTTTAATAATACCCTTAACCAACCACTCACCTATTTGTTTATCTACATCCTCTTGTTGTTTGCTAGTCAGATGCCTTGGCCTTTGAGCTACTGGAATATCATCCTTAATTATACATTTCTATAGGTGCTTCTTTCCCACCTGCAGGTTTGTAATGTTCAACTAAACTTTGCACTTCTCATCTCAACTTGTGATCTGGTATATCAGCCGATGCCTGTGATGAATTATCTGAAATCAAACAACATAATGGGCTATCAAATCAAAACCATTTATTTCAATTAAACCAATAATAGGTATTTTTGAATTGTCAGGAGTAAGAGTCAGTCAGACTAAGTCAGTTTTGTGAAGCTAGTTGCCTGTTCCAATATGTAGATCCTATGGTTCAGGCAAGACACTCCAAGGACACTCTTTTTCAAGATGTTTTTTACAAATTTTTGGTTACATTGCTTATTTATTCTACTGCTACTGTCTAAAATGCCTCAAATGCCTTAACTTTAACAAATTTAAAGGTAAATTGTTTAAATTACTAATAAGTAAATGTTATTATTCCACGAACAAATTTCTCAATAACAAAAATTTTTAAAAGAAATAATATTGTCTAGTCTTAAGATTAGTAATGTTAGAATAAAAATGTCTACATCAGAAATGTTAGAGTATCAGGAAAGTAATATAATGTTAACATCTATATATTCCAACAAATAAATCTATGTATGTCTACCGCCGGCACAACGTTGACCAACCTTTTGTTGACAATAAGTGTTGTGTTTTGAATAAATGGTTGACCTAGAATCACTTTGTAAGGCATAACATCTCTAGACACAACATAAAATACTTAATTAAAACAGTGTCCATCCATTAGTAAATTGCATTCCGCTTTCCCCAATGAGCTAACTGTCACAGCACCAAGTCCGGTAAATGTAATAGTAATAATATTCTTTATTGTGGATCATAGCTGGATACATAATACAGATATTATAGTTTACATTACCTAGAACAGCTACGTCCCGCCGCAATGTTATGTTTTCCTTGACGTACGGTGTTACATTTAGTACAAAAAACAAGTCATGAGTTATGAAATTTTGATCACTACCCGTAGCGATTGAGATTTCACTTTTTAACCACTAATTTCTAATATTTTGACCGACATGTTTATATTATATATTATTTTATTATGGACTCTATCCCGCGCAAGAATCAGCGCAGGAATTCCGCCAATGTCAAGTGTTTTATAATTATACAAGTTAAATAACAAAAACGTAAAAAAATGGACGTCTATTCGTCCATCTTGAAAAAACTTTTGCTCATATTTCGCGATGTGTTATTGAAAGTCAAATGACATTGATACATCTTGCCACAGTTAGCAATGTGACGAGTACGGCTTGACTCGAGTCAGACTCGATTCCTCGATTTACAAAACGTCAACATGTAACCTAGTTTCAGCCTTTTCTTTGTTTTTTGTTTCTCTGTACATTATAATTCTGCTATTTTGTGAACCACTAGTATGCTACCATTACTTTGTAACATTATTTTGTAGATAACGGTGCTGGTTGCGTGATTAATTAAGATAATATTTTACCAACAAGAAACATTTTGTAACCTATTATTGCGCAATTGTTTGTTGTCCTCTCAAAATATCGATGTTTTCACGCGATACATCGAAAGACGTCGTCTTTCGATGTATCGGGTGAAAACATCGATATTTTGGACGCATCGAGTACTTTTTCTTTCATTTTTTAAAAACGGAACCCTATTACTAAGATTTTTTTAAAATTTAAATGAAATAAATTAAAAAAATAAAAAACTAGATGTAGATTTTAAAAAATCTTCAAATTTCTTTATTTTTAAAGTCATTTTTGAGACGGATATTCATCGCAAAAAATTCTAAAAGAAATTTCGAAAATTTGACAGAAACCACATTTAAATCATCGTAAATAGTCTAAGATTAATAAATAAATATTTATTTTTAATAATTTGTAATCCTTGGAGAGCCATCTCAAAATCATTTTTCATCATAAAAACTTTTCTATTAAAAATTTTTTTTTGAAATCTACCACTTAAAGATCTCGATCCAATGAACAAGTGGCAACTTTCAAATGTATGGTAACTTTATTATTACACTAAATATTCCTATAGCTAAACTAATTTTTCGTCGGATATCTGCTACTTTCAGGGTCATAAAATTTTAGTAGTCAAACTTGAGTTTTATGAAATTAATTTAATTTGTTATAATTGATTCGATGTTTTTCTACTAAAAACTGAAAAAACATCGAAACATCGAGTTTATCGAAAGCATTTCAAACCATCGGATCGATTCGATGTATCGCATTGTAAACATCGATGTTTTCAATGCATCGATGTATATCGAATATCCCTAAAATAGGGTCTAAAATTAATCGATCGTTACCTACTCAATACGATAGCAACATTACTTTCCCTATTTCTGACGGCGCGGCGGCGGCGCCGCACCGTCGCGTATACTTGAGATGATTTTTTAAAAAGGAAGTGGTATATACTCTTTCAGAACAATAAGATTGCTACGTAGACAGAGAATGCTATTAATACCATCGAGATATTATGCACTAGAGAAGCCACTCAGAACAAAATACATTAGTAATAATAACTCAGTGATTGATACCTATCAATATTGACAGATCTGTTGGTCTAGTGCAAACAGCAATAATTACTATGCTCTTAGGTCAAGTGGTTAGTGACTTGCTCTTAGTTAGTGACCCTGACCACAGATTACTAAGTAGGTAGTTAGACACCGCCAGAATGGAGACAAAAAAGAATTTAAAAAAAAAATACCATCAGGTGGAAGAGCAGTACACCTTCGGTGGTACCTAATTACAGTTACACTGCTGGCATTTTACGTTTTTTGCACATTCCACTGCCGATAGGAAACGACCGCAGCCAGCACATAGTTGAGGATAGCTAATCGATTGTACTCGAGCGTTGTTTGGGGTAAAGATCCACAAATCCACACACAATCAAAGTTCAAATTCAATAATATTTAAAGTGTTTTTAAGGAATTTACTTTTATTTTTAATTTATGGTATGTACTTATGTATATTTAGTTATGTTTATAGTATTATAAGTTTTATATTAAACAGTTTTTTGATTTATAGACTGCACATAAATACTTGGACACAATTAACACTACACTGTAGGTTTTGTACCGCTTATGTTTACAATAAAATTGTATTGATTAAACACTTTTTATACTCTGTACAGAGAAGTGGAAAACCAGTGTTTACTGATTTCCAACCGTGACGTGTTGTAAGTAGTTGCTAGTTATTCCCCAAAACAAACACTTCGTTGTAGTTTATAAATTCCTAGTGATAGAAACTCGTGACTGCAGTGACGTGTATATATAATAATATAGTCTAGCTACCCGGGCACGCGTTGCTGTCTGTGGTTAGGTAATTAATTGCAATTAAAAAACTAGCCTATCACTCAAGTTGGACCAAACTGCACTGATGATGTCATACTCCGCGCCTTTTTCCAACAGTTGGGGTCGGCTTTCTTCGGTCTAACTACTATCAGACCTCCACAACCCAAGTACCAGGCGATATCGAAGTTCGCTTTTTAGGGTTTCAAATACCCGTAACTAATGCTACAGATGTTCGTATGGCAACCGGTACCATATAATAATGGTCACCCACCCTAAGACTGACATGGCTAATATTACTTACCCTTTGTAATGTGCTAACCTACTCGGTTACCACTATGCCACGAGCCCCTGCACACATTATGCAAAATTTCTTTAAAATCGGTGCATTAGTTTAGCAGTTCATATATACAGATAATATTTATATATATCTTATACTATAATATTCATCATCTTCAAATTTTATAATAATGTATTGTACATTTTTTTTTATAAATGTTGACATTATTATAACACAGTGAGAGAATAGAGTAAAAGCCATATAAATTGTTTAAAAGAATAATGCATGGCAAGATCGTTCACAGAAATATTACCACTGAGTTACAATAATAATATAGTTTATCCTTTTTCAATATTTACTGTACATTGTAAAATACGAAAGCTACTTCAGCACAAGCGTGCAAGAGCTTTCCAAAAAATTAATTGATGATGATTTAGCCTAACCCTTCATTGGGAGGCCTATATTTAGCAGTGACGTATTGTTAAGCACTTGGATTTTATATACCCGTTGAGGAAACAACGATACCTTGAATAACAATCGGAGAGAGCCATCTATCGATTGTTTAGTAAACTATGCAAATATGTTTATTAAAATATTAAATAAAATGTGATACTTATGACTTATCCTTGTAATAGACAAGTAGTTTCGATGCATTTTATTTTTATAAATGGTACTCAGCAGTTTTATGAACTAATTACTGGCTAAAGCATAAATACACAATCTATAAGAGAACAAATATTGTATAGTAACCTCTTATAAAATAGATTGGTGCATTTTTTACGATTTTATTAGATATCGGATTTCTTTTGTAAGTGATCAAAATAATTATATATGTATAGCCTATGTGCTATTTCTGACTATAATCAATCTCTGTGCCAAATTGCATCAAGATCCATTCAGCGGTTTTGCGTGAAAGAGTAATAAACATCTCCTCATATATCCTCAGAAATACAAACATATTATAGATAAATCACACCTAGACAGAACAAAGTGACCGTGCTCATCCCACAACTATGTGTCCTGTCAGCAGTCAGGACCACTAGCCACTAAACGAATCCTGTCTAAATATCACACGTAGCCCGTGGGCCTGATCGTATAAGTGCATACGTATATCGCATTATTTTTTCAGTACGCTAATGATTTATTAGTTAAGCAGAAAACAATACAATATTCTTGTTCTGCTCAATACTAATGATTGGACACAAGAATATTTCCATTTCCATTGGTCTGGTTGTTTCCATGGATAATGAATATGTTTTTTTTTAATCTTATGACTGATTGTTATTTTTAACCAACGAAAAAAAAGGAAGTTCTCAATTCGACCGTATATATATGTATATATATATATTTGTTTTTATATAAACTTATTTGGAGTCGGCGCCAAATAATAAAATGATTAATTACCTACGTATAGCCATGTCCATTTCTACGTAGGTACATATAAAATTTTTGTTTGGCGCCGACTCAAAATAAGTTTATATAAAATTTGATAGTTTATGTAAATAAGCTCAAGACTTAAGAGGTTTATTTATTTTTTGCTTTTTAGTTATTTTCGCCGGTTATTTTTTTGTTTAAAAAATTTTTTTAGATTTTAGACGTTTATAAAAATTTCACTACAACTACATCTAATTTGAATTGTTACAATATGATGATTCTGTAAATCTATTATCACTTGTATTCTGTTAGCATTATGGTATCTGTAAAGGAAATAACAAATAATAATAATACATACTTTTTTTATAAAGTGTTATAAATAAAAGTAGAATACAACTTCTACAACTAAATCATGGTTTAAATCTAAATAAAATATAAAAATGTTTATTTGACACAATAAATACACACACACTCTAGTCCACGAGGCAGGTACAAATTTCGTCAGTAATTTCCTCTCGGGCGATAATTTGTAAAATGCTTTAGAAAGTTGTATCATGAAGCCTCGTGAACGTCAACTGCGTCAATTATTCGTAGTACTTAGCTGTCAAGGAACAAATATAATCTGTACAGGCTGTCTTAAGTTGGGGCGCGGGGAGACATCATTAACACAATCACAAATTACGTACTGTCACAGATAACATAATACTATACTAGTACTACTGTATAACCTATGAAAATGACAACTACAGTGTATAGGAAAAAAGCTAGAGACGAATGAATTTATATAAAGCTTATTTATTTATTTATTGGGGATGCCAGAAGCTGAGATAAAGTTAAACTTAAATATTTTTATCACCTACTTTGATTGTGTCTGGCGAAGGTTTAGCAACGGCAAAACTGTCTGAGTACTAGAAAGAAACTGAATGTCTTAAAATTATTGTAAAATCAGCTATTACCTCTCAGAAGTGAATGTGCCCTGGTAAACGCAAACGCTAACAGCTGTTAAACTTGTTAGTGCATCCCTTTCTACATTCAACAGAGATTATATATTTTATAAAAGAAAACCAGCCGCTTGACAATTAATCCCCAAAAACCTGGCTAGCTCTTTCTGATACTATTTATTAGTCAAACTGTACCGTACTGCTATACGAAAGCTACTCAAACGAGAGCTTCACACAAATTAAAAATTCCCTATTTCTTCATGTTATCAAGCCGTCCTTAAAATTAATATTTGAAGCTTAAACCCCTTCAAAGAATCACAACGATACCTTGAATATAAATCGAATAGAGCCATCTATCGATATTTTGGTGAACTATGCAAATATGTTTAATATAAAATATACTTATGTCCTATGCTTGTAATAGACCAGTACTTTTGTTGCAATTTATTTTTTATTAATTGTATGTCTTGAATTTATGGACTAATCACTGGCTTAATCATAATTACACAATCTATATTAAGAATAAAGATTGTTATAAACTTTTATAAAATAGATAAATTTGGTGCATTTTTTATGATTCTATTAGGTATTATATTTATTCTATTGTAGTGTCTCTAGAGTCAATTCCCAGTAATAGAAACGCGTGATTGCATTGTCTTTTATATTTATACAGAGTGTTACGAAAAGGTGTGGTCAAATTAATTTAGGAGCGTTATGTGTGGCCGACAAATAGTTGAGTTAGTTTGAAAAAAAAAATTTGAAAAAAGAAACCTTTTCTAATGTAGGTGCACATTTTTAAACAAAACTTTATGAATTTTTATGTCAATTTCAATGATATTGTTTTTTTATACACATACATCCTTGGTATTAAATACTCATAGTTTCATTCCTGTGAGCCCTCTCACATACAAAATATTAACTTTATCGGTCAATTTTCAAGTAAAATTTTTCAGTTACAAAATAAAGTTACCGTATTAAGAAACTCGAATTTTCAAAAGAAAATTAGCACTTTGCGTTATTTATGGGGTCTACTGTACGACCCTAAAATATGACCACACCTTTATGTAACATCCTGTATATACAGCGTGTAAGTAACACCGTCGCAAATAATTTACAAAAACGTATATCTTTGTATACTTATCACAATGCAAAAGTCAGTTCATCATAAAAATGCGAGATTAAGGATTCACAGTCAATAAATATTTTAAAACTTTCGCGACTATACATATTTGATGTGGGAATCGGGACTTAATCGTTGTAATAATTAGATGGTACACGGCGTTTCAATCGAATTGCACCGATCGTGGTCACGGTCTCACAGGTAGACTGGTGAGAGCTTAGCGACGCCTCCGTGAAGTGCGAGTTTCAGCAACTACCCGCATTTGGTCTTCATTGTTTATATTTACGTTCGCGCTGTCGGTACTACGACACTCCACACTTACGACATCGAATGTACCATTGTTTTGTGTTGTCAAATATTTACCTTATAACTAGCTCCAATGTGCTTTTTAACACAGAGAGAGAATAGAGGAAAAGTCATACTAATTGTTTAAAAAAAAATGAGTGGTCAACATCGTCCACAGTAAATAGTACCACTGAGTTAGAATAGTTAATACTAGATGAAAACATTATTTTTTTATGTATTATTATTAGTATTATTATTCAGGTAGATAAGGTTTCAATCGAGTCTACCGTAGGCGTACCCCCTGACCGAATTATTAATAAAGAAAAAGAAATAGTTTTCCCTTGTTCAATCTGTACTCAGTACTGTACATTCTGTAATACGAAAGCTACTTCAGCACAAGCGTGCGAGAGCTTCGCAAAAATATAAATGATGACCATTAGGAGGCCTATATCAGTAGTGACGTGTATTAAATACTTGGAGGTTTTATACCCATCGAGGAACGTAACGATACCTTGGACATCAATCGGACAGAGCCATCTATCGACAGTTTAGTAAAGTATGCAGATATGTTTATTAAATAAAATGTGATACCTGTGACTTATCATTGTAATAGTTTACTTTTGATGCAATTTATTATTTATTTAAATTGTATGTCTGGGTAAGGATCAAAATTTTGACTTAGTAGCACAACGAAAATTACAAAGGAATGTATCACACTCGAAAAAACCTGTAGCGCAATAATTGAATTATTAGGGTGTGTGTGAAATGTCATCAGAAGACGGGTCATAAATAAATGAAATTCATGTGATTTTATTAGAACTATTTAATATAGCCTTTGTCCTTTCTACTTTCTTTTAACTAAACAAGATAAATCAATCGAGTTTGGGCTCGATCCTACGATGTTGTTCATAACATCTATAGTATACGTTTCATAAAACACAACGCAACGCAGTCAATTTATCTGAAATGACTGTCTCCAACGTAACATAATTTTTTTTACCTAATAATTTAATAATTATTTCAATTAATTAATTAACTAATTTCAAACACCTACCACCCATAGCTATAACTAAAATCATTATTAGTCATTACATGTTATTATATTACTCCCTCACCGACAATTGACCCGTCCTCTAGGTCCCATTGACGGGAGGGAACTGAATTTCCAGTGCACAAGCAGAGCCTTATATCGCGGACGAGACTCCGCGACCGGCGTGACCTACCTCTCTATGAAACGTGAACATCTGTATATGTTACCTACATATACGTTACATTATATAATGAATAGTCAGGTTAGGGCTTGCTGTTGACTGTTTTGAACTCTTGTCAAATCTTCTTATATATATAAAAATCTATTGCTGTTCGTTAGTCTCGCTAAAACTCAAATATGGTGAACGGATTTGAATAATTTTTGTTTCGTTTTGTTTGCTCTACTACAAGGGTGATTTAAAAAGAAAATAGAACACCCAAAAGAACAGATAAAAATCGAAAAAATAAAAATTGGTAAAGGATCTGGACCAAAAGTGGTCTAGTAATGTTTCATGTTGCAAAATAAAAATAATATAAAAATATTTTCTTATTTTTACAACTATTTCACTTCAGGAATTTTAGGTTATAAAAATTGCAATTGGTTATACCATATTGGTCAGGTAATAAGAGAATTACCCTTACAACGTTTTAAATTAAAACTAAAGTTTTGGCTACTAGAAAAGTGCTTTTACACCATAAATGTTTTTTTAAATTGTAAAACCTAATAGTTTTAAATAAAACTTCGTATGCCATTAAAGGCGAATATGTCGGGCTGCTTTTTAATGTTATCATCTAATGTACCATATTCTTGGTGAATAAACATCTTATCTTATCTAATAATTGAAATTTGTAACCAATCAAAAATGTATTTGCATAGGCTGGGAATCGACTCGGGTCACAGAGCATTTTACCACTGAACCACCGTTGCTGACAATAGAAGATATTTAATTTATTTTCTAGTCTGTTAATTAACCTATCCTATCACTCCATGCATAATGTAATCTGACTATTAAAGATTCTAGTTCTAAGGTATCTTGTTTGTCAAATCGTTTAATGTCGATTTTGGAAATAAATTATTAATAATTACTTCCATATCGGATAGTACTTAGTTTGTGAAGCTCTGATGGCAGTCGCTTCACGTATAATGTTGAAATTCGGCAGTTTCGTAGTTAGACTAAAAGGTGAACCCAAGTTGGTTAAGAAAAGGCTCGGAGGATGAGGCAACAAATTATTAATATTTATCGTTTTTTTGGAGAGTCTACATTACACATAGTGCCTGGATAAACCCTCAAGATAGTCTTTAACTGAGTTTATTACATTTATGTTGAATCATGTTTGGAAGAATTATATTTTTTTTGTTGTGCTCTTGACTCTTGACCCTGGGAGAGTTTCAGCAATCTTGATCAATGAGAACAGGAAATTAGACATCTAGACAAACACTAGCTTGAATATAAATCAAACAGTGACATCTAGCAGAGGACGAGACGACAGTTTGAGTTAACAACTTAGTTCTTAATTTTAGGTTTATCTATATATCTCTCTTTTAATGTTTTTCACATCGATAGGAAACAGTTCTATAAGAATTCGAAGTGCTACAAAATTCACGGGTCCTTCTCTTTATTTCATATGACGTGGTAGTGCGTTAAACTGAACTCTGCACGAATTATTGGAATACTTTAATCTTCCTTATCAAACACTAACAAAAGTAAGATCTGAATAGGATCGATAACCTTATATTGCTAAGGCGGTTAACGATTACTTTCATGTAACTGTTTGGTTCTTTCTTACCTTTTCAGGTGCAAAAAAGTAGCGAAACAAAATATCTGCTCCTTCAGAAATAACTATGCAAATGTTTGTTCAATACAACTAAAGCATTAGTAATAATAACCAAAGGACCGTTGGAAAAGGAACAATTATTTAGGGTGAATGTACACATATATGGTAATACGTCTTTAACATTTCGGTGTTTAAAAAAAAACCTTTAAGGATCTCTCATAACAGGTGACGCTTTGAGCGAATCGCGATGTGCAACCGTGAGCCAAGCTTTTAATGATATTTTTTGTATTGTGGACTACTTTCCTACATATAAGAATTATCTTGCATATACTTAGATGTAACTCTGTTACCTGAAATCTGTCTGGCCTGTAATTAAGTACTCTGTTTAGTGACATATCTACATATGTACGTCAATTGATTTTTAGCGTACTGATACAAGAATTTCCAACGTCGTGAAAAGTTCATTTCATAATGATGATGTCATGAAAAAATGAATGATGGTTTTTCGATAAATTATACCTTATTGAATGTAGGTAGGGAATTGAATGCACGAAGTCTAATACCAGGAAATGGTTGCGTTTAACAGTGAGCATCCACTACCGGTAGGTAAAAATATTTTAAGACAATTCTTTATTTTGCATGTGACAATGGCGGCCAACCGTTGGCGATATACAAAATAATAATAAAATTTATATTACTGTTATCATTAATAAATTATTATTAATTATAAAATAGGAGAAAAAATAAGTATTAAAATATTAAAAGTATCAAATTCAAAATAATAATCATGTCAATTTAATATAGAACCAGTGGCAATGTCAATGTAATTAAAAAGATGTCAACTAAGGCCCTTCGTACACAAGGCTACGCAAATCTGCGATATCCGACGATTTCAGTCTCTAAGCGACTACCGCAATACAAATTCTTTGGCCCTTCGAACCAAGGCTACGCCAATCTTCGATACTAATGTTGTACTGTAAACTTACGTCGCGAACATCCTGTAGCGCACGGTCCGTACTGGTCCGTTCACATTCGATCACAAGACGCTAGTTGTCTATTTGGCCACTAGCCACTACAGGTGTAGCTACACGGCTACACGGCATTATGAAAATTCGTGAGTTTACAGATTGTCTGACACAAGTGACGATGAAACTATAAGTTTAGCTTACTGTGTTTACTTAAAGCGTCGTAACCATTAACGGTCTTTCCTACTGCTCTGCTAGCCAAGCTTTTTCTGTAATATCATTTTAGTACCATTTTTTAACTAATAAGACCTCAGAAGCAAATTTTATATTTAATAATTGCAGGTAGCGCGCGACAGTTGTCGGCAACTAATGAACAACATGTCGGCGACGCGTGCCGGTGTAGGCACCTCTATGAATTTGTATTGCGGTAGTCGCTTAGAAACTAAAATCGTCGCGCATCGAAGATTTTGCGTAGTCTTGTGTACAAAGGGCCTAAACAAACCTATCTAGAAAATCGTTTCAAGAATAGGATCATTTAGAACACAATCCGTTTGATTTTAAATGTATTATGAACAGTCTTTATTTCTTTAGGTATTTTATTACAAATATGTATAGCCCTGCAGAACATGCTTTCATGCATGCATGTCCCTAATGTACGCCATACGCCACTTATTTTTATTGAGAACATTTTTAAGGCCACATGAAACTGTTATCAATTATTTTGCTTAACTCGGTGCTACAGTCATATACCTAGTCCATGTTATTCATACCTTTGTCAGTTGTCCAAGTGTAAACCAAGGAATCGAATAAATTTACTTTCTGCTATGGTATGTCCCCGTGGTTTATATTCAAGTTACATGACTCATCTTGTTATCTTTGTTAAATTTTTTAAATGTTGTTTTACTTAAATTAATTTGAATGTTATTCAACTTCAACAATTCTATTATTGATTTGAAGGATGCTATCATCTGCAAATAGGGTCATTTTACAGCTTCTGGTCGTGGGCAAGTTATTTATGTGTAAAGTAAAGAAGTAATTCCCGAGCACACTTCCTTGTGGCACACCGAATTTAATTACTTTTGCGTTTGACAGGTGATTTATCTCCTGTTTTGTCCTAAGACAAATTACGGATTTCTGTTATTTGTTCTCTTGATGATAGGTAACTAAAGGCCGTAGCAGTATAATTTCAATGTTCTAGTTATATCCATCGGCAAACTTGTGGAGAAACGCGTGTTATGCACCTCCAATGCAAGGGGAGGATCATGCCTGGCGAGCCGCGGCCCAACGGCTTATGTTGGGAAGTTGTATAGATACTAATCGGCTCGAGAACTCTCATAGCACGATGCAGGATTAGTAGTTACTTCGTAGTCCAGCTTGTCTTCGCTAGATGATGTCAGAGTATGTTTCAGCTGTTTGTGGAAGTCACCACAAACCTATACCTAGCTGATAACAGATTGCAGAAAATGAGAATAGCCGAGTATGTTTATATTTTCTACATCCGGATTGTTGTGGAACAAAAATATTTTCTGTTTCTGTGACATGTAATACATATAATAAAGGTTCTACTAGTCTGTAATTTCTAACCTCAACTTTGTCACATTTTTTGTATAATGGTTATACTATTGTTTTCTTTAATTTAATCGATTTTTAATTTATTCAATACATAATTATGTGATACATAACAGGCGATATTATGGTAGCATAGACATTGAATATGAGCAAGAGGAATCCAGGTAGTTTTTATAAAATTAAACAGCGTAACGACTTACTTTGCACGAAGGCTAGTATATATTAGTTTTTTAATAGTGCCTGACACAAATTATATAGCATTTGAGACTGGTGTTGCTTGCATTAAAATAAGCTTAGGTCAGTACCTAAGCTTATTTTAATGCAAGCAACACCAGTCTCACAATCACAGTTGATTAACATGCTTCAACATGCCCCCAGCCGTTGAAAGCTTGGCTTTCAACCGGAGACTCCAGTAACGGACAAATCTTCGATGAAGCTCTCCTCACCACTCCATTTGCAGCCATAATATCAGCAACCCTGGATATTTTGTCACTGCCTGGATGAAGAGCGACGATCCGACCCATCTTCCACTTAAGTGGCGGCAAATTGTCTTCTTTGACAATTACGAGGGAGCCAATCTGTAACGAGTCCTTGCAAGTGGGCCATTTAACGCGTTGCTGAAGTTCGGAGACATATTCCTTGCTCCACCTTGCCCAAAAGTGTTGCCGCAATTGCTCAATGCGTTGGTGGCGTGTCAGACTATGGTTGGCGTGATCACGAAGATCCTTAACTGGCAGAGAGGTAAAAGGTCTTCCAATTAAAAAGTGCCCCGGAGTGAGAGGTCTTCAGAGCTTGACGATAGAGGAGTGAGTGGCCGTGAATTTAATAACCCTTCAATTTGAATTAAAGTTGAGTTCAATTCCTCGTATGTCAAATTACAATTGCCCAACACTCGGACTAAATGGTGTTTAGTTGATTTAACACCCGCCTCCCAAAGACCGCCAAAATGTGGGGCATAAGCAGGGATAAAATGGAATTTAATTCCGTCTTGAGCCACTCTTTCAGCCAAGGAGTCACAATTGCGCTTTAAAAAATTGGGAATTTCATTATAAGCTCCTACAAACGACGTCCCATTGTCGGAAAAAATATTTAAAGGTTTCCCTCTACGGGACATAAATCTACGCAAAGCCTGTAAATAATTACTGCTCGTCAAATCGCCGACTAGCTCCAAATGTATGGCTTTAGTGGTAAAGCACACAAAAATGACTATATAAACCTTAACTAATCTAGATCCACGACCTTGACGGCTAACCGAATTAATAGGGCCAGCGTAGTCAACACCTAATCTGCCCCCCACACGCATGATTTTATTATTGTCAATAAATACATTTAGTTTTAATAATTGATTTTTATGAGGTAAACTTTTATTATTAATTAGTAAATTATATTCCGGAAAGGCCACCTTTTGCGACTCAATGATAATGAAATTTAAAGAGTATTCTAATTCTTCTACAGAAAAAGGAGAACAATGCGAAGGTTGACCCTTGCATTGGTTAATAAAACGAAAAACATAACACATAGTACGTTGCAACCTCAATATATTCGAGAAACGTTCGAAAGCGATCACACCTTTTTTTTTTTTTTTTATACTGGGGAAATCGATCATGGACTATCCTCCTACCTGGGGTGCTATACCTGGGGTGCGGCAGAGCGGTCTGCCGGACTCTTACCGGCTAAAACAACCAGTGTGTTCCATCTCGCACCTTCTGCCGGGGATACGGGAATCACATTCGTCCGTGCTAACTAATTTGTCATTGTGACAACTGAGTAAACAAATATTACTCTTAATTTCTGGCAAGTCAATTGACTGCTCTGAATTTTTACGGCTTGGCCATGCACTGCTATCATTTCGCAAAAAAGATGGACCGTGCCACCATAAGTCGAGAGACTGCATAGCGGTTGCGTCTACCCCTCGCGAAATAAGATCAGCAGGATTCTCATTAGTGGGTACGTGTCTCCAGGTACAAGAGCTAGTTTGGTCCAAGATACATGCAACACGATTTCTTACGAATGTATTTAATTTTATAGGCAACATCTTTAACCACCCCAGCACAATCATAGAGTCCGTCCAAAAAACTACACTCGAGGCCTGAGCTCGAAGTGAACTAGCTACCTTTTTAAATAAAAGAGCACCAACCACGGCAGCACAAAGTTCAAGCCTCGGTATGGTTATAGATTTAATAGGAGCGACGCGACTTTTGGCTATCATAAGACGAACCGTGATATTACCTCCTTTATCCACACTGCGTAGGGATAAACACGCACCATAGGCACGTTCCGATGCGTCCGTAAAAATGTGAAATTCCAGCTGGTTGTACAAGTCACAGACCACGCGACGAGGTATATTTAATTCACGAAGTACTGGTAACGCTTTAATTATGCTAACCCACGTATTGACAACCTCAATAGGTAATTGTTCATCCCACGTTAATTTTTCGAGCCACAGCTTCTGAAGCAATATTTTCATTTGAATTACACACGGTGCTAATAGTCCTAAAGGATCAAAAATACGAGATATAGCTGCAAGCATGTCTCGTTTTGTATTTTCGCTCTTATCAGGTGTATTGATAGGAAAACATAACTTATCAGTTTGAGTTTGCCAACCTAGTCCTAAAGTCTTGTTCAGTACATCGCCTTCGATATTTAAATCGAAGAGAGACTGATCAGACTGTCCCGCAATTAAGGTAGGCTCATTAGACTTCCACTTTCTGAGAGGCATGCAAGCAGAAGCAAGAGCCTCAGTGACCTTACGCCGCAAACTGCAGACTTCCTCAAACCGATCACCACCTGTCAAGAGATCATCAACGAAGAAATCATGTAAAATAACCTCAGAAACCTGTTTCTCAGTACATTCTAGTCCAATTTGTTTGAGACATCTCGTTGCCAAGTAAGGGGCACTTGCAGTACCGTACACTACTCTCGATAATTGATAAACCTTTAGGGGTTGAGATGAATCATCACGCCATAAGATTTTTAATAAATGCCTGTCTGATGGATGTACAACTACTTGCCTGTACATTTTCTCGACATCTGCGGAGATTACATGCTTGTACATCCTAAATCTAAGAAGAATTGAAATTAAATCGTCTTGAACGATAGGACCAACCATCTGTATATTATTGAGAGAAATACCTGACGAAGTACCTCTCTCAATACCCCATGGTGAGGTATAAAATATGATGGTGTGTCTACATGAATATGGCACTCTGACATATGGCCCAAAGAAATATATTCGGTCATAAAATCCTTATACATTTTGTCGAGTGAAGCGTTATTCTTATTTCTACGCTCAAGTGATAGAAAACAACATTTTGCACGAGGAAATGAATGTCCTAATAAATCTGAAGATTCTTTTAGTGGTATCTTCACGCAGAACCGACCATCAGATATAAGCGACGTATTTTGTATGAAATGATCTTCACATTGTTTTTCTTCAGTGGAATAGGTAGATGAGTCATGACATATCTCTTCTAGTTGCCAAAACCGCGATAATTGGGTTTGAACATCATCTACCTGAGAAGAATCTTGAATGTTCAAATGGTTAAAATTGCATTTTATATTTAAGGAAGGTTTGACCATAATGTGCTCCTTGTTATTAACGTCGTAACATCTAATTAATGCAGTCGATAGCAATATATCGCACGAGACAGACGAATGCGCACTGATGTTAGCTGAGAGTGTGATATGACCCTTGATGTCGGCTGTCGCGGTGCCGGCGCACGGGGATGAGGATTCGCTCAGTAACTTACCTGCTACCGTAACGTCATCGCTCGTAGTCGTATTATTTGTCGAATGATTTGACGTGCATTTTTGTTTGTTATGTATCAACGTGTGGTGTTTACGCCTACAAACTTTGCATCCTTGTTTTTTTGCAATTATTAGAATAGTGCCCGCGACGGAAACAGTTAAAACGAACTTTGAAGTTTGGCAATACGGATAATCGATCATCAATACTTAATGCTAGAAATTGTGGATAAGCGTTGAGGTTATGATCGCCCTTACACCGCGGACAACTGAGTGTCGAAGAATTATTGTTGTTATTAAGTGAGATCATCGCTTTCAACTTAGTGGTTTGTTTGGTGTTTGCACTAACAGAGTGACGTGAAAGTTCTAATGTTTCTATTAAATCAGCACGATTCTTCATAAAATCCATAAAATGATCAAATGAAATTGATTTAGTTTTGTCTAGACGCCCTTTATGTTCTTCCCATTCCCGGAACGTTTTAGAGTCTAATTTTTTGACTTATTAAATGTATTAATAATGTGTCCCAACTCGTGACAGGCACATCTAATGTACTTAAAGCACAAATGTTTTTATTTATTTTATCTATAATGCATTTTAGTGACACTGAGGACTCCTTTGTGATTGGTTCGAGATTAAATAACACTGACACATGATTTTGTATTAATAAACGTTTGTTATCGAACCTCTCACATAAAAGATCCCAGGCTAATATATAGTTTTGACCAGAAAACTCAATAGATTGGATCACAACAGCGGCCGATCCCTCCAATGATGTTCTTAAATAGTGAAATTTATTCACTTTATCTATATCGTCATTGTCGTGAATCAGACTAGAAAATGTGTCGCGGAACTCGAGCCAATTATTGTAAGAACCTGAAAACTTAGGTAGGTTGATAGTGGGCAATTTGACGAGCTGACGTTTAGAAACACTACAATTTGGTATAGAATCATTTTGTTCACATTTAGAGAATGTATTTATTATGTTTTTTGACTTCGCTATTAACGATTAATATTGCGATTCTATAGCCATTCTTTCGGCTATTTCATCGTCGATATTCTCACACATACACTCCAGTTGCAATTGAATATCATTGAATTCCTCATAAAGGTTTTCTAACTTATCCGTGCGCAATTGTAACTCCGTTACCTGACAGGGCGTAATTTTAGACTCCGATAGACTGGATAAATAGTTTCCAAACACGGTCAACCTGCCTTTGTAACTGCCTCGCTTCCTTTTAAGTTGGTTAAGATCAGTCATTTTGGGAAACGAGTGCCTTGATCTGGAAATTTACAATTGTAAAATTACCACAAATGTGTATAATTATTTTGTATAATTATAGATTAATACGAAGGTACCTACTGACTTATGTATAAGTGCTTTAAAATGTATTCAACTAAGTACAGAACTTGAAATATTTACAACTAGTTTATAGCTTAATTTTAATTATTACTGATTTAATTAACAATGTTATTAATTATTGTTAACGAAATATAATCACAAATATGTATAAATATAAGTTTAAAAGGAAAATTCTATTAGATATTTAACAAATGTATATATGTAGGTAGGTAAATAGCAACCATGTAACGTTAACGTTACTGTACTGTGTTTAATTAAGCACGGATTAACTATTACCACAAATACATAAATGTACCTAAGATTATTCCTACAACTTTTAGATAAGAACACTTTTCAAACTTTGTGAATAATAAATCAGTGATTAAACAAGTTGCATAAATTGTTACTGACCTTATGTCTGCCACGTAAAAGTGGTCAATTACACTAGTTATTTATTACCTGATAGATTGAGTGTTGGGTAAACTTTAATAAAT
Organism: Euplagia quadripunctaria; assembly: GCA_963859945.1. NCBI lineage: Eukaryota > Metazoa > Arthropoda > Insecta > Lepidoptera > Erebidae > Euplagia > Euplagia quadripunctaria. The sequence goes on from OY982559.1 coordinate 467,028, forward strand.
AAGCTTTACATTAACTTTGTCGTCTTATTTTAACACTAAAGTCCAAGCCACTTGTGTCCTTGAGTTCACATTTTCACTCCGCAACGTGGTTCACTTATTTTGCTTCTAATTAATCCTCTTCAATTTAAGTAGATTATTTTTTATTTTTTATGATGCGCTGATTAGAATGATTATTAATCCAATCGGATCGGTATGGACCATGAATATGAGCAAGAGGAATCCAGCTAGTTTTTATAAAATTAAACAGCGTAACGATTTACTTTGCACGAAGGCTAGTATATATTAGTTTTTTAATAGTGCCTGACACAAATTATATAGCATTTGAGACTGGTGTTGCTTGCATTAAAATAAGCTTAGGTACTATGATTAACATGCTTCAACAGACATTTTTCAGTACAGGCGTTATAGTATCGTCGTAATCTGCATTTTTGTGTTTTTTTAACTTTTGTTATGGCAACAACTTTTGTTTTGTTACCGGTGCTAAAAATATAGATTTACAAGTCTTAGTCAGATTATTTCAAGTATATGATTTTGGTCTTATCATCTACCTTGTCAATATAATAATCATTATAACAATATAACAATAATAACGTCGCACATCTTACACACGGCCGTCTGATATCCAACTAGGCAGAGCCTGTACTATGGTAACCAGACTGCTGATAAACATAGGTACTTATATATTTCTAAATACATACATATCTATGTAAATAAAAATGAATCGCCAAATGTGTTGCTAAGCGCAAAACTCGAGAACGGTTTGACCAATTTGGCTTACTTTTTCATTTAATATTTTCGTTAAGACACAAAGAAGGTTAAAAATAGTAAAAACAACACTTTTCTTTTCCCATACAAACCACCATAAAGCATTGCAATGAAAATATCATCACATTATTACTAAAGTCTTGCATTGTACGAAATAGACAACTTATTTTTGTAATCGTTGTTTATATTGAGACATTAAATCAATAAATAAACTGATCATCTCTGAAATACGTTTGATTTATTTATTTTTTCTATTGGACTGCGACTTTACCTAATAACTTTTGACAGAACGAAGTCTGTCGGGGCAGCTAGTTATAGATAAATTACACAGAGACACAGAACAAATGATCAATTTCATTTATTTATTTAGTTGTTACATTTATTATTTTCATGCACTTAAATTATTATACACATACTTATTCTAAATGTACAAACATTTGTGAGCAAACGCCGCATGTTATGATTTTTACTTTTTTTTTTTTTTCACATGTAACTAGTCATCATCATGCTCATCACCCAATTATTTGTCCTGGGTGGGAATCGAACCCACGACCTCTGGTTCAGCAGTCAGGGTCACTAACCACTAGACCAACAGACGAGTCAATTAATTTAAATATACCGGTATTGCATATTATGTCAGGGTTTGTATTTTTATGAATCACCAATTTTTATTTTCGATACTCGCACTTTAGGCATCTTCTCCTTTAAGGAGAAAAAGGAACTTCCTTTTTTCTTTTTAGGAACGGACGAACGGAGGGTTCCGGTCAAATTTGGATGTAGTTAAATTTAAAAACAAACGTCATAGTAAATTTTATGAGCACAACTTTCAGATTTTTTCCTTTACTTGAGCTGTGAGACCTTGTTTCTCGGCCATGATTTTAGGTCAATGAGACCCTTTAGATGTTGATTAACTTGTATAGTATTGAAATTTGTTAATATTTGCTTCTATGATCTGAGGTTAATATATAAGGTTTAAATATTATCCTCCTAATCGTATCCTTTGATTGCGTTGACTTAATAGCTTGCCTTTTTTACAGCTTCAAGAGACCGCAGACATAAGGATTTGATGTTATTTTCTTTTACCGATTTTATTGATCGTAATTAGATGATCCCATTAAATTAATACAAATGGAAGTGCAGCTAAGTCAATTCCCTAATTGATCTACTGATACTTCAGGCTTACATTGTGAAAAACTACAAGTCTTGTCCGCCGAACGACTCTTACACCAAAATGGCGTACAGATCATCTTCAACCTCAAACCCCGTCAACCAAATGATTTACGCTCTTATATGCTCGTAGTCGTTGTCAGCGTTGTGTGAAGAAATATCAGCCACACATATCAAGGTAAACAGCCAAGCAAAAACGTGCCCACACCATTTCTTTCGAGTACCTATAACAAATTAGCATGGCATTTGATGTGCCTTATGACGTGGCATGGTGGCTAGTGGCTTTAGATATATTTGTTTTTTAAATAATTTCGGCTACGATAAAGACGTGGCGTGGAATAGTCGGCATCATTTATAGAGAGAAAAGTGTAGCATTGTGCATGTGCATGTGTTGCCTCCCTCTCGCGCCAAACAGAAACTATTCAGAGTTTCTATGTGCAGGGGTAAGAGTGGACGTACGGCACATTGAGAGCTTAAAATCAAAGTGTAATGGATTATGTGAATGATTGTCGGATGTAAGTATCAGCTGGCGATCAGAGCACCTGCGAAAATGCACATTCATGATCTTATATCAAGTGGATCAGCGCCGTACAAGCCACGAATGCGATGCGAAAGTTGTGATTGTATTGATCTAATGTTGCTATACTTTGAGCGTTCCTTCGTGAAGTTATTTGTATTGTGTACCTTCCTACTGTTATTCAATCAATAAATGAATTAGTAATGCGTATGGAATGTGTTTAAAGGTTTTATATATTTCATTTATACTTATTCTTTGTTGATCAATTTTAAATCTTAAAATAAATATTTATATCTGATATAAATTTGTGAATTCTTTTAAGAAATATATTTTTTTGTGTGCGCTGCGATAACTATTGATGATACATAAAATAATATGATACATATTTGTAGACACTTATAAATATATAGCTAGCTACATATCTAAATATTGTAGTTCTTTCTGTAAGTCACAATAACCACTTTTTGTTCAAGTTAGTCAATCAAAACACGGATAGAATTAGAAAGACGATGACATTCTTGTTATGATATAAATCCTTATTCAACTAAATAGTTTCATAATCAAGGTTGATTATGAACAAGTAAATTCCAGATCGCGGAGCCAGCGCTGCCAGTTGCAGTTTGTGATATTATTGGTAGTCTAAGTTTTATAAATTATCTGGTATACAAAACGTTAAAGGTGACCTCCTTCATGGAGTCTATTCACCTGCGAAACAAAATAGTTTTTGCTGATATAATTTCGAAAGGCGCTAGGTGTTAATAAAAATCGTTTGCTTAAAAAATGCTTCAAATCATATAAACTACCGAGCTGGATGCCAAATTTCAACTTTGTTGGTCATCTATATCATAGTAGGTTAGGTTTTTGTTCTATATGTCAGTCAGTGATAAAAAATGCCGATTTTTAGACGTTAATATCTCAAAGACCGTTTGAGCTGTATTTATGAAATTTGGGTTCTAGTTAATCTAAGGGGTTACGTATAATAAATCAAAACTTCATGTGTTTATGTTAAATAGATTTAAAGTTACAAAGAAGTCAAAAGTGGCTTCAAATGATTCGTATAACACCCGGCTATTGCTGCCAGTTCCTTTTTCTTGGCTTGAACTTGGCTTCACACGCTACCGCGTATCTAGATAATGAATATCTTTTCAATAAGCATTGTTTTTTGCTAAGCAAATAGAACTTTACTAACAATGAAAGATCACTCGGTAAAAGTGACCGAGATTTGTAGTAAGATTTCTTTAACCTATATTTTTATAATTATCTTTGTAAGTATTTACATGTCTGTGAGAGAACGAATGGTGGAATTTATGTTCTTACGCTCTCAAAACGTTTTTAGGTCAAAAAAATCCTTAGGTAACAGCCTATAGTGATTTTTGATCATTTACACACTTCTATTAAATATTGATTTTTTCTTCAGTTCTTAGTTTAGTTAAAGCAAACTGTCCCTTTTTTACAAGATATAACAGTTCTGAAACAATTCGAGACTGAATGCCAAGTGCATTTTTAAATGTTTCTTATCCTTATGAATTACTTTTCAATAGAAATAATTGGCACAGTGACGTGTGATGCACTAATGTACAGCGTGTTACATTGTAGGATGGTTATGTCTATAAAAAACTGCCAAAAGAAAAATCGGGAGTTTCATTGTCATTAAAAAACGATTTCTCGTCTACTTTTTATCCCGATATTCCAACGGGATCGGGACATACGCGGGTGAAACCGCGGGGTGCTGCTAGTATATAATATATAAAAAATTTAGCCTCCCTAAGGCTAACAAAAATATATTTAGGTATTTACGTAACATTTAGCCAGATGCAACTTTTCTACTTCGGTTCGATTATAATTTTTGTGTCCGTACATTGACGTTGCACGTAACGTATTTGTGACCTGTGTTCTAGAACAATAACCAGTCTTACCATGTTAAATGGTTCGTAGATCAGGGCCACGTCAGGATAGTTTTTTTTTTACAATAGGTAGGCTGTACAATATATTAATTCTATGTGAGAGACTGGCTTCTGTACTAGGAGACTTGTATGACAGATTACCAGTCTCTTAATATTCGGACCTGGTGGAAAATTGTAGTCGGTGATTCTCTAAACACTCTGTCATTATTTCAATTTATTACACACTAATTTGTCGATAATGGTGTCAATCGGAGTAATTTTTAAAAGAAACTGAACGAGAAGACTAAAAAAGATGAAAATTATTAAAATCAGGAAACAATTTAAATTCAGTAGTTTAAACCATTTATCGCGTATATGAGCTAAAGTTATGAATATAATTAAACTATTTTATTTAGTGAATTTCTTCAGATACATTTTTTTTCTCCAGAATAATAAACAATACAACTTTAGAATAGAAATTTGAATAAAACAAAATAATATTTAAAAAACAAAGTTCATAAAATACCAAAACATTATTTATTAATTAATTTATGAGATTAGTTTTGTATTGATAAATTTTCTTTTTAGTTATAAATAATTCAGTACATTAGTAAAAGTTACCGATAAATCCAAAAAACATCTTAATTCATATTAAATATACATCATGTAAATTGGCTCAGTTCTCGCTTGCACGTGGGGGTGACCCTCGTCTCTGTCTGGCAAGATGTTCGAACTGACAAAAGTGTCTGGCTACTTAGGAAACATCTTTTAATTTATTAGTTACCCCAGTAACAGTAAACATTCCGTTTTTATAGTACGACGAAAGTATAATTACAATATTTTAAACTTTAAGGACGGGGGATTGCCACCATACTAAAAGTACCTGGTAATGCATGACGTGATTTCTAATATTATCCCGCAGATAATATAAAAGAAAAACACGCTTTATACTTTGCCGAAAGTAGGTACATATAAATGTTGTGCCCCTTTGCTGCTAGTAATTGCCAAAGCAACCATGGTCCCGACTTCATACCCGTCGACCTCTTCGCTTCTGTTGGGCACATGAGCAAACAAACATTTCGATGACGGCTCTTGGACTACATGTATTTGTAGCTAAGATTTACACCAACCTTCTGGTGGCAAAAAATAATATTAGTAATTTTTTCATGTATTATCTACACTGATTACTCTTTTGATTCTTTTTTTTATCTTTTTGATTATATGGATAACAAGCAATTCAATAGCGTTTCTAAGTACTACTTTTTACTATATAGTTGTTATTTATACATTACGAGCGTAGCATGTTATAGTACCAGGCTATCATAAACCGAAGGATATCGATATGTTTAGGTCCACCGTATACGGGCTGTGCTTGTAGCTGTACTCACACGAGTACATGTCTATGTGTATTGTTGACACTCACACTTCCACTCCCAAAAAAAAACGAGAGCGCTCTGCAACATTGGATTTGGTGTTAATTAAAAGATTCGTTCTTAAAGTGCATAACGGCGAGATCCATTGCCTCTGAGAGAATGGATTAACATGTAAAAGAGTAATGGGACAAGCTATCTGCCAAGCATTTATGGCATCGGTCTTGGAGGATTAACCAGCGTGTTTGTTAGAATTTTTCAGGTTTACTCTTCTGTCCCGTGGACCGGATAAAAAATACTGGAAGACTGACATCTAAAATTTTGTGAAGACCACCCAAACGAACCGGTAAGGATACTTGGAGCCTGGCTAGGTCGTTCAAAGCCAAATTTAAAATTTTACTAACTGTGTTTTGAATAATTTTGTAAATTTTTCCTAAAGTGTTTCCCAAAGTATTTAAAAAAATATAACATTCGAAATGCAAACATTTATGAGCGGCCAGGAGCGCAGAACTTTTGAAAACACAGTAACTACAGTTATACAGTAATTGGAGATACTGTGTTTTCATTTACGACGGCAGTATAGATGTGTGTGTGTATGTATATGCAAATACATTGTGAAGTTATGTTTTCACTTCTGACGTGCAGTCCTACGACTGACTGTTTTTTATTGTATTATATAACAAGAAATTAAGGATTTAAATTATTTAATTGTGCTGAATGACCTTGCTTCTCACCAAATTTTATAATTCTAAAACAATAGGTCTAGGTAAAAAGTGTTAAAAATGGTTAAAATATTAAGCTTAAATGGTCTTATTCTTTGATTGCGTTGACTTAAAAGCTTGGCTTTTTACAGCTTCAATTGATCGCAGACAAAAGCTTCCCCGCCTTCCTGAGAAAAAGATCTTGACACACTGACAGACAGAGGGACAACAAAGTGATGCTATAAGGGTTCCCTATTTCCTTTTGGGGTACGGAACCCTAAAAATAGTATAAAATTATACGATTTGGTGATTACGTTGTCTGAATATTGAAGGTTTTCAAATATAGGTAAGTATGTAAGTTACATTTATAACAACAACTTAGAAAACATAACAACTTAGGAAACATTTAATGTTTCCTAAGTTGCGATGATCGAAGCCCATGAGTAAGGGTACGAAAAGACAAAAACGGAGTATAGTAAAAGCCGAATGGACATTAATTTTAAGTAATGTACTAATAAAATTTACTGAATATTGTTAAAAATATCTGGTAAAAGTTAGTAAAAATATCTGGTTTTTTAAAAGAGTGGCCATGAGTTAATTTGTTTGCCCGATTTTTTCTCACAAGGCTCAACCATTTGGAAACGGGCGGTTATAGATCGACACAGGCAGATATGATATTACGTAATCATTTTTTTTTTATAATTTGACAAAGCAAACTATTGTTGCGGTGACTCTGTGTGTTGATTTATAATTTATGTTATTGCTATTAATTTATTTTTGTTTAGTTATTATTAACGAGCTCTAGTGTTATCTTTTCCAGGTGCTGTCGTTGGATCAAGTTATCGCTAAGCTGCACAAACCTGGATAGTGGATATCCAGTAAGATTACGTATGTTCGTATACTTCTCAGATGCTTTAAGCCTTTACGACTCATCACTATGCTTCCGTATTTAAAACAATTTAGACAACAAAACTAAACGCAAGCTGAGTTCAGCTTGAATCTAATTTGAAAACACGATACAAAAATTTTGTGAACGAAACTACAGCGCGATCTACGAGTACTTCGACGTCGAATCTATTTCGTCGTAAAATAATATAGCACTGCCCAAGTACTCTAGACGATAGCTTCATTATATATTAATGATATTGACATTTTGATTTTAAATTAAATGCAGGATTTTTATATTTACTTGATATCAAGTAAAAGTAAATATAAAAAGCCTGCATTTAATTTAAGAAGAAAAAAGAACGAGAGAATAAATTAATAATATTATTGATTTATTCTCTCGTTCTTTTCGAAAATGTAAACAAACATTTGAATTTAAAATGTATCCAAGTCGCACATTGAATCTCCTGTAACTCATGGTTCCTTAGTGATTGCAGCTGGTGCAACTTACTATAACCACTCATATGTCAGTTATGACTATAGCCCTCGGGCCCAGGAACATGTTTTTTTATTATTACCTGCAAGCTAAAACTTAGCCGACCTATTCGTATTACTGAGTCGGATAAGTTTTTCAAATGCCAAATCTGAAATAGGCAGCATTTTTACTCCACCGCCCTGCAATCACGTCAATTTAACGGTAGTATGATTTTTATTGCCTACCAATAAATTTTAATTCTAATTACAAGATAATAACTTGTATTGTATGTTGTTATAAGATAATAACTTGTTGTGTTATATTTACTTGATATTATTAATTTATTCTCACGTTGTTTTCGAAAATGTAAACAAACATATTTGAATTTAAAATGTATCCAAGTCGCACATTGAATCTCCTGTAACTCATGATCCCTTAGTCATTGCAGCTGGTGCAACTTATTATACTGCTCATATAATTGTATGTCAGTTATGTTAAGACTATTTTGTTTACTAAAGTAATTAAATTAAGTAAGTTTCATAATTTTATCACTGACTCATTCACTTACCGATCATCAATCCAAAACTCTAAGGTCCTTCTAGCAGACACAAGCTTCAAATTTTAAAAATAGTTAGTTCAGTAAACAGTAAACATTTCAGTCCTATTTTTTAGATACGTAACTTAAACTGGATAAGCAACTTTTTAATCCTACACAATTGATATGTAATTACCAAGTAATTTTGCAACACTTACGTCACCAAAATAGACAGGTAACTAGTGGGTATAGGCAGGTACAGTAAATACAAAACGAAATGAGAGCCCATCATAAACACAACATGTAAAAATATGCGAGTCAAAAAGTGGTGAGATAATTGTTGCCTATGAATGAGTATGGAGCTGCAATATATAGCTAGCTGCTTATAACTTGGGGGTTACCTATAAACATATTGTACTTGTTACCCGCACCTGTACCAGAACATCATAACTACGATGGAGACTAAATGGAATATATGTGTTCTCGAAATATACATGACACATTATATGTATTGTATGTTTATTTTGAGTAGAGCATCAGCCAAGTCTCTCTCTCTTACAAGGCGTGAGTGCACTGCGCGACGGCGCAGTTCTATATTTGGTCCCTATATCACCAGCACTCCAGTACTGTAGAAGAGGTGCCTTTAACTTAAAAAAGTGCAACTACCTTTCTAGCAAAAATACAATTTAGACTCGTAGTTTTCTATTACAATAATATAATGATGTACAGCGCATTGCACTGCTGTACTTGTATTGTTTGGTTCAAAGCTATTCATAAATTAAACCAGATGATAATAATAATAGCTTTTATTTAGTTGAATTGTATTCCAAACAATAGAGATTGCATAGATTAGGGTACTGTTTCCTTTAGCCACATACCATGGAATAACGCACATCACTTGTCTAATGCGTTTTATTCTAAAGAAATGGTTTGGGCAAGGTTTTGCTTAGCTATTTGTCTTAATTAGTATAGCCGTTATTTCTTCACACAACACTGACAATTACTACGATTTTATAGGAGCGTATATCATTTGGTTGGCACCTATTACCGCCAGTTTAAGCTATGATCAGATTGATATGCAAAAATTATGTACATGTTTAATTACTAGCGTTACTTATTTATTTCTTTCAAATAGTAGAACTATTTATGGTTTTTTAGGACAAATATACAGCAACTAAAAAAAATTACTAAAAGTTTTTAAAAACAAATTTATAAAACTAAAAGTTTGTAAAAAGTTTCTAAAAGACCGGCAATATACGATATACCTACATATTTACATTATGTTTGGATTGTATCTCACTTGGTGTTCAATAAAGAGATAAATAAATATTAAATTGAAAATCAGCAAAAGGGTCAAGTCACTATTACCGACACATTGTATGGGGTTTGTTCCTATTACCGACCCTACATCAATGAAAGAGTCCTAGTTAAAGAAAAATGCTTATTTGAGTTTAATTATACTAACATAAAATGCAATTCGAAAATACTTCGGTAAATAAACGCGTTGCGTCGCGCTGCCATCACTTCATTTTACGTATTAATTAAATTTTGTGGGTTCTTATTGATAACCAGCTGCCGCTTTTGTAAGATTTTCTTTATATAGTCACTTAAAGGGTGCCTGTAACACTGGTAGTCAGTAACTGTCAACTCAAATTTTACAACAAAAATCAAAAAAGTACTTTTTAAGTTTTTTATTATCATCTCATACGAAAAAATTGATGGAAACTTACCTTTCTGTTTACTGTTTAATCAAAATATGTAATTTTACAGTTAATTGCAAAAGCAAAAAAGAAGCCTCATGTTCAAATGCCCACGTGCTGGAAACAGTTTTTTCAAAAAGAAACAGCGCTCCTTCTTTTCGTGGAACGTCTACTTTTAGATGGTGTAAGAGAAAGATAAACATTATTAAGTAAAAAAAATGAACACAAATGCGAAAAGCTGAAAAAACTTGATTTAAAAATAGTTATTTCTCAATCATTGTCTAAATATTATGACTACCTATTTATTAAAATTTGCATTTCAAATCCTTAAAATATGAAGTTATATTTAATACTAGCTGCTGTTGTAGTCTGTTAATGCGATGGCTCGGGCATGGTATATCGAGAAATAGGATTACCTAAAATATCAACATTAGTAAAATAAGACGGTGAAAAATTTATCACTTGCACGCTCTATCGGCGTGCGCTGGGCAAACGGTTCCAATTAAACGAAGATTATGTACAACAATAATATTAATCTTTATTAGATCTACAATAAAGTCCGTGGCACCATATATCTAACTCTTATGTATAAGACAGAAACAATAACGATTTTTTTATTAAAAGAAAAATAAAAGTTAGAAAGTAATGTTTAGGTGAATTTATAACGTACATTATATGCGTGTGTATAAAAATAAAGAGTTTCATCACCACAGAAATTTTGTAAATAAATTAGCTTTTTACTGCATTTAATTTGAGCGTATAGATGAGGAGATAACTTGACATAACTAAAAACGCAATACAAACGACAGTCACTTTTTTGACGTGATTATTTAAATTGATGTAACTTTTTTATTTGTGAACCGATTGAAATAAAACAAACACAAAATGTTAAGTGAAGTTTATCACAATACATTAGTGAAAACCGCATTCAAATTTAAGAGGTTACTGAGATTAGAGCGCACAAACGCACAGACAAACAGATAAACAGACAAAAATTCTAAGAACTATTGTTTTGAGTTCTGTTACTTTAAAAAGGGGGTCTCTTTATTAGTTTTTCTTCAATATCTATATTATACAGATATCGATACCTGTTACAATTTTATAACCTATATGTATAGATAAGTAATTAGAAATCATTGAAATTTCGTTTAAAAAAAAAAACCATGCGAATATTGAAATAAGTTAATTTTCCACCCAATAAATCTTAGTTCTGAAATAGTTTCAGCTTACTACCATATTTCTTACATAAAAACTTTCCTACCCAGACCCCCGAAGTATGACCTAGAAACGTAACTCATTGCGTCCATAGATGTGTTGCCAAAGAAGAATCTGAACATTATATTTTTTTAAATATAAGAAACTCGGCTCCGTCTTACGAATTTTCGATCAGGCTACGTGTCCTGACGCTAGTTTAACATTTTTTACGACGTAGTCATGTCAACATTTTATCAAATCAAATTAATTTTAAAATCCTTATTTTAGAAAAATATTTTTTTAGATGTACTTGAATAAATGAATAATCTACATTCATGTCTTGGTTTTTTGGCATGACTTGTGAGTTCCAAGTACTTTGGTAAAACGTTCACTTTTTCTTAATGAAGATATCGAGAACAAACCACTCCATAAATTTATATCAGACATCAAGAACAAACCACAAGTAAGGGAAGCTCACACAATGTACACCTGCTTATTGCACCCCTGTACAACCTCCCTACCTCGGTAGGTAAGGTGACAGAACTAGATGATGCGGACATCATAACACACAAAGAGATTTCACTGTCTAGTACTTGTGAAGCACGTGGTGGTTCAGGCTCTCTTTCTATAAATAGGTAAGACGTATACGAGGATCTGTGGGTCGTTACTACAAGAACTATTGTATAACAGAAAAGTAATGAACAGTGAATAAATTTTTCACCTTACGCCCACGTGACGGCAGTGAAACGGCCAGTCCACATATTTTGACTAAGGTGTGGAGTTTGTGAAATTATTGCTTGATTTACAAGCTTGGCTCTACATGCGATCTGATAACTTTTTGACGTCTCGTCTCTGCAACATTTTACATGAAAATGGTTTTGGTGGGATATTTTCTTGAATTGAGCTAAAGCGCTCTGTTACATATTGAGAAAAATGACATGTTGCAGGCCGCTACGCAGAGCTTTATTCCAATCAAATCGTGCTACGGAATTCCGATCGTAGATACTACGCACGTAGCATTAAGCTACGTGTGGGCTACAAGCATCAACATCTCAAACTTTTGTTCAACCAAAGTTATACCTACTTGTAGTTTTAACTTAACAAATAATTGACAGATGAACTCTAGCCAGAATAAGCGTCGAACATGCAGACGCTGACGGCATTATCACATTTCACCATTTACAATTTCAATAATACAATGGATAACTTTTTAATCCATTGGCTAACTATTAATAATTTGCATATTAACCTTGACAAATCTATGTATATCTAATACCTTTAAACGAGCAATTCTTGTACATATATATATATATATTTTTATGTATATATATAATCTGAATCTAGGAAACGGCTCCAACGATGTTGATGAAATTTTGTATACAGATACAGTTTAGCATTTTAAGTTCAACTGCATAGTTGTATTTCCTGTAAAAATGCAATTTTACAAAAAAAAAAAACCATTTTACAAAAAGCTACCGAGCCAAGCTCGGTCTCCCAGGTACTTCAATTTAATCAGTCTTATAACAATGAATACAATTTCAAACTAAATATTCCAAAAATCAAAGAAGTGATACATATTAAGTTCTTAGGCGTAACTATAGACGCAAATTTAAACTAGAAAATGCAAGTAGAAAATACATCAAACAAAATAAATAAATTGTGTATGCACCGAGGCCGATAATAACATTACTAATATTGAAACAGCTGTAATGTCTTACTGTGCGTATGTTGAGTCAGTGCTGCGCTATGGCTCAATAATATGAGGCAACAGTACTGAAGTAATTAGAGCATTCGTTTCACAAAAAAAAGTGTATCAGGGCAATATGTGGACTACAAATGGACGAATCGTGTCAATTATCCTTTAAAAACCTTGTCTTGTTACCGTTACCTTCATTATATACGAGTGTATACGAAACTTTTATGTTTGTTAGAAAACACCTTGATTTATTTACTACAGCAAATTATATAAATCCACGCAACAGGAGAGACCTCCGTGGGAGAGACCTACATAGATTAGTATTATGTAACATTCCTCGATGAACAAAATACAACAAAAACTGAATAGCTACATGCATTCGCGTTTATAATAAGATACCCAATCATTTCAAATCATATTACATTAAAGACTCTTTAAAGTTAAATTGCATGAATGGTTAGTCGATAATAGCTTTTATAGTATTAAGGCGTTTCTTCAGAAAAAGTAGACTTATGTCTAAAAAAGTCGCATTCTAGTACATATTAGCTAACATGTGCTCTAAAAACACACGTAATACCTTTGTATACTATGCTTAACGCAAATAAATATATTGTTATTCTCTTTATTAATATACATGTAACATATACATGCATACATTTAAACACATTTTTGTAAAAAAAAATATATTTAAAGATGTAAAACAGTTGTATCTCACCGATATCGGGTACATCTAAGTATGCCAAAGGAGTAGGTTAGGATTGGTATGACCTAATAATTATAGGCCCGCACCTTATTACCACCTGACATCTTTTGTCAGGTGGTAATGAGGTGCCCTTTAATACTTTTTCAGGCGGCCAAAGAAGCGTTCCTGTAACGATTGCTTTATAGACAATTCACTTAAACCTAACGCCTGTGACAAACTTGATAGATACTTGTAAGTTTCGTTCGCGAAAAGGCATCGGCGTGTTTAGAATCTGAGAGTTCCATCCCTTCAGATTTCACAATCTTTACTCATTTTACATGCATGACTGCACATTTATCCACGCCAAATTCGATCCTGATACCTTTACTAAATAAAGGTTTCAGTTACCTCTAGTAATCTTTTCAATTGGAAATTGCTGCAGGTAAAAAGTTTCAAATCACCCATGAAAAGGAGGTGAGATATAACAGGTTATATCTCACCTCCTTTTCACCGCAGGACCTCTTCTCCGCAAACGATAGCCTAGTCCTCTGAACCGTTCAATATAGTGCTGAGAGGATTCAAAGCTAAGCAGAACCACAAGGGACTCAAACTATCACTATGAAATATACCCCGCATGATCTTTATTTACTCACCGTCACTCTGAGATTGTCGACATCCTGGATAGCAAAGAACCGTTCTCCATTATTGTATACATGCCTCCAATAAAGTGCATAGAGTTGTATCAATCTTGTACAACTTCATCACCCTCAGAAGCCACGTATGCGAAATAGAGTCATTGGCTTTTTTATAATCTGTTCAACATGTTGCAAGATCTTTTCGGTTACGGCGAACTTGTTGGTTAATAGTCGTGTCAATAATAAAGAGCTCTTTAGTGCCACGCTACTACATACTTTTGAGACTAAGACTTAACAGAGATAATCTGACATTGATGATGAAATAGCATTGCTATTGTATAAAAATATTTATAAATTTATTAAAATACTATTAAATTAATAGATGCGGCGGGAGACTTTGATTTATAATATGTAGTGATTTGGTAGATTTATCATATTGATTGTGTGATTTTTCTCCTAAGAAAAGGTTGTATCTAAGGCGCTTGACTAACTCAATATTTTTGATGAAGCTTTTTTTGCTTTAGAAGGCAATAGCTTTATTTTATTATTTACTTTTCTTATTTACCTGATTGTAGTAACGATAGAGAGACAACGACGCGCATGTGTCATCATCGTAAAATACGAATCAATAACTAGTGTTTCACATCTGAATAACCAGGACATCATGATCATTTAAGAGTAATTCCTTTCTCACTGTTTTATACATTCTACATGAACGTAGATATTTATTGATCCGATGCAATCGTTCGTACTACTGTAAGGACTGTACGAAACTATTTTAGCGCTATTTTAATTTACATGAAGGTAATGAGAGTTTTTACTTCCCCGGTGTAAAGTTAGCTGCAAGGAAGCCGCGCCGGTGTACTCATTAAGTATAGAAAAGTGGTCATCGTCTGAGATATGCCTTGAAATGCATAATCCTTTGCAAGTAACTTGATGTTTCATTTTACAATTTGATATGTTACATTCGAATGCGGCGGCGGAGGTCGCGGGTTCACTGCCCGCTCAGTGGAAATGTTTGTATGGATAAATATTTTCTTCGCCTTGGCCTGGGTGTTTTCTTGTAAAATATGTGTGTACCTATATTATGATCCTAAGGTATTTTAGAAGTCACAGTTCAAGTCTTGCTTAGTCTGGGTCTAGATAGCGCTGTGTAATATGTCCCACAATGTTACTATTACACTTTAGCATCATCGTCGTCGTCATCATCAGCCTATCACCGTTCATACTTAAGCATGACATAAAGAAATTTAATAGAATACTACTATACATAAAATATATGATGTCATTTGTTATCTACTAAAAAAAGGCAAATATGAATATTAAATCTTTAATCACAAACTTAAAGCTCTCAGCAAATATCTGATATATTTACGGTTTCTATTGTCTTTTGTTTTTATTCTTCGATATTTTGTATGAAAACTGTTTCTGTACTAACGTAATAAAGCTCAAGAGTAATTTTGTTTTAATTTGTTTAAACGGGCTAATCTCTGGAACTACAAGTGGTATTCGAAAAAATATTATTGTATTGATTATTCATTCGTTGAGGAAAGTTATAGGCCATGTAACGGCACGCAGCGCAACGACTCTTATGTTCGGAGGAGAGGCAATTTACTACGATATGACTACTGCGATTGCTGACATTTCGCTTAAGGTAACAAATGCTGCTGTCAACATTCAGATTGCTTCGTAAGACATTCATTTATCAAAGTTGAAATCACCATAAGATTGTTCTTAGTTTAAGGACACATTTGTCACGTCAATGGCGATAAGCTATCACGCGATGCTTAAATCTATTTTCATGGTAGGGAGTCAAAGCTAGTATGTTGACAATAAAATCCTCCGCTCGCTTCTCGTGTTGTGTTCGAACAGTGATACTACTAAACACACATCACTCACTATTCTACGGTTTTCATCAGTCATGGTATCACATTATATTAGTATTTTTGTGTAACGAAAAGGATAAGAGAAAGTCCGCTACCTTCGCTTATCTTTTGCGTTATGCTATCTGTTGCGAAACTTGGCTATTTATAGCCTCAAATAGCGCATGCGTACCTCAAATCCCCACCTCTTCGGTTAGTGAATGAATGGAACGGTAAAATATGATAATATTATGATTTATTTCTTTTTGACGACCCTCTCAACGACTTTGGTGATAGAGAGCAGCGTTTTAAATCACATTCTTCTTTAAATAAATTCGTCAGAACAACGAAGATTTGCCACTTAGTTTGGGTTGGTCTCTCGTCGCTGGACTCGGTAGGTGGCGCTACAACGGGATTCTATAAAATATATTTTTTTATTTTTTAACCAAAGTGTTAGCGTATTTTTTTTTAAATATTTTAGTACATTTGTTTTATAAAAAGAGTGTATGCAATTGCGCCTACAACTTTATTTTTCCAAAATATTAAATCTTTAAATACAAACTTAAAGCTCTCAGCAAATATCTGATACATTTATGGTTTCTATTGTCTTTTGTTTCTATTCTTTCCAATATTGCTTCAGTCTACAAGGTGTGTCAGTCACCGAATTAAAATCATTATTCACACTAACCAGAAACTTGTACTTTTTACTTAGTTTATCTTTGCTATTAGTAAATTAAGTTCCTGTTGTGATGAATTTATTAAAAAAACTACAATGTTTAATTTATCTACATTGGCATTCATGTTTTTATCTACATTAACCGTAATTAACCGAATTAAGCTACGATGGAGATTGGTGCATCAACAAACTTTCCCTCTCTTGCAAACCGCGAGTGCATAGAGCTGCGCGAAGGCGCAGTTCTATATTCATTTCCTATGTCACCAGCAGTCCAGGTCTGTAAAAGACGTGCCTTGTATAGCTCTATTTACCCACAAGGATCTATCTAATAACTTTAAGCGAGCAATTCTTGTATAGTAACCTATAATATTATATAAAAAAATGTTTCTAGTAAATACCCACAAAAATCACACCATTACACAACTGTTTATGACACAATATTACGTGCACTTGTATTGTCTCGCACAGTTTCTAATTATTAAGTTAATAATTAACCGCAAACAATAATCGTTTTTTAAATCACATTTTGTCTGTGTCTCTTACCATACTATATTTTCCTGGTACAGCTGCCGCTATCACGGCGTGTTGCGGGTACTCCATATATGCGACCCAGGCTTACGAAAACAATAACAGTTTGATAGACAATAGTCAACAATAGTCACAATAGTTTGATTGAGATAGAAGTTTTTTTTTTTTATTTACATAAAAACGTCTCGATTATTACATATTCAATTTCAAGGCATATTCTACCCGTGACGACACCGACAAAAAAATTGTCAAAAATCGTATAAACCGTTTTTTCTCGATTTACAAGTAAACTTTGCATCTTGTGTGAAAAGTTGTTTCAACATAAAAATTGCGCATAAAGAGAAGAAAAAAATGAGACTTATAATTTTATAAGAATTTTATGAAATAAAGATATTGGACTTTGTCTTTGCTGTGCCTTTCATATTTATTAATTTGTCCACACTTATATTCCTTTAATTCCTCTAAACTTTTATGCCCTATTTTGCCCCTCTCGAGGTCTATTTTCAGAACAAAAAGTAGTCTATGTCCTTCTCCTAGGTTTTCTTCATCTCTATACTTAAATTCATCCAAATTAATTTGACCAATGATTGGACTTACGTACAAACTTTGATCCCCTATTTTGCCACCTTCAAAGTTTATTTTCGCCCCTAAAAGTAGGCTAGAGTGACTTTTTCATTTATAACATTAGTACGCAATTAGAAAAACACTTAGAAAATCAACTCAATGCAACAAGATATTCATGTATTACAACGTTATGCCCTCGGGGGGGAATGGAACACATAGATCGTCTTGAAATAAACGTTTGAAGAATAAGAGTTAGAAATAACAAGTACCTAACGCCAGCAATGTGCGGTAAAGATAAGTTTAGATAGATTTTATAACATGTGCAACTATCATTTTCTATTAAAAGAAACAAAAATGTTTAAGAGACATGATTGATAAGTTAGAGGAGCAGAAAGCCACATTAAAACCTTTTGAGGCCGTTATTTTCATTAATAGATAGACGCTCGTTTGTGTGAGTACATAAACTGTTCTGGAATATTTCTACCGCACACTACTTAAACATAGTTTCTGTTATTACAAATATTGAAAAAGTTTCTTCGAATTTTCTTTTTTCTTTATGGTATAGGGGGCAACCGAGCAGACGGGTTACCTGGTGGTAAATGACTACCGCCGCCCATGGGCACCTGCAACTCGAGAGTCACAAGTGCGTTGCCGCCCTTTAAGGTGGGAGTAGGAAAAAAAGGGGGAGGGGGGAAGAGTGGGAAGAGGGGGGAGAGGGGAAGGACGGGAATAAGGGAGAGGGAAGGGTTAGGGCCTCCGGTAACCTCACTCACGCGGCGAAATGCAATGCAATTGCATTGCTTTTGCATTGCTTCACGGCCGGTTTTCTTTGAGGCCGTGGTAACGAGCGGAGTCGAGCCGGTCCATACGTGCCGAAGCATGGCTCTCCCACATAATTTTTTTTGAAATTATTATTTATTATATATATTCAAGAGATTTTTCCAAAGTTTAATTACATTTAATTATAATATACTAGCAACATGCCCCGGCTTTGCACGGGTAGCACAGACATATTTAACAATCATCATCATATTTCAATACAAAAAATTTAACAAATTATGTACCTAAACCTTCCTCATGAATCACTCTATCTATTAATGAAAACTGCATGAAAATTCGTTTAGTAGTTTTTCAGTTTATCGCAAACAGACAGACAGACGCGGCGAGTTACTTTGTTTTATAATATGAAGTGATATGTGCAATTTTATTCGATTACTTGTTACCATCTTGTAGGTAGTGACATATTGCCGTTGCTGTAGAATTTTTGGTCTGGCTTGGGATTTTTGATCAAAAAACTGTTGGTAACACAACAAGCAGGTTTGACAGTCCTCTAACACTACCCAAAGAATTCTGAAGAGACTGAAGCAGGGGAAAATCTGAGTGTACAAAGTCAGGACTATAATATATGGTGGATGCATTAACACTACCCAACCAAGCTCTCTAAATTTTTGCTATGTGGCCAAAGATGTGTGTGGTCTGGCGTTATCATGATGAAAGACCACTGCTTTTCTGTTAATCAATTCCGGCCCTTTTTTTAAATGTACGAGGGCGACCACAGCTGGCTTACATCGTTGACATCAAAATGCCGGGACTGAAAACGCTTGAACCAGCTCTGTGCTACTTTTACTGACATTGCTTTAAGTCCGTAAATTTCAGAATTTTTTTTCGCGGTATCAGTCGCATTTTTAAATTTTTTGTAATAAAACTTCAGAACGTATCGAATTTATTCGTTAAATTCACTCATTGTGGTGGACAGAAAAACAACTTTACTGAATAATTGTAGAAAAGTGTTTTTTACTTTTATTTGTCTTTTTCTTAATGTCACATATTTATTGATATTAAAACCAGCATAATACAAACAGTACAAGTTTGACGAATGACGGTGAGTGCCAGGGATTTGCGCGTTCAATTAAATAATAAACTCATTAGCTTTAGATGTGTAGATGCAATTATGCCAATATATTAGGATATTTATTACCTTAGGATGTCGTCTATAACATCAATAGTATAGATTCTATAAATCACAATGCAATGCAGTCAATTTATCTGAAATTTCTGAACATAACATAAATTTTTTTTTAAACACTGAATTTTTTTTTAAATTAAATCATTAACATTATTAGTCATTATATGTTATTATATCATTCCCTCACCGTCAATTGGCCCGTCCTCTAGGTCCCATTGACGGGAGGGAACTGAATTTCCAGTGCACAAGCGGAGCCTTATATCGCGGACGAGATACCGGCATGACCTACTTTTCTATGAAACGTGAATTGGCTATGACTGTTTTGAACTCTTGTCTAAGAATAAATCGTTGTCTTGTCTTAACTATGAATATTGAATTCGAATTGGTATAATTAATTTAAAGCAAAGTTTGCATTAATTTAAGCGTTTTCAAAACCAATACTCTTGTAAGAATCTTATAAACGCACTTTATTAGAGCCGCACTAGTCTTAGAGCATTATTAATGCTTGAATATTTAGGCGAGAGTGTAGGTCATATAGAGTGCTCATTTCTCGGTGTCGTCTTGTTTAGGCATTGTGAAGTAAGATGGCATTGACTAAAGTCATTATACGATAAATTTAAGATCCAAAGCATTATAAGCTGCGGTAGTTAAGAGCATTTTGCTAGTTGGATACGTGCGTGATGTTGGGTGGAGTGACCACTAAAACCTGTAATGAATTTGCTAATTATTTTTAACGTGTTTGTTCTTCCAGAAGTTATTCTGTTTGTTCAACAATGGCTTTGACAAAATAGATGCCGGAAAAAGCAGCTTTTGCAGTTGGTAACCAAAAAGAAGTAGAGTTATTAGGATGTATTATTGCGATGTTCGAGTTAATTTTGTTTATAAGATCTGATCTGATCTTGCTGTATAATTTATATAACTATTTGGTGGGTTTATCCGGTACACAGTGTGATTATTCTCCTAACAAAAGGTTGTGACACGCTTGACTGGCTCAATATTGTTGAGGAAACGTTTTATGAAAGTAATAGAATGTAATAATAAGCTTTATTTTATTATTTACCTGACTGTAGTTACGATGGAGAGACAACAACGCGCATGTCATCGTAAAGCACGAATCAATAGCTAGAATTTCACATCTGAATGACCAGGAAATCATGAATTTTTAAGAGTAGTTCCTTTCTTACTGTTATTAGGGTGCTTTCAACGTAATCATGTTTCTATGTTGTACATAAAAATGTAACTCAATACTCAATATTTATTGTCATTCCAGTTATAGATGGTAAACTTAAAAATATATAATTATCATCGAGGACCCTGTCGGGCACAGCACTGGGTGATTAGGAGAAAATAAGAGAGCTTTATGTTCTAATGATCAGTTCACATTAATATGCACTTGTTTCAAGATCAATAAAATTAATTTAGTTTTTAGTTTTTAGCCGACTTAAAAAAAGGAGGAGGTTTTCAATTCGACTGTTTTTTTTATGTTTGTTACCTCAAAACTTTCGACTGGGTGAACCGATTTTGATGATTCTTTTTTTATTTGAAAGCTGGTGCTTCCCGTGTGGTCCTATATCAATTTGGTCTAGTTCTGACAATGGCATCTATGAGAAAATCATATATAAGTCTTTTATGAAATTTTCTTTTTGTTGACGTCTATTTTTTTTTGAAAGAATTATAATCATACACATTTAGTATTTCACCTAATATAGTGTTATTAATATTTCTTTTGGTGTTATTCATTTTTTGACGTGACAACGTCTTATAAATTGGTTTGCCGGGTGACACTTCAAGAAACTGCGTTACGCTCCGCTCACGTTATGCGCTCACAATGAGAGCGAGTGAGAGGCACGCGTCCCTTCCACTCGGGCATGGTTAGCCCGCCTAAGAGCGAGAGAGACAGACATAAAAAGTGAAGGACAACGTATGTATGTGTAAAGGTAAAAATAAAATTTTGTTAATATGAAATTCAGTGCGAGATTCTTTGTATAAATTAATGTTTTAAATATAATTCTTTGTATAAATAAATGTTTTAAATTGTTACTATTATTTCATCC
Source organism: Euplagia quadripunctaria (assembly GCA_963859945.1). NCBI lineage: Eukaryota > Metazoa > Arthropoda > Insecta > Lepidoptera > Erebidae > Euplagia > Euplagia quadripunctaria. The sequence goes on from OY982559.1 coordinate 488,883, forward strand.
TTCTTCCTACTATACGAATGAATATTCACATTAAAATTATTTTACCACTCAAACTCAAAGTCGTTGTCACGTAAAACTTTCGCCCGTATACCGACTTTACAGGCAACCAATTTTTTATTTTTTGTTTTTTACGTCCTAACACACACCACAGTTCTAACAAGAAGTGGTTTCATTTTAATTAGAGATATTCTCCAAGTACTTCACCTGTGAGCACTTTGATATTTTCGTAACTACTTTTTCACGTGGTTTCCAACTAATGTGGGTTTCTGTAGGGCAGATTAGATTAGATTAGATCTTTGAACTCTTTTAATTCAGTTCCTGTTCTCACTAATTGTTTTAAAAACTACATTTTCAAATTGACTTTTCATGTCTATAATACAACCTCCATGTCTATAATATAATACAAAATTATGTGAGAGAGCCAAGTTTCGGCTCGACCGGAGTGATACCACGGCCTCACAGAAAACCGACAGTAAAACCGATTGCATTGTATGTCGTCACCGAGTGAGTGAGGTTACCGGAGGCCCTATCCGGAGGACTTTGAATGGTATCCCTGACCCGCGCCAGTACTAGAATATCATAACTATGATGGAGATTAAACATCGGTATCTCATTCATACGCAGAGAGGCGACCCCGAAGAGTGTAAAGGAGATATGTGAAATTTGATTGGTGCATCAGCATACTCTCCCTCTCTCACAGCTGCGAGTGCATTGCGCGACCTCGCAGTTCGATATTCGTTCCCTATGTCACCAGCACTCCAGTTCTGTAAAAGAGGTGACTTTAACGGCGTTATTAATCTAGTGCAAATAAGTTTCTAGTAATAAAATAATACATACCTTCGTTTCTGATACAATTTATTGGCATTGGTGTCAATTCTGTTGTATTACTCTCTTGACTATAATTGACTAAATTTTCTTCATACAAGATGTAAACCTTGTTCACTTTGAAACAAGGTCTTATTTCAAATTTAAACAAGTAGGTAACATATGTCGCTATCGAAATAAGCAATTTATTTGTCGACTAAAGTCTGACACGTTAAAATAAACCTTAATACCACGTAGCGAGAGCCGCTATTCATTGAATGCCATCTCTTTTGCTCTGTATTTTTAGTATGCGTCAGTTGGTTCATCAGTGTTAAATATACATATAGGTACGACCATGCAGTCATGCGTTTCTATCACTAGGAATTGATAAGCTAGGAAGAGGTCTCTGTTTTGGGGAAAAATTAGTAAGTACTCTTCTTACTCCGCAAAGTGTATTTCAACCCTGTCTCTAAACGCTAAAGTGTATATTTGCACGCAAATATATAGAGGTTATGGCCTTTAAGCATTAAGTATAAATCGAAATATCCTCGTAGAAATTGCTATCTGGAAGATATTTTCGTAAATTTCCTAAATATTGTGACACAAAAGAGGTGAGTTTTTTTAATCAATTAATCTGCCTAACATGTGCTACCTATATGTTACTAAATCTTATCTGAATAGCTCAAGTTTATGTCATGAAATACAGTTTAAACGAAGTTAAAGGGAGTTATTAAAAAATAAAAAAAGATTATTTTTTAATTTTGGTTCAAATGTTTCAAATTTAACTGGTTTCGTCTAATATAATATTAATTTAGGGACATTATTTAAGACGAAACAAGTCCAAATTTAAATATTTCAAATATTATTTAACGTAAAGAGTTATTTCGTTAGGCGATAAATTTTCTTATTTTCTGAAATGACAAACTACTTCTGATGAAAGACAGAGCATCGTGTTCGTCATTGGGTGGTCTACATTTGGGGTGGATTATTTGTCTGTGTCGGCTTCTGTTCACCGCACCTCTGATGGTCTGTGAGCTTGGTGGCAGACGAGTCCTTTATCAGGTCACTCCCGGTGACCGACGATCTGTTTCTCCAGATTCGCATCGCTTTTACTTACTACATGTTCGAAGTATAACAGAAAGAAGTGATAGTTGACGATATACATTATAGTACGGATAGACGAGTCCTAACATTCAGCTGCGAGAGGGTTGACACATTTATGCGTTTGGTGGTCCACGGTATTCTCAACATTCGCCACCAGCACCATATTTCGAACGCATTACTCCTTTGTCCTCGATCCTCTCTCAGGCTAGTACCACCATAAAGTAAAATAGGGAATTTTAATACTCTGATAAGACGCATTTTTGTGATTGGCAGTAATTTGACTGGCCTGTTGGCCTAGTGGTTTAGTGACCCTGACTGGCATAGGTCGTGGGTTCGATTCCCACCCGAGTCTGGGTGTTCTTTGTGTCCGTTATTTGTATGTTTGTAAAGTCCCCCGCGACACAGGAGTAATTCCTAATGCGGGAGTTGTCTTTTTAAAAATGGAAATGGAAAATGGAAAATTACCATCTTCCGCCATATGTTTTTAAGTCGAGCCAGCGTCTTTAGCCATACCGATTCTTCTACTTAGATTCGGACCTATTACATAAAGAGAAAAATGTCTTATGTTAAGCTTCATTCCAATCTATTCATGCTGCGGAATTCTTATATATCTTATATTTTTATCGCGAACAGACAGACAGACAGTCAGACGCGGCGGGGGACTTTGTTTTATAATATGTAGTGATAAGTATGTAGTCAGTATGATTACTAAGATTCCTAATACTAAGATTGTTTTATATTTAGAAGATTTTATTACCAAACAATTAATTCTATGATTTTGATTACTTACTCGTATAAGAAATGTCACCAATGACTTGGTACTATATTAAAGATGATTACTCTAGTATAACTATGAAGTTTGTTTTATAATTATAAGATTTTACGGCCAAATAGTAGATTTGTGATTATAAGAACTAATCATACGTAATATCGTGTTTTGCGAATGTGATGTTTTACGAATGTGGTCTTTTGAGAATATGATATACAGCGATTAATTGGTTTTTTGTGACTAGTCATCAAATGACGGACCGCAGTCCACGTCGGGACCGCCGACCAATTTTTGTGAGGACCTTAGGCAAACAGTACAATACAAACTTAATCTTCTTTGATTAAGATTCTTTTATAAATTAACTTATATTACTTGAGTACGTAAACACAAATATACGAAAGTTTCTTGTGCTTTGGCTATTGTGTGTGGTACAAGTGTGTGCACCAACTTTACTGCAAGCTTCAGACAGATCAAGGCAAGAAATTATATTTTTCACATGAATATTATTAAAGCCATGGCGCTTTTGTTCTTGATTGTTTCATTGACATTTATAATATACCATAGCACCCTCTTCCGAATAGCCCTGAAATACTTTTTATTTTAATGTGCGGTAGGCTCTTTTTAACTGTTGAGCCTGGGAGAGTTTCGGCAATCTTTGTCAATGAGAACGGACTATACTATACTGAATGTAAATGTAGACCTCTAGAGAAACACTAGATTGAATATAAATCAAACTGCGACATCTAGCGAGGTTTTAGTTAACAACTTAGTACATGTAGTCTATCTGGATATTCGCCGTGTGCGAAGTGCATGGTTATAGTAAAGAGATCGCAGCGCATGCCGTGTCAAAAATTTGCAACAATGCGGGATAGTCTATCAAAGAAAAGTACTTTAAGATTTCCTACAATTTGTTTGTATTTAGAAAAGGGTCAATATTAAGGGTTAATATTTTTTGTAGATGGATAGGAAATAGTTCTATAAGAATTAGAAGCGCTACAAAATTCGCGAGACCGTTTCCTAATTTCATATAACGTAATAGTGCATTCAACTGAACTCTGTACGAATAATCAAAATCCTTTAATCATCCTTACCAAACACCAACGAAAGTATAATCTGAATAGGACCGATAACCTTAAATTGATAACCGTTTGGTTATTTCTTACTCTTTCAGGTGCAAAAAACCGCCGGAAAATTAAGATTTATTTAGGGTCAATGTACTCACATGTATGTTAACATGAATTCGCCATTTCGGTGTTTAAGAGAACCTGTTAGGATTTGTTTTAGCAGGTGGCGTTTTGAGCGAATCGCGATGTGCAACCGTCAGCAGATGCGTCTAGTTGATGAAAGCTACAGAGCCATGAATACAAACATCTCTACGAGGGCTCGTTAGCTCAGTTGGTTAGAGCATCGTGCTAATAACGCGAAGGTCGAGGGTTCGGTCCCCTCACGAGCCAACGTTTTAATGATTTTTTTTGTAATATGGACTACTTTTCCACATAAAAGAATTAAGTAGTTACCGTGTACTTAGATGTAATACCTAGTCTGTTTAGTGACATAGGGTAACTTCGCCTGATTTCGGCCTTTCAAACGATTTCGGTTCTAATAGGTGGCATTTACCATAAAAGGCTGTTTAGTATATCAACAATTAAAATATTTACAGGTGTGACAGATTATATCCTTTATTTTAAAATTTTAGTTCTGTTAAAATTGTTAATAAATATTATTGTTGAAAATGGCGATAAAGCACGTTTTCCGCCACTAACTTCAATTGTCGACCCCTAATTTAGCTAGTTCTAAATTCTATACCTACTTAACAAAATAAGTCTTCCAGAAGAGAATTTAGGTCGTTATCATCTGTTTAACTGAAAATTCTTGTACAAATACAGGGTGTATTTGAAAAAGGAACACTTACTTAAAACACTGAAAGGGTATGACTAGCATGCAGTTGCAATAAAAAAATTGAAAAAAAAAACTATCCGTTTACAAGTTACGACCGTTTGAATTTCCAGGTCTTGTTACCACAGTTTCTCATAAAAGTAGGAAGAACGTGTAGAGGTTAAGATTTTAAATGGTACGTATTTTTAATTTACACAGGTAAAGACCACCCCGGACTGGTGGTCTTTATACGAAAGTACCATTTCAGTGTTGAGCTGAGCAGTCACGACACCCAGTAGACTAGATACGTCGGTAATCACGGAACTCGACCACATCTTAGGGAGCTCCACGACCCCAACCGGTCTGCCACTGCAGTCAGAAATTTGGACAGTCCAATAAAATACTCAAAACTCGAAACTCAAACTTAAAAAATTAAGCTACAATATATTACTATGTGTTCTGCATTTAAAATAATTGTTTGTTTTGATAATGATATATGTAGAATAAATTATTTAATTTACTTTTAAATATCATTTCAATATTTTACCAATTCATTAAATTATTATTGATCAATATTGATAATAAATGATTTATTCTCTGTTCATTGCTAGAATAGATAAGAAATGTTTTAATAATATTTAGTTTGATGTATGTAATTAATAATATATTAATGTAAGTGTTTGTATTAATTACTCTTTGAATATTTCCATGTAAGTAATGTAATTTGTTAGTTTTGGTATTGTTAATCTTTGCTGTGCTCAAACAGGGTCCACAATGACGCGTAATTGTAAGTTCTACCACCTAATTTACATTGTGGAATTGCAAATAAAGAATACTGAATACTGAAAATGCTATCCCAAATGACACTTTCATTTACAAACATAGCTACTATAAAATTTATACTAAAATAAAAAATATGTCAAAGATAAAAACAAAAGAATAAATAATTTTCAATATGCTCTCGTACATAAATACTTATTTCTCTAAATGTTTCCCTCAGTGAAACTGAATTTGCTTTATTAATTAAATCTTCAGATTACAAAATTTATTAATTAACTATTACTAATTATTAATTAACATGACAACGTCATTCAGGTCTAAATACAATCTGAGAATTGCAGCACATATAACTTGTTCGGCCTGCGGTAGGCTATTGTACCAGGATATCATAAAATGAAGGAAGTAAATTTGTTTACGTCCAGGCACGTGGCCTCCGTCGCTGTTGAGATAAGGATGACTTGTGTATTCCGTTTCACTCCGGTCCTCTACGCACAATTCTGATCTGACTTTTGATAATGATATCAGTAGGGTGAAGTACCTCATAATTCCCACTTTAAAAAATAACCACATATCGTTCGTTTCCCAAATTCCCATAGTATCACATTTAAAAGCGCTTGCATACAAAAAATATATAAAATCCAGGAAAATATACTAGAGAGCAATGAATCCGGGTCACATAAAGATACCATATAAAAATCTTTTTAACAAAAATTAAACCGACAAAAAGAACTAAAAAGCGAAAAATAAGCCTTTTAAGTCCCGAGTATTGAGCTTATTTATAAACAATCAAATTTTTACACACTTATTTTGAGTCGGCGGTGAGACTTAAAAGGTTTATTTTTTGCTTTTTAGTTCTTTTCGTCGGTTTAATTTTTATTAAAAAGATTATTATTTCATAATTTTTTTCCATCATCAGCTCAGCTTTCATGATGTGATGATTCCTAAACGCAAATACCTGATTAAGTTATGAAAACTAAACAGAAACACTCTTCGTTCCTACAATTTTCGAGGGTTTCTCTCAATTTTATCAGGATCTCATCATCAGATCCTGATTCCCTTGACATTGGACCACCTTTAAGGTATACCCTATCTAACAAAAAAAGAATAATCGAAATCGGTTCATAAATAACGGAAAGAGGGCTGAACATACATAAAAAAAAAAAATATATATATACGGTCGAATTGAGAACCTCCTTTTTTTTCATTGGTTAAAAATCGCGGAAACTAGTAACGCTGGTTTAGTGAAATAAATTGTGTTTCATGGACAATTGAATTTATTTATTTTATCTTTTGATTTAATTTTTCTGATTTCTTTTTGATTTGGAGGCTTCATTTCTTTTTAAAGAGGTAGGAATTAAATAAAAATCAATTACTGGCAATTAAAATACTATTATGGGCACTACTGCGAAGGACTGTCTTTTTCTTTTGGGCACCGTGGCCTAACATTTGGTAATTGTCATTAAGGATTAAGTTGTTTCATTGAAAAGCAATAACTTACTTAAACCTATAAGCAAGCCAGCCATCGTCCAGCTCAACCATATCAAAGGAAGCTGAACGACCTGACACATACGCCACCATCGGTAACACTTTTAGGTGAGCGTGTCGTACTCAGATCTGCCAGGCAACATTGAAAATTAACTTAATCAGAGACTACACAGTTCTCACATATACAATTCAACATTTTCTAATTTCTTATAAAAAAAAACGTATCAAAATTACAATATCAACACTGTATAGATAGATAATGTCAATGTAGTGTAAAATTAAAAATATCAGTAATAGTAATGAAAAATATCAATAAATAGATAGGTGCATGTCCGAGAAAAACAAGAGGAGCACCTACACATTAACAGTGAGGCTGTGGAGCGGGACTTTTATCTATAATAAGACGGCTGTTTGACAAACTCCATAATGAAATGGAAAATTAATAATTAATACTGTAATTATAATTAAAAAAAACATTTTTAATTTTTTCTTTCACTCAATTCAGTAATAAAGAAAGAGAGTCAAAATAGAATGTGCGTTACCTATATTTGGTACCCTTTCCATAACTCCCTTACATCCAAAACTATCGGCACACACGCCTTATTCTAGAACCGCAGCAACGGCTTTCTTCAAACTGTAATGACATACAGTTATTGACATACGATTTAGTAATATATAGGAAGCAGATATTAGTTATGAAAAAACCTCTACTCATTTGTAAGAATTTTATGAAACAATAGTCTAGAACTACAAATAGCCATTTTCACGAGGAAATTTCAATTTTTACTTAATAAACCCATTGTAGGTATTTTTTAATTGTCAAGAGTAGGAGTCAGTCAGTATAAGTCGGTCGTGAAGCTAGTTTCCTGTTCCAAATACGTAGATCCTATGGAGAAGGGAATAAAGAAAGAGAATAAAGGCCGACACCTTGACATATTTGCGTGCAAATTTACACTCTAGCGTTTAGGGACAGGGTTGAAATACGCTTTGCCGAGTAAAAGTAGTTGTTAGTTTTGCCCTAAACAAAGACCTCTTTGCAGCTTATCAATTCCTAGTGATGGAAACGCGTGATTGCGTTGGAGTCTATAATTTGTGTATGTCACGCTGATCAAATAACTCGTGAACATCGTTGAATATAATAAATTAGCTGCTCTCCGCGGTTTCACCCGCGTAAGTCCCTTTTTAAGTTTTTCTCTTTTTCTTTCATAAAAAACTTCTTGTGACAATAACAAACACAAAAAAAAAGAATTAGCGTAATCGGTCCAGTCGTTCACGCGTGATGCCATGTCCAAGGGAAATGGGGATTAATTTTTATATACGAGTATATATAAATAATAATAGCCGAGAGAGCGAGTTTTGGCAGGGGTAAAACTTATGGGTTCTTTGCGTAAATACTAAGTTTATGGGTCACCACGTCACCGACATGCTAATGTGACGTATTGCACCATCAGCGTCTTTAAAAAAAACAATTATTTTCCCAAAGTTTTTATTTTTCACTTCTGTCTTTTGTTGGTTGCCCATTTTTGAATGATTTTTCTGTCAATTTCAAGCTTAATAAAAAAAATATGCGTAAATCTTTGGAAAAATCCCTATATTCCATAAACATCCTTGATGATAAATACCTATGGTTACATTCATGTCAGCTCTATCTTCTACAAAACATTAGCTTTACCTTGAAATAAGATTTCTGTATAAAAATCACGAAATATCCTAAACTTGTAAGCTTTATACGTCATCGGGTTCCCTTATTCAACGCTAAAAAAATTGGTTGCCTGTAAAGTCGGTATACGGGCGAAAGTTTTACGTGACAACGACTTTGAGTGGTAAAATAATTTTAATGTGAATATTCATTCGTATAGTAGGAAGAAGGATGAAATAATAGTAACAATTTAAAACATTTATTTATACAAAGAATTATATTTAAAACGCGTGCCTCTCACTCGCTCTCATTGTGAGCGCATAACGTGAGCGGAGCGTAACGCAGTTTCTTGAAGTGTCACCCGGCAAACCAATTTATAAGACGTTGTCACGTCAATATGATCACACTTTTTCGTAACACACAATTGGCCAGCAGGTGCGGTGGCGTGGCGAGCACTGTAGGCGCTGAAAGTCTCCACATACACGCCGCTGTTTAGTAACACGCTGCGGATCAAACGGCTTGGAAACTGCGTAAACACAGCGCCGTAAGGTTTCCGCAATGCTATAAAAAGGTTAGTTGCAGATCCGTGTCTACTGTGTTTAACGTGCTCTCCAAGAATGTGTTAAGAATGGCCACATACCCTAGACTGAACTGGCTAATATTACTTAACTTTGTAATGTGTTAAGCTACTCGGGTACCACTTAGTCACGAGCCCCTCGGAGGATGATGTACCTTTCTCGATAACTGGGCTAATCAATACTAAAGAATTTTTCAATTCGAACCAGGAGTTCCTGAAATTAGCGCATTCAACCAAACAAACTAACTCTTCAGCTTTATAATATTAGTATAGATTTTGGATAGTGCCTAAACTCTATGTGCTGTCACTATGGACAGCAGTATAACAAGATCCTTTGAAAGGACCTCCAACGACAGGGATTCGTTAGGGTAAAGCGTTTCAAGATAATGCAATACTATCGAGATATCCCATGTTGTCATATTTTGGATGTGTCGTCGTGAGCGAAAAATATCCTTAATAGTCTCTTGATCTCTTGGTTTTGACCGTTGTGTTCACCTACATAGGGCACACAGAAAGGTCTGCGCTCCTGGCCGCTCATAAATGTTTCAATTTGGAATGTCATATTTTTTTAAAACAAAAGAATCTCAGTCATTGCTTAAAAAATTGGCGGGCAATCGCAATCAATCAACATTTAAAAGTTAGAAAACTTCGTTGCCGCTGGATTCCTCATGAACCAAAACAGATGCGTGTTGATTGGTGTAAAAAAATGTTGTTAAAGTACGATCACGGACGTACACATGCTGTGTATGACATTGTGACAGGAGATGAAACATGGATATATTGTTACATGCCGGAAAGAGAGTAACAGTCTTCTGTATGTTCGAAAGTGACAGCAAACCAACAAAATTGAGGCAGCGGAGAAACGAAGGCAAAAAAATGACTTGGACTTGGCACTTGAAGAACAAAAGACAATTAATGCTGAGTGGAACACCACTATTTGTTTGCCCAGTGTCTTTGAAAAAGTTAGGGAAAAACGTCAAGTTTCGTCGCATCTCTAGGGGTGGTAAGTTATTAGTAGATCATTACATTAATTAAATAAACACATCACATGGATGTAATGTGTTTATTTAATTTATTTTGTATGCCATCAATTTGTTCAGTATAAATTTTAAATTGAGGATTCCATTCCTTATATACACATACTACACGCTCATCCACGGACATACATCACACACACAGAAGGGATACATATTCTTCATTAAACCCATTATTACCTAAGTTTTTTATATTGTCAATGTTAAAATTTAAAACTAGTTTCAAATTAATAAAATTAATTTCTGAATAATACCCATAAACTTACCGAAGAGCCATGATGGGAGGCGCTAGGTGCTGAAATACAGGTTATAAACCTAGCTCAGCAACAGATGCTAATATTAGGAAATATTGTACAAAAACATTGTAAAATAAGTTTGTGTAAACATTAGTATTCTTTTGAATAAATAAAGATTATTATTATTATTATACTACGGACCCGTATCCGTATTCAAGTATAGGTCTAACTAAGGCTCCATATAAAAGTATCAAGGTGGACAAACGCTTAAAATCTTTAGTTATTCGCAATATAAAACCCAACATACGAAGAGCTTTATTTGTAACGGATGTTATTTGCCTATCAAAGATTAATTTACTGTCCTATTGGACACCTAGGTCACGCACCTCGGTAACTCTCTTGACATACTCATTATTCAGTTTGTAAGAATACTCAATATATTTATTCTTCCTTGTAAAAGTAATCACATTGCATTTCTTTGACGTTGAGGTAGAGCATGTTATTTTTACAATAGTTACCTAAATTATTAATATCGTTTTGGAGTTCTTGACAACCTTCAACATTTCTTATTATTTTAAAATTTTTTGTGTCGTCAGCATATAACAATAAGTTAGGTTTATTAAAAATTAAATAGATATCGTTTAAATATATATGAAATAAAAGAGGTCCGAGATGCGATAGCGGACGACTAGCCACAGCCTTTAAAATAATACAAAACACTATAAGTCAACGTTGACAGGCGCCGGCGTTTAGATATGAACGAGCAGCGATTTTTAATTAATAAGTCAAATAATCACCGTATAATTAAAATGGTTAGTCTTGGAACTTTCACTTTAGCAAATTTTCACAACATCTCCTTCGTTTTCTCTATCCCTGGTAATCGCAGGGATGCTGTCATTGTTTTTCCTAGCTTAAATAAACATTTAAGTCTCCGAAAAACATTTCGCAGTGTTCCCGAATATAAAAAGAATATCCGTAAATGTTGCAATGAGAGAGCTACGATAGTTTGTCAGACGCTGATTGTGGCTAGAGCTTATTTGTAATTTTTTTGTAAATTTAAAATTACTTAACTTTGGCTAAACTTAGGTTTGAGAAGCCTACATGTAGCCAAATTCTATGGAGTAGTATCTACGGACTGGAATCCCGTAGCACGAATATATTAAATGAAGCTCCGTGTAGCGACCTACAAAATAAAACACACAATAACAAGAGCGTTTTAGCTCAATCAATTCAAGAGTTTTAAAGAAAATATTATTGATACTGCACAGCCTGGTATGTCTTCTAGCCTGTTGATTGAAACGATCGATAGCCACGTGTTGTTCAGTTAAACCTCTTTATATATCATGACATCCGAATCATTGAGTTCTGTAGGTTTAGGTATTGATTTCCATGGTGAAAGAAATGAAAATACATGCTATCTCTTACTTGTGCACTTGTGCAGTGCTTGTTCTTGATGTCTGAAATGTATTTATGGAGTGGTCTGTTCTCGATGTCTAAATTTACCAAAAGTAAACTTTTCAAAAGTATGTAGAACTTACAAGTCGAGAGGACAACAAAGGCACTTGAATGTAGATTTTTTATTTATTCTTCCATAATTATCATAAAATAATTAATTATTGTTTTAGTTCTTAAATATTTTGGGGTAGCAATGACGAAATGTTACTACGAAAAACGTACAACGAAGTTCTGTTTGTGTATTGCTGTGGTAGACTATTGCTTTTCACTCTGACTTGTGAATATTAATCGCGCTATCTTTGTCATTCGATCTAATAAACCTCTTTTGATTTATGATTCCTTAGCATTGATGCGGGAATGAAGTAGTAGGTACTCTGTGAAATACATAGAACTAAACATTGATAGACCACGCGGCTTCCAAAATCATGAGATTTTATTACCAAAAGTTACCGGTCGCAACAAGTCGTTGAACTCGTTGAGCATGAAGCTGAATTTTGTTCAAGTATTGTTTGCATATACCTAACTAATTTAGTTATGTTACAAGACTATTTACATAAATGTGTGTAGCGCATGTATAATATATTTTCATTTTTATTCATGCATTTAATAAAGTAATTTAGGTTTACGTTTTTAAAATGTATAAAGAGAACAATCACTACCTACTTTTATTATTTTATATTTTTCACGCACTGAGCCTGTCGAGGGGGTGCGGTGAGGTCGCTAATTGTACATTATTTTACGATTATCGTAAAATAATGTACAATTATCGATTTCATTTACATTTTCAATTATAAATATTATTTCCTCAAGATTGTTATTTTGTGACAGATATGCTCAATTTTCTTCATTCTTAATTTTATGACAACTGTATGCACCTTCTAGTATATCATTTCAGAAACTTAATGACTTTTTTGAAATAGTTCTTATATCGGCCATATTAATTCATTCACATTGAGATGACACAAGTTAACAAGCACAAAAAAAAAACAAAAAAATCTTTCACTCAATTCAGTCACAATGAAGGAGAGGAAAATAGAATGTAACAAACACTCCTTACCCTATATTCGTTCCGTTCCTACCTATATTCCAACGTATAATCATTACCTTTTCCATCCCTCTTACTCACGCACCAAACAATTTCGGCACACACCCCTTAGTCTAGCACGGTAGTGATGGTTTCCTTCTAACCGTATTTCATGACATAAACTTGAGTTATTCTCATAAGATTTGGTAACATATAGGAAGCATATATTATACAGATTAATTGATTAAAAAATCTCACCGCCTTTGTGTCACAATTTGTAGGAATTTTACGAAAAAATCTTTCGGAAAGCCATTTTAACGAGGAAATTTCGAATTATACTTAATGCCTAAAGGCTGAACCTCTATATATTTGCGTGCAAATGTACACTTTAGCTTTAAGAGACAGGGTTGAAATACGCTTTGCGGAGCAAGAGTAGTTGCGAAGTTTTCCTCAAAACAAAGACCTCTACGTGACTTATCAATTCCTAGTGATAGAAACGCCTGATTGCATTGTCGTATATATTTTACACGGAATCAACTACCTCGTGAACAACAGATAAATTAGCCTGAAGAAATAGGATTAAAATTTTGTTTTTCTTATAATGCTTTTCCTGATATACCTTTTTACCGCAATTGATTTTTTATTACGTTTTTATAGGGATATTTTTTGACAAATCGCCATATTCCATAATAATATTTAAGTCAGCCCTCGCTATAAATATTAGTACAAATTATCTAGAAATAAGATTTGTGTATTAAAAGTCACGAATTTTCCTATTAATACTAGCTGTGCCCCGCAGTTTCACCCGCGTATTCTTTTAAATAAATTATTGATTATTGATTTATAATACTTCAGTATAGACATTATTTTAGTTAATATTTTGGCCATGGAGACTGTCACAGTTCGTTCGTTCGTCTCAAAGCTCCCCGCAGCTACGCATGCTATATAGCTGTCTACCACCGACTAAGGTCAGGTCAGTTTTCGGGCCCTTTTTTTTCCTACGATATACCCGAGTCCCTTGCAAGACTGGCTTGTGACGAAACACCGTGTGGGTTTAGTCGGTTCCGACATACCACTTCATTGCTAGCCCCGGTGAGACCCGTGGGGGTTTCTACACGATAAAAAAAGGGTTATGCGTCACACGGCTCCAAATAACATGCTTTAAAGGGCAAAGTTTATCTTCATAAAATTGTCTTGATGATGAAGTATTTTTTACTCGTGTGGAGGAACGGGTGTTATGTCCCTCCAACACAAAGGGAGGATTCTATGTGGAAGTCCTATGGGGATCCTATATGTATGTGGAAGTTACCACAGTTCGTACGGATTAAAATGCCATGCCTAATAATGGTAATAAATCACTTATTTTTTTTTTATAAATTTTTGTCACAAAATGCCTTATTGTATTGTGTTTTTAGAAATACAAAGGACCAATATTTTTGTAGAACATTGTATTTACGTATCACTAACCATTACGCCAGCGCACGCGGTTAAAGCAGTTCGGGAGCACTTTTTGTTCCGACTTACTTAACAAAAATCAATATTTAATAATAATAATAATAATCATTAACCAACAAGTTCGTTGTTACCGAAAAGATCTGGCAACATGTTGGATAGATTATGAGAAAGCCTTTGGCTCTGTGCCGCATACGTGGCTCCTGAGGGTGATGGATTTGTACAAGATTGATACAACTCTATGCACTTTCTTGGAGGCATTTATGCAGCAATGGAGAATGGGCCTTTGCTATCCAGGATATCGAAAATCTCAGGGTGACTGCGAGTATATAAAGATCATGCGGTGTATATTTCAGGGTGATAGTTTGAGTCCTTTGTGGTTCTGCATAGCTTTGAACCCTCACAGGACTATGTTGGAGGGTTCAAGACTAGGCTATCGTTTGCGTAGAGGAGGTCAGGTTATATCCAATCTCACTTTCATGAATGATTTGAAACTTTTTGCCTGCAGCAATTTCCAAATGTTAAAATTACTAGAGGTAACTAAAAGCTTTAATGTTACAGGCGTTACGTTTAAATGAATTGACTATGAAGCAGTCGTTACAAAAACGCTTCATTGGCCGCCTGAAAAAATTATTAAAAATTCTTTTGTCAGGTGGTAATAAGGTGCGAGCCTATAATGATTGGGTCATATCAGTCCTAACCTACTCCTTTAGCATACTTAAATGGAATCAGATGGAACTTGCTGCCCCGTATAGAAGAGTCCGTACATTGCTAACCGCGTACCGAATGCACCATCCACGTTCGTCGGTAATGAGAATGTATATCCCGCGGTAATGTGGGGGTCGTGGTTTTTTAAATGCGAGGACTACTGTCCTCGCATTTAAAAAACCACGAAAGGAAGTAATATCTAAGGTTGAATACCTCGTGGTTGTGTAGTCATAACCACGAGGTATGCAATCTTAGATATTACTTCCTCTCTATTAACGTGGAGGTGCATCGGGAATAATTGGGATGTTGTGGCAGTTGACAACGACAGACTCACTCCGTTTGCTCTAGGTAGAGAGAACTGTCGCAAACCTGCAGTACTCAATATTACAGATCGCAGGGATATAGGAAGAGCAAAGAGCTGCATGGACGTTTTTATCGGGCCTTAAATGGGCCCGAATTAGACCTATTATCATCTGTGTCCTGGCTATGTTTCAGTGACCTCTTTGGAGAAACTGAAGGTTTTATCTGTGCAATTACTGATGAAGTTGTTATGCCGAACAACTATCGGAGACATATCCTGAAAGACTGCATCGTCCCGGAGAAAGCCTCAACTTGCTCTTAAATATAACTTTGTGACTGCGGAATTATCGTACTACAGGTATGAGCCTGACCCAGTTCTTGAAAATGGTCGTGCAACTTTGTACTGGGATCATTCTATTATCACTCACAGGACTCTTGTGGCCAATAAGTCTAATATAGTGGTAATAGACCGATTAGAGCGCCGTGCAATGGTTGTTGATATTACCATTCCCCATGACGACAATCTTTTAAGGGCTGAAAAAGTAAAACAAATGAAGTATTTGGATTTGGTCCACGAGGTGTTCGACATGGGGGTGTGGATTGGAGTGGCAATCATTGTGCCAATAGTCATATCAGCCCATGGTTGATTGCGAAGAGCCTCGACCAACACCTTCAGAGGCACACGTTAGGCAGCTGGATTAAGGGCCTGATGCAGAAGGCGGTCCTTCTTGATACGGCATGTATTGTGAGCAGGTTTCTGTCTCTGGAACCCTCACCACTGGTAGCTTGGTCCACAGGGACCAATGGATAATAACCAATGGATAAACAAACAATAATCACGAAACAACTTTAATTACATAATAAGATAAATAATCATATAAAAATGCTAAAAATGACCGTGCCGTGCAGGGTCTACAAAGAACTGTAATATCTACTTCAACAACCCTGTAACATTTTGGTGTGCAATAAACATGGAGTATATGGTTACAGAAACCATTATAAAAATGCAACCATTGCTAAAATTGATTCATAATCCGGATCAGATTAATTTACTAAACAAACTTTCATCAAATGTATTTCATTTACCTCGCGAATATTTTCCCCACACGTATCCTGTTTCTTATGTTTTCCTGGTGTTTTTGTCTGTAGTCCTATAGGTATTGACGTGTTGTGTTGGTTGCTCTTTGTGTCTTCTTTACTTTTGAATACGAAATATAATTTTTCAGTCACAGTTTTAATGGCCAACTCATTTAACTAACGATAGAAATGTCAAGTCAGATCATAATAACATCTTGTGACATCATACCTAATACTTACGTAACAACAAAACATTTTTTTTTAATTTATTTAACACTTAAAAGAACATGACATATCATTATTTTTAGGATTCTGTAAAACCTGGGTTTAGTAAATACCATTAGTTTGCGTCCAAATAAGTAGTCGATACATGAAATGTTTAGGCGCTACATTTCGGTACTTTATACAAAAGAAATGAATAAATAAAATCATTTTTTTTTGTGTGGATTTACAATGAAAATAAATATTACTTGAAAATAATAATAATGAAACAAATTGTTCAGATTTGCTCTTATGTAGCTAACACATGTTTTTAAACGCTTTTTAGTAATAAACATGTCACATTATATATTATTTTAGATTAAGAACGGTAGTTTTGGACAGGCTTGGCAGTTATATTTTTAGAGATTTACTCTACATAGTCTATATACTGTATTTAAAAGGGCATTTAGATTAAACTCCGCTTAAAATGAAAGGCATCTCCTCTCCACTCCTGACGTGCTAGTATTTCAGCGGAAAGAATATCGAATAGCGCCGTCGCGTCGTATTACAAAGCCCCATTAGTCCCATTACATGTAAGATGGAGAAAACCTCCGCTTAATCATGTTACTCTGGTACAGGTGCAGAGGTAATGGATACTATTCAGAAACAAAAGTTTTTAATCCCTGAGATTTAAGAAATGCCACAAAGAATTTAAAAATACATTTATTTATTTATAATCAGTAATTTTTTATGCAAAAATTATTATATACATTAAATAATCGCATCATCGTATAATAATATTAAAAAATCTAAAGGGTATGCTTTCAAATAAAATAAGATTTTTTTGAAATCGGTCCATAGGGGAGTGAAATATCGGTGAACATACATAAAAAAATACATTCAGCCGAACATAGAACCTCCTCCTTTTTTTAAAGTCGGTTAAAAACTGAACTGAATATGAGATACTAAGATATAATATAATAATAATAAATTTCTTTCAATAAGTAGTTTGTACATGGCATAATATACAGAGTTGTCTTATATACCTAACTGTTATAGAGAGAAAAACCGGTACAACAATAACATGGGTCAGAGGACTCCCTTTCCTAAACTAGGCAGAAAACCTGTCTGTGTCTTAGGAAAGACATTCCATTTATAAAAAGTCCTATTGCGGTTACAAAATATTGTTATGTGCAGCGGGTGAACAAAGTACCTACTTATGTCACATTAAGGAAAAACGTTAAACATGTTTGTGTTTGCGTGTGCGTCTGTGTATGTGCGTGCATGTTGTGTATGTGTGTTTTGTGTTTGTTTGCTTTTTAAACCTATAGGGTGGGTGTAAGCCTATCTCACTTTACTGTACAGTGGTTCGAAGCTCCTCGCTATCACTATGTTAACGGCTGTAGCCAGGTATCATCACTGTTGTGTTCTAATTGCACACAAGAATACGAATTTTATGCAGTCTTCTGTAATTTTTTATAAAGGTTCAAAAATAAAAACAAAAAAAAAAAATTACCTTCAGAAGTTCAGAACTATTTCCTCATCATGAAATATCAAATATCTAATACTTTTTTTAACCGTCCTGCGAATACCCCATGACCATTGCGTATTGTACACCAGGCGTTTAGAAATGTTGAGGAGGTAATTCTTCTATCTCCCATTTCTTTCTAATATTTTACAGTTCCATTCATACACGTAGCGAAGAGGTGGAGCCTTGGGGCACGCATGCGCGTTATTAAGCTGTAAATAGCCAAGTTTCATTGAAATAATTCATAACGCAAAGGATAAGTGAAGGTAGCGGACCTCCTCTTATCCTTTTCGTTACAACAAAATACTAATATAATGTGATATCTTCACTGATAACAACCGTTGAGTAATGAGTGATGTGTGTTTTATGGTATCACTGTTGTCAACATACTAGCTTTGATTTCCTACGATGGATATTGATTTAAGCATCGCGTGATAGCTTATCGCCATTGACGTAACAAATATGACCTTAAGCTAAGCATAATCTTATGGTGATTTCAACATTAATATATGAGTGTCTATTGAAGCAATCTGAATATTGACAGTAGCCTTTGTTACCTTTAGTGAAATGTCAGCAATCGCAGTAGTCATAACGTAGTAATTTGTACAGTAAAGTTCTATCAAATGTCTTTATGCCATGCCAATGATGCTAGTACCAGAACTATTTAGACACAGTTGCGGTATATGGCACCATTTGTATGTAATACAATATTATTGACCTACTCTCTGCTAAGAAAATGATTAGTAAACAATAATTTTTATTCAGTCATCGAATTTCTTATAAAAAACTCGTGTCAGTCTCACAAATTTTAGATATGCGTTGTAGGTATGTTTCATTAATATTATTCAGATATTATACGTTGTTCATTTTCTCTTCAAAGTGTTGTGTACATATGTTATTCTATTTGAGTTTACATTTAAAATCCTTGATAATAAGGTAAATTGTCAAACTTATATTTATATGCCAAATTTCTTGGTGAAATGGGTATTTTATGTACTTACCTCCTTTAGGTACCATATTTTACGCAAATAAAAAAAATATGTTATTACCGATGTTGTTTTTTTATTTCCTCTTTTGGACGGGCAGATTGCATGTCATGCGGGCCTCAGCCAAGCATAACATGTTATATAAAGTATGTGGATGAAACTGAACATGAGAGTATAGTGACTTGGTAGTAAATGTAGTGAGTGAGATGTGAGAGTGAATTTTCAAGATATTAAGGTTTTGAGCGAGTGTTTTTGGCACTAAGCCGGTTGAAGATAATACAATGAGTACTATGTGGACTACAGTTGCTTTTCATTGGGTTTCCAGTTCCATTGCAAGGTCTTGGTAATTGTGACTATTTGGGATGGCTACGTCAATAATATAATATACAGCGTGCTAGTGATTTTATCATGAAGAGTTATGCCCGGTCTATTTTGATGTACTGTCTTATCTGTAACGATTTATATTGTATGAAAATTTATTTAATTCGATTGATTTAGAATGGAAGTAGGTAGTTTCTAAGAGTTGATATCTGTTTATTGTGTAAACATTTGTATCTCTATCAGGCCCCTTCCTCGTCCCATACATCAGTTCAATGCTTCAGGCTTTCTGTGTACGATTTTGGATGGTGTTTTGCGGTGGTTAGTCATCGGTGTGTTAATAGTTCGTTGCAAATTCTTAAGATCTGTCTATGTGCAGTTAATGATGTCAAATGAATAAGTCGGTATAGGAATTTCAAAAGTATTAATTTAATAAATAAAACGTAGTTTGTAACAATTAGATCTTACAACTTCTTGCGGTAGAAGAACTGCGTTACGACTTGCGAGACATAGGTTTATTATATGTTGTGTTTTTGATGGGATCTCATTTCTCGTTGTACGCAATTATTATATATATATATATATATATATATATATATATATATAAGGAGAGAGAGAGAGAGAGAGGAGAAGAAGCTAAAAGCTAGGAGTACCTCCGTGCGTTATAAGCGGTAACAGTTTAACATCTGGCTAAAACAATCCTTACTTGGGCTGTTACTGTGCGCAAATTACAAGGGTGTACTTTAGATAAAGCAGTAAGCAGAGTTAGATTTTTCGAGGGTTTATATATTTGTTCCCTTGATCATAGAAAATTACTGAAAAATCATTGTCACTCCAGATCTCTTAAGGAATGGGAAAGATTAAGGAGTCAAATGAAGAATAATATTACCTATGTATAATGTATGTTAAATAAATTGTAAAGCGGCACTGCACATACTTTGTTAGAATATAAAAACGAAAAAAAAAACAAGTTTAAATACTAAAACCTGACCATGGATAGATAAATCGCACTCTGAAAAGTATGAAACAAGAAAATATTCAATACTTATGTAAAAGTAGACCACTTACATATACATTTTTTATCATGTAATTTGTAGATATACAAATATTCAGAGGATAGCCATGGTCGTATGCTACCTAATTCCTTTACCTTGGTACATTTCCATGACATGTCGAAGAGGACCTTTATTGAAACACTCAATTTAAAGTTTAAGCATTTGATATGCAATGCCGTGACAATTATTTAAGATTAAATTGTAAAAAACGGTTCTTTTTACTTATGGTAAATGTAACGTAACTTTATCTAAAGGATGGTGATGAAGCTCTAAGGAATGTATGTGTCATATTTCATGTAAAAATTACAAGTAGATGAACAGTTCATACGCGTAGCAGTGTTATGAAACATGCGTAGAGGTTACGTAGCACAATTGCATCGGATCCATAAATATCTACGCATAGGTAGTATGTATACAACAGTGAGAAAGGAATTAATCTCTAAATGTTCATGATGTCCTGGTCATTCAGATGTGAAACTCTAGCTATTGATTCGTGTTTTACGATAGATGATAACACATGCGCGTTGTTGTCTCTCTCTATCGTGAGTGAGTATACTAATCAGGAAAAAAATGAAAGTAAATAATTCAATGAAGTTACTATTTTCTATTACTATAAAGAGTTTCACCAAAAATATTGAGCCTGTTAACACAAATCATACACCTATTTATTGTAATATAATGATCAATTCATATTTCAATAATTATTCAAATTCTTTATTAAAATCCAGTCTATTATAGGATGATAAACGCAGAAAATCTTGCCGAATATCTACTTATTTATTTAATGTTTAAATAAATAAGTAGATATTCCCACCTAAGCCTATTAGCCACCTAAATACACACTCTTGACGAGCTCACACAACTTAACACAGACAACTTAACCAACCATCTTTACCTCTACCCTCCATAATCTATGGATTGGAATCACTTAGCACGAATAGATTGCAATGAGGCTCTGCGTAGTGCGTAGCGATATATAAAACATTTTTCTCAATATGTAACAGGGCGTTTTAGCTTAACTAAATTTTTTTAAAGACAATATTGTTGATGATAAATGTACAGTCACTCAACCTGGTCGACTTCAATGCCACGAAAACACAGGCATGCGCGTTTACTGCCAAGGTATCTCTCTTCCCTCCTACCTCTTCTAGCTCTTCGGAATACACCTCTACCACTGCAGGACAATCTCAACATACTCGGAATGGATGTCCGCTGTAAACTAAATAATAAAAACTACATGAAGAGCATAAAAAAAACGGCCTCTTGGAAACTTAGTGTCCTGAACAGGGTGAGGCGGTTTTTCACGCCGGAGCAGCAATGTCTTTTGTATAAGACACAGATCCGCTCCTGCGTAGAATACTGTTTTTATCTCCGAGATGGCTCTGCACAGTACCTTCTTGAGGCTTTCGACAGTTTGCATCCGCATCATTGGCAGTTCTGAGGTCACCAACACCCTTGA
This sequence comes from Euplagia quadripunctaria, assembly GCA_963859945.1. Taxonomy (NCBI): domain Eukaryota; kingdom Metazoa; phylum Arthropoda; class Insecta; order Lepidoptera; family Erebidae; genus Euplagia; species Euplagia quadripunctaria. Next base: position 510,749 of record OY982559.1, read on the forward strand.
ACCCTTGCAGTTACGTAGAAACGTGCTGCTCTAACTGCCTCTTTGGCAGTATTCTACCGCCTCTATCATGGCGAGCTCTTCCAATAAATCCCACCCTCTCTTTTCCTATCCAGAACAACACGTGGAGGGCTGAGGTGTCACCCCCTTACAGTGCAAACAATTCCAACTAGAACCAAACGGTTCAGAAACTCCTTTCTTTGCCGCACCATTAAAATGTTTATTGCCTTACCAGCACACGTGTTCCCTTCGACGTATAATCCCGGGTCCTTTAAGTGGGGCGTGAAAAAGCATATTTTGAGGCCGTCAAACTGAGGGCCACCATTTTAGTATCATCTGCATCCGTATCTATAATGGTGGTCTTCAGTCTTTGGACCTAACTCTAGCTTTCCATCAGGCAAAAAAGGTTCATTTTTTTAAATTACATACATAGTGCTGCTGACCTTTTTTTCCCTTACTTTATCTACATTCTTATACTGCACATAAACAACCATGTCAATATTTACTATGAATTTGACCGTATTTGAAGAATATATCAATGCGATCTCGAATTACGTTTACGATGCAGATGTCAGCAACCCACTGCGCGAGACTGCGTATAAGGTCCGTCGGCGCACCAGCGGCCCGTAGGTATTTAGCGCACGCAAGTACATCGAGTGACATAGGCCTGGTAAAGTACAGTGTTATTATACTTCTAACCTATTTATGCAAAGTGAGCCTAAACAGACAGCCACTTGGTTCACTTATTTGTAAGCTTTGGCCTACAAGATAAGTAATTAAACTTACAGCATATATTTTTGTTTTTAAATATTATGCTCCTATGGTTGTATAAGAAATACAGTTAATTTAAAGAACGCCTACTAACGTTCTCACGATAAAAGATTTTATTATTGAGCCAGTTATATAAAGAAATATTTTTTAATCATGAAAACCTGAAACCTAATATTTGCAATGCTGTACGATAATTATTTTTTTACGATATTGCCATATTTTGGCTTCGAATAATACGTCAAAATTCTTATGTTTTCCTATATAAAGGTTTTAGTCTATAAAGTAAGTGTTTTAGTACTACTTGTACGCTAAAATATGATAGGAATTCGATTTTTGTATCATTCTGTAAAAGTCTAAGGCCACGTTCCCATGACGGGCGTCGGGCGCGCGTTTTGCTACCGCGCGTTGACGCGCGTCAACAAGAACACGCATTTTGTTCAAGTCGTTCACATGCCGCCGCGCGTTTTGATCCGACGCTTGCTTGACGCAGCGGCACCGCCCATGGCGGCGACCCTCGCTTTGAGATCATTGATTTTCTGTACATTCGTTCACATGAGCGCGCGTTTTCAAAGCGGCGACAAGTGATTGTAATAAAAGGATTCAGCCATTTAAATAAAAGTCCGTATACCATTTTTTACAAAGCTTGATTTCGGTGACATTTAATTTATGCAGTTTATTAAAATAAAAATATAACATGCAAGAGTTGCCAAAAGCACTACTACTTACTTTTATTTTTATTTCACATCAAAATTTCAAATTTTAAATATTAATTCAAAACTTTCATAGATGAAAAAATCAATCTATATGTACAAATAAAAAGCTTTTATTTAGCTTCCGTATGTTTCTTGCCGCAAATCTCGGAAAGTGTTTGATGAATTCTCTTCCAATCTTTATTTTTTTATTCCGAAGTTTCAATAGAAACATACATTTTACATACATTTTCGACTTGAAAAATGCATGCCTATTATATCGACTTTTCGATTGATAACGAAAAATACTAAGTATTTTAGATTGACTTCTAATTTGTCATAGTTACATTTGTGAAATTTTACTAAGCCTTAACTGAGTTTCGTTTCATATAGCCTAAGTTAAGGATATTAAGTTATAAAGTGGCTTTCAGTAAGTCTGGATGTTAAAATGGATGAACCCAAAACCTTCTTGTGTTGCTGTTTCTGAGGTCGATATAAAATTACCAAACACAAGGCTGCTTTTATGTCCATCTTCAACGAATACAGAATTCGAACTGAACTGCGCCACTGCGCGGTCGACGCCCGTAAAACGCTCGGCATGTGAACACTATACAGGCGGAAGACACGCGTCGGGCGCGCGGCCGCCGCCCATCATCTGAACGCACTCTAAAGATGTACTGAATTTTATAAAAAAATAGTATCTTTGAGCTAAGTTTAATAAATATGTATCAAAAAATAAACAAATTATATTTACATATAATTTAGACAAATGTAATTTTTTGAAGGTATTTCAAATCCATTCCATGATATCTTTTTTCTTCATACGTTGTCACTCCACCCTAGCTATATGCAGCTTGTAGTATGTCATTACAGAAAACAATTACTTTTTACGAAATGGATATTCATGGTTTTTCATTTATGCACATGTGACGAAACAAGTAAAAAAAAATTAATAAAAAAAGATTTTTCCATTCACTCAATTCAGTAACAAAGAAAGAGAAGGAAACAGAATGTATGTGATCTGTATTCATTACCCTTTCCACAACTCCGTTACTCACACATCAAACAATATCGGCACACACCCCTTATTCTAGAATGGTTGTGATGGTTTTGTTTAAACCGTATTTCATGACATAAACTTGAGATATTCACATAAGATTTGGTAATAAACTGAAAGCACTTTTCAGGCAGATTGATTGATTAAAAAAAGCCACCTCTTTTGTGTCACAATTTGTAGGAATTTTACGAAAAAATCTTCCGAATAGCCATTTTGAGAGGAATTTTCGATTTATACTTATTGGTTAAAGGCCGAAACCTCCATATATTTGCGTGCAAATATACACTTTAGCGTTAAGAGACAGGGTTGAAATACGCTTTACGGAGTAATAGTAGTTGCTAGTTTTTCCCCAAAACAAAGACCTCTTCGTAGTTTATCAAGTCCTAGTGATAGAAACCTGTGATTGCATCGTCGTGTACATAATACGGCGCGCCACAACCTAAGACATTCTCTGCCTGTCAACCTTGGGGCAGAAGGGCAGAAATAAAGAGTGGTGCAAAGATATAGTAAACGGTTTTTGTGGGAGAGCCATGCTTCGGTCGGCACGTATGGGCCGGCTCGACCGGAGTGATACCACGGCCTCACAGAAAACCGGCAGTTAAGCAATGATTGCATTGTATTTGCCGATTGAGTGAGGTTACCAGAGGGTCTAACCCTTCCCTCTCCCCCTCTTCCCCCCCTGCCCCTACTCCCACCTTAAAGGACGGCAATGCACTTGTAACTCTCGAGTTGCAGGTGCTTATGGGCGGCGGTAGTAACTTACCATCAAGTGACCCGTCTGCTCGTTTGCCCCTATACCATATAAAAGAGAGAATGGAGATAAATGAGATAAAAGTTGAAAGGTACTAATTTAAAACACACAATACACATATAATGTACAATATATATACATCCGTACATATGTGGGTTTAATTTTTAACCAACAATTTGTTTAGCCAAGTTGAGCGATTTTTGGTAGGGGCAAAACTTATGGGTTCGCGCACGAAGGGTTTGCGTCACTGGCCAAGCGTAGCTACGTGCAATACTAATTAATAATTTCGAAATACGAATTCCGGCCGCAGATGTCCCACCGTGTTACAGGTATTCCGACTGGCAACACGCAGCTACACCAGGAGAACATAGTTTGGTAGGAGCTTTATAAGTCAAATTACATTCGTGTATTCTTTTCTTTAAGTTCCATACATCACCAGTACATTACAAATGTACAATAATAATTATAGAGTGTTATCAAAAACTACTAAGTTGAACTGGAGGAACCCCAAATTTTCTCAGTCGAATATACGATAGTAGCAGTCCCAAGATAATAGCCAGATAATACAGATCATCGCCAACATAGAGCCAAGTCTTTAGCAAGTGCTATTTGTTTCGATACATTGTGTTATTTAATGCCACTGTAACAGATTTAGCTTCACAGGAGCAGAACCTTGATCTGCCTACCTATAAGATTACTCGATGCTTTATTGCGTTTCACAATGTATTTTTAGGTCGTAGGACTTAAATTAGGTATCATTGTGGACCCTGTCGGGCACAGCATAGGTAAACATTTAGTGCTTATGTTTCTTAGACTTCAAGGGTCATTCAAATATTGAATTATGGTAAAAGTGTTTTTAATTTATGTATAAATGATGATAAGCTTTCTTGACCTTTTAATATTTTTAGAAGCTTGTTATATAGTTTTATAGACGTGATATAATGACATAATTAGTGCATTGTGCAATCTTGGTGTTTGCGTACGAATATACACGTTTTAAATTCTAAAGGCTCTAAGTTGGCGATGATCTATGTATTATCTTGGGAGCGCTATTGTCGTATATTCGACTGAGAAAAAATAAATTGAGAGATGTTAGTCACAATCAAATAACTGTGACTAATTTATCTGTATTATTTATATTCTAATGATTTAATTATTTATGCAATATTATGAGTCTATGTTACTTGATATAAAAAAGATATTTATTGATTGATCATCACTTTAATGACATTTTAAGTTGCACAGTTTTTTGCAATACACTTTATCGAACTTTCGTTAGCACTCGTGTGAGATCGATTTCTGGAAACACCGAACAATTCAGTGTCTCTGTAGGCTTGCACCAGGGATCGGCTCTGATTCCATACCTCTTCCTGTTGGTAATGAATGCTTTGACATGGGACATACAGGAGGAGGAACCTTGGTGCGGCGCGTGAGTGAGGTTACCGGAGGCCCTAACCCTTCCCTCTCCCCTATTCTCATCCTTCCCCTTCCCCCCTCTCCCCACTCTCCCCGCTTCTCCAACTCCCACCTTAAAGGGCGGCAAGGCACTTGTGACTCTTGACTTACAGGTGCCCATGGGCGGCGGTAGTGATTTACAACAATTATACAATAAAAAAAAAATGTTCTGCGATTTCGGCCGTCTCTCCAGTCCTGAAACCATTTCGCTGGATGGAACAGCGATCCCAGTCTGCTCCGACTTCAAGTACCACGGTTCCGTTCTTCAAAGCGATGGCGAAATAGACCGCAGTGTACAGCATCGAATCAATACAGGGTGGATGAAGTGGCAGCAGGTAACAGGAACCATTTGCTTTCCCAAGTTTCCTATTAAGTTAAAGGGACAGGTGTATAAAACTATCGTCAGACTTGCCGTCCTGTACGCATCTGAAAGTTGGCCCACAAAGAGAACGGATGAGAGACGTCTGCACGTAGCCGAAATGCGAATGTTGAGATGGATGTGTGGTGTGACTAGAATGGACAAGGTGAGAAATGAACATATTAGGGGGAGTCTGAAAGTAGCACCAGTGGATGAAAAGCTGAGGAGCAACAGGTTATCGTGGTATGGACATGTGATGCGGAGGGATGAGCAAAATGTGGTGAAAAGAGTTTTATGTATGGATGTTGACGGGTACAAGAGAAGAGGACGACCAAAGAAAAGATGGATGGACTGTGTGAAAGAAGATATGACTAGAAAGGGAGTAAGCAGTGAAATGACGAACGACCGAGTAGAATGGAAGAATAAAACATATTGCACCGACCTCAAATAAAATTGGGATCACTTTACTGTCAGTCTTTCTATCTGTCTGTCTGTCTAGACCCTTTTTCTCAGAAACCCGTGGACGCATCAAGTTGGAGTTAATACTAAATACTTATTTATATTTGCGCTTCTTTGAAGCTATATAAAATCAAGCTTCTAAGTCAACGCAATCAAAAGATATAGCCATTAAGCCTTAGATTTTAACAAATTTGAACATTTAGCAGGTACCTAAATAAAAACTTATAGATTATAATATTGGTAAGATGCAAGATCTGACAGCACAAGTTAAGGAAAATCGATGTATGGAAGAATATTTTAAGAGCCGCAAAGTTAAGTTTGTCTTTTGGAAGAGACGGCCATAAATCTTCGAGAATTGATTACCGAGATGGACGTACTATCTTCATACAAGTTTGTTTGCTTACTGAAAACTCGGTGCACTTGCACTTCGCACTTGTCCGGTTTTTCAATTATAGGCAAGATGAAGTTATTTTGTTAGTGCATTTCGTTGTCAATAGTTTTAGGCGTGCAATTTTTTGTTCAAACACACAGTCAAGTGTAAAAACAAAACATGATCTTGATATTTAACCAACAAACAAATAAAAACAATAAAGTATTTCTACTAATAATTTCGTAGAATTTATCCCGTTACTTAAAAAACGACTATGGGCAGAGACCGAATAATGTTGTTCGTTAATTACATACATTACTGGCAAAATCCTACCTATGTCCATCCGGGGGCACGAGTAGACTCTTATATACCTTTTTAAGAGTTTTTTAAACAAAATTAGTCATTTACAAATATATTTTTTTTGAAGTAGACACATGCCAATTTTTTAGAAGAATAACATAATGATTAAAAAAATATTGAAAAAATAATCTATTGCAATATGCCCAAAAGTTTGTCCTTGTATATGTTTCGAGTCAAGACAATATATTATTTACAGAAGCTTTTTTTCTCGTAGAATTTAAATATCTACCTCCTAAGAACAAATCACCCAAACAAAAAATGCAAATTATTTAACCAAAACTGTAAAATCTTTAACGTTGTATCTTAAAAAGAACGGAGAAAGACTTCCGAAAAAAAAAAATCCGCGTGTGCCGCGCCGTACCGTCCATCGGCATCGCGCCGGTACTTTACATTAGTAGTAGTAGTAATTTACATTTTATTTTTAGATAGTCTATTAAATATATTATGTTATTATACACATTATTATACATGTTATTATATACTTGGGTAGGTAGGTAGGGTAGGTAGGTACCTCTTCCAAAGGACTGGAATGTTGGTGATACAGGGAAAGCATATATGCAGTAGAGACGGTGGGGGAGACGTTGCTGATGCACCAATCAAAATTAGTTATTGCCTAAACACTCTACAGGATCACCTAGATACTGCGTATGAATGAGATGCAGATATTTCATCTCCATCGTAGTTATGATAGCCTAGTACACGTGCGGATAATTGAAACTATTCTGAATCCCATTCGCGAACTTAATATTTAAATTGTAAATCAAACATGAAACGTGAATCTGACTGAGAGTGTAGTTTTTTTAATCAATCATTGATTACGTATAAAGCACCCTAGTATGTTATCCGCATTCATTCTAGGCTGATGGATTAGAATCAATGACATGACATGAATGACAATCAATCTTAAAAAATCAAAAACCTTAAAAGTGTTGTCGAGTTGCACTACTACTATAATAACAGTTAACTAAAACCGGTAGCCACATATTACTTTTTGTAACAGTTTTTAAAGCGAGAAATTAAACACAATAGTCCCTCCGAATTTTAATTTGGCTTTAAGGAGGCTGTGTGGCTGTCTTATACATAAGCATTAGTAATTTTAATTTCGCTGTAAAAGCAAGCTTTTACCTCGGCGAACTGGCACGCCTTATTGACTGAAGCATGTTGTCGCCACTTCAAAAACTCTTATTTATTTTATTAAAAATAGGGACAAACTACAATAGATAATAACACAGTTCACTATTTAATAAAAACAAGTTAATAGACATTATTTTGACTGGTTATACCGGTAACGCAATGGTATTGGTCGATTGATAAATATTAATAAATAGTGGGGTTATAAAAGGGTAGAAATAAGTTCAGAACTATTGACTTGAGTGCGGATAGAGGTACGAACAACTTGGCAGTTACTGTTAGTTAGTGATTTTCATAGTTTATATCATTGGTTGTTAGACTGTTTTCCTACAAGTACAATGTTAAACTGCAAAAATATTTAAAACGTGCGGCAATATTACAGAGCCTGTTACAGGCACCTTTAAATAACTCCAAAATGAAAATCTTTTATAAATGGCAGTTAGTTATCAACAGAACAAGCATAGGCCGTTTCAGTTTTTCGATGCAATCCATTATTCGGCAACATTTGCAGAAAGCAAGAAATAATTTGGGTAACCATATATTTCAACCACAAAACAGAAAAAAATTCAGGTCATACTAAAATGCATAAAGCTCAAAACAATAAATAATTGTGGCTAAAAATTAATTATCAGTCAATTTTAAACTATTTTGAATGATCGTGAAAGAAGAATATTATAAGAGATTGATGAGAGACAGAGAGTGCGGCGAGACCCTTTACTTGGGCTATAAGATATTCACAAAATACATTTGTAACCGTTCACTTTCGACAATTTGAGACGGCCATACCTTTTCTAACAATACGTGAGATGATGTTTTTTTTTTATTTCATTGACCTATTTGTATGATAATATGATAACGCAAGCCATACATTTTCAGTATAAGTTAAACTGTCATTGTATAGACTTTGCGTACCATCACAAGTCAACATGTATACTGGACTTACGTACATTTTGTAGTCATTTTCTCATAATTTTTTAATAAATTATTTTAAAATTAATTGTTTAAAAAAAAAATAACTTTTACCAGTTCATAATATTGATTATTCAAAATTTCGCTTTCCTCTATGCGCTGGCTCAGAAAGGGGTGCAAAGAACACTATTCACGTATTAATAAAGAATATCAATCCCACAACTGATACGAATCTCATGACACGTCAAATAGTTAGGCTGTAGAGCGTGCCAAAGAATTATACTAAGTTATTAGTAATTATACATAAGTTATACTAGGTTTATGGAATTAGACATACTATATGTACATAAGTAAACACATAGAAATGCCCCAAAACCTACTTGCCCCTAAGACGGCTCGAGTGAGTGCTTATTTTAAAACGATCGCGTGTCCTTGTTACAATTTCTAATATTGTAAAAATTTCAACTGTAAACAGATTCCTGTTTGATGATCAATGAATAAAACTTAACTGGCAAAATAATATAATCGTAGCTGGGTGAATATTCGTTATTTTTAATTTTTAATGTTTCTGCATCATTTTTCTCCTGGAGAAATATATTTCATCTTTAGTAATTGTCATATATTTCAATCAAGCACATGACGTAATAACAATTATTATTTGAATATTTTTAGTTTATTTTAAGAGATTTTTAAAGATTTTTGTGCTACTAACAAATGACCCGGAAGTAAAAAGAACGAAGAATCAGCTACAGAAAGAAATACCGCAACCGCAACACGCTGTGAAATCCGCAGTTATACCAGGAGAGCATAGCTTGGTGAGAGATTTCCCGAGGCACCAAGGTTAATTGGATAACTTTTGTTCCTCACTTAACCTAATATTCAATTTTTTTTGTAATGTTATAAAAAATAATAATGTAATTAGATGATCGCATTACATTAAAGCCATGAAGGTGAAGCTAAACCTAATTCAGATCCACTGATACTTCAGACATACATTGTGACAAGCTACAAGTCCTCTACGCTGAACTACAGTAGCATTTCAAGCAAGAGAGTATTATTTTTGTCAAGATTATTATCGTCAACCTGAAAACCCGTCAACCAAATGATGTGCGCTCCTTTGAAGTAGTTATAATAATACTAATCAGGATATAAAGTCAAGGAAAAACCATTCCCATACCATTTCTTTAGAGTAATACGCACCAGGCATCTAATTTGTATTATGCCATCTGATAAAAAAATAACGCAGCCATACATAGTTTAGAACTAGGCATGCTATGTTATTTTCACGTGATTGTAATATTTAGCCATATCCACTGGTGCCTGGTACGATAATAACTAATTGGGATGGTGGTGGTTAGTGGTAACAGAACATTAACCTGTCTGCCTCTATAATTGGGAATCAAACTTTATAAAAGCTGTTGTTAATGTTTGCTTCACGTAATAAATTACTGTGGCAACACTGAACATAATTGTTATTGTAATAGAAAGATTGCCTGTAGTATATAAGAGCGTGATTTATATTTTTAGAAAGGTGGTTGCGCTTTTTAACTAAAAGCCGTTAAAAGCACCTTTTTTACTGGACTGGAGTGCTGGTGATATAGGAAACGAAAATAGAACTGCGCCGTCGCGCAGTGCATCACATAGAGTTTACCTATACACTCATTACATAGGTATATATGGTCCATTTAGTCTCCATCGTAGTTATGTTGTTCTGGTACAGGTGCGGGTAACAGGTACTATTCCCTACTGGTCCCAAATTGTAACACTTGTAAATATCATAACTTCTCTTGTTCTTAACTCATCCTGTGTAACTAACAAAACTAACAACCCGACAACAATGTAATTATTAATTAAATTTTCTCAATTTGTGCAATTTACAGGTTGTGATATCATTTATTTTAACGCCTCTGAACTATGTGTACATTTAATTCTGTAAAACCAATAACTAAAGTAAAATAGAAATGAATACACACATACAACATTATTACGTTGTAAGCAACCTATAATAGTCCGTATTCCGTTTAGGCTAAGGGACTAGAAAGCACAAGTTTATAAAATCTAGTATTTTTATTTTTCTATCTTCTGTATTGCTTATCGCGTTGTAAAGGTATAGTTTCGTCTAGTTATTAGTGTTCCAAAACCTCTGTTTAATTACAACACAGCAATTCGTGAAAACCTGTAATTGGCTTAATGTTGTACATGAAATTGCCCACTGTTGTTTTTGTAGCTGTTGGTTTTCCTAACTTAAATAAATAAATAAATAATAATATGTCAGTGTCTTACTTTCACGATCGATAACGCAGTTAGTTTTTAAGTTTTTAAACTTTTTAAGGATTTTATTTTTTTATTAAAAGTTATACACATTTTATACAAAAGCAAACTTAATGCCTCGGACATTCTCTACCAGTCAAACCTGGAGGTGGTGCAGAAATAGAGCAAGCACCTACGTAGTGCAAATAAATTTTACAATTTATTTTAATATTTTTATTTGAAATTATCTACTATATAAATAAAAATGAACTGCTGTTCGTTGGTGAGTGCAATCACTTGAATGATTGATGGCTGAACCGATTTGACTACTTATTTATTTTAGGTTAATAATAGTCCTAATTAGGATTTTTTGGAAAGAAACGTTGTCCGGAAAAGGAGGAAATTGGGAAAAATGTGAAAGTGCTTTTTTACATAAAATTATAACAAATGTATTGAATTGTTGACATGACAACGCCTGTCGGGCCCATAAACTTATACTAAGTTTACGGTTGGGCCAGATATACATCCACCATTATTTTATTTTATTTTTAACAGTTTGATAAGTAGTCAATTGGTGATGAGTGTGATGACCTAGCACGTTACCGATTTGTTTTAATTGGTTTAAAAAATCACGTTTGATACATTATATAACCCACATTTAATACACTATACATAAGAATCGATTTTTAATATTATGAAGGAGTCAAGTGACGAATGTAGTATGAAGAGACAAGTGATAATGTGTATCATCTTTCATTCACTATTTATAACTATAGACGAATATACTGATTTAGAAAAGAAATAGTCAATATTGATTTTTAAACAAGCATCTATATGGGCACCGCTGGGGCAGCAACCGGCGCGTTACACTTTGACCCGCATCCGCCTAATCGCAGCGATACTGCTCTAGCATTTGTGGGGACAGTATGCCCGAGGGAGATCAAGCCAAGACTCTGTACACGAAGTTGCAGTTTAATGTCTTGACGAAAAGACATTTAAAAAAAATATAGACTATTTTAACTTTTAATATCTTGGTAAATAAGCATCGTACACTAAAAAGAAAGGCTTTATGGCATAGTAGACCTTATGACGAGCAAAATTAACGTTATAAAGCCAAAATACTGTATTTTAGATTGGTATGGTAGAATGTGATGCGATGATGCCGTCAGCATGTTAGACTCTGATTCTGGCTCGAGTTTATCTGTCAATTATTTGTAAAGTAAAAATTACAAGTAGGTATAACTTTGGTTTGAGTTAAAAGTTTGAGATGTTGATACTTATAGCGCACACGTAGCTTAATGCTACGTGCGTAGTATTTGCGATCGGAATCCCGTAGCACGATTCGATTGGAATAAAGCTCTGCGTAGCGGCCTACAACATAAGACATTTTATCAATATGTAACAGAGCGCTTTAGCTCAATTTAAGAATATTATCTTATATGCTGTTCTTGTTCTTGGAATAATTTACCATACGGACTAAAACATAATTATCCGTAGTATTGTACAGTATTTTTATTTTTATTGATGTATTTAATGAAGTAATTTATGTATTTTTTAAATTTATAAATTACTCAAGCACCGAACCTGTCAAGGTAAGGGATGCGGTAAGACCACCAAATGAACATTATTTTATGATAATTGATCTGTGTTAGATAAATATGTAAAGCTCTTCTGTCAATATGTTAGCAATTAAGAATAGCTCTGTAAAAGGCACCTCTTCTGCAGAACTGGAGTGCTGGTGACATAGAGGATGAATATTGAACTGCGCCGTCGCGCACTGCACTCGTGGCTCTAAGAAAGGGAAAGTTTGCAGATGCACCAATCTATATACATTTCTCCTATACACTGTTCGGGCTTACCTAGCTTCTGCGTATGAATGAGATGCCGATAGTTAATCTCCATCGCAGTTATGATATTCTAGTACAGGCGCAGGTCAGACGTCCTATTCAGAGTCCCAATCCGCGAATTTACATGATCCCGAGGAAACGAAAGGATAATTTGGTCGCATTGAAGATAAAAACGTATACAATGTAGTTTTTGAAGTGAAAACTTCTTATACACGTTTGTGCACTTTTAAAATGGGAAGAAAGCACTGAACTCGTGACTGTCACGCTAATCTATACTTATAATAAATCTGTAGCGGGATGAATTCTGTACATTGAATATATTTAAAAAAATCGACTGAGGGGTATTAAGATATTGATACTGATGCCGAATATGCGATTCAAAATTTTTTTGTCTGTCTGTCTGTCTTTCTGTCTGTCTGTCTGTTTGTATGTTCACGATAAGCTCAAAAGTTACTGAAGGGATAAGCTTGAAACTTAGTATGAAAATAGTTTGAGTGTCTGAGCAGGTTATAGGGTACTTTTTATCCCGGGTTAAACTTTGATTCCCACAGGAAAATCAATGAAAGCTGTAATAACATTTTAATGTAAGTAGAATGTATATTTCTATTTCGAATTATTTCACAGCGAGCGTTTAGCTTATCTGGTATAGTGTACGCTTTCTACGTGCGAGATCTAATTCCTCTTTTGACTCTTTTCTTTTTTTGCACTTTTTTTTAAATTTAAAATAATTTACTTTTTGAATTAGGTATCGTTTTTAACCGACGAAAAAAAGGAGGCTCTCAATTCGACCGTATGTTGATTTTTTTATGTATGTTCAGGCCTTACTCCGTTATTTATGAACCGATTCTGAGGATTCTTTTTTTAGTCGATGCCAGAAAAGGAGGTTCTCAATTGGACCGTATGTATTTTTTTTTTTATGTATGTTCAAGCCACAGATTTTAATGATTATTTTTTTGTTAGATAGGGATATTTATACCTCAAGGGTGGTCCCATCTCAAGGAAGTCAGGATCTGATGATGGGATTCTGATAACATTTAATGAATACTCCGTTTACTTTTCATAACTTAATCAGGTATTTGCGTTTAGGACTCATCACATCATGAAGCTGGGCTGATGATGGATACCATACCTTTCCTAACCAATCAGAAGTTATATATAGTATAAATAAAAACTGTAGTTTAATGACAGAAACCACTTAATTTGCTTTGAAGAAAAGATATTTGATAGCGTTTTAAAGTATTAGTATATAAAGTAAGTAAAGTAAAATAAAGTAAGTAAGTAAAGTATATTTAATACTATTAAATATATTAAAAGATAGTAGTTGTAAGAGTAATAAAAGATGACGCGAACCGAACCACAAAAAATCATAAAACAAAAAATATTTTTAACAAAAAATTTAACCGACGAAAAGAACTAAAACGCAGAAGTAAATAAACCTTTTAGGTCTTGTGTATTAAAAAGTTTAAATTTTTTTTACAAACTTTTTGTAACTTCTTTAAGTTGCTGTATATCTGTCCTAAAACATAAACTGACGACCTTGAAAGGAATAAATAAGTGACGCTGGTGATTGAACATGTATTTAGTTTTTACTTACCAATCTGATCTTAGCTTAAACTGGTGGATATATCGAACATACTAATCAAGATCAACACCCAATTAAAACCGTGCCCAAAAAACATCAATGCAATGCGATGTACATCATTATATTATTGTAATAGAAAACTACGAGTCTAAATTGTATTTTTGCTAGAAAGATGGTTGCACTTTTTTAAGTTAAAGGCACCTCTTCTACAGTACTGGAGTGCTGGTGATATTGGGACCAAATATAGAACTGCGCCGTCGCGCAGTGCAATCACGCCTTGTAAGAGAGAGAGACTTGGCTGATGCTCTACTCAAAATATACATACATGTCTCACGTATATTTCGAGATCATATATATTATAGTATATTTAGTCTCCATCGTAGTTATGATGTTCTGGTACAGGTGCGGGTAACAGGTACAATATACTTATAGGTAACCTCCAACTTATAGGAGTGCTCCATACACACAAATAACATAAATCTCACTAATTTCTGACACCCATTTTTTTTACATTTTATGTTTATGATATTAATAAGATTAAGATATAACTGTATATTTTGGTAGTGTAAGTGTGGAAAAATTAATTTGTAATTGCATATCAATTGTACAGGATTATAATGTTGCTTATCCAGTTTAGTTACGTATCTAGAAAATAGGACTGAATTGTTTACTGTTTACTGAACTATGTTTGAAATTTGAAGCTTGTGTCTGCTAGAAGGACCTTAGAGTTTTTGATTGATAATCGGTAAGTGAGTGAGTTAGTGACAAAATCACAAAGTCATAACTGACATATTTATATGAGTAGTATAGTCAGTTGCACCCGCTGCAATCACTAGGGGAATATGAGTTACAGGAGATTTAATGTGCGACTCGGATACATTTTAAATTCAAATATGTTTGATTACATTTTCAAAAATAATACAATGAGAGAATAAATGAATATTATCAATTGAACATAAAAAGCCTGCATTAAATTTAAAATCTAAGAGTCAACAGTGCTAATTTATTTTGCGACTAATCTATTTTAGATTCGATGTCAAAGTAGATAGCGCTGTAGTTTTGTTCATAAAAGTTGAGTATTAGTATCGCGTCTTCAATTTAGATTCAAGCTGAATCGGAGAATCGCTGAATAGAGTTGTCTAAATTGTTAAATACAGGAGCAGCATTCTAGGCTAGGCTAGCATGCATGTATAGGCTTAAAGCATCTAAGAAGTATACAAACACACGTAATCTTACTGGATATCCACTATCCACCTTTAGCAGCTTAGGGATAACCTGATCCAACAACAGCACACGGAAAAGATCTAGAGCACTAGAGCTCGTTAATAATAACTGAACAAAAATAATTAAATAAAATCAGTTGACAAACAAAGGAGAAACAACACTGTTTTATTTCCTCCTTCTCCGGTCCTTAAAAGTTCGGTAAGAAACGGGTGAACGACGGTCAGATCTGAACACGAACCATTTCGAGCTACTTTTCACCCTTCATAACCAAGAAACTAATGGGCCTGCATACTTCTAACGTTACATCTTTAATTAGACTTGCTTAGATATTAAGTATCTGAAATTTCTCGTCCTCCTGAAATTGGTGAGATGCACGTGACCCCGTGCTGAACCATTGCTGAGGGCAATAGAGACTGCAGAAAGGTAGGTGCACGAACTCATAATCTTCTCCAACCCTATTTTACTGGTAAGACAGTTTATTTCATAAAAATATCGAGGAAACTTTAGCGCGCCAATTTGAAAGTCAGGTACTGATTGACATTAAAATCATTTCGTGTATCTCGGAAGCCGCTCTAATGATTTGGATTTTTTTATCTATCCATTCTGTCAAAAAAGTATCGGAAATTGATATAATTTAATTCTAATTCCAATTATTCAAATAATTCTTTTTGTGGTTAAGTTGGCACAAATGTTTTCTATATTGGGGCGAAGTTTGACCAATATCTGTCATTTAGTTTGTTTTCAGTACACAATTTTGTAAGATCATCTCAAGAGTGTTTTGATCATCTCAATTTTTATTATGGATAAAAACATCAAACAAAGAGTTTGTCTTTTGCATTGCAAATGGAATTTGATGTTCAGAATCGCTGAAAATGTTACAGAAAGTATACGGTGACTCGACTTTATCAAAAGTCAAGGTTATTGTGACTGTTTTCTTTGACTATCGAGGTGTTGTGCACTCGGAATTCTTGCCAGAAGGTCAGACTGTAAATAAAGAATATTATTTATGCAGTGTTTGAGAGAGCAAATTCGTCGAAAAAGGCCAAATTTGTGGCAAGAAAATTCTTGGATATTACACCACGACAACGCACCATCGCACATGGTCGCAGGTCGCATTTTTGACCAAAAACTCAACAAATGCCATCGAACAACCATCGTATTTACCGGATATGGCTCCGGACGACTTTTTTCTCTTTCCAAAACTCAAATTACCACTTCGAGGTACCCGTTTTCAGTTGATAGAAGATATCAAAGAGAATTCGTAGCGAGAACTTGATTCCGGAAAATGCATTTAAATTTTTTTTGATAAGTGGATTATTCGTTGGTGTAAGTGTATTATTTCTGAAGGGGCCTACTTTGAAGGCGATACAATGAATTTGGAAGAATAGTTAAACATTTTGTATTTTATTGACCTTTTCCCGGTACTTTCTTGACAGAGTAGTATTTGTGTATATATTTAATATTTATTGTTATCTGTAGAAAACCGCATTTTTCAGGAAGTATACCAGAAGAAGTATTCCTGAAAAAAACGATTTTACAGTTCGATTTTAAAGTTCGATCGATCATCAGGTAAGTACTCTTTAAGTAATACTACTACTTTCTACTTTTGCTTCTCTTTTTCGTGTCGACTCCGATAAAAGGAATCAATCATCATCACCCGAAGAGAACCCTCATGCTTCCCTCCTTACGCCAATCCAATCCATACAACTCAGACCTATCAAGAGAGTAAGAGATATTCGTTCTTCTCGCCAGTGCAGATCTATTACTAAACCTAGACCGCTGGATGAATGCGGATATCATAAAATGTAAAAGGTTTGTATTTCGTAGCAGGTGGATGATGTGACGTCACTTTGTGACGTCATTTTATGGAACTTTTAAAAATAAATGATGTAAATATGTATTATCATTCATATTTACCAATAAACTAGCTGCACCCCGCGGTTTCTAACTTCACATAAACCATCTACTAAATAGTCCGAACAAAGCCTAAACATTTTATACATTACTAATAAATAAAAATTATTATAACAACATAAACAGATCCTTAAAACAACAAAAATTATTTAGAATAAAAACATCTGCCGTTACTGTATCCGTCTAAAGTTGGCGCGGGAGCTTCACTAACTGTAAACTTTTTATACTAGGCAGCTAGTAGCGTAGAAGAGGTCATAAGTCAAAATATGCTTCTACTAGGTTCCCTATTTGCTAATGTCCCTGTCTCTATCAAAATCTGTTTGTTCTTTTCTGAACGGTTACAAAGGCGCGCGGTTCAGACGACATGTGTATGCGGAGTAATAAAACCAATTCATTTTGGGTGCATGTTTATTCCGTAGGCACTAAACTAAACGATCGAAATAGATGTTCTTGTGCTATTTCTATTGCAATAAAATAGTAATTAAAATAACTAAAAAATACGCTTTAATAGCAAACCGAACTAAAAAACAGATTTATTTTTAAATAGGTATAAAGAGTTTGTTCTATGGCAATATAAAGACCACAGACAAACATTGCAATAAAAAAAATTAACATAAAAATTATGGTATTACTAAAATAATTAATGTAATTTATCATTTTTTTGTAATTATAAAAGCAACAATTTTACTTTCGTGGAAACAAAACCGAGGGAAGGTGACATAAGGGGGCCAGCTAGGTTCTTTTTTAGCAGCGATGTGG
Organism: Euplagia quadripunctaria; assembly: GCA_963859945.1. NCBI lineage: Eukaryota > Metazoa > Arthropoda > Insecta > Lepidoptera > Erebidae > Euplagia > Euplagia quadripunctaria. The sequence continues at coordinate 528,632 of OY982559.1, forward strand.
TAGCTTACCTTACTCGACCGATATAATCACGGGTTTGAAAAGTAAACATTCCACGTCTCAGAATGACCTCTCTTTCCCTGACGCACCTACCACCAGCACTGAATTTCTAAATATTACTACCAAGGACGTATTTACAGCCGTTTGTTCCTTTCAGAGTGGATCTGCCGGCGGCCTCGACGGCTTGACAGACACAGCAACATCTTTAAGATTTGGTGAGTTCAAGCGCCGGGGAGGCTGGTGATGCTCTCTTGAAGGAGCTGACGGCTTTAGTAAATCTTATGCTCTCCGGCAATGTGAATGATGGCATTATTGACGTCTTATACGGAGCCAACTTATGTGCTCTACGCAAGACCGATAATGGCTTTCGTCCGATTGCGGTTAGGTGTACCTTGCGGCGTATGGTGGCCAAAATTTGCTGAAAATATTACAGCACCGAATTTGCATTAAAATTCCAGCCATTGCAACTTGGTTTTGGCTCAAAAGATGGTTGTGAATAAAATGAAAATGGTATATGAAAGTAATGAAGGGGAGGCAATCTTGAAGGTGGACCTGAGAAATGCCGTCAATTCTGTAAATAGGGACACTCTGTTGACCCAAGCAAAATTGGAAACCTCTACATTTTATAAATTTCTTTGGCCAATGTTATAGATATCCTACAAAATTAGTATATAAAGACAATCATTTGAAATCGGCCTTTGGATATCAGCAGGGTGACCCTCTGGGACCAGTCATCTTCAGTTTAGCGATACACCCCATTATTAAGGAGATAAAGTCAAAATTCAACATTTGGTACCTGGATGACGGAACTCTGAAAGAGGAAGTAAGGACAGTTTTACAAGATTTAGCTTTCATACAAAATAAATTTAAATCTATAGGCTTAGAACTCAACTCTGACATATGCGAAAATTTTATTTGTGATAAGACAGACAGACACTCGACTGTGCAGAAATTCAATTAATTGGCACCTAACATAAAAGTTTTAGAAAAAACGTCTCTTCTTGGGTCCCCGGTCTTGGATTTAAAATGTTTTTTTTTGTTTTATCGGTAATTTTTACTATTACAATAGAAATACTGAAATAGAATACTGAACATTACAAGGGAAGGCTTCTTTAAATTGTATAATAAGTGTTATTGTTAATGTTTGGTACACTATTTTTTATAAATTGCGGCATTTTTAAAAGCGTGTCTTGCGGTCTCCCTACAAAAACATGTGTCCAACTTCCATCGCTGATATTTCAAAGTTGAAAAAACCGCTAGTTATAATAACTCAGTTCTATATTTATTTTTACATAAAAGTGGCTATCCTCTCAAAAAACAGTGTTAAATGTGCGTAAAATCCTTGAAAACTTATTTGAAATGAAAACTATGGTTTTAAATAAAAAAGAAAACTTGTCTCAAAACTACTTCATCGATGTTATTTCACTTGTTTAATGTATTATTTAGTAGTAAAACCTTAATACTGGCAACGTTAGCTGTAACTGTTACTGTTCGGACCTCAGGCAAACAATCACAGGACGGCAGCCATTTTATTCTGGTCAAATAAATTGGGAGTGTCGTGCGTAAAGAAAAAAAAAACAATAATATGTTCGGTAAGTAAATTTAAACTATTTCTTACTGTCTGAAAACTATTAGATTTGTTGTATTCTGTAGCTTATTAGCTGCAACAACTGAGTTAATTATGTGTGATTTGAGGTTAGTCTCTAGAAAAACATGCATATTTATTCCCTTTTGTCACATTTATGTAACATTTTTTTATGTTACATTACATAAATTAGATTAAAGCGTGTCCACAACATACTTTAAAAAGATACCTATATTATAATTAAATAAAAAGTACAATAAATTAAAAAAATCATGGGGCTAGGCAGAAGCCTCTGATCCCCCCCTGCTACGATCCCTGCTTACTACTTTCGCCTCTTTCACATTAAAAAAGCCGTGATTTTATGAATAATTAATAATATAAAAATAGATAAGTACCCATACATACTTCAACTCTTCTTGGTACGCGGCCTTATGCGTTCCTACGCGAGCTTGTTAATATGTTGTAAATACATTATTAAGAGAGTTTAATTTGTACCGGTCTTCAAACAAACGAAGTTCCCTCATATTTTTGTCGGTAGCAAACAAACAAAACTCATTGAAGTTTTGTAGGCTGAATAGGCTGTTCACAACCACTTAGTGAGTTTCTAATTTTTAAAATATTAAAATAACGAAAATTATCAAATTGTGAGTTCATCACATTTCGGACACCTGCAACCAGTTCCATGCGGCTTCACCGTTAGTTCTCAACTATTAAATAAAAACTTTTCGTTTGTACTATGCGAGCTCCGCTATCGCGTATCTATCGCGATCTATATAGCTTTGATTTATTTGTGTAAATTCGTCTAGCATTATGGGCTCTGGTTGATTCTGGCATGACACTCCCACTTTGTTACTGTTCAAAATGCTTGTGTGCAAGTGATTTGTTAATGTGATGCTCAAAAATGGACTGCTTTTATTTCTTTGTTTTTATCATTAATTATGAAATTTGCATTTTATATTTTTTTATTGTTAACAGATAATATGCTTTCCGGTGCAAAGAGGCAAAAAAGGTACAGTGACTGACTAAAATACAATGATCCTGACAAATGAAAAGCATTACAGAAAAAAAAAATTAGAGAGAGCTAGCAAATTCTTCAAAAAAATAGGCGAGCTATCGCCTCAAGAGATGGAAAGTAAGCGAAAATATTGGAGGACTTTGAAATAAAAATCTGACTGTAAACAAAAAGTTGTAGGAAAGTGTCAAACATGATATTGTCGAAAGTTTACGCGAATGTTACACATTGAAATAAAACTATTTTTAACGGATTCTATCGCGATTTATTTGGTGTTATTTTACTATTTACACTGATCCCGACGTTTCAGTTGCTTTTCAGCAGCCATGGTCACGGGTAGACGCAAGTCTCAAGACTCAAGACTCAAGTCTATACTATAATATCACAAACAGTTTAGAAAATTACCAAGGGAAAATAAAGACATGAAGAAAGAAATAGAATTATTAATCAAAGAGAATAAGAAAATAGAAAGAGTAATAAAATAATGTTCGAACATAAGTATAGATACTAGATACACTATGTAAATTGTCCAGTAGTTTCATAATACACGATTTTTAATGATCAAATAAAATATAAAAGTCTAAAACTGTTTTATTTACCACTGCGAATACAGCCTTTCTTTTCCTTTGTGTTATTTCTATGTTATTTTTACATAAAAGTAACAATTATGAAAAGGGAAATTATTTTGATTTTGACTCATATTTTAAAGAGAAATTAGCTTGTTCATAATCAACCTTGATTATGAAACTATTTAGTTGGGTAAGAATTTATATCATGATAAGAATGTCATCGTCTTTCTATTCTACCTGTGTCTTGACTAACTTGAACAAAAAGTGATTCTTGTGACTACAATAGTTAGATATATAGCCAAACATATAGAAATGTCTACAAATATATAGTATATTATTGGATGTATCATCAATAGTTTTCGCCACACAAACCAATTTGTTGATAATAGGGTTACATTATTGCAATTTTCCTAAGGAAGTTTAATAAAAAAAATACAGCCTATGTTACACGCTGATAATGTAGTTTTTTGCAGGTGAATGAATTTTTAAAAACAGTTAAGTAGTATTAGAGTTTATCCATTACAAACAAACATACAAAACTTGTCTCTTTATAATATTAGTTCAGATTATATGACTGTTACTGACGTCACAAGCAGTGTTTGCCTCGGGGTATCGACTCTTTATAAAAGTCATTGTAAATATAAAAGAACATAATAATTGGGCAAAAACAGGAAATAGGTTCAATTAATGAACTACATTCTTATTATGTCAACAAAGAAAAAAGATATATGACTAGCTTTATTAAAATTAACGTCTGTTTAATGGAATCCCGGGATCTTTTATTTTTATCTAATTAATTACCCTGTTTTCATAATTTTTTGTTTATATACCAAGGAGAACAGAAATAAGATATAATATAAAATCATTTCCTATTTTAAGAATCTAAGAAAGTGAGAGTGAAGACTCTACATTTTTGACAGTCAAAAGTGTCCAGTTAAAGAAAAAATCTTACAAAATATTTTTTTTAACAGAATTCACAAATGCATATCAGATATAAATATTTATTTCAAGATTTAAAATTGAACAACAATAAATATTTAAGTATAAAAGAAATACATAAAACCTTTAAACACATTCCATACGCATTACTAAATCATTTATTGATCGAATAACAGTAGGAAGGTACACAATACAAATAACTTCACGAAGGAACGCTCAAAATATAGCAACATTAGATCAATACAATCACAACTTTCGCATCGCATTCGTGGCTTGTACGGCGCTGATCCACTTGATATAAGATCATGAATGTGCATTTTCGCAGGTGCTCTGATCGCCAGCTGATACTTACATCCGACAATCATTCACATAATCCATTACACTTTGATTTTAAGCTCTCAATGTGCCGTACGTCCACTCTTACCCCTGCACATAGAAACTCTGAATAGTTTCTGTTGGCCGCAAGAGGGAGTGTTGACTCCCTCTCGCGCTCGCCTCATGCACATGCGCAATGCCGCTACACCTTCCTCTCTACAAATTATGCCGACTATACCACGCGTCGCTACGTCGTCCTCTTTACAAACCGTCTAAACCAACTGTGTCCCTTCGCTTATAAACAAAATGGAATTAAAAAAAACGGCACAAAACCAACCTTTCGTAATCCACCAACACCTCTAATATTTCCTGAAATATCCAATCTGGCCACAAATACTATTACAATAAAAAATAAAAAACAATTAATTAGGAATCTGTCATTCTCAAAACAATATTAATTAATTTATTTATTAACACTTTATCCACAAAATGTACAATGGCGGACCTCATGCCATAGGCATTATCTACCAGTCTACCGTAAGGTGGTGCAGAAATTGGTGAAACAGGTGGTGCACTAAATTTAAGTAATAAACTCTAGAACTAATGAAAGAAAATACTATAATAATAATAATAAAGAAAAGAAACGAGGAATAGAACATAGGAGTATACTATATATATACACATCTTATCATAATATTTAAAGTATTAATAATAACTGTCCATCCCATCTTGAGAGGCTCGGGATCAGTGGGAAATCGATGGTGTCCAAGATGCAGAGAGCAGTCTTGGTCGACATTGCCCGAATAATCCGCCAATACCTCTTCCAATCGCCCTGACGCCCCGGCCGACTGTTGCCCACCTCACCGTGGCTTTGCCTGCCGCTTCGTCGAAAGCGAGGCAGTGTTTGATGCATAATAATAACTAAAATCTGAATCTATCCACATCAAAAAAGTCTAAGCAACACGCATTATTTACAGAAACTGCATGCTATTTTATTTTTTCTTTGATATTATATTAATCCTAAACAATCTTTTTTGTTCTCGGAAACATACACTGGCTGATTTAAAAAATAGCAACTTTCGATTATGTTTTGTTTTCATTCAAATAAAAGCTAATTATTTTTCTTCGATTTCATGTGTTTTCGTTGCTTGATAAATTTGGTATTTATCTCACTTTTATCATTTTGAAATATATAGTTATTTAAAAAATTGAGTTGTGAGTCATTTTTTATGTCATGGAGCGACGCCATTTGACTGCTGATGAAATCTTAAGAGCTGTAGGAACGCTACAAGCGGGAAGAAATCAGACCCGGTATCTCTCTTCGGGAGATAGGTTTAAAGCTACAACTCTCAGGCGGTGTTATTGTTAGCCACCAAACCGTGAGAAATAGGCTTCATGAATACGGCCTACGAGCACGACGCCCAATTAGGTGCCCATCTATACGCCATGGGAATCGCGCCCGCCCCCGTGGTGTAGGGAACACTTGACATGCACCCAGGAGCCAGGATAAAATTTTATTTTGCGAAAAAATGTCGTTATTTAATTTTGTAAAACATGAAAAGTTTAATTTCGTTTTAACTTTATTTTATACTACGTATGTTACGGTACACATATTGTTAATTATTGTGATTAAATGAACAATTAAATGAAGTATTTTGTTGCTTTAGTTACTAACGCATTAAATAATGCTTAGTTATTATTTATAAAAGAAATATAAATATATTACAATAGTAAAAATCGTTCAAAAGTTCAAAACCGTACATGTTGCTTAGACTTTTTTGATGTGTGTATTTAAAAATGTAATTTATATGTATATTTAAGTGAATAAAGAGAATAATAATAATAACTGTCCACATCTCACATACGGCCGTCTGATCTCTAACTACGCAGAACTGTACTATGGTAACCAGACTTCTGATAAACATACTAATATATTTCTAAATACATACATATTATAGATAAATTACATCCAGATAAAGAACAAATGATCATGCTCATCACACAATTATTTGTCCTGGGTGGGAATCTAAAGTCACCACCTCTGGCTCAACAGTCAGAATCACTAACCACGCCTTGAATGAAAGGCGACTGGGTGCTTTTCTGATTTACTGAGGAAGAGCATTCCAGAAAAGGACAGATTGAATAAGGAGTTCATTGTGTTTTCTCCTTAAGGGAGTACGCTCTTTTCTTGAAGATTTGAAGGTCATATCGGTCTGAAAATATCGCAGGCGATAATTTGTTCAACAGATTGAAACAGAGAAATATAAGATTTTACAAAAATAAAACACCTAGTGAAGCTCAGTCGCCAGATACTCTTTAGAAAAATACGAAACCCATTATTCACAAATGTTTTTATTCAAAAAAACTAAGACCATCTTTCCCGGTTCTTTTTGTTTCCTTTCCTTCCATCAATTGTCGTCGACCGACGAGATCCCTCTTGCTGCCAGTCCAGATCATAATTAAGTTCTTATCACCAAAGTTAGGTCCAGTGCAGATCAATAGGTAGGTAAACCTGCACCGCCGGATGAACGCGGATATCATAAAACGCAAAGAGTTTGAGTCAGACAAGCTTGTTTACATCGTAGCACGTGGACGATGTGACGTCACTTGACGAAGTTTATCCTGTCACTATTTTTAAGAAACAAGAGTATTAGTAGTATCATGAGAAGTGGAATCTTCTTGTGAACTTTAAGCTTAGTTGGACGGGTAACGAAAATACTCCTGTTACACACGGTACGATACGGATTATAGTGAAGGTAGGTAATATAAGCTGAAACCTTTATTCTGACGCTTGTAATCGTAGCCTAAATAACTTGTATAAAAATAGTTAAAACTATAATATTATGTATGACTAGCTTGTTGGCCTAGTGGTTAGTGATCCTGACTGATATCCCATAGGTTGTGGGTTCGATTCCCACCCGAGTCATTCCATCGTCCATTTACATCGAACGGACACAAAGAACACCCAGGTGTTCTTTGTGTCCGTTCGATGTATGTTTGTAAAGTCCCCCGCGACATAGGAATAATTCCTAATGCGGGAGTTGTCTTTTTAATAATAAAAATAAATTATAAATAATAAAAGCTGAATGAACTTGATAAATATACAATCAAGGGCTTTTTATTTCTTTATTTTACTTACTAACTTAAGCGATAGTCACTGAAAAATCCCCTAGACAATTTGAAATAGTGAGACCTTGAAAAAAAAACTATTGCAATAATAACACATTAGTATAGTTGTTACCTGAAACAAACATTCCTTCCCGCCTAGTCAAAGTCGAATATAGAACGCGCAGTCGCGAATGTTTAATCTATTGCACTCACACCTCGTAGAGAGGGAGGGGGTGGCTTTGTTGATGCACCAATCACCAATACAGTTTTCTTATGCACTCTTTAGAATGACCGCGCTTCTACATATGAATGAGATACCGATATTTATTATGATATCTCAGTACACGTATGGATAAGGAAAACTATTCAGAATATATCTCAGTACACGTGTGGATAAGGGAAACTATTCAGAATCCTAATGCGCGAACTATATGTTCCAAAAATAAAAAAAAATAAAGTATCTTTTGTTTAGTAAATAAATACAAACGTGAGACCTTACTCTTACAATATACTTTTTTAAATCGTTTACTCATAATAATTTGATAAAAGGTATAACATTTACGGGGCTGGAAGAGGCCGTGATAGCTTTCACGTGAAAAACATGCCCTTAGACTAACGGTCCTCATGTTTTCAAAAATGGTTTGACCGAATGAAAAAGTTTTTAAAATTTAATGGAAAATACTTCGAAAAACAGTAATTATATTGCTTTACATGTAAATTGTTTTATTAATGAGTTACGCAAAACTTTCAGTGTATCCTACGACCACACGTACTTTAATATAAAAACATAATTTTAAACACACCCAATTTTGAGAAAAACGTATTTTTATTTTATGCTGAATTTGAACATAACTTTTGCTATCCGTGCTCAACAAAACAAAAGTTGTTAAGGTTGAGAGTTCACCCTGACGGTCTGCACTTATTGACGGTTTGTTATCGTTGATAAGCTTGCTATAACGAGTATAATATGAGGAATATATATATATATATATGAAACTGAAACTATAATTGTTATTTGTCATCCTCATAAGAGGTTACTGGGGGAAATTAAATTATAGTATATATACTGATTATCAACGAAAAAACAGAGAAGGTTCTCAAGTTAAACCTAATAATAAATTTCACAATTTATCACAATCACAATTTGAGAATACGATGTAGCGCGAATTGGGATTTTGAATAGTACCTATTACCCGCACCTGTACCAGACTATCATAACTACGGAGGAGACTAAATCGAGACAGTGTACACGTGCAACATGTATTGTATATGTTGAACGCAGCATCAAGCAAGGTTCCCTCTCTCGCTACGAGGGCACGGTCCCACCGATTCCGAAGGAAAGACAGTTGTCATATCTTAAACATCGGCGCTTGTATATTTTAATAAATTCTTTAAATACATTTCGGCACAATTAAATGTCGTCGACGGCTGTCAAAACAATGGGCACATCTAACAGTGTTCAAAAAAGTTAACAAATAGTTAGTAGTCGCGACTTGTTGTATTTACGATAAAACTGTCGTAACGTCGCCTGCACGTGTCCTGCACGTAGAGGCGACTGATTTGCAAACGACTGAGCGACTTGTCTTCGCGATCCAGTCGCCAAATCGACGACACATTGTGGTATTGGTATTGGTAACAACCAGACAGAGTTTGTAAGCGACTTCCGCAATACAAATTCATGGAAGTTCGTACACAGGCATGCGTCACCGACATGTTGTTTATTCGTCGCCGACAAAAGTCGCGTTACGTGCCGGGCCAGATCGTCGCTACAAATATTGCTGCGATTTCCACGATGGTGAAGCAATTATTGAATATTAAATTTGCTTCTGAGGTTTAGAAATATCCTTGTTGCAGAAAAATCTTAGCTAACAGTAGGAAAAGCGACGATATTACAACGATTTCTTTAAATGAACACAGGAAAATTATAGTTTCGTCGCCATTTGTCTTGAACAATCTGTAAATTCACAAATTTTCAGAATGCCGTGTAGCCGCTACCCCTATATTGGCTAGTGGCCGAATAGACAACTCACGTCTTGTGATTGAACCGTGACCGTGCGCTACATAATTTTGTTTTTAAATTATTTTTTAGTTATTTGTAGGGTCTTTTGAATTTGTTAACTGATGTGTCGCACCTATAAACTAATTTCAGGAAACTAATAGAGAAAAAATTCTAGGTCGTTCATAAAAGACGCGAGAGCCCTTAGACCTCCTTAATTTGGCTCTGTCGTAAAATTCAATCTTAGCTGTGTCGTGTCCTACCTATATACTATCTCCCTGACAAATTTCAGGTCACTAACTCAGTACTTTTAGATAAACTTGCCAGAGCCCTTAGAACACTTTCATCCAGCTCTGTTGCAAATTTGGTTCTTAGCTAACTTATGTAACCCCGAATACTCATAAGCTTTTCAGTTCTCAAGTAGAAAAAAATTAGGACTTTCATAAAAAGAGGTGAGAACCGTAAGACCTCCCTAACGCGGCCCTGTCGCAAATCCGTTAGCTAACGTCTCCTACAACGACACGGAATTGCTTTTACAGTCAATCAAATCTGTCAATTTGGTAACTTCAAACCACCTGGAGTCCTGGAGTCAAGCTAAAATTTCTGGTTAGGTGTGTCTAAAACTACAAAGTCAATATAGGTACATAGGATAGCAGATCAAATTAATATTTAATCGAAATGTGTAAGTTTAACTTCACTTCACTAACTAAATCTTTTCTTAATATTTATATATTGTTTTTATGAAAAAACGAAAAACTATAGGTATAATAAATTTACAACACACGCAAGAAATGACCACGATCGTCATCTATTAAAAGTAATCCGAATGGGCGATTTCTATGCAATATTTCATTTTTATCTGTTCTTTTGGGTGTTCCCTATATTATTTTCTTTTTAAATCACCCTTGTAGTAGAGCAAACAAAATAAAAATTTTTCAAATCCGTTCACCATTTTTGAGTTAAAGCGAGACTAACGAACAGCAATAGATTTTTATATATAAGAAGATTTGACAAGAGTTCAAAACAGTCAACAGCAAGCCCTAACCTGACTATTCATTATATAATGTAACGTATATGTAGGTAACATATACAGATGTTCACGTTTCGAGAGGTAGGTCGCGCCGGTCGCGGAGTCTCGTCCGCGATATAAGGCTCTGCTTGTGCACTGGAAATTCAGTTCCCTCCCGTCAATGGGACCTAGAGGACGGGTCAATTGTCGGTGAGGGAGTGATATAATTATACATAATGACTAATAATGTTAATGATTTTAGTTATAGCTATGTGCGGTAGGTGTTTGAAATTAAGAAAAAATAATGTTATGTTAGAGACAGTAATTTCAGATAAATTGACTGAGTTGCGTTGTGTTTTATGAAACGTATACTATAGATGTTATAAATAACATCGTAGGATATTAAATACCGTAATATATTGACATAATTGTATCTACACATCTAAAGCTAATGCCAAAAAGGAGGGTTATTTGTGTGACCAGTATGTATGTTTCACCGTCTCTATTGTTCCCTTGTAACTATTTAACGTCTGGACTGACTTTGATAAATGGTATGTCGTTAGATTTTTCTTAACCTCGCCAGTATTAAAATTATAAAAATCAAATTGGTGGATCTTAGGCGCCAAAATGTAGGTTTTCAATTTTTTATTCTCTAAAACCTATCGAATCGAAAAATCAAAATAAATTGTTTTAAAAGGTGATTACCAAAATATATTCGACTATGTGTTTATTAGTTAGTATTTCGGGTTACTGTTTCTATAAATAATTTATTTTTCGAAACTATAATCCGTCGAATCTGTCTGGCAAATCAATGTAACATTTTTGTGTAATAGAACTAAATATATAAATTTCATCTTTCTTCAAATGACTTGAAATAATATTTTTAAAATTTAATATTCTATGGAGTGGAAGACACCGAGTATAGAAATGTAGAATTACAAGATATATTATTAAGCTGCATAAAAAATAATATGAAGATCTCCATTGAGCAGTCTGAAATAAAAACGGTGAGAGAAAGATTTCCCACAAGAAGTTTTGTTAACGCGCAAAAAAAATATAGAATATAATAATGAATATAGATAAGTAGAAATATAGATAAGTAGAACACGAACGCAATAACATATATAACAACCAAAAAATCATACTACGCGATTCTAACGCCCGTGTAGGATAGTGAGTACCGGGTATACAATACTGGGTAAATACTGCCACGGAAATAGAGACAAAAGTGGTGAAAGATTGCTCGTTTTGTTGGGTAAATAAATTATACATTACAAATGGTGTCTTCAAAAAGAATATAAAAACTATGTGGACATGGCTGGAGCCAACAGAAAAGAGAAAGTCAATTTGATTATACATTCTAACAAAAAAAGTATCGGGAATTCATTATTTAATTCAAATTCTAAATGCAATTCAAATAATTTCTATATTGGCGCGAAGTTTGAGCAATATCTGTCATTTAGTTTATTTTCAGTACTCGATTTTGTAAGCTCATCTCAAGAGTGTTTTGCGAGTTTATAATGCATAAAAACATCGAACAAAGAGTATGTCTCAAATTTTGCATTGCAAATGGAGTTTCATGTTCAGGGTCGCTGAAAATGTTACAGAAAGCATAAGATGAATCGGCTTTATCAAAAACTCGTGCACATGAGTGGTACAGTGCATTCAAAAGCGGTCGAGATTTGTTGGAATATTTGCCTCGCTCTGGTCGGCCATCGACGTCTTCAACTGTAATTAACATCACCAAAGTGAAGGAAATTGTGACTGAAAATCCTCATTCGTTTGAGAGAGATAGCCGCTCAACTTTCTGTGTCTCATGAGTCCATTCCTACCATTTTAAATGATAGCTTGGGCATGAAACATGTTGCCGCACGACTAGTGCCAAAAGATCTGAACTTTCTTCAAAAACTCAATCGCGTGAAAGTCACTGAAGACATGCTAGAACGTGTAAATTCCGACCCTACATTCGTAAAACGCATTTTTACTCGTAATGAGACATGGGTTTACTTACGAATTTGACATGAAAACTAGTCAACAAGCTTCGGAATGGCGACTTCCAACTGCAAAAAGCAAACCCATTGTAGGTATTTTTAAATTGTCAGGAGGAGTTAGTCAGTATAAGTCAGTCGTGAAGCTAGTTGCCTGTTCCAAAACGTAGATCTTATGGAGAAGAACAGGCAAGAAACTCCAAGGACACTCTTTTTCAACATGTTTTTTTTTACAAAGTTATTTGTTACATTGCTTATAAGCGCAATTTAATGTGAGGACAATGTAACATAAATTAATATTGTTCGAAACTGAAAAAACCACGGAAAAGTCGATCAAACGTCAAGGTCATGTTGACTGTTTTTTTTTGACTATCGAGGTGTTGTGCACTCAGAATTTTTACCAGAAGGTCAGGCTGTAAATAAAGAATATTATTTCAGCATTATGCTGCGTTTGAGCGAGTAAATTCGTCGAAAAAGGCCAAATTTGTGGAATAAATATTCTTAGATATTACACCACCATGACGACTCGCCATCGCATAAGGCCATGATTGTGAACGAATTTTTGACATAAAACTCAACAGATACCGTCGAACAACCACCATTTTCACCGGATATGGCTCCGGCCGAAATTTTTCTCTTTCCAAAACTGTAATTACCAGTTCGAGGTACCCGTTTTTAGTCGATAGAAGATATCAAAGAGAATTCGCGGCTAGAATTTAAGTCGAAACCGGAAAATGCATTTAAAAAAATGGGTTGATAATTGGATTATTTATTGGCGTAAGTGTGTCAGAAGTGTATTATTTCTGAAGGGGCCTACTTTGAAAGCGAAACAATAAATTTGGATGTATAGTTAACATTTTGTGTTTTGTTGACCTTTTCCCGGTACTTTCTTGACAGAGTAGTATACTGACTAATAGAAAAGAAAACATCTCTAATGTAGAAATCATATTAAATGTATTCATTTCCCAGCGACCACCGACTCTTAAGAAGCACACTGCAGATTGAACCTATAAAGAAAAGTAGAGCAAAATCCAAAAATAATAAAACCAAACTCGTACGACAGATGAAAAAGAACAATTCATAAAACCTTAAGTATAAATAAATATAAATGAAAGAAAATTAGAAGAACACGAAATGTAGAATTTTTATACAGCAAGATTAATAAAACGATAATCACCAGTTTAAATACAATTCATCAAAAATCAAAACCAAAATGTATAAGCATCTCTAATCATATAAAATCCCTTATCGCAAGAAGAAACGAACTAACTCAGAAGAAATCCCTAACAAAAGAAGAAAAAGACTAACGTACCTCCCTCTACAAGAACATCTATAAATTAATGAGACAAGAACGTACAGAACGTAGAGTAAAAGAAATTGAAACACACCTAGAATTAGCAGGTAGCCTTGAGAAAAGTCTTAAAGATCTCAATAATAATACCAAGCGATAGGTACCCCTACATAAAGGATGATACTACTGACAAGATAAGAATATCAAGATCTGAAATAATAGAAAAGGTAATAAGATTTTATAACAACCTATACTCGGCAAAAGACACAACTCCGGAAATTGAAATGACCAACCAGAATATTGAAAACTACCGACCTATAAGCTTACAACCAAATATGTACAAATTATTTGCTTCATGCCTTGAAGATCGCTTAGCAATGTTTATAGAGAAATTACAACTTCAGAAAAAACTTCTCCACAACAGATCACATTCATACTTTAAATATGATTATGGAGAAATATACAGAGCACAAAAAACTGCTTTACGTAGCATTTATTGACTATTATTGACTACGCCAAAGCCTTCGACTAATATTTCATAATAGCAGGTGGAAAGCTCGACATGAGTTTGAAGTACCATCGGAGACCATAGATCTTATAAAAGACATCTATTACAAGGGTAAAAGTCGTGTAAAGTTAAAAGAGACAAGGCCTTGAAATAAGCATCTCTAGAGGCGTCAGGCAAGGTGACCCCCTCTCACCAAAAATCTTTATAACTGTGCTCCAAAGTATAATGAAAATACTGAACTGGGAAAGGAATTTTTTCAGAATCAGCCTCATCTCGATTAGAGAAAATGTGTAAATGAACTAAACGAGGAACTAAACGTTACCATGACTAAAGTCATGACGAACCACCATATTATACCAATAAGAGTTATAATACATTAGAATATGTTCAAACAATGTGACAACAGATATTTTTCTCTACGACAAGACACGAAGACGTGGTTAAAAGACGAGTTAACATAACGTGGAATAAATTCTGGAGCAATAAAGAAACGCTTAAATCAAAACTTCCTGTGAAACTCAAGAAAAAAGTTATGGACTCTCTATGGATTTTAAATCAAAAATATAAAAACAACAACGTTTAATTACAAACAAAATCACCTATTCCAATCAGATCACGTATTTTTCTAATTTTACTGATCTTCAAGTTTTTAAATATAAAACATGCATGTTTTATAAATTTAATATGCTTTTTTATGTCACTGTTTAGTTACAAATAACAGATATATGTAATTTGTGTTTTTTTTTTATTATACGTGTATAGTGAATCATAATAATGTACAGTACACCTAAACAGTACGGCGGCTAGCGTTCGCTGGAATGGCGGTTTTTCTCAAAAATAAAACTTTGTAGTCTGACTCAATGTTTTTTTCTTCTGTTTACTTACAAATAACAGTTATAATTATGTAATTTGTTTTTTTTAGTATACGTATATAGTGAATCATAATAATGGAGAATGTACAGTACAACTAAAGAGTACGGCAGTTAGCGTTCGCTGGAATGGCGGCATTTCTCAAAAATAAAACTTTGTAGTCTGTCGACTCAGTTTTTTTTTCTTTTTTTTAAGTATAAAACCTATTACACTATGCGGTATACCTAAGTGTTATTGATGTTTGTTCATGAAGGACTACGGAGTACTATGTGTTGCTAGTGTGCCTGTATTTGCTTATGGTATTTCACCATATTTTTAGATTAACAATTTTCAGCAAAACTGTACCTTTTCTAACTAAATAACATCGAACGAATACCAAATGAACACATTTTTTTGAAGGTCGAAATGGTACTAAAAAGAGATCCAACGGGTCTTTTTTTAGTAGTTTTCGCTAGCTACCTATTTAGCTAATCATTTACTCACCACCATTAAAAAAACGAGTGACGATCTGCGCAAAACGGCGGGGAATACCTCGACGAGGAGAACTGACTATCGAGCTCAGTGACATTACATTAGGAGAGGCCTATGTCCAGCAGTGGATGATGAAAAGGTAATGATGATTAAAAAATATCTAGCTAGCTTATTGATTTATTTAATTACATTCCAAAAATCTAATATTTTTTTTTATAGCTGCTTTTTTCTTTTGTTTCATGGCATGGTTTTTATGAGGGGATTTGATATTTAGTGTCTGTCTTTGGCAGAAAAAATCAACCCTCGACGAAGAACGTCGCGTCGCGATGCTTCATGCGACAAGTAGCGTTAAGTGGTAAATAATAGCCGTTCTTTGTGTTAAGTGTTTATTATGAGACTGGCGCGTGTTATCCAACACATTGCTTGTATACATATTATACTAAACCCTTACAGACCTATTTAAAATGAAATTAAATATATATAGGTCTAAACACAGACAGCTTATAACTAATTACTATTATGTACTTAAATAACTAATTGTTTCAATATTATCCCTTTATTCTAAAAGGTACTTATTCTGGTTGGTTTATTTACAAAAGCATGAAATACATAATATTTTCTTAAGCTCTATGCCGATTCTTAGCGAAGGCTAACGATTTCGTACTGGATATATGCCATATTTGAATAATAGTCGAATGTAATTGTGTATTAATAACAGTATTATTTGACGAAGCTTCTTCGAGTTCCAACTTATTATACTTGAGAGAGGTCTAATATAGTGAACCAAATGCTACCACAAAGACCACTGAATAAATCATCAATGTTCGGAACCGGGTCAACTATTATGTATTCTGTGACCGGGTACCTATCGATCATTAAATTACGCACATATTCGTATACCGCATCTGTCTTGCACGATATTACTAAAGGAGTGTCCAGTCAGAGTTATCAACAGGCTCGATGACGCCCGCACGCAGCATGGCAACAATGCGGTTGTGCAGCGCCTATGGCAGGAGCCGCGCGCGACAGTACATTGTCCGCTCCATACATACACAGGCTCACCGAGCCGCTGGTGTATCGACCCAACGTGCCGTCAAACAGCGATTTATGCCTAGAAATTAATGCGTTTATTAATTAACTTTCATTGTAATTCTCATTTGTTATACAGTGCATACTAAGTCTCGGTATGTCAGTGTTCAACTCTGCTAGCCATTAGCGACCTAATATATAACCATAATCAAAATTATAAATCTAATATTTTGTTTCTATTTTTATATTGAACTTTTGTTTCATCATAACCAAGCGGTTGAACCGCAGAACCATCGTAAAAACTAATAAAACACGATGATTGCTTTATTATAAAAGTAGCAGCGCCCCGCGGTTTCACCCACGTACGTCCCGATCCCGTGGGAGTATCGGAATAAAAAGTAGCCTATATGTTACTCCAGGTCTACAGCTATCTACATACCAAGTTTCACCGCAATCGGTGCAGTAGTTTTGGCGTGAAATAGTAACAAACATCCATCCATCCATCTAAACTTTCACATTTATAATATTAGTGGGATAGACAAGTACACAGAGTTACCATAGATGACTGATAGAGACTTTACAAACATAGAAACAACGGACACAAAGAACACCCAGACTCAGGTGGGAATCGAACCCACGACCTTTAAGCATAGCGGACAGGGTCACTAACCACTAGACCATCAGGCCAGTCGTGTTTTATTGATATGCACCGGTATTCGCCTCCATAGGTATCTAACAAACAATTATTTACTATTAATGGATTACGCACTATTCGGTACTTTGTTATGGACATTTGGTAAATCTTTAATTTTGAATAATCTAAATTCCGTTGTCGTGTAAATTTACTTTTTAAGCACACACACATCTGTCTCTCAAGTTACGCTCAAGTTCTAGACTTGTCTGGAAGTTACAAAATCTTGTTAACTTAACTCACTAAGCTCGATAGCTATTCGTCGTCCAATAACGCAACAAGTGTACTAAAGTTCATATCGGCACTGATTTTGTCCACCACAAAATACATTTCAATTCCATCAATATATAATAAGCTCATTCCCGTTTCGATGGACATTGTTATTTAAATGTATTTTACAACTGCACTTTTATATTTCCGCTTTATCTTGTCTGCCACTGGTTAATGTCAGCCGTGCCTCACGTCACGTCGCTTTTACATAGGTACAACAGTAAGGTAAGTGCACGCATGCGCCCACCTACGCCCGCCGCTACGTGCCTATGACGTCATTGTCGTGATTTTCTGTATTTACATTAAATTTGTAGTTCCATTTCTTTGTATGGGTAAATAAGAAAGTCACTGAAGCCTTAAAAGTATTCAAAACACCATTATTTAAAAGAATTGAACGTGTGTACACCCTTGGCGGGACTCGAACCCACAATCCCCGGCTTAGGAGGCCGGTGCCTTATCCATTAGACCACAAGGGCTACGAATGAATATTTATATTCAAGAAGTACTTTCTAAATAATTAAACAGAGCAAAATATTCAGTGCAGAGCGGTATTACATTATTGATCCTATTGTCTATTGTCTCAACCATAAGAGGTGTAGCCCGTTACTTACGAATTTTTCGAATTACAAAGTACCTACTCTTTTTCAGATAACTACTGGTCAGTGGCAGTACTCAGTAGTCTGACAAACTCGATAATCCGACCCGACACTAAACCTTCGCCAGACGCAATCAAAATCAGAGAAATAAATATTTCTTTCAAGTCATTTTAAGAAAGCTGAAACTTATACTATATGTTATAGTTCTATGACCAAAAATATTATACTAATTTTCGAGACAGACATTCGTTTGTTTAATAGGAGCCAGACGATTAATGAAACAAAAACCCGAAATACTAAGAAACATATACCTAGATTATATATTTTTGTAATCACATTTTAACAACCGCAAATTGTCTGGCAATTGTTATTGATATTAGTAAAAAAAGGCATAGCAAAAGATACAAAAAAAAGAAATGTCTTAAAATGATTTTAAAATTAGGTATTTGTGGCATACGACCACGGCTATCTTCTGAACATCAAATAAATAAATATTAATAAGGAATGAGTTTACAGTACACACCTAAGACAATACATACAATATAGTGTGTTTCCTCGCATCATGTGTCAAGGTAATTCTTATATGTAGGAAAGTAATCCACAATACTAAAAAAATCACTAAAACATTGGCTCGTGAGGGGACCGAACCCTCGACCTTCGCGTTATTAGCACGATGCTCTAACCAACTGAGCTAACGAGCCCCCGTAGACAAATTTGTATTCATAGCTCTGTAGCTTCCATCAACTAGATGCATCTGTCGACGGTTGCACATTGCGATTCGCTCAAAGCGCCATCTGTTATGAGAAACTGTAACAAGTTTCTTTTTAAATAGAAACCAAAATGTCAAAGGCATGCATGATATATTAACTTCATTCACCCTAAATAATTCCACCTTTTCGGGCCCTATGGTAATTATTACTAAAGTATAGTTGTATTGAACAATCATTTGCATAGTATTATATGAAGGAGCAGATATTTTGTTTCGCGACTTTTTTGCACCGCAAAGAGTAATCTTTAACCGTGTTAGAAATATAAGATTACCAGATCTTATTCAGATCTTACTTTTGTTGGTGTTTGATAAGGAAGATTAAAGGATTTCGATCATTCGTACAGAGTAGAGTGTAACGCACTGTGATGTCATATGAAATAGGGAGAAGTTCCCGTAAGTTTTATAGTACTTCGAATTCTTATAGAAATGTTTCCTGTCCATCTAAGAATAAGATTAAAATCTCTTGAATAAATAAAATAAAGCAGTTCCTGCTCACAACTTATATTGTTTTTTATTTCTTAAATTTATCTATGTATAAATGCACCTATAATTAAGAGCATTAATGGATGTCCAGATATAATACATGCACTACGTTGTTGACTCAAACCTCGCCAGATGTCGCACTTTCATTTATATCCAAGCTAGTGTTCATCTAGAGGTATATTTAAAACATTTGCCTTCACATTAATTAGCTTTCTGTTCTCATTAACCATGATTGAATGATGATTAACCAACCACACAATAATAAAAATAACTCAAACTCAATTA
Organism: Euplagia quadripunctaria; assembly: GCA_963859945.1. Lineage (NCBI taxonomy): Eukaryota > Metazoa > Arthropoda > Insecta > Lepidoptera > Erebidae > Euplagia > Euplagia quadripunctaria. The sequence continues at coordinate 548,413 of OY982559.1, forward strand.
AAGACTATCTTGTGAACTCTTAGACAGCACACACGTAATGTACATAGACTAGAAGTTAGATTGATTAGCTACAATGTATTTATTTGCACATATCCAGTGTAATTTTTGATAATTGCATACAGTTTTGATAAAATTAATAGAAAAAAACTATTTGATGCTTTAAATGGAACCGACTCTCAAACATTCTACTGGATTATGTTCTCCTGGTACCGGTGCGAATACCAACGGCTTTTGTATGTAGGCTTTTGGCACGTCAATAAAGAAATAAATAGGCTTCTGGAAAATTCTGCTTATAAATAGGCTTCTGCTTGTCTCTAGCTTTTGCACGCGGCTTTGCTCGTGTACAATTAACTTTGCCCCCCTTCGGAAACATTTTTTTTTCTTTATGTAAGGTCCTTTGCTGTAACCCTGGCAAAGTGCAAACGAAATTGCAGGATGATCGAATGAACGGTACGGCAGCGCATAAAATGGAAATAAACAAACATTGATTTTTATATATGTACTAGCAACCCGCCCCGGCTTCGCACGGGTAGCAGAGAAACCTTCAACAATCATCAACATATTTCAACCAATTTACACAAAACCTTAACAAATTATATAGCTAAACCTTCCTCATGAATCGTTCTATCTATTGGTGAAAACTGTATGAAAATCTTGGGGATAAATGCTTAGTAATTATGGTGTACAAATGTACAAAAATACATGTCTTCTCACTTATAACTTTATTATTCATTCATGTGTGTATTGTTAGCGTTGCTTCAGATATTTGTGAATGTTACGATGAGTTTTATTTACTTGTCGATAGGTGTAGAGCTCACATAATGATAATTCCTGTTTACTTGTCTTTTTTATGAAATATATTAGACTATATTCAAAGTATTTTATATTTATAACCCTAGAAAGATAACCTATGTCAAATTGACGTACACCATTTTGTCAAATCCGTTTTACTCGTTTGCGACTTGCGATACGTTGCCCATCTTTTCAACTAACTTAGTAGACCCCGACTTACGAACGAATCGTTTTTTTTTTAAAACGACAACATGCACAAATTTTTTATGCGGTGCACATTTACAGCAGATTACGCACTAATTATACGTTCCACTCATATCACTCTAGGAGTCACTTTTCAGCTGGGGTAACGTACACAAATTTAAGTTGGTAAATATTGACTTCGTAAGATGTATTTAAACATCGGCCATAGAAAACCTCGATACTAAAAGGCTAAAAATTTACACCGCGTTTCTATTCAAAAACGAAGTATGGCTTGTGGGTTCTATCTAGTACAAGGATGAATATACCTTAGAGTTTAGACACATTTTTTTTGTAAATAAATACATACATATTACACCTAGAAACATCCTGACAAATTCAAACATACATATTCTTGTATGAATTTTTGGACACGAGCGGGCACCGAACCTGCGACCCCCTACGCGACAGTCGAAAGTACTACCGCTGCGCCACATAGATCCTCAAAAAGTCAAAAAAGCTATTTAGCTGTTTTGGTTGGGTTGTTAAGTTAGGTAGGTAGTAAAGTATTAGCAGGTAATAAAGGTTCCTACTAAAATAAAACAACTAATGAACGACTAAAATATTTCATTTATTTTATTCGTTACATAGAACCTAGAACCACAAAGAAGACGACCACTAACGTTGACTATTACCATTTCATTAAGTTTTTAACTAAAACAATACACAAGGATATAACTTAAGGTCATCTGTCATCTTACTATTTTGAAATAAGTAATTTCAAGTGTTTAAAGGTATACAAAACGAATATTAACCACCACAGAATCACAAACACAATTCATAAAAATCAAATATTTATATTTTTAACTTTCAACTCATATTATCTTTCTATCTGCCAGAATATTAATTTAATTACGGGAATTAACGCGATCACGAAAAGGTATTACATACCTCTGAATTGCCTGACGTTTCGACCAGGTTGCACTGGCTGGCCGTGGTCACAGGCTGACTCAGCCTCACCTGCCTGCCTGTATATCATTTAGTTTTGAATGTTTTGTTTTATACCAATGACCAGTTTAACTTGAACTGTCATTGTACAGACATTTTGTAATATGACAGGTCAGAACTTATATAAATTTCACTCGGCCTTCAATGCAACTCGACATAATACCTGAACGCCTCGATATCCTTACAATAGGTTAGTTGTCTATGGTTAAAACAAATAATTCATCATTCCTCGTGAACGAAAGTGTTATAATATAAGACTTTGAACAATTATATTCTTTATCATTTTCAAGTTTGTTATTATTTGTTTTTGTAAAAGCAAACTTTAAAATTAAATGATTTAATGATAGCAACGTATGACGTCACACGTTGTTATTTTATAAAAGTGTCTACAGGACGTGTCGTTGTGACGTTAAATAAAGACTTGACTGTCAATTACCGTATTTTTACATAATATTGCGAAAATATAATTAGGCCTGTAGGTACTAGTGATGTGCCGAATCGTTAAAAATGTATATCTGCGGATACGGATACGAATACGGATCATTAGTGTATAGATCCGTGAATGCGGATACGAACCTCAAGTTTTTTTTAGTACCTATCCTCCTTTTTAAGCTAAACCAATTATTTGTCACTCCTAAAACTAAAATTTTACCGTACCTTTCTGTAACACCTGTATATATAAATAGTAATTATAGTGGTATCACAATACAATAGATAATAAAATATGACTTACGAAGTAGACCAATATAATATTATGTAAATCGAATAGTTTTTATTAAGTTAACTTATTCACACACAACTCATCTTTTAGTGTAAGATAAATATTTATGTATTACTAATTTACACAGTAATTATACAGTATTTAATAGTCTAGTGAGGTGAATGTGATTGGCAGTACTGCAACCGGCTCCGAGCTCTTTGGTTGATTGATGTAGATGCTCCAAGATCGCTTGTCTACGTCGAAAATACCTGGAACAGAAAAAAAGTACGAAAATAAAATTGTGTTTTGCTTACACATACCTGTTTATATACTTAAACATATACCTTCAACCTGTGACAAGGTACCATGATCGGTGCAATTCACTCGAAACTTCGGGTAAATACAAAGATAGATGTCGTACCCAATAAACAGCGAGGTTAAGTCCCGATTTATCTAGACATCTAGTATGTAACATCACGCGTGAACGGCTGGACCGATTTCGCTACTGCTTTTTTGTTATCTTTGTTATTGTCAGGAGAAGGTTCGTATGTAAACTATTTCCATAAATAGGGATTTGAGAGTGACATTACCCCAGAATGTTTGTTTCACGACAATGGTCATTCTTACAGAAATAATATCGTTTTGTTGGTTAAAACATAATTGTTTTATCCTCATATTATATTTTTATGCTTTTAAGCCTTAATTACTAAAGCAATCAAGAGCAGGTCAGCATATTGTACTGACAAGGTTTCTTTTACCAGATCCCAGATAGACTTTGATGTCGACGATGTGGTTAAGTATGTGGAATCTTTGGGTATATATGGTATATATAGAGGTGAAAACTTTTCTTGCGCGATACAGAACCAGTAATTACTATATAGTTCGCCTTTCCTTAGCTAGATGGCGCTGAAGAATGTCTTTTGCTGTACGTGGGTGTGGTTCTCTATAGAAATTTATTCCCTACCTGCAGCGATGGTCATGATGGGAGCGAGACCCTCCTGGAACACTTTGTAGTCGGTGCCGCTTGTATCCGACAAGATCTCGGTGACATCTTTACGGCTTTGGGGCTTAGGATATTCCTGAATTACTTTCATTCGCGACAAGCTGCTCTGTATAATGTCTCCCTTCACTTCTGTTACGTTAGCTCTAAGGTATCTGAAATAATAATTCCACAATAAAAAATGAAATATTGTTTCCATTAAGGGATTATTGCGAGTTTAGTTTAGTTTGGTATTTAAGCAAACACTCAATGTATGACACATTGAGTGTTACTAAAATGAATTAAATAAATACAGTCTCGTGGTTTACAAAGAGACAACTACGAAAGTTAGAACTTATTTGAAGCAATACACAAATACTTAGAAGAACTTAGGTATCATAGTTGGTTCGACTTTTTATATTCACTTTGTATAATTATGTACTTATACGGGAATTAACGCGATCACGAAAAGGTATTACATACCTCTGAATTGCCTGACGTTTCGACTAATTCCCGTATAAGTACATAATTATATCATGGAACGCGAAAGTTTAAAAGTTAGTATTCACTTTGTACTTAATTATATTTAATTGATGAAAATGATTATGATGTTGATAAACGTTTAGTAGATATTTCCACACAAAAAGATATTTTCATTCTAATTCCATATCTCTCAAGCGTTTGCTATCGTCTTTGAAAAGTTTATAATGTCATTCAAAGCTCAAGATAGTTTATTTAAATATGCACTTACTTGTTACAATGCACCAGAGGTTCCCTGTCGTACCTCTGAACGTTCAACAGTGATTTATCACACTTGAAATCTGGTGCAACCTCCACGTTGTAAATTTGGTGTTCGCCCCAAGAGTTTGTCCAGATCATGTTGACAGAGAAACCGTTGCCGATGCCCAGGCCTTCATCCCGCAGAATACTTTCAGCGTCGCTGAAGTTTTTGGCCGCGAGCATGGCTCGGGTGAGGAAAGTTCTCGCTGAAAATGCAAGAGATATGCAAATTACACAACGCTATCTAGACCCACACTAGGCATAGCTTGTTCGGTTGGTTCTAGAACACGGGTAAACATACTCACATACATTATTTTTGTAAATACATACGTAAATAAATATTATTTGCAGAAATAGAAAACTAGACTTGCAAATAGATATTTTCACGCACGCAATATTTACACTGAGCGGGAACCGAACCAGCAACCTCTGACGAGGCAGTAACTAGCGCCCCGTCACGTTAGTCGTCTATATTAGGATAGAAGGAGGTCGGTGAAAAAAACTAACAACGTATGACGTCACACATTGTTATTTCATACAAGTTTCTACAGGACGTGTCGTTTTGACGTTTAATAAACAGCAGACAATTACCGTATTAGTACACAATATTCCTAAAATATAACCTACTGAAAATGTAAACATTAACCTATAAACGTATAGTGTTTGAAATTAAGTCTACTGAAGGGTGGCTTCCTAGTGGAGTAGAGCCAAGCGTACTGCTGATGTGTAGTTCGGCAGCAATTGTTACTGTTACAACTATTAACTTTATGACTAACATGCAGGGAACTCTATGGGTTCGTTCTGGCGTAAGGTTGTTTATAAACACCAGTAAAACTATAGCACGCCATATACTTGCCTGCTTGTTCACTTGGTGGTATTAAATGTGTATGTTGTTTAACATACCAGACGGAAGTAATAAGGGAAGTTTACTTACGGGTGTTACCCGCTTTGAGATTCATTGGGCTGAGGGTGTTGATGGAGAAAACCAAGCCATTCTCATTGTAACCCATAGTATAGCCAGGCATCCAACCAGCATAGCACAGCGACGAAAATCTTTCTTCAACAGCCTGAAAACAGGTACACATTATGAAAAGCTTAATTTTATTAGCAATTTAATATAAAACAGTTAAATTTTGAGCTAAAATAAAGTTTATTGTGTCCAATCATTAATATATTACAAAAGTTTCTTAAGGTCAGATGCACAAAAGGACTTCAGATGCTCAAGCGCCCGGTAGTATTGCATTAAATTCGCCACACAGGTCCGTTTCAGATTGTGAAGTAGATAGAAAATAGACAGTTGCTCTCAATCCTATGATTTGGCTAGTGTTGTAGAACCTCCCCTGGACGTCCCTTACCAGAAAAAGCGACACTAAGTGAAGGGCGAGTAGGGCAAGGTGACCCTCTGCAAAGTAATTGAATTGAATATGACACATAACATATTATACAGGGTGTAAGAAACACTGTACTGAATATTGAAATAGTGTATTCAGGCCATCATTCTGAGTCGAAAATTATTGGAAATTTTTGCCGGAAAATTCATATTTTTTATATTTTTTTTTTTTTTTGGTTAAAAGTGATTACACAATGAGTAAAAAATTTTACCGAAAAAAAATACCCCATACGGCCACAAACTGCAATGTAATTAATTAAACAACATTTATGCAATTAGCTGCTTCGACAGTGCCGCTGAAAGTATCGTACCGCACAAAAAGAATAACGCGTACATTGCGTAGCGTCAAATGAAACTAATCACTATAAATCCTTAATCTCGCATTTTATGATGAACTGACTTTTGTATTGTGATAAGTATAAACAGAAAGAGACTTTTGTAAGATTTTCGCGTAGCTCAAACTTACACGCTGTTTAACATAACCTCGACAAGACATTCATAAAAATTCAAAAATATAAATTGTGAATTAGAAGTTACCCCATGCTCTCTATCTTCAGGTGAAGGTATGATATGCGCAGACATAATGTAGAAATGGTTAAGTGTCGCTGTTGCTGCATCTTCGGTGTGTCCCAGTACCGTCTGAAAACAAAACACAGTTTTAGATCATTTGATACTTTAGTCAGTTAGCTGTCTGAACTAAATAACAATACGTACTGCATCCTATGTCTATTTAAATATATGTATAAACTAGTGGTTACTTGTTGCTCTCTCTTGTTGTTGACAGTTATTCATTAAATTGTTGATAACAACAATTTAATGAATAACTGTCAAAGATAGGAAATAATTACTTTGAAATTTTTAAATTACACTCAACCTCGGCTGTCTTAAGTTGGCGGAGAAAAGTCAGTTAACGAAAAATTGAAATAGCAAAAAAAAAATAGTAAAAAAACTACTTCCCCCGCCAGCTTGAGGGTAATTTTTTATTTTGTTAAAAAAAACTAAGAACGAACAGAAAAATTTTTGATCGAACAATGAAGAACAGTTAACGAACAGTTGAAACAGCAAAAAAAATTGTAAAACAATGATTTACCAACTTAAGAGAGCTCTAAAACTCGTCAAAAAAAAGTATCTGAACCATAGATAACTATATATTTTACCATCTGAACTGTTCTGTCTATGATATGTCCATGATATGTGCTTGTTATTTTACTTTATGTACTCATGATATGCAATAACGCCGTTTAAGTCAAGGCAGTGTCAATAGTGTATTGACACTGCTTTGACTTTAATGAACTATAAAGTAAGTTTGTAGTGTATCTTACGGCCTGCGAATTCTTGAAAGCGATGGAGCTGCAGCCTCCGGCGTCTTTGCGGGGGATATGATTGTCGTTCACTGTCTCGATCAGGTCGTCCATTTGGAGGAGGAATAGCTACAAGTTGTAATAAATTTATTGAACGGTCATGATTATGACTATTCCTTAATTAATTAAATTAGTTAGATAATGAGGGAACGTTATTTTAAAGATTGTATTTGTACATATCGAGGGGTGAAAGGCAAAAGCAGCTTGAAGTACGAACTGGTTTCTCCTAATAAAATAATATTACTGGTCTTTTTTTAATATCTTTCGTGTTACACTGATAAATGTCGCTTAAAACAAAAAGCTTTTCATCATCCATATAATGTGCAATCCCAGAGTATAACTAATTTGTCAATTTGCGAATAACATAATACATATTATATATATCAATATGTTCGTCTCAATTTCAACAACTATCAATGTTTTGACTGTGTTTTTTTATCATTCATATTTCTAAAGTTTAGTGATGTACCAATGTGGTGGTTTGTACTACTGTAATTAAGAACTACTAGAAGGTTATTCTAACTTCAGCGTTCTTTTTTGTCTTTTATAAATCTTAAAGTATTGTTTTTGAAGTTTTAATTTAAAAACAAACCATAACTATGTTTATAACAATTGTCTGATTGCATCGAAGATCCAATGAATTCATGCATATGTTAGGTTCAATGTGAACAAACGCAGCCAACATCCAATGTAGCAGTCAGCTCTCTCATGCCAAATTTTTTAATATATCTCCACAATCTTTATTCAACCGTCATCCATTTATTTTCGTAAACTGAAGAAATGATTTTATCAGTGGTTACGTTTTTTTGGACCCCCGAATCTTTAAGCCATGAAATAGATGACTACCCTACTACCCCCCGACTACCCCAAAACTAAGTAAATGATGGTTTTTACAAATACGACATCTACTGTTCGAATACACTAACAACTGCGCTGCCAAACGGTACATTTTGTACTAAAGTTTATTCAAATCTAAACAGATGTCGCTGAAATAAATTCCTAACTTCACTCAATAGCCGATTCGACAGAGTTTGCTTGTCTTGTGACAAGCTTTCCAAAACTTCCGTGTGGTAAATGATGCTACGAACTCCAAGCAAATTTCAAATATGAGTTTGAGAATATTCACTCAAGCGGTTGTCAAACAATAACTTTGGCGATCGAAGTGGCAGAAATTTGTATGAGCTATGCAAGTGAACAATTTTAAGTTTCCATCTTTTCTTAGTTTGGAAACTTTCGATATTTAAACTTATTTACCTATAGTGGTGAAGTGTAAACTATGGCAACCAATACACAATGTGCTACAGACACTAGTACGTGGGGTGCACTGAAAGTTTTGCGTAACTAATTAATAAAAGAGTTTACATGTAAAGTAATATGTTTACTGCTTTTCGAAGTATTCTCCATTACATTTTATACACTTTTTTATTCGGTCACATAATTTTTGAAAACATGAGAACCATTGATCTAAGGGCACGTTTTTCACGTGCTGGTTGAAAGCTATCACGACCTCTTCCGGCCCTGTCATATCACACACATCACATCAGTTTTTAGGAAAATAAAGAAATCGCATGGTGCCAGGTCTGGACTATGTATGGGATGGGTTGCTTTGCTCTACCTTTTCAGAAACTAAAAATGACTTTGTCGTGTTTGCGGTGTGCACCGAAGCATTGTCATGGTGTAATAGGATGCGACTTCTTGGTCGTTTTTCCCTAACTTTTTCAAAGATACTGGGCAAACAAGGTGGTGTACCACTCAGCATTAACTGTCTTTTGTTCTTCAAGTGGCATCGTGCAGACAGAACCCCTCCGGGAGAAAAAAATGCAATCATTTTTTTGCCCACGTTTCAGCTCACGAGGAATCCAGCGGCAACAAAATTTTCTAACTTTTAAATGTTGATGTAAGGTTTTTGAATTTGGCTCATACTAATTAATCCCTAAATGGCCTCGAATCTCCTCATAGGTGACACGGCGGTTTTCTTTAATAAGTTGCCTGACAGTAGCCACATTTTCCTCAGTGATCGCAGTTGAGGGCCACGATCAAATTCTGCATACCAACGCTTTACGGTGCTCAAATGAGGTGCTTCCCTCCCAAAAGCATTTTGAAGACGAGCAGTGTTTTCAACACAAACAATATTTTCGCGTTAATTCCAGCTATGGACGACGAACTACAACTCGTGATAAAAAACAATTGACAAGTGACTTCCCGCTATTTTTTTTTTAATCAATGATTGAGTTTCTTATGTTTAAAAAAATATAAAATTCGAAATTCAAACATTTATGAGCGGCCAGGAGCACAGAACTTTCAGTATGCCTTATGTAATAAATAATATAGGATCAGCTAATGACACACTTTCCTCTGCTGTAAAGCTGTAAGCTGTAAAGCAAATAGGCTACTGTAACTGCTGACCGATATGACACGCCTGCTATGTCTTTTTGCCATTGTGGTGTCAAAACACAAGGGAAAGCTCAGTGTCGTAAAAAAAATAGATGGCTGCCTGAAAAGTAAGTAAATAGTGGTTTTGTATGAATACGTCATCTATTGGCCGGACACACCAACAACTGCGTTGCCAAACGGTGCATTTTATACTAAAGTTAAATCAAATGTAAATAGATGTCGTTGTAATAAATGTCTAACTTCATTCAATAGCCGACTCCACAGACGTTACTTGTCACAATTTCAATAAAATGTCAACTTCTTGAAAAAAAAGCGTAGAGTTTTTTCCCTAATTTACTTATTTTCTGGGCAACTATTAGAAAGAAAGAAATAAAAAGTATTTAGAAAGTGACGTTAACAAAAGTGCTTATGTTTGATTAACAAGAAACAACAAATTGAATTAATAAAAGAAATACAAATGAAAACAAAGTAGGGCGACAATTGCCTTGCACGCACTTGCACGTCAGTTACTGAAATTGGTCACCGCTCAGCATTGAAGCTGATGGCGCCGGCAAAGAAGTTGCCGTGCACCAAACAGCGTTGATTTTCGGCGTTGACCGTGTGGAGTAGGTGCGCGCGCCCTAAGTAACCCCCAACCCCAAACTTCCGGGACGCTTTCACGCTTGTGGCTACATTTTTTCTTTTAGGAGGCTGTGTACTACATTTTTTCTTTTAACCTATATAGGTCTTTTATTAACATTTAAAATAGCAAAACCTGTCTAACCCTTCTCAAGTTATGCGATTATTAACGAACAGTATTATTTTAACTCCAAACAAATCCCAATTAAATGACGCCAGTTCGACGAATTACATTTATTATGACTTACTACTTATAAAATCTTAAAAATAGGTTTGTTAATATTTCCAATTTTGTTGTTATTTTCAATAATCAAAACAAGCACTAAGTAAATATGTAAATGATTAAAAATTAGCCAGGTTTGCCGTCATAACTCGTTATTATGAACAAATTTGTGCTTTAACTAACGTTTTCAAGTTTATTATATAGAAACTAAATTTAACGTAAGTCAACTTGGTCAATTGCTCATAACTCATGAGTCATGAACATTGAACACAGGTGGTACACATCTGCCTGAAGACAATAATTGTCAACGACTATTGTTTCCGATACATTTGCATGATATATCTGTTTTTAAGGTTCCGTTCCTCAAAAGGAAAAAAAAGGAACACTAATAGGATCACTTTGTTGTCCGTCTGTCTGTCTGTCTACCAAGACCTTTTTTCTCTTGAATCCGTACACGCATCAAGTTGAAATTAATACCAAATACATAAGTCTGCGGTCCCTTGAAGCTGTTAGTCAACGCAATCATAAGATATGGCTATGATTTGACTAAATTTGAACATTTCGCAGGTAAATCAAAACCCCTTCCTAGGGTATACCCGGGTTCCCCTGCAATAGACCCACTTGTGACGGAACACCGTGTGGTTTTAGTCGGTTCGATTCCGACATACCACTTTACCGTTAGCGCCGGAAAGGTAAATCAAAACCTATAGGGTACTTCCCATTGACCTAGAATTATGAAATTTGGTAAGAAGTAAGGTCTGATAGCACAAGTTTATTTCCAAAGAATAATAATCAAAAACGTTGGTTACATTTTACGTTATTTTCTCCTTGACGTAACGTGACATCACGACTTGCTTGTCAATGTATTTTTGGAGAATTTCAATTAAAAGAACAGACCAGCCGCAACACACGTTGTTGTTGTTATTATCATTTATAGTAATAATAGTAGGTAATGTTGATACGGGGCGAGTGGATACCTTTAAATAATCAAATATTGTGCCTAAATATAATTACACCTTATAAGGGGTGAATGCCACTGAAGCAGTCCGAAGACCGCATGCAAATGAACGAGACACAGTATTGTTTTCAAAAATAATCTAGAATGGTTACCTGATAAAAAGGTACATCAGCGCCGTCAGCAACTCCCTGTATCTCCTTCACATAATATGGATATCTCTTCTTCATGTTAGCCAAGGTCGTGTCAAATGCGCGTTTTCCAGCCTCCGTCTTATACTCTTTCTCAAAGTTCCTGATGCCTTCAAAGGTCGCCAGGTAGTCTTTGATGACTGCTGAGAGCGTGTGGCCCTGGGGAGGTACATTATTTAATTATTTGTTTGCACTATAGTGACATGTGATGTTTTTGTGTAGAACTACTAATTTTTATTATATACTAGCTGAGGCCCGCGGTTTCACATGCATATAATTTAAAAGAAATCACTGATTAATGAAGATGGATGAAGACCAAGCTTCGCTCGGTAGCTGTTTATAAGATCGTCATTTTTATATATTTGTTTATTGTAAAATTGCGTTTTTACAGAAATTACAACTATGCAGTTGAACTTAAAATGCAAAACTGTATTTGTATATAAAATTTCATCACAATTGTTACAGCCGTTCCCGAATACCCGAAATATAAACATACATACAAGAATTGCTCGTTTAAAGTAATAAGATAACCCGTTCACCTTTGTTAGTTTTTAGTTCTACTCGTAAAATACATAGAAAATAACTACACTCTGAAGCAGGGCGTGTTTGCTAGTGACCATGGTCCTTCCATGTATGTTTTTGGGCTTAGCGCCCTGCCTAATGTACCTTAATTGGCTTTCTAATTAAATTCCCCACCAGTTATATACCTATAAGACAAGCGAAACCGTTTGTTTCCTCATCACAAGTACTATAAATAAAATTGTAAATGTAAATAGGTATGGCTATTATGGCTAACTATATTTGTTATGCGGCTTAAATAAAGTATCTAAAATCCGGCCGGATACTTGCTTACTATCCGGTATCCGGCCGGATAGTAAATGTAGGCTGGATAGACCGGATATCCGTTTCATCTTCCTTTTAACACATGCGGGCATATAAAAAATAAAGGCTTTTAAATCCTTTATATAAAAAGTGTAAGCGACTTCAATGTGCTGTTGTAATGATGATAAGTTATAATTACAAAAATATATGAAAAACGTAATAAGTGCGTATAAAATTCGGGGGTTGCCCGATCTTGATTTCCCTTAGATCCCATCATCAGATCCTGACTTCGTGACAATGGGACTAAATTGGAAGTATAGTGCCCTACCGGAGAAAAGAAAAAATATTGAAATCGGGATTGAATAAAATATTGAATCGGAAAAAAAACCACAGCTGGCTGAGAAATCGGTGAAAATACATAAAAAAAATAAACAGGTAAACATAGAACCTCCTCCTTTTTGAAGTCCGTTAAAAATGAATGCTACCATTTTCAAAATAGGTAAGATCACTATCTGCCAGTGTCGATCTATAACCGCCTGTTCCCAAGTAGTTGAGCCTTGTGAGACGAAATCGGGCAAACAGGTACGTACTATTAAAACGTGGTATTACATTCACTATATTACATACCTATTATTGCAACAGGTACAGGTTAGGTACTTACAACATCGAAGCCGACTTCATAGTGGGTCCCCTGTACGTAGATAACAGGAACCGCCTTCCGCCGTCCGATTGACTTACCACCGGAAACTCCTGGGAAGAAAACATCATTATTACAAAACATATTACTAGGTACCTTCCTAATATCGCAATATAGAATGATGAAAATTGACATCAATTTCCTTCACAATGCTTTTGTCAGATTATAAACCCCCGATGCAAAAAGAGGGGTGTTATAAGTCGTGTTGGAATTCGTGTCTAGGTGTCTGTGTAGCTGTGTGTCTGTGTGTGATATCATAGCTCCCAAACGGATGAACCGATTTGAGTGCGGTGTTGTTTTTGTTAGAAAGGTAACTTCATCGAGAGTCTTCTTAGATACCATATCAGCTCTTTTGTAATCCTTCAAGGGATTTTTCAAGTCGGGGGTATTTTTAATTTGATTACAAATGTACTACCTACGTACTTAATTTGTTAAATGATTAATTACACTAAAACTCCGTCGAAGGTAAGAAAAAGAAAACTGTTTTTTAATTATTTATAACACTAAAGCTAAAAAGCTAAAGCTATAAACACTAAAGTCAATCGAGTTTCACAAGAAAGAAACATACGCAGCCATGATGGAGACTGCCGACAGAAGTGAAAACTTAAAACTTTGTTAAAAATAATTGTTTTTTTTAACGACGCACGACGCTGACGTTTATACATGTGAGGTATTGCGAAAATTCTCCTAATTGTTTAGTCTTACCTACACTGCATATATTTTGCTGACAGAATAGGTCCACCAAAGGAATATTTTAACGATAATTAGAAAACGCAGTATGTTTTACTGAAATTCATTGAGCGCCATTTTCCACAACCCTGGCATACAATTGTGTCTCTTCCACATTCTTTCGATCTTTCACAATTTATAGAGTGAAAGTTCTGACGAATGTGGAACATTCTATTATTAAGTTAAAAGTATCAGATTAATGATAGAATGTTCCACATTCTGAAGAATGAAATGGACTAAAACTCTGTTCTGCTGCAACTTAAATATTTAACTAAATGTTCTAGCAGCGATCAAGTTCAGTTAATATAGTATTATACTATTATACAATAACCAGCGGTTCCTCGCAGTTTCACCAGCGTTTATGACTACTGCTTCACTCCTAAGAGTCGCAGCATGATGTTACATAACGTGCGTGATGTTCAACGAAAACTCTATCTAAAATCTGAAATATAGTTCCAGAGAATAGTGAGTTTAAACCAACAAACAAAAAGACTCTTGAGCTTTATTATATTAATATAGATAAATTGCCACTAGTAACAAATCATACTCAACTTATTATTATTATCACAAAATAATACCTTTTGTGCACTTTATCTGTCGTTGATAGACTTAGGTACTCATGTGGTATCAAGGCCGTCTCGCTTGTTAACGCAAAAATCACAATCAACATTGTTTGCTAAATACCAAGATAATATCATTGACAAATACAAATATATATTACGGGTGGAGCGTCGAGTAGTTTTAGAACATAAAAAATAATTTAGAATCTACTTTTAGCCCTTCACTGCCGATGGAAATCTATTAAAAATCACCAGAATTAACGATATATAAAACTTTAGAAGCTAGGAGGAAAACATTTATTTTATTATTATTTTGACTTAAATACTCTAAATGTCAATATAAAAATAATTTGTATATACCTAAAACCGGTCAAGTGCAAGTCTGGCTCGTGCACCGAGGGTTCCGTTGGCAAACAAACTTGTATGTAGGAGTACGTCCATCTCGGGAACCGATTCTCGAAGATTTTGCCCGTTGTTTCAGAAAAACAAACTTAACTTTGTAGTTCTAAAAATATTCTGCCATACACCGATTTACGACAATGTCAACTTTCGAACCGCAAAGTATAAAATTGTAATCACAAAAATATTTTTTTAAGTGATATAACTACAAATTAACGACATCCGAATTTCACCTTTATTTGTAGTGTGAGCCCTTGCTTCTTACAAAATTTCATGATTGTAGGTCAATAGGACCTTATAGGTTTTGATTTACCTGCGAAATTTTCATTTTTGTTAAAATCTAGGGCTTAAATGGCCGTACCTTTTGATTACGTTGACTTAGAAGCTTGATTTTTTATAGATTAAGGACTTGATATATATTAAGGGACCACAGACGAGTATTTGGTATTAATTTCAACTTGATTCATCCACGGGTTTCTGAGAAAACGGGTCTTGACAAACAGATAAACGGATATCAAAGTGATCCTTTAAAGATTTCTTTTTTTTTCTTTTAGAGGATTGGAACCCTAAAAAAGGGTAATATTTACTGACAAAACGTAAGACAAACTTGTAATAACTATGACGGCAAAGTGAAGCAAATTAATGAAAATCACAGAAATTTGTGTTGGAAGTTGCGTTGTAATCTTTCGTTGTTAAAATGTCAGTTACATCTTCATATTTGATTTATAATAACTTATTTAATACTGTGACTTGTAAGATTAGTTAATTTTCAGTCAGTTAAGGATTATATCGACTTAATGTCGAAAATACCTACATATCTAGTATTTACACGAAATGTAATATATGTACTTTCTCTTTTTATCATCGCTGGATTAACACAGAGCTTCCAACAACAACCGACATATTATTTTTGTTAAAATAGGGGGGAAAAAAGGCAAACTGCCTTTTATCCCGAAGTATTTTATACAGAAGCAATAGATGTTATAGAAGTGTGGACCACGGCTTCTTTACCAACTGTTACGAAGCAACGCGTGAAAGCATTGACCGAACTGTAATGGTTCATTTCCAAGCCACACGTGACCAAACCCTCCTTTTGGCATTAGTTTACTAAATTACAGATATACACTAACGGGCCTCAACTTTATTTCACCCTTGCAGGAAAAGTGATTTGCAGTGAAAGATTATTATTATAGATCCAGATTTTTTACATATCCTGAAAACCCAACCTAACCTGCCATACGATAACTGGCTATGTAAAAAGGGATTGAGATGAAGGCGATTAATTTAAACAAAAACAAGCCATGTCTGAACTGACAATATTTAAACTGCCTAAGTTAAATTTTGAGAATAACGATAGGTAGTTTATATGGAAAAATGCATTGCATGCCATCTTGTACTATAATGTCGATCTGTGCAACACGCAATACAACACACAACACATCTCGTGCATATTAATTTCATGCAATGTCAATTGCACCAAAATCACCGTGTCTAAATATTAGCTGATTCGGGGTTTTTATGGTTTCCCCTAAACCATAAAAAACAAACATCCGAGCAGACGGGTCATCTGATGGTAAGTGACTATTACAGACTACTGCGCTACATAAAGCCACCTGCAACTCAAGAGTCAAGGTGGGAGTAAGCTCTTTTCTTGTAGGTTTGAAGGTCATATGCCTTTAAAATAATAGTTCCCCGTGTTTATCGTCACTATTCCGCTCCTAAGAGTCTATAATTCCCGTGATGTGATGTTAAAGCCTATAATCTCCGACAATTTTGCTATCGAATGTAAAAATAATGTTTCAAGTTCTTGAAATTAGTGCGTCTAATCAAAAAGAAACAAACCCAACAGCTTTACTAAGTAAAGACGAATAATTATACATTTTACAGTATTATAATGTATATGCATTTGGTCCCATTTATTCAGGTCGCAAGCTGCAAGCTATGTGTATAATATAGTACAATCGCATTAGGCTATTTTGTTAAAACGAGCATAGTTGTGCAAAATATTAGTAAACAATCGCATTAGTATTTGTGCTCCTGTCTTTATATAATATAGAGACGTTATACGTCAGCTTGATGTATAATGTAGGTATATAACTTATTAAATTAAATCATTAAATTCATCATTAAATTACCTTTATCGCAAGTTAAGGTTACATGAACCTAATGCACAATGAAAGGGCACAAAGAACATTTTCCTGTAAGTACCACCTTATTCTAAATGATAGTGATAAGGCTATTACATTATCAAAGACTAATTTTACTAAAAATACTGTGAAGTAACTTATCCGATAGTTTGCGACATGTTTATATTATGTTTCGTTTTTGTGATCTCATCAAGCGCTAACGGTGACGGTTGTGAACAGAAAAAGCTAAAATTAAACATGCATAAGAATTGATTCAGAATTTTTTGTTTATAAAAAATCGTGAGTCCTTGCAATAAGTGATGAAAGTGATCAAGTCGTCATTCGTTGCACATCCCATTATTTATCTCATCAGGTACATACTACACAGGGCTTTCTAAACCCAAACTAAGCATATCATGTTCTATGGGTTTAAGAACCCGGATTGACACTTCCATGCATTTTTGGAGTTCACTCCTTATGAAGCGATTTTTCCAATAAGCCAGGCCTTAAACTATTAAAATTGATCAGTAGAAATTTTATGAGGAGTGAAATAAATAAACCGTGGGTCATCGTTCAACATTACGATATATTTTAAGTAACTGAGATATCTACATTGCTTTTATTTTCAAAGTAACAAAACATTTTAAATTTTTGTAAATAATAATTCATTGTTTGTAGCAATTGTTATTAAAAACAATGACCAAGATATGGTTATTTACTTCATTGAGAGGTTTCATTTAAAGTTAAATTCCAATGGGATATTTGTTACTTCTTTAAAAATAATCTTTGTATAGTTTGCTTGAAGATAAATGTCACTTTTTGGACAATTGTTGCTGTTGAACAAATAAGTTAACCATATAAAAATAACAATCAATCTTATCTTAGCCATTACAGAAGTTTGGTAAACGTTGAATAAGATATAACCATCGAGATATTCACATAATATCTCGATGGTGAGAACTTACGCCAGTAATAATAACTCAGTGGATATCACATGTTTAATTGTCCCCGAATAACATACATCCACTGACGTAACGTACATATAACAATTTGGTACAGGTATAAATTTTCGAAAATAGTTGCTTGTTAAAGCTAATATGATTTTTAAAATTTATTAGCGATTACCCTGCATATTGTTGGGTGTGGTACATTTTAGCTGGCTTTTTATACTACTATATAAGAAAACAAACACGATAGCCACACGATGGTAATTGGTTGCAGATGTATGAAAAAAATAAAACTCGCAACAATAATGGTGTTATTTGCGCTTCGCTGATTAAAGCAACTGAAATACAATCCAGTAGTATCATTAAGGCATTGTTGGAGACTGTATCGTATGCAGAGAACGGGATACTTATTTCAGCGGTTACACATATACACCACACAGGTCATTAGATTTTTCATGGTCATTTCTGAACTGAACTAAGTTTTTTTTTGCTGTTTCAAGTTAAATTGTTTAACTTAGGTAACTAAAAAATAATGTTATTGTTTACAATTTAGGCTAAAAGTGGTTTAAAATAATTATTCCACTCCTGAAGCCTCACTAGCATACTCTGGATGAAATTCGGTACATTTTCATCTGGAATCTCCTCCCAGGCACGTTTCACAACGTCAATCAGCTACTGCTGGTTGTAGACCCCTCGTTCATTCTCTCTAACCCTTTCTTTTAATTGGTCCAACATATGCTCAATTGGATTTAAGTCCGGACTGTTAGCTGGCCATGGTCATACGCCATAGCCATGGTAATATGAGACTCTTCCAGTACAGCTTGGGTCGCTCGAGCTTTGTGTGCGCGGGCATTGTCTTGCATCAAATCCAGGACCCACTCGCTGTGCAAACGTCCGGTCGGGAAACGGTCGACTTCATGGATGCAGAACAGCTCGCCGCGACGTCTCCACACCCTAATAGGCCGATCTTCATCAAACAATTTTACTTTGCACTCGTCTGTAAAAAGCAACATGCCCCACTCATAAATCCCAAATTTGGAATACTGACGGAAGAATCTGAAACGGTTTGCACGTTGAGCCCTAGTCAGAGGCATTCGAACAACTCGTCGTCTTGACGTTTTTTGGTTTTCGTGCAGTTGATTACGAATATTTTGGTCACTTGCACGGGTACCCGTTGTCAGACATAGGTGGTGTTGCAACTTACGGGCCCTCACTGTACTATTCCAAAGAGCACTTAACTGGACGTATCGATTCTCGTGAGTCGTTGTTATATGAACTCTACCCGAACCAGATCTTCTGATAACACTGCCGGTCTCTTGAAAACGGTTCCATGAATTTTGAATAGCTCCTGCGAGAAAAACCTAATCGCAAGCCCACGTCACGCTGTGAACGTGCTTTTCAATAATTGTAATGGCTCTAGTTGCAGTAATTGCATCCATGTGCCTTCGTGTTGGTTTCATGTGCAACGCATAACAAGAGATGTTAATTAATTAAATAAAATAAAAAATAAAAACTTTCGCTTTTTTCCCTTAAAAAAGCTTTAGGAAGAAAATCGAAGCAAAATGCAACTTCGACCTTTGGGCGATGTCATAATACGTGTATTAATACTGTGCAATACGTTGGCCTAATAGCTTGTTGCTATGTTGTTCTACCAAAACCCAATATTAGTCAGAGGCCTTATCTTACAAATCATCATATATATTTATATTTTTAGTGAAGGTCGAACTGTGACGAACTAATGTCACGATTCTCACACCACTACGATCTTACCTCGTCTAGTGTACCTAATTGTTACGGTGCACGTAAAAACTAACAGAACAATAGAATAGAAAATAATTATACAACGTCGACTGTTTAGTTAAACCAATATTATTAAGTAGTATATATATATTTGTTTGAATGGCTAATCTTGGTAAATATTAGCCGTCTTCGGTACAAATATGTTTGTGGTAAAGAGCTCATTCATTGAGGTAGGTGGGTTAAAAATGTATAAAACAAAAACATCACGCTATGACACTCGCTATTACTTACGTAAACTAAACTACTCAGTAATCTGTGCTATTACGATTAGAGCGAACAAAAACGGAAGTCTTGTATAATGTTGTGATTTTTATGAAGGTTAACAATATGCATAATTGTTAATTTTTTTACATTCAAATAAAGTCTGTTTTTACTTTATATATCACTTAAATTTCATTGACCTACCTACAATTACGAATACAAGTTTTATACGAACAACAATAAATCATTAACTGAAACAAAAACCAGACTGCATTAAAATACTAACTTATGGTTAGGGTGTATTTAAAAATGGAACACTTACTTAAATACTTGGAAATTCAATCGGTCGTAACTTGTAAACGGATAGTTTCTTTTTCAATTTTTTAATTGTAAATGCATGCTAAAGTACCCATTCAGTGATTTAAGTAAGCGTTCTATTTTCAAATACATTCTGTATATAAGTTGTATGATTTTTATTTTTATCAACTTTTAAAACCTTTCATTTTGGTACTCAACTCGATTGGGTTATGAGATTTTTTTTAAACATACTTTTGGCGTAATTTTTTTTTAATATACCCAGTGACACTCACGCAATAAAGCCATTCATCAAAATCAGTTGAGCCACTTACTAGTTACGAGAGAACATAGAGACGGACGGACATACGCGTACCTATACATACAGGGACATTTAAAGTTTCACGCGGACTTTTCAGCAATAGCCAGTTCGAGTTGCAGGTAGGTATGCAATACCGTATTAGCAATATCTTCCCCTTCTATTGCTTTATTTCTTTTTTAATATGGTAGCGTAATGGCTAAGGTGACGGACGCGCGATCAAGTGGTTGCGGGTTCGAACCCCACCCAGTGCACTACCGACGTGAACCGACTCGTAACACAAGCACTTAGCTTAGCTGGAGGGGTTAACAAGAATACTAGTAATGTGTAACCCATGTTACTAGTATCCTTTGTAGAAAAAAAAATAAAAGAAAAATCATCCCAATTTTCCCATCTTTAATTCCCTAAGTGTCCTATGGCAATCTGCTTGCTTTTTGAGTTAGTGAGCCGAAATTATAGTTGGCGAGATATAGGTGTTTAATACGTCTCTGCCTACCCTTTCAGGGATATAGGTGTGAGAGTGTGTATGTAAATGATGACTGTGATAGGTATTTGAAACTCAGGTTGCATTGGAATATGCAAATAGACATATAACACTCGAGAAGAAAATGATGTACAACCGGGATCTTAAAGTTGAACTGATAAGATTGTCACCAAATATTTATATTTATAGATGAGAAATAAATATTCAGATCATCTAATTAGGGATATTTGAGTGTACTTATCTTTACATTGATCTGTAATGTCGACCATTTAAATAAATGTAAAATTACTTTTAGCGTAGGAAGTGGTCACAAATCGACCTTGACTAAGGAGTCAGTAATTAATAATGTGTATTCAATTAGCGACAATTACGCTGAATGAACGGTTTAACCGCCACCGATCGTACTGATCCTTACCTTGCACTAATTATATTAAGCACAATTACAAACATAGGTTATCTACGCCTTCGTTGTTTACTAACGTCGATGTATATTGCAAGTGATAAAGATACCACAAAATACACTTGTTGATAAGCACCGCACATCATGTGCACAGCTATAATGTTTTGTTTACATTATTCTTAAACGAAGAAGAACTGTTTTGTAGCTAGATATATACCGATTATAAAATATACTACTGATTTCATTGTTGCGTATCCTAAATATTTGGCTCTTGTTTTTTAATCGTTTTTTTTAATATTTTTTTTATAATGTGTTCGTAACATTAAAAATAAATAGAACAGTTGGCTATTATTAAAATAAATAATTATATAACAGTCATGGAATGAAGTATTTCAGAACTAAGGTTCGTTATTATTGTCAAGTTTGTTATTATCTTTTTATTGTAAAACCAAACATTAAAAAACAATAATAGAAGATCAATTATTATGGTAGTAAAGTTGGGGTTCGGTCATATTCCACCATAGAAATTCGGTTACTTAATGAAGATACATGATTCATGTGGCACAATTAACGACATATCCTGACAGTGTGAACGAAATCGTGATGCCAGGGAAAAAAATATCTTGGATTTCAAAATAGAAACGCAAAACATAGCCTCATTTTTGATTATTATATCTGCACCTCTTTCAGACGGAGCAAAAAGACTGTCTGATTTTGAAATTTTGTTAAATGTTTAATTACAATTAGGACTGACATGTCTCGGATAAAAGCCCTGTAAATAAATAAAGAGAAAAAAAAACATTTTAAGTAAATGATATGACGTCAGTAAAGTATGAGGTCACTAGATCTTATTTAATACAAGTGTTATACTGACTGTGACACAGAACTGTGATTTAACTTGACTGTCAGCAACCGTTATAAACTGTTTAATATCTTACCGTTAGTTTCTCTCATAATTAAGGACCACTCACTAATTTTAAGTAAAACACTTTTTAGACACGCTTATTTGTTGATATGTGAGGTTTATTTTTGTTTGCCGCAGATTGAGAGCGCACAGCGGAGTGCGCTACACTGCGAAGTGCGAAGTTTCATTGTATCAAGTACCTAATATAGCGTTTCTATCAAGGATGCACAAGTTTCAGACGTTTCTGAATTAGTTTTTTTACTTAGAGTCAGTTACTATGTCAGTATCTATAAATTTTACGGTTGTAGGAAATGACAAAAAGCTTTTAATTTTTTTAATAATTTTTATTTGATATTTTGAGCTTTCTATTATATGTATAGTATCAATACGGATACTGTGAATAGTTATGACGTTTATAGAAAAGTTTATAGATACGAGGTTATTGACTAGCACGTACTGAAGAAATAAACTTTGAATTACGAGGTTGCTGAATTAAAATGTATTAGTAATACAAAATTAAATTTATTAACAACAACAACTAGATTAATTAAAAAAAACCCGACTGCTATATCAAAAGAGGTATACATATAAAAGTATTACGACATATCTAGTTTTGGAGATAGATATCGGGAGATATCTTTTCACACCCCGCTTAAAGAACCCAGAGTTATAGGTTGAAGTGAACACGTGTGCTGGTTGAATGAGTTCCAAATTTTAATGGCGCGGCAAAGAAAGGAGGTGTAGAACCTTTGGGTCCTTATTGGGGTTATTTGTACTGTATGGGGGTAACACCTCAGGCCAATGGTAGAGGCTGTAGAACACTGGCAAAGAGGCAGCAGAACACTGGTAAAGAGGCAGTAGAACACTGGCAAAGAGGCAGTAGAACACTGGCAAAGAGGCAGTAGAACACTGGCAAAGAGGCAGTAGAACACTGGCAAAGAGGCTACGTTTCTAACCAACTGGCCCTGCCAGTTGGGTAGAAACGTTTAAGGCTGTTGGTGACTTCAGGACTCCTAATATTGTGGATAGCACGTCGCTGCAAACTATTGAGAGCAACGAGATAAACGGATCTGTGACAGCGGAAACCCATCCGAGTATGTCGAAATTGTCCTGCAGTGGTAGTGTCCTGCAGTCCTAAAGTGTAGGAAGGGGAAGGAAGGAAGATACCTTGGGAGTAAACTCGCAAGGCTGTTTTTTTTTTGGTATTGATCTCCACCAGGTTCTCAGAACCCTATTTATAGATGCGATTCAGGTAAGGATTAAGTTCAGTGGCAAGTTGCCATCTGTTTTCGTCGATGTCGGCCTGCCTGACCGCAGGATGTCCTTGATACCGCCCGTGTAGCGTGCTATATGCATACCAATGTATGTTGCCGATGGACAACATAGCATAACATTTATTATAGGGAGTAAGTACCCAAAAACATTTTTTACAATCTGGTTTCATTTGACTAACGATCTTGGGAAAGTAATAAAAAGTGTTTGATCCTAATGGTAAATAAATGGATGCTCTTTTGGGCGACCATGGCATTAACGTATACCTTTCTTTTGTCACAAGAAAGATCATTCCAAAATGATTGGAAAACTTCAGCTCTTTCGCGTGCAGATGTCTCATTGTACAGTTTAATTTTACTTTCCTTACAAGTTACTGAGTTACATGTAGCCTTCAATGTTCTCCCATTTCTTATTTCAGTGTTGTATGTATTACCAACAGCTTTCTTTAATTAAATATACGTCTCTTTCATTTTACTATATTTCTAAATCAGTGTTTAGTATATTACCTTGGCCTTTCCTAGCTCTCTTTACTTTTATTACTCCGTCATTTTCATCTAAAAATGTACCAGTATTTTTTAAATCGCTTGAAAAACTTTTATGAATATAAGTATTAGGATTTAAATCACTGTCACTGTCCTCACAGAAAAATCGGACAACTGAGGTCCCGAACCTCTCTTTGAACTCTTGAACTCTTGAAATAAAGATGGAATAGGAATAAATTGACCAGTCTTTTCTACTTTTTAGATAACTTATTTCAAAGTACCTACCTCTGTGTATACATACATACTACATAACAACTGCTCAAACTTCACTTTTGAACGCGTATTGGTCAATGAAATAAAAGCCACAATCTCGTATATCACATTGGTGGTACTTACACAAAATTAGACTCTTGATCAACGACTTTAATGCTAAAACCTTGCATTGCAACTTACGAGTATTCAAGCAGAGTCAACACGGTACGAGGTAGTTTTACGATCGATTGTTGCTCACTTCATTGTGATTTAAAAATAAGACTTTCTTGCGGTTATAAAGTACGAGTTGTAGATTTTGTTTACGAAAAAATAAAAAAATGTATTTTTTGAGATACGAGGATGGATTTACTCTCTAAGCGACGATATGTCAGAACAAATATATACTTGATAAATTTTCTAAAAAATAATTATTCCAAATATGAATCACACTCCCTCTTATCTTAAGAAATGTTTTGAGTTCCTACACAACACACATTGAAGGGACCTGAGATCATCAGAGAATTTAAAGCTGAAAATGCCGAGACATTCCACTCAGTTCACAGACAAGTCCTTTTCGGTGCAAGCGTTCAGGTTATGGAACAACTTGCCTGAAACAATTCGACAAGCCAAAACCTTGCACTCATTTAAAAAACAAGTGAAGGATTATTATTTGTCATTATAAATACTTTTTAATTATATTTTTATACATATGTATATATATTTTAGTGTATGTATAAGTAATATTAATATTGGTATATGTATGTGGTACGTTTGTGGTTAAATATAGTATTCAGTTTATAGTATATTAACATAACCTTATATTGTACACCACAGACTACCCTCAATTATATTTGACAATATCCGTACAAAGGTTGTCTGGAAGAAATCGCCGTGTGTGATAAGATCGCCGATTGTTATACCTTAACATTTGTAACTTGTATTGCACTATTTACTGTTTAAAGGTGTACAATAAAGAGAAATAAATAAATAAATAAAAATGAATCATATTATAAAACAAAGTCCCCCGCTGCGTCTGTCTGTCTGTTCGCGATAAACTAAAAAACTACTGAACGGTTTCTCATGCTGTTTTCACCAATAGACAGAGTGATTCATGAGGAAGGTTTATTTATTTAATTTGTTAAGGTTTTATGTAAAATGTCTGAAATATGACGATGATTTTTGAAGGTGTCGGTAAAAATTTATATATGCTCTGCTACCCGTGCGAAGCCGGGGCGGGTTGCTAGTATTTGAATAAACATTTATTTATTTTGATTAAACTAACTATTTACAGATACTAGAGATCGCGTGGTGGTCGAATTTCGATCATACCACAGGTAAGATAATAGTTAACCATACTATGTTGTTTGTTTGGAATGTTTGTTTTATATCATGACCAGTATAACTTGAGCTGTCATTGTACAGATATTCTATACCATGACAGGTCAGTGTTTATACTGGGCCCATATTGATTAATATTGTAGCTTTCTGCACTTCTTCTACATAAACTTTGAGGTTTGAGACAACAGCTTTAAATAATATGTCATATATTATGACATTCCTCCGTTCGCGATATTTGCTTAAAAAGGGGTACAAATGATTCTCTTCACGTATTAATATTAGCCACTGCAACTTTTGTGGGTGGTATTCGTATTAAATAGAGTACGCTTTTACTCACGGGTGTATTTCGGGGAGGCCCCTCTAGTTTCCTTAGTTTCGACACCGACGGAGTGTCGCTTCACCGCATCACAAAATACCCCCACCGAACATCCCCAAAATAAACACGTGAGTGGAACTACACATATTTAATTAATATAATAACTCATTATCAAAAATATAAAATATTAATATTGTATAAGCATATACTATAAAACTACAGATAATTACGTTTTAATTATATAATTAATAAAAATAGCCTATGACATAAAAGTTATACACATAAATAAATAATTCCACTAATTACCTACTTACTCACATTATAATTATTTTTCATCACATAATTGCTAAGAAATTCGGTATTTGAATTTGCCTTGACTACCCCTGATATTTACGAGGAAGAAACCTTGAATATTAAGTTCCCATTAATAAATAAGTATATGTATGTCATACAGTGATTTATTAGGCTAGTGATCCGTTCATGAAACAGTTTACTTGATGCTCTTGAAGTAAGCGCCTTATGAACGTACTTGTATTAATTCATTGTCAAGTGTAATCTATGTCTTGTTTCTTAAAGTATCAGAAGAAATATACAGATTATTCGGTGGTGACGCGTGCATAACCAATGTTATAAATGCGAATGAGAGAGATCTAGGTGTGTGAGTAAACGGAGCTAATAAATTTTTGAGTAATGTACACCGTCGCATTCCTTATCTCAATACCTACCGACCAATAAAACAGGTTTAAAGATATCAGCCACACTCGACGCTAGACGCTATATTCACCAACACGGGCTCAACTCAAAAAAATAAAAGAAATATCATACATTGTTAAGCAATAGGGACATAACTAAAATCCAATTTTCAACCCTAAAATTCCTATAATATCTTTCTTCTGCTTATGAAAAGCATACATCACACACAGTAATTAGTTTTTCACCTTTTCTGAAAAATGTGTTTGTTTGTTGTTTACATAAAATTTATGATGATAGATACATCATGATATTTGAATACCTACACGTTATCAGGGGAACGGCTGGCCCGATTTTGCTAATTCTTTTATTTTGTGTTTGTTATTGTCAGGAGGTTCTTAAGGTTCTTATGAAAGAAAAAATGAAGAAAGTTGCGCGGGAAATTAGAGAAACTAAAAAAACTTAACGAGGGACTTATGGAGCTACTTTTTTTTATTAACAATCAAATTTTCAAACAACCACAATCCCGAATGATACCTAAGCTGTTAACGTTCTTTATCTCTTTGATAGATTATATTCAAAGAGTTTGCGAGCGTAGCGTTATTTAACTTTGTTATGCATAGAATGAATCTATCATTATAGGGGCTACCATAGGTGTAAGCAGCTTTTGATTTAGGGGTGGTGGCAATATTTTTTCTGTCGTTCTTCATTCGGTTAAAATAAGTAATTGCCAAAATCTTGGCATCTACTCCGAAGAGTTCAACTAAACGCTTTGACAGCTCTTTTTTTATTCGAGGCGCCAAGGTCTGGAATGAGCTGCCTCTATTACATTACTCCCTACTCCTTTATTACATTAAAAATAAAAGTAAAACGGGTTTTATTGTAAAGAAACAATAATGATGCTGATACTGTGTACTAAAAGCATAAATTATATATTTCCTCAGATTACGCTACTAATACGATTTTTTTTTAAATAATTGTTTACCTTTTACAGTACTTCCTGTAAAGAAATTTCATTTTCAAGATTTTAGTTTATATTTAGTTACTTAATATATGATTTTTTTTTCATGGTACATTGTACTCTACTAGTCAAGCCCTTTGATTTGATATCGATATTGACGGGGTTTTACAATGATTCTGAAAACACATAATGATATTGGCATCAGAACTAAAGATGTTTCTCAAATTCTAGATAAATCAGTCAGCCGGAGCTTTTGAAGACATATGTTGCTGTGTTCAAAAGGGATTCTGGACCAATGTGTTTCATGTGTTCAAAGTGAGCAGCTCCTAGTTTTCATATATAATATGAAGACCTATTTTATTGCCAGTGGAGACTACTTCGAAAAAATTTATATTTTACAAAGTACGACAAAACTTATGTAGCGCCGTACGTTTATAAGTATGTCTATCAGCAATCTATAATAATATATAATAATTTTATTTGCACTAAGTATGATACATTGGTAGATACTTAAGTAATTTAACTTAATTTAATATAATTAAGTAAAACAGTGTAGTAGGATTACATACAGAGCAGTGTAAATAGAACTTAGACCAAAAGAAAAACAATGTCACTATTAGTATAAACCCTGTCTCTTAAACTAGGGTAACCTGTATCATAAGAAACAGTGGTCGGCCAAAAATTTAAATGTAAGAACTTTTACATCATGCAGACTGTGTGTCTTAACCAGTCCCAAGTATCTGCACTTTTAGTGGCTTGCGAGTGCGTATGTGTGTGTGTGGTGTGCGTGTGTATGTGTGTGTGTGGTGTGCGTGTTCGTGTGTGTGTATGTGTATGCATCTGTGTGTGTATTGTAACCGTAAAATATTCTTAGCTTTATTCTAAGTTATGTATGTTACGAGAGCCTCAGTTTGTGAGTAGTCCTGTTTAAGAAGCCATGTTTTCACATTCGATTTTAATTGTTTCCTATTGAGATCCATGATACTTAGTTTTTTGTGAATATGTTTGTAAATGTGTGTACTAAGTATAAAATACTGATGCTTCGCGAAAGTGGTTCTGTGGCGAGTCTCTACCGCATCTAGTTACCATAGTACAGGCACACATAAGATAATAGTTACTACAGGCTAGAGCCTGTAGGTAGACCTAGTTAGGGATCAGACGGCGGCGTGTGAGGTGTCTCAAGTTATTATCATTAATTAAAAAACAATGACAGTGAAATAAACCGAGTCACCGAATATTTTATTTTCATGATTGCACCTAAACAGAATCCTGGGTTTTTGGACGCATGTTTCTTTTCACTAGAGTATGCTTGTTTTACTACTTACTTATCTCCTACTTACTTAGCTCTAAAGTAGCACAATCGAAATATTTTGCAATTAAATTTCTTGATTTTGCTTCAGAGAATGACATAGAATCGATTCGAAAGGCCGCTCTTTGTACATATCAATTTTGTATACTCACTGTCACCTACCTTGCAATAGTGTACAATTATTATATATATTCTATTCTAGAATCGATTAGAAAGAACACAGAGGTCAAAGTAATATGAAAAAAAGAAATTACTCGATAAGAAGTATCGATAGTTCTTCCGATTCGACATAATTCGATTGAACTGTGTCGGTGGAACAAAGAGGTATCGCGTATGTAATTCATCATTTTCTTAATGAGAGTTTTTAATGCACTTGAATGCAAGTACGGATACACACCGAAACTAAACTGCTATTCGTAACCTCATGAATATTAAAAAGAGCAAAATATTTGTTCGTTTGTTTGTATTCGATAAATTCTGAAACTACTTAACTGATTTTAATATTTATTTCACCACTGGAAGTTATTTCATCCAGAACGAACTGCGTTTATAAAGAAACTTAGGATTATTACTTGAATGACGTGTTACTCTACCTCTGAAGAGTACTTTAGACATTTAAAAAAAGTTAAACCGACTTCAAAAATCACTAGGAAAGGGCACTGAAAAGCGAAAAATAATCGATTTTAAACTTAATTGAAAGGACTAAATACATGCGACACTTTTAAAATAATAGGTAACATTATAAAAGCACCAGGTACCCCCTGGCACGGTAATATTGTCTAGCCAATATTGTGATTGTGACTCGGCGCTGTCCTTGAAATAATTACCTACAGCCGCGCGATACGTAAAGACGCGAAAAGGCTGCCCGCCTACAGTATTTCAATTTCATCTACCTACTTGAGTTTCTTTTTAGTTTTGTGATTGTAAATATTATAATATACCTATTTGTTTTTTTAAATTAAATTTGTTGTAAGTAAATGAAATGTATTTTTATTCAACACTTCCTGTGTTTAATAAAAATACATGTTGTATTTTTTATTATTAGATTTAGTTTCTGTCTAGTTTTGTGGTTGTAAATATTATAGTAAGTTTGTTGTTTATTAAAAAAATTAAAATTTAAGTGTTCAATAAAAATACATGTTGTGTTTTTTATTAGTAGATTAAATAATTTGTAGGATTTGGCCCTGAAAGTCCTTTTTTAACAAGTATTATTTGAATATTAATCACTATCAGAGTCATTGAGTGCAACAGTACACGTAGGAGTAATGTATTTATTCTTTGTACATACATATATACTTAAAAAGTTTCTTCCATTAATTTATAACGAATTTTTGTTTTATTAGAATGGGGAATGCACAAAGTGTCTAAATCGCATTGTAATGGGAGCATTCCAATTCCAAAAGATTATAACGAGTTATAATCTTAGCATAAGGCAAACTCACTCAATAATTGGTCAACCGGTAAA
The DNA here is from genome assembly GCA_963859945.1 of Euplagia quadripunctaria. Classification (NCBI taxonomy): domain Eukaryota; kingdom Metazoa; phylum Arthropoda; class Insecta; order Lepidoptera; family Erebidae; genus Euplagia; species Euplagia quadripunctaria. The sequence continues at coordinate 578,751 of OY982559.1, forward strand.
GTCATAATTCATTGAATTTGGCTGGAAGATTTTTCTATTTTGTTATGAAGATTGAAAGATGGTATTTCGAATACATGATCGTACACAGAACCACGTCCAAAAAGTCGTATAAATACGCTTTAATCGTACAGTTGGCAACACTGATACCGAACTTGAGACGCGTTGGTATGACTCGCCTTCCGACCGTTTGTATGAAGATAGAACACTATCCTATTACCGTACTACTGGTCTATTTGAAGTTGCTTATTGTTTTATACAACAACTATAAACTCTGAAAAATATTTACAACGTAATTTTTTTTTTTATGAAACGGGAAAGGCGTTTGTCTTGTAACTCACCTAGAGGAAAGTGACGAGTACATAATTTTAACTTTGTTCGTCGGCCATAGGTTTGTGGGCAGGTAGTTAATAGTCTCGAGCAATTACGTAACAAAGAAATCCCTATCTATCTAGGTAGGTTAGGCAACTACGGAACGTGAGACGACTGTTCTAAGTTCTACTCGACCGCTGCAATAAGACTGTCTCCCGTCAGTGTCGCACGCTGACCCCTAGACTCCGTCAAACATCAACAACTTGCGTCCCGCCTTGACAACAAAGTGTACATGTAGGATACTAATTATTTCCGATTCAGATCAGATATAGTCCCAAGCAATTACGTAACAAAGAAATCCCTGTCTAACTAGGTATCAATCAGTTTCTACGACAACTGATCTACTCGACCGCTGAACCAAGACCACAGAGTACAGTAATATTATTATGGAACAAGACTGTCTCCCGACGGTATTGCACGGTGACTTATAGACTCTGTCGAGCGCCAACTCATGGCGCTTGGAACCCGCGTTGACAGCAAAGTGTCCGTGTTAGCTACGAATTATTACCGATTCCGAAATATGAAACGAAGTGTCACCGAACTCATGCTATGTTATGCTAAGCTATGCAACTTTGATGGAAATGGCCCAATCCTTTTATTAAAACCACGAGCTGTCGCGTTGCAAACGCAGGCTCATGTGAACGAATGTACAGCAAACCAATGATCTGAAAAGCGCGTGTCAACGCTGTAGTCGTTGGGCGCCGCTGCAGGTGTCCATGGGCGGCGGTAGTCACTTACCATCAGGTGACCCGTCTGCGCATTTGACCGATATACCTATCATAAAAAAAATGTGAACGTGGCCTTAATGACAATTTTAGTCATTTGAGAATAGAATTTAATAATGTGAATGATATTTTTTTTTAATTGTAATAATATAATTAATTCGCCTATTTCTTTCGACGTATTTTAATTATTTAATATAATAATTTTGGAACACTGACATAATCAGAGTATTTAAGCACTACTGAGATCATTTTGATTATTTTATTTAAATAATCATATCTAATTATTTTATTATTGACGCATTTTTGAATTGGAAAAAGGAGACGATGGCCATTACTAACTCTATTAGTTCTGCATGTTATGCGATTAGGAGCTAAAGAGAAGAACTCAGTGTAGATCTATGATAGATAGGTAGATAGATGGTTTACTTTGCCTTGGAATCCAAGTTGAGATACAGCATTTTACTTTGGGGAAATAGCTACCAATATAATGTACATACGACATTTGTAATGCAGAAAAGAGCTATCAGAACAATGCTGAGTCATGCAGAGAACACTTCGTTGCTCTAAAAATCTTAACAGTTCCATGTCTCTATGTCCTTGTTTTATTGGTAAATTTTGTTAAAAACCTGCAAAGGTTTGAAACCATTGAAGAAAGAAAAAGATTAGAGAAAGCACGAGAAGAAAGGACACACAGTCAACAATTAAATCAAAACTTAATGTAGTTATACATAGCCTTAGAGTCCAATCAGTCTTTCTCTATAATAAATTACCTGCGGAACTTAAAGGTATTTACAGTACAAACTTATTTAAAAACAAATTTAAGCCATATTTATTGAGGAAAGGCTCTTATAGTATTAATGAATTTATAAATGACAAACAGCGGACATAATAATGAAAAATCTGTATTTAAGTTAATGACTGATGACCTAATTTTATAATATCGACGGGTCTGAGGCGAATTGACTCAAGCGCCATTTTAATAAGTTTACAGGAGATCAATTTTAAGTCAAATTTTTTTGGAAAAAAAATCACTGTCAATGAAACTATGTCTATATGAGAGCTTTAAATTTAGGTAAATTTGATTAGTTTAAAGGTATTGTGTAACGATTTAGATTTCAGTAAGTCAAAACGTCCTATTTTCTGTACAAGGTAAAGTGATTCAAGTACAAGGAAATTCAGTAACAGATCAAGGAAAATAGATTTTTACGCCAAAAAAGTCAGTTTTCATGAAACCCGGACTAAAAGACGCAGAAAAAATCGCTGATTGCAACGATGTATTTAAATCAATATCGTCCAATGTGGCGCTTGAATCAATTCGCCTCAGACCCCTCGATATATATATTTTTTTCTTTTAATGTGTTTTATCGTATAATGTAATATTTTGATGTAATGTAATAATTCAATTTATTGTAATGCAATGTTTAAAAATTTAATTCGTGTACCAATTTTCAACACAATGTATATTGTTATGAAATAAATTACTTATGACTTATGACTTATAATGAATAAATTAAAAGTGACCTATAAAACTAATATTTTATTTCCACACCACGAGTTGAGGTAGGTAATAATAAAGTGTACAGGTGCTCAATAAATAGTATCGTAACTCATAAATATTATGGCCATAAAGTACTGATTTATATTTAACTTTATTTTTTTTAGATTTCCTTCCTCATGAATGTGTCAGACCGGTACTTATTGGTATTGTGACAAACTTTTATGTAAAAAATATTAGTATTATGTACATACTCATTTGCATCGAGTTGTTTTGACTTATTGGCGCTCCTAGGACAACGTAACGGCAAAAGCCATGACGCTCTCTTCTACCGTTGTTAACGTTAGTGTTCCTTTGTGTGTATGTGTGCACTTTTTGTCTGTTTACCTAAGTTGTAAATTCTTTTAATAAATCATCAGTCTTGATATTTTACATCTATCTGATCTATCCCGTGACGACCGTGACGGCCAACCACACTTAGAAATAGAAATAACTTTTTTTTCATTTCAGCAGATTTTTTGGGTCAAATAAATAATTTTAGAAATTATATCGGAACGTTTTTATTTATACTCAGATCATAGGAACAACCTTGTTTCTATGATGATATTATTTATATAGTTCTTAGAAGTTGGGTTGTAATGTCACTTAAATTTTTTTTGTCCTTTCAATATAAACGTGTATGTAAAACATTCGGTTTAATAGCTCGTGTAAGTCATGCTTCGCACGTGTTTGAATGTTGTATTTTTTATCCGTATAATTAATCATTTTTAGCGTGATGTATGCATGCATGTAACACAAAATTATTATTATTATTTTTAATTCTGATTTCATGACATTTTCTTTGGGAACTTTTAAATATGGTTCGGTTCTGCCTCCCGCTAGCAGAAGTAGTAATAATAGCTAATAGTAGACATTTGTGTTATAAAAGTACGTATGTAAATCTCAGATCTATTTTCTTTGAGACTCAGACTTTTGTCTAGCAGGTCTAGCAAAGCCTAATTTTAGGCTTTACAAAAAATCTCTTTAAAATGAAAGGTGTAAGATACACTGAAGATTTTTTTTAATTCGTATATTATACCGGGTCCAGCGTTTTCACCCGCGTATAATTTAAAAGAAATCACTATTTTAGTAACATTTTCTTGGCATGGAGGCGGTCACAGTTCGTCAGGATTATGCATCGCCCTAGCACCCTAGCAGAAGCAGGCCTGAGATGGTGGCGCGAAGTGTTCTGCTCTTAACCGGAAAGGAGCCTAAGCTCCCTGCACCTCCGCACGCAATGGTGTAACCTGATGCTAGGTAGCCTATATTATTCGTCATGAATCTAGCTATCCATATGCCTACAAAAATATTTTCTCTAATCCAAATAGTATTTCCAGAAATTAGCGTTTAAACGAACAAAAAGTCTCTTCAGCTTTATTATATTAGTGTAGATATTAATATTTGAATCGTACACACATTGACCTCTAAAAAATATTAATTTTTGTAGCCTTGAAGACTTTGTAGCATTTATATTCTTTATATTACTTTGCCTAGAGACTAAATTCATATTTTTTGTTTTTCATTTTGACATAGTACATTCAAGTACAAAATCCCTTTAATTAAGAAAATAATCTTTGTCTACTTACAATAATCGGAAGAGATCTTCTGCAATAAGTACATAATTTTTATTTTATTTTGCAAAAGAAAGTACAATACATGCATACATGGGTCAGCAATAAGCATAAAACATATATATGTGTTAAAAGCACATCATAAGAAAAACATCAAGAACATAGCAATATATAACAATAATGTTGTATCTTATGTATAATCATAAGAAGTGGTTGTACAATGGCATGTTTTAAAGAATCGTAAACTGGCTTCCAAACTGAATTGATCTCGTATTCTGGAAACCTGTGGTTCTCTTAATTTGACATTATATGTGCAGCGATATTTGTATTCTTACACTAAGTAATATATAATTAATGATTAATTTAGTTTTAATATTTTGTCTTGTTCATAGTTATATTTATACTTATATGTACATATATTTACCTATTCACTACTTCATTACAGCTATGAGTTGTTCTGTTTCATCGTAGTTTAACGTTTGTAACCAATTATATACTTTTAATTTAGTCTCTTGTTTATTTAGTGTATAAATATATGAATTGTTTTAATCCCACTAATATTATAAATGTGAAAGTTTGGATTGATGGATGGATGGATGGATGTTTGTTACTCTTTCACGAAAATACCACTGAACCGATTGCGATGAAACATGGTATGTTGCTGGAGATCTGGATTAACGCATAGGCTAATTTTTATCCCGATATTCCCACGGGATCGGGACTTACGCGGGTGAAACCGTGGGGCGCTGCTAGTACCGTATAAAAATAAAATGCTAGCAATGCCGTATGTATTGTTATTGTGACCGCATACGTTGCGAAATTACTGAGAGCCAAAATAAGACAAGTATTTTGGTCGGTGTGATTATATGTCAAGTTACATAATTAAAAGAACGCTTGTTGTGTCGTTGTACCAAACGAATTTCAGGGGTAAAGTAAATTAGATCACTTAGCCGTTTAGTTCAAAGTTATGAGTAGAGTCCTGAGAGTTGAGGGGAGAGGGACAGGACACGTCGACACTTACAGCATTACACACGGCTTCGCACGGGTGCAATGATGATACTAAATATACTACAGAATGTCTTTATATACAACGTTCACAGCTTTTTGTCATTAGACAATACAAATATGTTTCCTTCAGAGGTTACTCTTGAAAGAGCGACATAAAATTCGTCATGTGAAAAACACTCAACGCTCAAATCTAAGCCTGCAACATTACAATTTTGACCCTGCGATTTGTGTAATGGTCATTGCTGTTTTAAATCTGTAATATCTTCGAAAACATTCATTGAAATTACATGCTGTTAAGGGCCATTGTGATCTATATTTAATGCACAATGTATTTAAAGTACTTAATTGGATAAGGATTAATGCTGTATTGCTTAAAATCGCTTCGTAAACAAGCCATTATTTCTCGTAAAAAGTAAAGGATAAAAAATGGTTATTGTGGGTTATCCCTAAGAGATAGACATATACCATGGCGGACTTTTTTTGTAGACCTTTTTAAGGTGTATAATACTGTTGTACATTATTTTGATCTATCTCGTAGGGTTCAGCCAGCGTTTGCAATGTAAACGCAAAAAAAGTGTCTATTTACGACATCACATTAGAAACCTCTAAAGTTATCAGCGTTTCTCTACTATATTATGCATGTATGATACATATAAACCTTCCTCTTGAATCACTCTATCTATTAAGAAAACCGCATCAAATTCCGTTGCGTAGTTTTAAAAATCGAAGCATACTTTGCGAAGCGACTTTGTTTTATACTATGTAGTGAAGTCCCTCCGCCACCGCGCCGCGCCTGTCCGTCTGATCGCGATAAACTCAATAATTACCTAACGGATTTTCATATGGTTTTCACCAATAGACGGAGTTATTCATGATTTTGATCATGGTTTAGGTATATAATTCATTAAAGTTTTGAATAAAATAGGTGAAATGTAACAATACCACCCGTGCCAAGCCGGGCGGGTAGCTAGTTTCATATTATTGAAATATTAGCATTTATTATATATTGTAGTAATTATTAGTAAAATAAATCTATGTCAATGAGATTCATCGCAATCAATCAGTCAAAAATCAATTCGAATAATAGTTGTTATGCAAAATGGTGATTAATATTAAAAAGTATAATGTTTTGAAATAAATAAAACTTAATTAATCTTGCCTCGATATTTTATTGTCGTCTAGGTTTATGATTCAAATTTGAAAATTATTACTTTAAGAATTGTCCATCCCGGCAACAGCCAGTTGTGACCTTGACCTGCCCGAGCTATAACTTACGCTTAGGGCTTTTCCCTATCAATAGCCACTCCCAATTTTCCCATCTTTAATTCCCAAAGCACCTGGTGGACGGCCCTAGGGTACCTCTACCAATTACATGAGTGGGACCAATTTTTACGGCAAAATGTGGTTGTTTAATACACTTCTGCACCCTTCGGGTATATAGACGTGATTATATATATGTATCATTGAAATAAAGACATTTACTATGCGTAGTATGTAGTACCTTGTTCGTGAACTTGGCTAGTTAATAACTTGACCATGCGGAAGCAGAGATAAGTAAATAATTATCTTAATTATATGTGGTCCTACTGTCATTACCAACGTAAATTTCGTTAATTTGTAATAAAATCTTACGTTTTAAACATATTATAATTTTCCGGGTTTATACATTACAGTGGTAAACGTTATTACGTCGTGTGTCGGCGCAATGTCAAGTTTAATGTAAAGAGTAGGTGGAACTGATACTCCTAAACAAAATAATACTTAATTACATAATCAGGCACATTATGATTATAATAATACAATTTGTGAATTTATTATTATAAAATATATTATCTATCTTCTAACTATTCTTTTACGATGTAGTAACATTTGGTAATTAAGAAGTTTTTTTTTTTTAATTAATTATTTTATTAACAATAGTATTAAATTTAGTCTCGTTTTTAATGTCAATTGGTAGTTTATTATAAACTTTTATAGACATGACCAAAGGACTATGAGAATGCATTATTAGTCTTCTAGAAGGTGCTAGAATTAATCTATTTTTGTGTCAATAGGAAAAGTTTGTTTCTTTGTCTTCCCGTTTACTATACAGTTCCGGGTATTTTCGGACAAATTTATTTATTTCTAAGATATATATACTGGGTAATGTTAGGATGCCTAGATTTTGGAAGAGATGTTTACATGTGTCGGTTTCTTCTATATTAATTAAAATTTTTATTAATTTCTTTTGTATGGTGAATATGGTAAAGCAAAGAAAAGTGTAGGTATTAGTGATGTAACGAATATTCGCATTCCCATTCGCATTCGTATTCGGAAAAATGATGCAAATATTTGGCGAATGTATTTGACAAACGAAAAAGAAATTATGTATGGATATGAAATAATAATACAAATAAAATATATGTATATTTATATTTTAAATAGTTATATTAGAAATAAATAAAAGAAAATAAAAATGAAAAGGTCTTGAGGTAGGGCTACTTAATTGAAAATACTTCTACTTTGTGCTTGTTGTTTAAATTAAAATATTAACTAAATAACTTAAATCAGGACACAAAATAATAAATTTTCATCATTTCTTTTATAGAAAAGGACTTGAGAGGTTTAATGAAATATTAGTTGGTTTGTACTTATGTGGTACTTAGATATAATATAATAAAAAAAATCTTTATTATACAGAAAATAAAATACTATTACCCCAGTCAATTAAGCCAAAAAAGAGGATCAACCTCGGAATGAAAGATAGCCTGGAAACTTGTACGAACAGTTATTTTGGTATTCCAAATGTTGTCTCAAAAGTCTCATAAAATCTCTGTTTGCGTGCTCAAATATTCAATGTCCATCGCGTTTTTTTGAAGAATAAATAACACCTATAAAGATGAACTTAAAAAGATAAACCTCAACTAAATACAAAATTTTAACCAAATCGTTAGATTCGTTTTCGAGATACGTAAAATAAATTTATAAACAAGAAATGCTCGTGTTTAAAGTTATTAGATAATGCATTTCAAAATTATGGATATTTTAGTGATTTTGTGACCCTCGGTTGACTGCATTATTCTTTGCGCTCAATTGCAAAAGTTGTTAAATGCAAGAAACAATGTTTATAACAACATTTGTTGACAATTTCATGCTCTACAATTGTGTAATAGATTTTAGCATTATTTGAGTTATGGAAAACAAGATATTTGCAAAAAAATAACGATTTTTATGATTTTCAACCTTGAACATCTGAAGACGTGGACATGAAATGTTATGGGATTTTCGAGACATCATTAATAATGCCGCGATAAAGGTTTATATGAGTTTCCAGCTGTTATGGAATTCTCATTCGATGAATTCCTAATTTGATTTTCTCTCGGAGATATAAGCATTCATAGGCTACGGTAACCGCTTACCATCAGGCAGCCCACCGTATATGTTGTATGCTTGTTTTGACGAAATTATATATTCTTCCACTACTTTTACATATTTTGTTTACCAATTAGGAATAACGAAAGAAAATCTAACTACAGCAACTGTATCACCACAAAGTGCATTCAATATTTGTATTAAGGAGGAAAAGTGAATTTAAGGAAAGGTTTAATAAACTAACAATTTTTTTTTGCAAATTTTTACTATGATCATACTGGAACTGCGAAAAACATGGGCAAATGAATCTTATAGGTTATTCGGCATATTTAAACGTGTAAGGTGACCTTGGATGCTGGTATTATTTTTGTTGAACACCTACGCAATATTGTTGGAGCGTAAAACTTGATTTTATGCATATTGGCTTCGAAAATTATCTAATTTTGAAAAAAAAGTCCCTAAAACTTTATTCACGTTTTTATGAAAAATATACAGATCTGTCGGTCTGATCGGTCAAAGGTCGAGTACAATTCTAGAACGATTAACCCGTTGCGTTCTTATGACACTGAGTGCACAAATACAGTTTGTCATAACGATAGATATCTTGAAGTAGTAAGTACAAAGTACCTGGAAATTAGGTGGTTATTTTAATAGTATAACATTGTTATAATATATTCTTTGAACATTATTTTAGGACTAGAAATATCACCAATGTAAATAAGTATATTTTGCACGCAGCTTTATTCGTTTAAAACTTATTTTTCTATTCTTCGGGAACAGTACTTGTCTCAATGCATTATGTGACTTCTTGTGTGACAATGTGAACACCAAATTTCATGAAGATCGGTTAAACACTTAAACTATGAAAGCGTTACAAATAAACTCATTTCCGCATTTACGATATTATAGTAAGGATTTAGTTTTGCTTCAGTTAAGAATAAAATTTATTTTAAATTAAACCAGTAACATCAATGCTTACATTTTATGAATAAAAAACAAAAGCTTTAGTGCTCTTTAGAGTAATTCCACTAAATGATACTATATTTAATTAATAATTATAATTCAAAACATCATTTGATGGTTACTTCGTGGCTGTTTGATTTTATCAATATCTTATTCAATGCTAAAACTGAGTGGAACAGTTTTAATTTACGTAATTCCGAACTAAATGCTATGTCACTTACATAGATTAGATCTTGAATTATTTAAAAAATATTTTAATAAATGTTGGTCAACTATTGCATCTAATAAAAACAAAAGCAGTTCTGGCTTGATTGACGTTCAAACGTCTGTTCTAAGTGATCCAAGTTTAAAATTTGGCCCTGATATAACTAAAATATGTCGGAATTAAATACCATTAGTACTATTCTGTGGAATAGCTTACGTTACGCGGGTTGTTTGTTCTTGGCATGTACTTAGCTATCATAAGAGGAACGAAAATTTCCGTATATAAAGACAACATTCACTCACTTCATTATAATTCAGATTCAGGTAGAATCTATGTATCTATCTATTTTCTTCTCCTATATTTTGTGTATATAAATACATGTGGAGAATTCTTAGTGACGACGAATGTGAAATTGGGAATAATTAATGTTGATGTGTAGAAGAAGTAGAGAAATACAATATGAAAGAATTAAAAGACAATTTATGTTTTGTTATACATTGGAAAGTTATGATTAGGACAAAATTCCTGTGTAGTTCAACTTTTACTGGAAATGAATATTTTGATTTGTGTTAAACTATTCAAAATTTAACTAATTATGGTCCAAGTTAGACTATCAGGCAATCTCTAGTCTAAACTAATAGAATAATGGACTAGTGGGATTTGAAACATTCTTACTGCATTCAATAGCCCAGATGCCCTTGAGGAAGGTTATGGCTACGTAACATCGCGCTACCACCCTTAGGAGCGAGCAGTGACCATAAACGCTGGTACGACTGCTTGGAACTGCTAGTCTATTTAAAAATAGATAAACACAAAACAGTTCTGTACCTTTTTCTTCTCTGTTTGACAACGGATTCGCTTTTTTTATTCGTTACCTAGCTATTGACGAGATTTAGTGTTTTGAATAAAAAAATTGAAACCACTTTTTTCGGTCCTCCGGCTTTATTAGCAAAAGGCTAAAGAGTTTTTTTTCGTTTGATTGTGGGTTTGTTTGTGAAACTCCCACTTTCTTCTCTCAAGACTTAACTAGGTACTTTTAAACGGGCGATTATAGATCAACACTGACAGATAGCGATCTTACCTATTTACAACACGGTATTATTTATTTATGTATATTACTATCTACCGGGCCACGTGTTGCTGGGGCTGAGCAATTTGAATTAACTAAATATTGTGACTATAAATTGAGATAAAAACTGTCCTATATCTCAAGTTGAACCAAACTGCAGTGTGCAAAATTTTATTAAAATCAGTTTATTAGTTTAGAAATTCATCACACCCGAAATTTATATTAAGATTTTTACTTTCGTCAAAGCAACCTATTGTTGCGGTGACATTGTGTTGATCTAGCATTTTTCAAACAATTGTTAAAGAATATTATGAAATAAAGATATTTGAATTTGACTTTACCAATCGGATTTGAAAAATAATTTTATTTTGGAAATAGTATTCATTTAACACACCTTCCTTAATACCTTATCCAATATAAAAAAACAAGATGTTACACAGCCTGTAACCTTACAGAGCCTGTAACCTTACAGGTTAGTGAATAATATAATTAATGTATTACGCACCAATTTCGACCTCTGGGTGCTAAAGGTCTTTGATATTATCGTCCAATACTTTTTATCTAAAGTCGCGATCGGGACTCGTATAGATCCATGAGCATCAATTTATTATAACTAATTAACATGTGATCAAGGCTCCACAACACAAGGTATTTTCTTATCTTTTATCAGGCATTTGAATTCGGCTCAGTGTCAAAGTGACGCGATCAATACTCTGCTTGATCACGAGGAGCTTTCTATATTTTTTATGCACTAAGAACTTACGGGGAGGCTCTACCCTTCTTAGTGCATAAAAAAATATTGGCTATGACCCTTTCTTCTACCTGCCGAGTTAGTTAAAGGCGCACGAGTGATTAAAACAGACATCTTCAACATATTTAAACCAATTTATACAAAACCTTAACAAATTATATACCTAAACCTTCCTCATGAATCGTGCTATCTATTGGTGAAAACCGCATGAAAATCCGTTCAGTAGTATTTGAGGTTATCGCGAACAGACAGACAGACAGACAGACGAGGCCGGGGACCTTGTTTTATAGTATGTAGTGTGTATGTAGTGATGATAAAGGTAAAGCTATTTGAAACGAGCTAATCTCTAGAACTGTCAGTCATATTTGACTGCGTAATTCTTTGCGTATTGGGTAGAGTATTCATTAAGGACGGTTACAAGATATGTAACATCACGCTAGGACACTTAGGAGCCGGGCAGAAACTATAAACGCAGGTGAAACTATGGTGAACGACTAGTATTAAACGAATATGAACACCACTCATCGTAATAATTATTGTAATTCTTGAGTTTAAGTCATAAAATATGATCTTGATTTACCAACAGATTTAATATTTCGTAAGATAGAGGACTGCCATGAATAACACTAGAACTAAATACCAAGGATGTTTATATAATGTATTCGACTGTATCCGGCATTGTCAGGATAACAGAAATAACTATTTTAGATTTTAAAATACCTCCGACTCAAAAATTCCCTTAACGATTAGAAAAGAGCTGATCTTAGAACAGTTAAACAGATTTTCTTAAATTAGATCTTAGGACACTCTGGATCAAATTACCTTTCAAACAAAAAAAAACGCACTTAAATCGGTCCATTCGTTTGGGAGCTACGATGCCACAGACAGATACACAGATACTCAGACACACAGACACGTCAAACTTATAACACCCCTCTTTTTGCGTCGGGGGTTAAAAATGCATGAAATCTAACTACAATTGACCTGAAACTTGATAAGACGTTATTTAGAAATGTGTTCCGTGTACCGTTGTGCACATCTACCAAATTCGACCTAGAATTTGTTTTACCCTTTAGTATTAAATCATGATAATCAGCCTAATAAAATAAGCAAACTAGCTAATTAAGAGTGTTGTCATACCCTAAGAAACAGACTTAAGCAGATTTTTTTTCAATAAAACCACATTTGTTTTCTTTTTTTGTGATGGTAACTGTACGTATTCCAGCTGTTCATAATGACGCTGAGTGTACAGTACCGTCATGCAAAGGGTGAACAAGTAAAACCGGTATATTCAGTATGTTGATAATAATTTGTTTTCACAAGCTACGTATTTGTTAATAACAGGTTGTGTTATTTTTATTGAGTGACATCATGTATTTAAAAAAAGGTAGAAAAGAAAATGTTGTTCTTCGTATTCTAATATCAAAAATATGTTGTATTAGGGTACAATTAACAAATATTATTCAATTATTTTAAAGCAGTTAGTTTTTTTAAAATAATTGTTCATGACGCAGTTTTTATAATAAGTTAGACGTTGATATAATTGCCCGTGATCCACCCAGGTGAACTACGCAGGTGGACCAATAGGTAGGAAGTGATGTCCGCTAAAGAGGCGGCGGAAAGGGAACGGGAGAGGACTAGTACTCTCCCGTCCCGAAGAAGAGGCACCAGGCGCCGGAGAGCGCATAATGATCTCCGGGCCTCCATGAGCGCTGGCCTGGGGTAACGGGTGAGGCTGCCCGTTACCCTAGCAGAAGCAGGCCTGAGACGGTGGCGCGACGTGTTCCGCGTGCGCCTCTCTAAATCGTAAGGAGGGCAAGGCCCTCCGCTACCAATGGTGTGGCTGCCTTCAATTTGAGGGCGGCCAAAGTCTGCTAGGGTTCTCGGGGACTTTCTTCCTAGGGTATACCCTTGTCCCTTGCGATAGACTCACTTGCTACGGAACACCGTGTGGTTTTAGTCGGTTCGATTCCGACATACCACTTCACCAATAGCCATGGTGAGCTGATGACAAGTGAGGGTTTCCACACGAAAAAAAAAAAAAAGTTGACCAATAGGTAATAAACGACGGCTAGGTGTAATTTAGTTTTATTATTCTAACTCAAAAGAAGAAATGTTGCATTTTACCATTTTAATTGTATTTAATAAAAATATTTAGTTTTGGGAGGAAAGAACATCTATGATCTTCTGTGGCATTCGTTACGTGTAGTAGGAGCTTTAAAAAAATTCCGACAACCTGGTCTAATTACAAAACTTCGATATTGCCTGGTACTTGGGTTGTGGAGGTGGGATGGCAGCCGCTTCACATAAAATATCGAAGTTCGGCTGTTTCATAGTTAGACTATAAGCTGGCAACAAATTAGTTGGGAAAAGGCTCGGAAGACACTGATTTATTATTACTAGCGTATAGAGTAGACACCGCGAAGAAAAAGTTTGTAACGCGAACTGCGGTCCCTGCACCGCAGTGAAAACATATCTTTGTAGCAGTTCGTTGGGCAACACGCGTAAACGTGTGATAGAAAGGACCAAAGTACCAACACAGTCTAATCAACAAGTAGTGATTCTGACACAAGTATTTTATCTCCTATAACTATGCAAGAAATGCATGAAAGGTTTAACAATGTTATTCCCAATCTGTGACCGTTACGGAGTGTCTGATAGAGCTGGTGCTATGTGGTAGGTGGTAGGATGAGCAAAACAGATATTTTCGAAATAATCAATTTTTTTACAAAAAATATTAGTTTTTGTGATGGCAACTGTACCTACCTATTCTAGCTGTTTTTTTATATGAATGAATATAATAATAATAACTCGACACATCTCACACACGGCCGGCTGATCCCAAACTAGGCAGAGTACTATGGTAACCAGACTGCTGGTAAACACTTGTAATATATATTTCTAAATACATACATATTATACATAAATTACACCAGACCCAGAACAAATGATCATGCTCATTACACAATTATACTGGGTGGGCATTGAACCCACGGCCTCTGGTTCGGCAGTCCGGGTCACTAACCAATAAACCAACAGGTCCGTCTTAGATCATAATGACTGTACAGTACCGTCATGTCAAAACGGTAAAGATATCCAGGATAAATATATGTGTTAGGAAAGTCTAACTATTCAAATTATACAGGTCAATGAAGTAAACCAAAACATTTAAAACTTAATAAGGTCTGGTCGAATATCAAGGGCCAGGAAATGTTGTTCAAGTAAATCTTTAGCATCACAGATCTCTGTTGTCTCAATTATATGAATTTATTCAATGTTTTACAGGATCATGTAGTCAAAGTGGTTGTGTAGTGGTTATGACATAAAACCATTCAATACTGGAGATGTTGATGCAATATTCTTATATCTCTGGACATGTTCATTTTATAAACAAAACATTTAAACGTTACATTTACAACATTTTATACGTAGATTTACTTCATCGCTGTAATAAGACACCAAGGTCGAAATGGTCTTATTGTTAGAGGAAACCTGTATTGTCATAATTAAGTTAAATCTTCTTAAAGCATTAATATCTTTGAAAATAAAACACATATAGATACATATTTTATATATATATATATATATATATATATATATATATATATATATATATATATATATATGTATATTAAAAAAAGTACAATATTTAACTGTGCAGTAAGAAATCTACATACATGAGACTGAACTTACGACAGCCAAAGACAACGTCTTGTATGAATAAATCGAATAAATTTACAATTTAAATGAAGATATTTTGCTTATACATATATATGTATTGCGTCATAACCTGTTGCCTTACAGGCGCCTTTCCACATCCTAGATATTCGAAAACTAGCATCACTCTAGGTAGGTACAAAATAAGTTAATAACAAAATACATTTACATGTTACAGAAAGGTGTGGTCAAATTTCAGAAGATTTAATTTATTTATTTTGTTAAATTGTTTTCTCGGTGCACATTTCTAAACAATGTCTTCAGCAACGTACTTTCTAGACAAAATTGAGGTCTTTCGAAACTAGTCGCGTGGCGATGCGTTACTTGCTTATAATGATTACGTCTTGAGCCCATAACGCCCAGAAGGGTTCGATCACCAGGTATGTTTCGCCGTCGAATGTCAACCAGAACGAGCGAAGTCAACGACTTCTTGTCAGCCTTCTTTGAATGATTTTTTTTTATTGATATGCTCGTGCTTTAACATACACAATGTTAAGGTTATTCGCAACAATTAAGAGTTTTTCGGAGAGGCTAATGTTGGGCCACGGATGGTCCAGAGCCTTTTAGTGATGATGCTCCTCACATGGTGGTTATAATTTAATGGCATTAGAACTTCTATCATATATAACGTAAAAATCAATTCGTTTTTGTTTCAGTTCTTAAATTGTTGTTTTAATTTATTCTGGTAACGTAATTATCTAAATACTTCTATATCTCTACTTTTAAAAGACTTAGTAGGAAGATGTGTATGTATTGTTTCTTTTCGTTGAGCACTAAACGTGTTTTTGTGAACCACAATACGTGAGAGTAACTGTGTCGAGTTGATTACACGTGCTCAGATTACGTACTGAATGGAGGTGTAACTCACAAGAGACAAGCGGGCCATAAAACTAATAGAAAATGGTGTCAATTCTGTTCTCTCTTTACTATAATTGACTAAATTTTCTTCATACAAGATGTAAACCTTGTACCCTTCGAAAGAAGGTCTTATTTCAAATATAAACAAGCAATTTATTTGTCGACTAAAGTCTGACACGCTTAAATAAACTTTAATACCACGTAGCGAGAGCCGCTATCCGTTGAATGCCATCTCTTTTGCTCTGTGTTTTTAGTAAGCGTCTTCGTAGGTGTCGATTAAAATAACGTCGTCTTAGTTCGTTTTGAACAAGTTTTTATACGGCAATTATACGGCATTTGAATAAATGGGGTCTCTCGCTGCGTGGAAATAAAGTTGAGTATATGTTGACAGGTTTTAGTGGAATTTAGTGGCGCTGAGAAATAGATGCTGGTAACAAATAGACCTTGTTGCGCAGAAGACAAGGTTGATTTCATATGAAGAAATTAAGTTAGGTTTTAGTTTAGTGAGTCTGACAATAGAATCGGCACCAATGGCTCACTTACTGGTGTACACCTTTCATCTAACTAATATTTTAAATACGAAACTAACTCTAATTGTGTGTCTGTGACGTTTTACGTCTAAAGTGCTGAACCAATTTGGATGAATTTTGTTATAGATTAGACATTGATGAAAAACAGACTGCATTTTGTAATAAATGTTGTTGGAAATGGTAACTCAGAAAAATATTATTTAGTTGTCATTTATTAATTAGAACATAATTAATGTTGTATAAATCGATGGGCAACCAGCGAATAAACCTAGCAGTGTCTAAATATAGAACAAGTGAGTATTTAATTTGCGCTCAGGGTTCCGTACGTATTAGCATTCAACTGCATGGAGAGTTGGGGAGGGATATTATAAAGCTCCGAAACTGTAACCGAAACTATTGTATTTCCGAAATATAAATCTGGCCTAATACCGTCTATCTGAAACCGAAATCTGATATGAAAATTTCAAATAATTCCAGATAGGGACATTGTTATGATAGGTTGTATTATTTCTCTACATCTGAAATGATTGTATAAAGTTGTTTTAACCCCTGACGCAAAAAGATGGGTGTTATAAGTTTAACGAGTCTGTGTATCTGTGTGTCTGTCTGTGGCATCGTAGCTTCCAAACGAATGAATCGATTTGAGTGCGATTTTTTTTCCTTTGAAAGGTGCCTTGATCGAGAGTGTTCTTAGACATAATTCAAGAAAAACTGTTCAGCCGCTCTTTTGTAATCGTCAAAGGGATTTTCGAGTCGGGGGTGTTATAAATTTTTAATTTATGATTATTGTATAGGTATAATTTAGTTATTGCATTTTCAAATAGATAACACTTTAAAATGAGTAGCTTTAATGGTTAGTCTTCACTTTCTTTTTTTTATTGTAGTACCAAGTGATACCAAGAAGTAAATCCAAATTATTTCCTATTTGTTTTTCCTATAACAATTCCTTACAAATCTAATATCCGTTACTGATATTATCCGAAACTATCGGATAATCGGAAATAATTGCGTATCCGTAACCCAAACTTTTACAATATTAATTATATATCCGTATCCATATCCTGATCCAAAATTTTATATCCAGAACATCCTTTGTTCATAACATCCTTTGTTTGCGAATACAGAAATACCTACCTATGTAGACGTCATGAAAACTTCTCCACTGCAGATGTACGAGTAAGTTTATCGTGGGGATCATCCTTTGACCCTAACGTCAGCTGTTTTTGATTTATTTTTTATGAAATAGTCGTTTCATAAATATCGTTTCATTTCATATTTCATCCAACATAGAGCATGATGGAGCATGAATAATGCTAATATAACATTTAAAAAAAGTCTCATCAGGATCGATTTTTTTTCTGACCCATCATCAAAGGTATCATTAGTATTATCGTCTGTCTTCGTTTTCGGGAACGTTTACCGAACACACGGTAGTTATGTATATAATTTACGAATTTATTATTATTTCAATGAATAACGAATGATAGAACATAATATATTGTTAACACATGTAACACAAAGTAACTTTCTCTCTTTTCTGAATTGATGCAATTCGTATATTAATTTTACGATTCGTTTTATTAATTCCTGATATAGTTGATCATGTCTGTCTATTCACTTAGTATAAATGAATCCCTATTTCCCTTGGTTAAGGCGTCACGCGTGAACGGCTGGACCGATTTCACTAATTCTTTTTTTTTTTGTGTTTGTTATTGTCAAGAGAAGAAAAGTTTAAGAAAACCTGACGAGGGACTTACGCGGGTGAAACCGCGGGGCGCAGCTAGTATGTTTATATCGCCACTCTCTTAAAACTTGCTACCTGTTGAGTGAGCAGCGGACGGCGAATGACCTTGTCCAATGTCGAGGGCGAGTTGTGCGGCGCGTCACGATTCTGCATGCAATTACCTACTGTTATTGACACTTAAATACTTCTTTTCGATCTATACAGTACCTACACCTACTAACTTTACCTGCAACTTCGGTCGCGTAAAAGCATTGTTCTGTCCCTCTCGAACTATCCTCCTTTCTAGATGTAAATCCTATATCCTTTTAACACTAGAAGCAAGCTCTGACAACGAGTATACAAAATTTCATAATGATCGATAGAGTAGTTAACGTGTAAAAGCGTAACAAACAAACAAAGTCACGTTCGAATTTATAATATTAGTTTTTTTTTTATGACTTGGCTTCGGACGGCTTGTGCTTTTGCCACATAATATTAGTTATGAATAGGTTTTTTTTTAATTTATTTTTTTATAGATGTAGGAAGCACCCAGACACGCAGTAGTTATGCATGCTGATATTAGCATAGAGCGCAAATCGAACTGCAACCCTGACGTTGCCATTGAATGCCTACTGCCGCATCGGCATACGCATTTGTAGTCGAATGTGTTATACTTGTATGTGACAAACGTTCTAAATGACCTAATTTATTGTGTAAGTGCTACTTAGCGCAGTATACTTACTAACAATTGACTTATTAAAAAACACGAATGCAACGCCAAAGAGCGAATTGAATATGTTTTTATTTATTTAAATGTCACTCGGAATGATGTAAGGATTTTAACGATAGCCCCTATATCTAAATCTGTTAAGGTATTTAGAAGTAATGGTGGAATAAAGAAACTTACATACATACCTGAACCCTTAAAATAATACACTCCCATTTTGGGCCGTCGTGTAAATATGTCTAGAATGCCACCTTGAACAGTCTCCTTCCAGGAAAAGTCCAGGTAAATCAAGTCACATGCGAGAACTGCATTAAGTTGTAGAAAATAACATGACGTGTGACGGTCTATGTCTATTGTGACATTATAATTATGCCTAATTATAGTTCTAAGGTAATTGTGTAATATAAATACTAGGCGTCAACCGCAGTTACATTCGCGGTTCTGATCAACATAAAGCTTATCTTCCTCTAGAATGTGGGCATAAAATTAAAAAAAAAAATCCTACGAATAGGAATTCCAGAGATAAAGCGCTTTCCTCCAAAAAAAAAAGCTTTATTGTACGTACTAGAGACTGCCTGGTATTCGAATTTTGAATATAATTCATTACTTTACATATTTAATTTTGAATGTGTTGTTTTAATTCAATGACCATTATAACTTTAACTGCCTTTGTATAGCTTTCCGTGCTATGGCAGGTCAACGAATATACTGGACGCGTGTAGCTTGTTTAAGCCGATTTACTGTAATTTTAAAATTTGTAATACATTGTTCCAAATCGTTCCTCGAAAAATCTTTCACCGTTGTTACAACAAGGTTGTGGAATGCACTTCCTACCGCAATAAGAAAAGCTCAATCAATAAACGCATTCAAAGCAATGGTGAAAAGTCACTACCTGAACTTATAGTTCCATTAGCAGGCATACTGTAACTACCTGTCATTGTTATCTATATATTAATACGTGAAGCGAAAACTTTGGATCTCTTTTTACGAAAATTGGATGGACGGAGGAGTATAAAATTTCGCACACTTTTAGTTTATACAGGGAAGAAGTGACGAATGCTAAAATTTTTGAACAATATTTGCTACAAAGTTAAAAAAAATGCAAAAACGGGTACATACAGCTATGAGTGTCCAGTATATATTTTGACCTGTCATGGTACAAAAGTCTATACAATGACAGGTCAAGTAATATTGGCCAATGAAATAAACCATGGTCGAAATTCGAACACCACGCGATCTCTAGTAATGTTTATTTACTGAATATCGATAATCTGTATTCTCTCAGTACCTATGTATATGATTATTATATACTATGTATATATATATATATATATATATATATATATATAATTAAATATTTAAGATCATTTGTAGTTCCTTAAAATCCACTTTTAAACCTTAAATTTCACGCTCCTTCGTTGGCGAAATTATCTTAAAAATGCGTACAAAGAATTCTCTTCACGTAATAATATAAAGAAGTAGATAATGATTTAATGATACTATGCTATTATCCAAACAATAATTGAATCTAGAAGTTTACGCTCTTCAACATCACACAATGTTAAATTTTTTTGCACGGGTCATCGTACGGCCAAATATTTTTTACATAATTCTAGTAGGGATTAAAAAAACGGATACTTCGTGCTATTTTTTGGTGATACCGGCAAGCACTTACACATTACACAAACAGAAAAAAAAGATATGTATTAGAAAAGGATAGATAGATGAAGCAGGTAAGTTGTTTGGTACGGTGGCTATTCCTAACGACGTAATAAGGACTAGAAAAACTAGTCACCATTAGAAGATAACGATCTCGGTTAATTGCAGCTGCTGGTTTCGTTCACGAAAATTATTTTAAAGCACTTATACCTAATCTAGTAGTGAATTAGTGATGACTTATCATGTTGCCGATTCGATTAAAATAATAGTCAATTTTATTGAAGAGGATTTCAAAAAAAGATAATTTTAGCTAAACCCCCGTTTAATATATGCATATAAATCGATTAAATTATTATTTCTTTATTGAGCGGCACCAATCCAAACGACGGCGTTTTTAATCTTCCGTCAAATTATGAGGTATCCATCTAGTACAAAGCTTTCTGACACCTAAATGTTCATGTAAGACTTTTTGTACTTGACTCATACCAATGCCTAAAGCTGCCCGAATCTGTTGATATGTCACCCTTCTATCAGCTTCTATCATTAGCGGCACAGCACTCACGTTATCTTCAGTAGTCGTCGTAGAAGGACGCCCTTCTCGAAAATCATCAGTGAGTTTGCTTCGAATACGTTTAAAGTCATTAAACCAGTTGTAAACAGAGGCACAGGATAGGGCTTCGTAATGGAATGCCAATTGAAGTCTATCGTAACACTGTTGTTGAGTAAGACCGCAACGAAAACCACTTTTTGAATTGGTGCCAATTTGTACAAGCAAATGACATATATGAAATCATTAAACATCTAAAGATTCCCAAGGAGTTCCTAATTCGATTTTTAAATAAATTTTTCATCGGCTGCTTTTCTTACTGCTCTATTCTAAAAACTTTCAGTGTAACCACGTATATCATCTTCCATTTGTTCATTACTCTCAGTTTGAACTTGAATTGTTATTGCAAATATATTAAAATACAACTATTCATAATCATAGACGAAAGGCGTATTATACTGATATAGAAATAGTTAATTTCGAATCATAAATATGCAGTTGAAACATTTTGTTCACATCACTACTAGTCGGATGGAATTAGCATATTCACCACTTTAATTGAGATAGCAGGTTTTTTATTTTAATTTGATAGATAGAAACGTCATGATACTCATGATTAACATTTTTCATTTCAAGGCATGTTCACCGGTGGCGTCACCGTCAAATATATTGTCAAAGGTAGTAAAAACCCTTTTTTTTCGATTTACGAGTAAACTTTGCATCTTACGTGAAAGGTTGTTTAGGCATAAAAATTGCACATTAAAAGACGAAAAAATGAGACTTCAACAGCCCCGATCGGATTAGTAGTTTTTTTGCAAATTGCAAAAAATCGCGTTTTTGGCCGTTTTTCGAAAATTCATAGCTTGCGTTTTAATATTTATTTAAGCCTGAAATTTGGTGAGAATGTGGGTTTCATAGCTCCCAATACGCTCACAATTTCAGCAAGATCAGCTTTAAACTTATTGCGAAACTTTGAAAAAACTGAAAAAAGGCATTCGGGAGAGTCCTTCTTAGAGGCTTTCCAAAAGTTTTGAATTTTCAAATACACTTTCAAACAACTTTTCACGCAAGATGCAAAGTTTACTCGCAAATCGAAAAAAAACGGTTTTTATGTTTTTTGACAATTTTTTGACGGTGACGCCACCGGTGAATATTGCCTTGAAATGAAATATGTTAATCGTGACGTTTTTTTATCTAACTAATAAAAAAAAAACCTCAATTTAAAAAAAACTCCCCATTTTTGAACGATTTTTGGCTAATTATATTCGACTATACGTACAATATAACCTAACTGTTTTTATTGTGTCAAAAAATATATGTATTTTACCAAAAGTACTACATGCTTAGTATCATGATGTCTACGCATTCGTAATGAATAGTACTTTAAAATTGTCGAGCAAGTTCGTTGGCCATCCAATCAGTTAGAATTTTGATCATAGCCCGCCACGACTAGAACATTTGACAATAGTGCGAGCCGCGAGCTGCCATTTTGTTTAAAAATCATAACCGGATAATAATGATAACTTGACACAATACATCTCACACACAGCCGTCTGATCCCAAACTAGGCAGAGCCTGTACTATGATAATCAACTACTGATAAACATACTTATATATTTCTAAATACAAATATATTATAGTTAAATCACACGCAGACACAGAACAGATTGATCATACTCATCACACATTTATTTGAACAATATTGAATGCAAGTTTACTGCTTTTACTACTTGTTGTTCGTCATTTACTTTGTTGTTTGTAACCGAATTCATAGGCTGTTTTCTAATGTCTCCATATCTTAGGCAAATTAAAAACAATGACAACAAAGATAAAAAACCGGACAAGTGCGAGTCTGACTCGCACACCAAGGTTTCCGTAAACTTGTATGTAGATAGAACGTCCATCTCAGGTATCGATTCTCAAAAACTTTTGCCCGTCTTTTTCGAAAGACAAACTTAACTTTGCGGTTGTGATGTACGACAAAGTTAACAATCCAACCGCAAAATATAAGTTTGTAATCACAAAAACTATTTTTTTATGTGATATAACAACAAATTAACGACTTTCGCAATTTTTCCTTTATCTGTGCTATAAAACATTGCTTTATGCCAAATTTCAAGATTCTAGGTCGCCTGGAAGTACTCTTTAGGTTTTGATTCCCTTGCGAGTAGTTGCGAGTTTGAAAATATGCGGCTTAAATTGCTGTTTCTTTTGATTGCGTTGACATAGAACTTTGATTTTGTTACAGCTTAAAGGTATTATAGACTCGAGTATTTGATATAAATTTCAATTTAATACCTCTACGCGTTCATGAGGAAAGGGGTAGTAAGTTTAAAATTCTTAAAAATATTTTTATTATATGATGTAACTAAAAATGTACAGTTTTCGCAATTTTACCTTTATCTGTGCTATAAGACGTTGCTTCGTATCGAATTTCAAGATTCTGAGTTCACGGGAAGTACCCTGTAGGTTTTGATTCCCTTGCGAGTGTCGAAAATTTGCGGAAATTTGCGGCACAAACGGCTGTATCTTTTGATTGCGTTGGCTTAGAAGTTTAATTTTTTCACAGCTCTAAGGGACAGTAGACTTAAGTATCTTGACAGACAGACAGAGCTTCGGACGGACGGACAACAAAGTGATCCTATAAGGGTTCCGTTTTTTCCTTTCGAGGTACGGAACCCTAAAAATAAGATATTAGAAGATTAAAATTAAACCTTTAAGTTTTAAGTTAGAATTAAAGTTTTAAGATGTCTTCATACAGTGGCTCAGGCACGTTAATAGTTTGTGTGTGTAATTTATAAGCCGCGAGTTTAAAGCTCGCACGTCTTTCACCCGCTTTAGGGCAGCACGCACTCTAATCCCGTACTAGAGTGCAGGAAACGTCTCATTCGTACTATCAGAAGGGGACGGGGAATAGGCTACCTTGGCTAATGCATCTACTTCAACTATATCAAAGTTTTCGTGCTAGACAGTGAAATCATCTCTGGGTTTGCAACATTTTTGAGTCTACTCCTGATTGGTGACCTTTTACGGCGAGGCAGTCCTTGTGCTCATTGCAAAGACCCACGTCAATACTTGTCAATGTCAGAATCTTTGCTAATTTCACACATTGCAATCAGCCCCTATACATTTAATACGTCCACATTCAATGTCGCTACAAGGTATTATTTATATGTCGATGAAAAATATATGAATGCAGGTATGTGATGCACATTGCAACATTATTGTGGTTTTTACAGGATGGCTCACAAAAGGAGTATAATGTTTTCAGGGTTAGTATTTATGTGAGATTCTTTATTCCACGATACATTTTAAATGCCTGAACAGATTTAGATGTATAAGGTATCCTTAGAATTCTTACACTCCCATCCCGATTGACACAGGCTTTAAATAAAAAAAAGTGGGTGTGTGCAATTCACACACGGCAGAAGTAAAGGTAGCCTACGAGAGAAAGAGAAATAAAAAGTAAAATCAACACAAATAATTTACTAATGTTAATAATTTTTTAGATAATTTATATTAAAGTTATTGGTCAAATTAACACAGATGTGTTAAATAATTAACATAAATTAATTAACCAACGAATTTTAATATGCAAATGCACAAAAATGATACACGTGAATGATACACTACGTGTCTATGACGCATTTTCTGAAGGCTTCGTAGCTCGCAGGCGTAAAGACAAAGATTATAGGGCACACTGTATACTCGTATTCTATCTCATTCTATCGCAGGCTAAATCCTATTTATGAATATTTTTGTCTCTTTTCGGTGTGACTTTTTAATTTCATCGAATTTTCAAATCACGATTCTGTAGAGGTTTCACTTAAAAAAAAAACTGTGTGATGTCGTGGGACACCAGATAGGAACAAAATTCCTTATTATAAAAATATTAATTTCAAGTTCTATTCGAGGTATGAAGACAATAATTATTCGGGTAGGTATACATTTTTTATCATGATTTTTTATCGAAAAAATCAAAAAAACTACTTTACAAAATTATCTTAACACCTTTATTTTATTTACAATGATTTATAAAAATATATAATAATAATAATTACAGTCATCACGTAGACTATACATTAGACACTGTATAGCCATCATACATAGACTATACATACAAATCTTACGTTACGGACGTTTTTTGCCGGCTAGGGTACTCCTCCGCAACGTAAACGGAAATGAGTACTTTACAGACGGGGGCCAAAGAAGAAACTTTTTCTGCAGGACGTTACCGACAAGATGTGGTAAAATTTTAGGATTAATGTGTAACATTTTGCCATCTACGAGGTGGCCCCACTCACGTAATAGGCGCAAACCTATTGTATTTCCTGGTGCAGATGTAGATTAATTTCTAAACAACATTTTGCGAATTTTCATTTCAACTTGTTGTTGTGTGTTGTTAATTTTTATATTAATAAAGTTTCAACCATGACTAAATACGTGCCTTATGTCAGTTTTAAAATAAGATATCTGTATTAAAAACTACGAATATTCTTAAAATCGTTAACGCTTTATCTTATTCACGGGGTCTACTCTATGACTTAGGGATAGGGATAGATAATAAGACAACATCTCTCTGTACCACTCTGTAAATAGTAGATATGGTTAATAATATAGAAAGAGAAAAGCATAGCTAAGCTAAGCTTAAGCGATAGCGAGATAGAGAGACTGTTTTTGAAGATGGTTGTAATTATCAAAACAGTGTAACATTTTGAATGCGCTAGAACCGGCAGATGCCAGATTTTTATTTTGCCTTGTCTTGCCTTTTGATTGCTAGGTTTATAAATATCAGGTTCAAATTGATTGAAAAAAAAAACACGATGTAAAAAACCTTCAAGGTTGTTAAATTTTTACCTGTTAACTTTGAACAGTGATATTTTGAGATAATTACATAGACACAACCACAATACAGCTACTGTAATAACCCATGAACATGATTCTTATTAAGCTGTCAGCTTGCCTGTTAGCGATTGTACAAAACCATTGTTAGGTGAGTCAAGCTAAGATTGTGCAGACAGATACGAAAGGCAAAGCCTCATATATGCATAATGAGGTATATAGGTTTAAATAGACATTACGGGATATAAATATTATGTCTATGTTTAGCCGTTTTCAAGAATCAATAGTACAACAAAACATCAACCAATCCAGTGAAGTTACAAATTAATTCAATTGTAATCTATTTAAAAAGTTTCAATGGCCTATGAATATTTTTAAGTCCGTTCTATTTGTGACAGTGACGTCCAATCCTTAGAACAAATAAATATGTATCTTTGTTTCATTACCAGCTAAGTCAGGAGAATGCGAACACAATGATAAATTAATACACATCTTAGCACTAATTAATGTAAACTGCGGGGTATTCTAATAACAGTTACCCATGACATGGACAAGTCAAGCCCGTGAGGCACGCGATTAATCAATATTAATGCACCGTGATCTGTATCAGGAATCAGTCTCGTTCAGTTTTTGCGTCTCCACGTGAATAAAATAATAAGAAGCGGCGGCAGCGTAATGGCTAAAGCGTCGGACTTGCGATCGAGTGGTTTCGGGTTCGAACCAGAGCCAGTACACTACCGGCGTGCACCCACTCCAAACACAAGCATTTAGCTTAACTGGAGGGGTTAATAAGAATACTAGTAAAACCCATAAACTGAGTAAGTATACTAGCGTGTGACCCACGTTACACGTATTCTTTATAAAAAAAACTCACCAGAATAAATAGTGCTAAAATATTATAATTATTGGTACAAAAAAAAATACATTAAACAAGTCCAACTGCTTTTTTAAATAATTAAAGAAGACGGCTCTAAGCAATCATGAGTACAAAAATTATGTGAAATACAATAACATCTAGAAGTTTCATAGATTTTTTTTTAAAGCGTGTTTGTTTGTCGGCCAAGCTCGACGACATAAATTGACAGCCAATCAAAATAGTGTGTTTTATTTTAACAGGCTTTTGTTAACTTCACTTGTAAGTTGTAACTAACAAATTAATTAAGTAAACAAACCTTGGAACTTGGAAGTCAATTTTAACGTACTTCTAATTGTCGTAAAAAAATGAAACTGTGTATGTATGTGTACTTTTACGCTATACTTTATACTAAAATTTGGTATCTTGGAACTGACCTAATGTCTCCAACATTAGGTCAGTTCCAAGATACCAAATTGAATTGAAAATTCCAAGAACCAGGAGGTGGATGGTGAGACTCTTCAGTGGCTTCCAATAAACCCGTTATTTGGACTCGTATGACTCGTTTTGAGGCCAACCGATTGGGCTTAATAACGATGGTCTATTACTTTTTAATTATATAATCAAAGCTAATGACTTACCTATTAAGAGTATCGGAAATAATAGTATTAAAACGTAAAAGATGAATGCTTTTTCGATTCTTATCGGTAGTCTAATAGATACATATCACATACCTATCTAAGATTTTATTTTTAATCTATGGATTTTGAAATTCTTAAACTCTACAGGATAACAATTAAAGGCGTCAGAACTAGGAAATTCTAGGAAGTACGAGTTTAAAGGAAGACGTACAGTTGGCGAGACAGTGTGTATTGTGCTTACTATAACAAAAGAAAACAATTACACACAATTAGGTATTGTATCAGAGAGGTTACATTAACTTGAACCCGTTAACTTGTTATTTCTTAGTAGGTAGTGTAATAGTTGCGTTATCTTTAATTAAAACAACAACGTATCTAGTATTTCTACAAAAAAAATACATTTACAACGCCAATTGTAAATTAGTTATCCACCATAACTACTTTACAAGTGGCGTTGTAAATGTTTTTTTTTTGTGAAAATACTTACTAGATAAGTTGTTGTTTTACTTAAAGACATTAGACTATCGACTATTTGACTATTTATGACGGCAGATAGTTCGTAACGTTAGTGAAATTGTATTGACGTTACATGAAAATGTTCAAAATGGGACTGATCTATCTACTTCTACTTTTAAGACTTAAATGCAGATTAAAACTAGTAGGATGAACGCTTTGAAGGTTTTGTTATAGAGCTGGGGAATAGAAGCCTCGAAGAAGTATTTTCCTCAGGCCCAGAAAGATGTACGCTGGGCTACAGGCAATTCAGACTATAGCCGGAGATGCTAGAGACCTTCGCATTGTTTAGTGACATTACATCTAGGATGGTGAAGGGGGCAAATCACGAAGTACCACCAATTTAATTTTACCTCCTGAGGTACAGTCTCAACTAGTTTAGAAGATACGGAACTACGAATACGGATTACAAATTGCGAATACTAACTGGACGGCTAATACTTATTCAGTCTCAGAAGTTTTTAACTGACATAAGATACAGTATGGGCACAGTAATGTTTCGTACGGGGTCACTGTAATTTATTACATTAGTTAGAAGTTATTGATATTACACCTGATCAGGGCTGGGCCGTGCGGCGGCCTTGACTCGATAAACTTTATAGCGTTAGAACTTTTTACTTACTAACTAATTAATGTTGAGCTGAGCGGCGCGGCGGCGCGGCGTCCCCACAACAGAGGGACTACGGCCGCGACACGTCTAAAGTAATTTATATTATAAGTACCACAGCAGGGTAGGACAGAAAACCCTTGACGTAATACGAATGGTATTATTACACTAGCTAACCCGCGCAACTTCGTCCACGTTTGTAAATTTTCCCCGTTTTTGCAATTACATTTACATTTTTCATTGACACTCCGCTCCTATTGGTTGCAGCGTGATCTTATATAAAACCTTCCTCGATAAATGGGCTATCCAACACTAAATGAATTTTCAATTCAAACCAATAGTTCCTGAGATTAGCGTATTCAACCAAAAAAACAAACAAAATCTTCAGCTTTATAATATTAGTAAAAATTACATTTGTAATATACTCGCTTTCGAATATGTTTCATATTCACAGTTATGTATGTTCTTAAAGACCAAGCTGGTGTGAAAGTATACCAATATTATACACACATTTTGTTGAATGTTACAAAAATTGTTTGTGCAGAATGAAGAATACAACCAAGGTTAACGCGTTGCACGTAATAATTAAAGAAAACCTGACTGTTTGGAAACTGGATTTGCGCTCCGTGTATAGTTAGATAAATTTGTTTTGTTTTTGCCGAAAACGCAGCTTTGGATGTCTACCAACAAAGTGGGCAGACAACCTAATAAAGATCGTAGGTCGTCGGTGGAAGCAAGCCACTCTTCCAACCAGTCTTCTTAGAAGTCATTGAGACAGACCTATGTCGAACAGAAAAAATATTTGTAATCTCGAACGCGGATATCGTCTCCTTCTTAGAGGTGGGCGTTGATAGCCAAGACACAGTTTTTAACTAATGTGCCTATTATCGAACATGCTTAATTTGGAAACGGTTTTTCTTGTTCCTTATTTTTTATTTAAAAACGTCCACTTATGTTAACATGATTATCATAAATTCTTTTGCAGTATAAAATATTTGTCAGTGAGCCATTTCTTTAGTTAACAAAGCTTTAGTCTTTAGTTTAAAATCTTTAGTTTTACAAGGCTGCAGTCGGTTGCTTATTTTTTTTTTATCTAAAGGTTATCAGAAACGTTGACCGCACAACCACTTGTGTTACAATTAAACCGAAGGGGTTTTAGTTAAGCTATAGCTTGTAATAGGAGCAGATTCATGTCAGTACAGGGTTAGTTCGAATTCGCAATCACTTGGTCTAGCACACCCCTTATACCCCCACCCCACACCCAAAATACTTAGTAGCCGTTGAAACGGTGGTAGGGTACCACCGTTTTAAGTATTTTTACCCGTCAATTATGCGGGCATTTAATATTTGACAGCCAAATTTAACAGAAATACAAATTAATAGATTAATTGCAATAACTTTTTACCAATATGCCGGATTAAAAGTTATTTGGGCTTCTGTGGACGTTGTAAGTGTTGCAACACACCGACAAATACAGGTAAAAGTGATGCATACGGGATTTATCGTAGTTATCAGGTAGGTAAACCCTTTTCAACCAGTTAGCGGACTACACGAGGAAAATAACCAGGAAGTTGTACTAAACTGTTGGACTGCTACGAGTACATGCATTCAAGCTAAATTTTCCTCAAAGTAATAAAAGCATCAAAACATTTTTTTTCGTACAATCTACCATTAAAAAAACTGTTTTATTACTTTTTTCGTTTAAACAGTTTTTCAAAAACTTCAAATTATTAATAAAATTAAAATTGTAAACTAATTTATACAGCTTGCGTCATGTGGATAATAAGGTATTATAACGTTATTCTTTATATGTCTAATTAGCACTGCTCGTGTACACTATGATCCTTACTTCTTACCGAGGTAAGAACATACATTACTATTGGTTTCTTTTGTTAATCTGGTCTAACGCGAGGAAGTGACATACAATATGAATACCGGGGTATTCACTTGTTGGTATTTGAGTCGCAGTGGTAAGATGAAACGACATCTTGTACGAAGTTTCAATGATGAATGACAAGTTTTCTACGCACGTAAAGTTGCTTGACCTCTATGTCAAAATAGAATTAGAGGACATAGGAAGAAATTTTTTTTGTTCTTGAATATTGTTTATATAACAAAGCTAGCAAACACGTCCCGAACCCTTCTGACGCTATTACTGGTGGTATGAGTGCCCCAAACGTCAGTGGTTTCACTCTCACAATTCATGTACAGAGCCCGTCCCTATCATGGAAGTCTGGTGGTTACTGTTAGTGCCTTGCACGGAGCATATATAACAAACATATTGGCACAGTTATGATTTCGTACGGAACATTATCCCCATGTTTTTATTTAGGTAAGTAATATATATTTTCACGGTGCGGCCGTAGTACATTTGATTGCCACGTATTTTCAGGGTTCCGTTTCTCAAAAGGAAAAAAAAGAAACATTTATAGGATCACTTTGTTGTCCGTCTGTCTGTTAAGCTAAAAGCTTTTTCGCATAAAGTTGTAATCAATACCAAATACTTATGACTGCGGTTCCTTAAAGCTCCAAAAAAATCAAGCTTCTAAGTCAACGCAATCAAAAGATATGACCATTTAAGTTTTAAGCCTTAGATTTTAATAATTTTGAACATTTCACAGGTAAATCAAAACCTATAGGGTACAACCCATTGACCTAGAATCATGAAATTTAGTAAGAAGTAAGGTCTCACAGTACAAGTAAAGGAAAAATCCGAAAATCGTTATTTTGTTGTTGAATCACATATAAAAATAGTTTATGTGATTACAAACTTATTATTTGCAGTTGGAAAGTTGACTTTGTACGTACATCGATGCATGGGAGAGTAATTTTACAACCGCAAAAGATGGACGTACTATCTGGATACAAGTTTGTTTGCATACGGAACTCTCGGTGCGCGAGTGAGACTCGCACTTGTCCGATTTTTATTTTTTATTGTTGCGATGACTCTGTGTGTGTTGATCTATTTATTTTTAATTACACTTAATATTTTTTTACTGACAATTTTGAATAATTGATGACCAATTTTATGAAATAAACGTATTGAATTTGGGGTCGACGGATTTGATGTACACTTAGTGCAAATATTTGTTAGCATGGATTATCTATTTGCTTGACAGCGATGCAGAACCGTGATTAGCGATGTGTTAGGTACATGTCGCAGAACATTAGGTATTATTATGACCTGCTGCTTCCACACTCCAATACCTCCGCGTAAGCAATTCCCTTTCCTTCCCGTTTCCCTTCTTTAGTTTCCAGAGTACCACTTTGACATCAATAAGCTCGCCCGTGAGTGAGTAGGACTAAATCCTAGTTGGCGAAATGTAAATGTTTAATACATCTCTGCCTACCTCCTCGGGGATATAGGTACTAGGTGTGAGTGTATGTATGCATGTGTGAAAAATTTACTTTACGATTCTCCATACATGTTAATGTTTTTCTATTATATAAACATGTTTGACATGTTAATGATGTTTACAACTTTCCGTTCTTAACTTCTTAACCAACCAATTAATTATTAAAGTATATGATTGTCAGAGAATACATTGTACGTTTGTTTGTTGTTACAATATCGAGACAATACTTAAAAATACAATGTTTGTTCGTATTTTACTTCGAACCATTTGTATAAAGTTTTTGTGGGTGGCAAACGAGCAGACGGGTCACATGATGGTAAGTGACTACCGCCGTCCATGGGCACCTGCAAGTCAATAGTCACAAGTGCGTCCTTTAAGTTGCGAGTAGGGGAAGGGAGGGTAGAGGGAGAGAGGGGTAGAAGGGGAGGTAAGGGTTGGGGTCTCCGGTAACCTCACTCAATAGGTGAAACACAAGCATTACTTCACTGCCCGTAAAGTAAAATAAAGGCAAAGGACACTACTTGACAAAGTTTTAAAATTCCAATTAAGTTTTAAAGGACAATAGCCGGATTCTTTTAACTCAAGTACTAGTATAGTATTATGTTATCTGTGACTCAAGCAATTCTATACAAGGTAAATAAGCACACGATTCACTGAATGGTGACGATGGAAATGTTTCCGAAGAACCACGGTTCCTCTCCGTTACCAGTTCACTGACCGACTCAATCATCAAGCGCCTTATGGTGTAGCAGTTGCCGGAAATCCGATGGTGGAGACGATGATGTTTCATTGATTGTTGTTATAGAATAAAGTAAATATACAAAGCAAACAAGCACAAAGTCAGCCAAAAGGCGGCTGGTCTAGAGTTTGATAGGAGTTCTAAGGTGCGTTAAGAGTCTTTGCTAGGGGCCACTGGTGTTTTAACCAAGTGGACAATTTTTATAGGATAGCACACGGTTATACTCCTTGTATGTGATGTACATGGTGTATTGTACGTAGTGTACAGCCGACCACGTACAGTCGTGAAGGAGTTTGACTCCTCAGCCACTATGGTAAGATTGTATTTCATTTACGATTCATTATTATGTTTTGTTTTGGTAAGTACGTCTTTTATTTTGTTCATATTTAGATAGCATATTAAAATTATAGACAATAGGTTCAAATCGCATTTACAATTTGCGATAAATATAATCGTTTTAGCAAAGTTCTACCGTGCATGGAGCATGTGTACCTAGATGCACCGATCGTACTCACGAGTAGATTTATGTAGAATCTTTAAAAATCCAAAGGTATATTTTTGAGTTAGTGCACTACTCGTCATTTTCCCTGATTCGCCATTTTCGTTAATTCGTCAGTTTCCATAATTCGTCAATTTCATCAAAATATTTGGTTAGTAAATTTTACTAACTGGTCATTTTCTTTAGTTCGTCAATTTCCCTAACTGGTCAATTCATGCAATGAACAGTCAGATTACATAATTAATATTCATGTCTCTATTAGTTAAATAAAAAAACCATCTCCATTTAATATTTAATGCAAAAAAAACACAATTGCTAATGGAATAAGAAATGCGTTAGTTAGCATCCATTCCAGGATGCTATTTAGCGCGTTTGTTATTCCGGTTAACATTAATTTGTGCTAATTTACACAAACATTTCCATATGTCATCATCATCTCTATTTTCAAATAAATGTTTAACTTGAAAGTCGTTGACAATATGTGAGATTCGCTTATCTAACAATATTGACCTTTCATGTCTGTTTTTTGTACTAATATATAGACATTTCTGCTGAATTTTGAAGTCAGCATATCTAGCCTCTCGTTTTAAAATTGAAATAAAATAATATAAATCTCTTCGTTTACTTGCTATTCGCAAACGTAGTCGGTAATGCCAGGACTCAACCAAATTTATAGTTCGGTGTCGTTCTTTCCAGCAGCTGATGTAATCCACGTACATTGTGAGCCACGTTTCAATTACGTAATCATTGAACAATTTGAATTTAAGATCTGATGGGAAGTTTTCGATAATTGCTAACCCAGCCTCTTGCAGAAATTGGTTCGGTGGCCAGAGGATATTGGCAAGCATCTAATTTGCTTACTTTTGGTTAATGCTGCTCTGAACATGATTTCTGCACATGACTGTACCGACAATGATAGATGACGAGATGTTATTTTTAAACCACAATGGTGTCAACTCTGTTGTATTACTCTCTTGACTATAATTGACTAAATTTTCTTCATACAAAATGTAAACCTTGTACACTTTAAAACAAGGTCTTATTTCAAATTTAAACAAGTAGGTAACATATGTCGCTATTGAAATAAGCAATTTATTTGTCGACTAAAGTCTGACACGCTTAAATAAACTTTAATACCCATAGCGAGAGCCGCTATCCGTTGAATGCTATCTCTTTTGCTCTGTGCTTTTAGTTAGCATCTTCGTAGGTGTCGATTAAAATAACGTCATCTTAGTTCGTTTTGAACAAGTTTTTATACGGCAATTATACGGCATTTGAATAAATGGGGACTCTCGCTGCGTGGAAATAAAGTTGAGTATATGTTGACAGGTTTTAGTGAAATTTAGTGGCGCTGAGAAATAGATGCCGGTAACAAATAGACTTTGTTGCGAAGAAGACAGGGTTGATTTCATATGAAGAAATTAAGTCAGGTTTTAGTTTAATAGAATCGGGACCAATGTCATTAATACGTTAACTGGAGTTCGATTTCCGTGTTTTATAATTAAATGTATTGTTAGATATAGCGTTATCAAAAAAATAAATAAAATTAAGCGATTATACGTATTTATATCACTACAATAACAAAATAGTTACACGTTTGTTTTGTCAAGAGAAGCCATTAGCAATAATAATCACATTTTTTTCTGAAACTAAATGATCGTATTGGAGAAGGCAATTCTAATGTGTTGACACTAAACTATTGTTGATTAGCAACCCGCCCCGGCTTCGCACGGGTAGCAGAGACATCTTCAACAATCATCATCATATTTCAACTAATTTACACAAAACCTTAACAAATTATATACATAAACCTTCCTCAATCGCTCTATCTATTGGTGAAAACTGTATGAAAATCCGCTTAGTAGTTTTTGTGTTTATCATAACAGACAGACAGACGTGCCGGGGCACTTTGTTTTATAATATTTATTGTTGATGTGGAACACAAACTACTGTTATTTTTACGTTTATAAAGTTCAACAGTTCTTGGTGGTGTATAATGGGTTAGGTCATTACCCCAAATTTCACCTCACATATCGAGTCGAAATAACAACGGGATGCCGACCAAAGAAACATAAATAAATATCCGGTATATTATAAACTAGTAGTGCCCGCGCGGCTTCGCACGCGTGTACATATTTATATATTTTGCGCGGAACACTAAATCTTTTCCAAAAGTAAAGTAGCCTAAGTTACTCCTTATAATACCGGCTATCTGCCAGTGAAAGTCCCGTGGAAATAGGTCCACTCGTTCCGGAGATTAGCCGGAACAAATAGACAGACAAAAAATTTAAAAACTGATTTTTAGGCATAGGTAAATAAAATAAATAAATCGCTGTATGAATGAGGTTAAAAAAAAACTATTATTTTGACATAACAAACACACAGACACATCCATTTTATTTTTATTTGTATTGATTACTTACTAGCTTTCGTCCGCTTGTAGATTTTGACAAGCAGCCCCTATCTCTTAGGAACAGTATTTTATTTTCTCTATGAAAGATACCTACCTACCGTATGTACTTTTTTTTAACCCCTAATAATGCGAATGCAAAATTTCATGATGATCGGTTTACTAATTAAGGCATGAAACCGCAACAAACAAACAAATTCATTTTCGTATTTATAGCAATACTAGCTGTTGACATCGTTCGCGTGGAAATGTTGGTGAAATCTATCCACGGGGACAGAACATTATTCCGGTATATAAAGTAGCTTATGTGCTATTCTATTCTATTTCATCAAGATTCGTTCAGCCGTTTCTGCGGGAAATAGTTACAAATATCCATCCTCACAATCTTTTCTTTTTTTTTTTCATAAGATTTTAAGTATGAGCACAGAATACATAATGATACTTGTATGAGCCCCAAGTCTTAAAAAAGTTGTAATATAGTGACGTACCTTTAAAACAATTAAATAACCTAAAAATTTTAACGGAAATTAACGCGGTCACGTATTAAAAAGGTATTTATTACATATGTGATCACGTTATTTCCCGTTAACATAATTATAAAATATGATTATGGAATGCGAAAGTTTGAAAGTTTATGTACCTTTAAAAGTCAAGCATTTAACTTTGTAAGCCTTCTTACAGTTTTAGTTTTATGGAATTAGACTATATTTTGTACTGAGAGCGTGACTTCTTACAAATAATTAATCAGAGTTGTAAAAATGACCTTACGTCGACCTGACTTAGATT
Source organism: Euplagia quadripunctaria (assembly GCA_963859945.1). Taxonomy (NCBI): domain Eukaryota; kingdom Metazoa; phylum Arthropoda; class Insecta; order Lepidoptera; family Erebidae; genus Euplagia; species Euplagia quadripunctaria. The sequence goes on from OY982559.1 coordinate 615,304, forward strand.
ATAATATATAAACAAGTGTATGACTCTTCAGTCACCCTAATGATCTTTCTGTCCTTATAAAGATAACTTGGTATCGGCGCAATATGAACGCCTATAAACATTCCTCGGGGCTGGCCTGTTGGTCTAGTGGTTAGTAATCCTGACTGCTGTGCCAGAGGTCGTGGGTCCGATTCCCACCCAGGACAAATATTTGTGTGATGAGCACGATTATTTGTTCTGTATCTGGGTGTAATTTTCTATAATATGTATGTATTTAGAAATATATAAGTATGTTTATCAGCAGTCTGGTTACCATAGTACAGGTTCTGCCTAGTTTGGGATCAGATGGCCGTGTGTGAGATGTGTCCAGTTATTATCATTATAGTTATTATTTAAAATTCTGTTTTGTCAGTAAATTTTTTCGCTACGGCTAAGTGACACGATAAACATGATACGAACACATGTAGTTACTATATTTCATTACTAGTTGTTTATTAGTACATAGTTTGTAATATATTTCAAATACAATTGATAAAACTTGCAGCACATGGTTCAGGTTATTGTAGATTCTAATGAAATGCAATATGCTATGATTTATCATTAGTTTTAATGTGATCATAAATGTAACAATAACATGTATCTACTTTTTGAAGATGAACCATTAGGTACCTGGTCAAAAGGGGATTTTGCTATATATCCAAAACATTCGCAAGCGCATTTTGAAAACCAACCAAAAATACACACCTCGTCATTTAAACAATGAATGTTCTTACCAAAAAGTTGTACGTCATCGCTTTTATTGCAAATTAACATAATATGACTGTGTACTTCTTAAGAAATAATTATATTGTAAAAACCATCACCAGCAACATTCGTAAATGTATTCTTAATGGACGTTCTTCAGTTCGTATTTTGCAAAAGTGACAGATTTGATATTTAATAATATTTATTCAACATTCGTTATGAAAATATAATAAACGTGTATTTATTGTGTTGTGACAAGAACTTACGTATTTTTTATTAAATAGCAAGTAATAATATTTAAAAAATATATGGTTTTTAATTTGAATAAAATCAGTTTTAAAAATCTAAAATAATTACTTTTTGTTGAACTTAATTGGTTATTTACTGACTGTTGTTATTTCAAATATTTTATAAATCAATTCATTGTCCTTAAATCTTCATTAATCAACACGCGTTGTGAGCAGAGACCACATGGCTATACAATATAATTATATAAGATCACTGCCAAGGTTCTTTGAATACTAGCGTAATATAAACCGTGTCGCTGTAGTAGATACATAGCTACTCAAATTTACATTTAGGCGATAATTGTTCATGATGTAATAATAGTATTACTCACTTACATGTATAAAATGAACACGAGAGAGAAAGATGGAGTTCAAGTATGTTTACTTCACAAAATAAAAGTACACTTACCTAACGTTACTATCAGCATGAGAAACAATTGCACACATTTAAAAAAAAACATGGTGAGGGCTTCGTCGTCACACCGGGTGTGCGTTCGTACAAGTCTAATGATGCCACCGTTTGAATCAGTTACATAAAAACTCCGGTTTTATATTCGGAGGAAAATACCTCTGATAATGAGACAAAAAGTTCTGTCCGTACGTTGTATGTGTATTTATTTTTATTTTGTGAAATTAATTTATAAAGAAATTTGTTGAATTTCTGATTTTTTCTTCTGATTATGTTAATTAGTTTTTTATCAAGAATAAAACGTTAAGAGTAAGTAAATACGGTTGTAGTCACGTGAAATTTTTTTTTTAATTGGTAATATTACATATATTAGACATTTCCATAATTTTTTAAAATGGGGCTCATTTGATTTTTTTTTAATTAAAATCAACCGACTTCGCACCAGCGAAGACGATGTTCCCGGAGCTTATTTGCTACCAATAAATACTGAGAGAGCTTATACACCCATTTTTTATCTTGTCTATCACCAAACCACCTCAGCATTTTCATAAGTTCGAATGTGGACCAAACATATACCTCCTTGTTCATGGATACTTTTTGTTCTAAGCAAATAAAAAATATAACTATGGCACAGTTTAGAAACAGCCAATATCCAGCTGTCGAGTGCGTTGGGTTGATTGTTTGGTTAATTGAAGGTGATTATTGAATAAGCAAAAAACCTGAAATGGTAAATCCTCATAATATGGTGAATTGTACAAAACAATAGTAAAATACAATTAAATAAGAACTCTAAGAACACTCAGCACTGCCGCTATTTGACAAAATTAAATGTTTGTTTGGCTAACTTGAGCCTGAAATTGGCACGCTAACGAGTACTCAGCTTAAAGCCGATTAAATGCAAAATTATGATCTTCTCGTAGTCAATTTAGATTGCTCTCCGAATATCTGCGTACCTATTTAGAATAGTGCAATTTGGGTACAGAGGCGTCGTTACGCTTATGCTTAACACATAACGCACGTTCATCACATCACAAAAACAGTGCTTTAAGAGAGAGTTGCAATTGTGTTGATGTCAAAGATGTATTTGACACCAATACAATGCAAGTTGCAAGTCTCCAACGCTTGTGCAAACCATTCGTCGCAGTCGTAGAAAAACGGCGGATTTGATTTTTCGACGATTTTAGTTTTTGACATAAGCCTACTGAAAACATTATACTTTATCATAAAACAAAACGTTTTTCAGATTTCATTACAGAAACAGCCGTTTTCAAAATATTACATAAAACATCATTTGAAAATTTTAAAGTGCTCTCCTGTAAACTGTAAAGTTACTAAAATGAAATCCGTCGTTTTTTTACGACGATGATGCATTGGTTTATTACACCTGCGATGGTTATATCAGAAACATTTTCCTAAGAAGACGAAATCGTGGCGTTCCTTAAAATACAGAGATCAAGGGTATTTATTAGAGTAGGTATTCTTACAAAATTTAATCCGAACTAAAATTACAAACGTGAAAATAATTTAGACCATTCGTTACCATTTCATGATTAAACATTAGAACCGATATTCATTAAAGATAAAGAAGTGCCCTGGTACCAAAAATTCTGTAACCAGAATATCTCGGGACTTTCTTTATGACTGACATCGTAGACTCAGGAACGTAGTACGCAGATGTTGAGATGTTGTGTAAAATTTAAGGCCAATACAGAGGTCACTGAATACTAGTACTTACACTCGGCTCAAACTTTTACCTTTCACTCGTTGTTCTTATACAGTTATTAGTCAATGGTTAACTTTCCGAGTTATCACAATGAGGCTCAAGAGTTTTTGTTGGATTAATTGTTTGTTTAATCGCGCTAATCTCTGGAACTGTTAGTCAGATTTGACTATATAATTCCTTTTTGTATTGAATAGAGTATTCATTGAAGAAGGTTATACGCTATGTAATATCACGCTAAGATCATTAGGAGCGGAGCAGTGACTATTAACACAGGTGAATGACGTTGACGTACGTATTTACTGTGACCAATTCACTATAGTTCTTCTATTGTTTAATGTTTCTTTCCTTTATATAGTGGAAAACATGGCGCTCATTCACAACATTTATACTTTTCAACTTACACATGAATTTAAACTTTGTTTCAAATAAATGTACTTAAATAAATTTTTACATAACAAAACGCCAAGTTTAACAATTGTTAGTTCAGTCAAAACAGGTCAAAATTTGATATTGTTAAAATATGAATAATTAAATATTTAGGCAAAACTGAGGCAAGAAATTCATATTAATGTCGTCGTTAAAGTTAACACAAGGACCGGCAAAGAGGCTTTCTACATCATTCCATTTTCAAAATACATAAAATAAAACATACCTATGTGAATATTATCATAACAAAAAACCATTCAGATGTATCGGACAAGAAAGAAAGAAAGAATGAAAAAGTATTTATTTCTGTGTACTATTTACTAAGAAGCCACTGTACACTTATAGTTCTATAGAATTAGCATATTCGCTACTTTAATTGAGATAGCCGGTTTTTTATTTTTATTAGTTAGATAAAAACGTCACGATTGACATATTTCATTTCAGGCATATTCACCTGTGGCGTCACCTTCAAAAATGGTAAAAACCATTTTTTTTCGATTAAGAGTAAACTTTGCATCTTGCGTGAAAAGTTGTTTGGACATAAAAATAGCGCATTAAAAGACGAAGAAAATGAGTCTTCAACAGCCCCAATCGGATTAGGGTTTTTTTTGCAAATTGCAAAAAAAACGCGTTTTTTGGCCGTTTTTTTCTAAAATTCATAACTAGTATTTTAATGAATATTTAGACCTGAAATTTTAGTGAGAATGTAGGTTTCATAGCCCTCAATTCGCCCACAAAATTTCAGTAACATCGTTTTTGAACTTAATGCGACACTTTGAAAAAACTAACAAAAAAAGGCATTCGGGGGAATGGCCCTAAAAAAGTTTTGGGCCAACGTAGAGTGCATTTTCAAAACGCTTTTGTTGGTCAAGATTTCCATTTTGAACATTAAATTGTTCAAATTGTTCATAAATTAATAGGAATCTTAATTCAGTCCGTGGTATCCTTCCATTATTCTTTCTCATACGAGTACGGCTAGTGCGATTGTAATTCAGTGCTAAACGGCAAAAAAAAGGAAAATTACGAATGGGTTTTTACAGTGCCTCAATTAGAAACTTGCACATATATATTTAAAAGAATAGAAGCCAAAATAATATAACGGAAAGTAATTACGTACCTACTCACTATCAGTGTTTCGCGGTGATAGTATTTAATTAATACTACTTTGTTAAGTTTAAATATAAATTGGTTAATGAGGGCTTGCACAGTATTTGGAACAGTGTGCATAAATTTAAGAGTATCTAATTAATTTGTATGTAATTGGATATAGAATTGTATAGTATAGTTATAAAAGAGTAACTAAAAAAATTCTTACCTTGTATTCTGTATTTCTAATTCATGTAGTCGATAGGTAATAGATGAATAAGACTGTCAAAGGTTATTGAAGCAAGGAAGCTAGTCATCTATATTATTAATATTGTGAAGAGAAAACATTTGTTTGGTTTGTAGCTTTAACAGAAGTATTTTAAATCGTATTCAGTAACATAGGCTGTATTTAATTTCAGTACCAAGCAATTTAGAATTGTGTTATAACTTATACATAGTAAATAAACCACTAAGGTTTGTGCAATGCCAAAAATTCCCAAGTTATTATTATTGTTGTGTTTCACTACTAAACAATAATAATATTATTTGTTGCCTTTTATTTATATTTGTTACATATGTGAAAGGAAAAAGGTTTTAAATTCATGTTCAATGTTGCTTTCTGTTGTATCAACTAATTCCGGCGGTAGTTTATCAGTCGAGGGATAAGGGAGGGATTGGCTCACTCAGTCACGGTTGATATAACATTACCGTGGCTCCGTGCTTAACTTGTTTTGCGCTATCATTCGAGTATATGCAGATTATACAGGTGTTTAATGATTTTCTTTAGTTAATCGTTAAGTTTCATCTATTATGGTGTAACTGTTTTTTTTTGTGTGCTGTACATTATAGTGTTTATAAAGGGCAATTTATTCGTTGCAAAATATTTTTTTAAATTTTTGTTGAAACAATCATTATCTTCATTCTCCGCGCCTTTTCCCAACTAAGTTTGGGTCGGCTTTCAGTCTAACTACGATACGGCCGAACTTCGATGTTTTACGTGAAGCGACTGCCATCCGACCTCCACAACCCAAGTACTAGGCGATATCGAAGTTCTGTAGTTAGACCAGGTTGTCGAACTTTTCAGGGCTTCAACTACCCCTAACGAATGCCACAGATGTTTGTATGGCACCCGAGACCGAGGGTTTAACGTGCTCTCCGAGGCACGGAAGGGTATCAATGTGTTAAGAATGGTCACCCATCCTAGACTGACCTGGCTAGGACTACTTAACTTTGTAATGTGTTAACCTACTCGGTTACCACTTAGCCATGAGCCCCACTTTTTTGTTGAAATAAAGTTGAGTAATTCTTTGGTATTTGTAATAGCAGTTTTTAATTTTAGAAACATAACTTTCATATGTTCGGTCATACTGTGCCATACTGATTCAGCTAGGCAATGATTTAAAATAATCTTGATTTTGTACAGAATTAAGCAAGAATGTTAGCCAGAAACTATCAAATTATTACAAACGTGCTCAATATGACAACCTTAGTTAAATTTTCTGTCTGATTGGACAGCTGAAAACATGTGTGCCAGTCTTGTGCAAACGTGGTCATGGGCAATCAAAGCAGAAGTGAGAAATTTACGTTGATTAATGTAATTTAATAACTGGTAATTTAGTTTTATCTGAGTTTAATACTAGCCATGACATGACACCACCTTATTAGTGTGTAAGAGTCAGACTGCAACTTGATTCTCTACAAGCTTTTGCTTGTAGGGCGTCTACGTCAGCTACTACAATCTATAATGCAAGTGTCGTCTGCAAACTAGACACACGTACCATACCCAACGCATTAATGCATGACTTTAACGTATGTAAAGCGAAAAATAACGCCCTATAACGGAAACTCGAGCCGTACCTTCGATGACTAAAACGGGTTTACTTTGGGTATTTACGACTCTAATAGAGAAGGTTCGATTTTTTTAATAGTCACAAAACTAGTTTAGTGTAGAGCCTCTTATATCACAGTTATTCAGTTTCTTTAAAGCCATGTATTCATTCATGAGAAACAATTGTTCGTAAACACTGTTTCAGAAACAAAATCTACGTGTTTTTAAATCAAATAAATGTGTTTCTGAAATCAATCATTTTGTTTCAGAAACACATCATTTTGTTTCGGTAAACATTATGTGTTTATCGGCATGTTTCTGTCACAAACAAATCAGTTTCGCAACAGATGCGTGCGAGTATAGACGCGTGTTTCACTAGTTTATGAAGCATGGAGATAGTGTAGGACGACGATAATGTGGACGGCACAGTTTCCGAAACATTGGTCCTGGTAAATATCTACGTGATGTTTCAGAAACTGTGTATCCGAAACATTGTTTCCCAATGAATACATGGCTTTATCAATTTACTGTGACCCAAAACATCTAACGCCCATCAAAAATCAATAAATAAGGCTAATACAATATTTTTTGCATTTAAATTATTATTTACCTCACCTGTGAACTCTAAAAGAAAATTAATAGTTAATTGATAATAATTACGTGAAGGTTTACGGTATAAAATTCTGTGTTTCTGGTAGAACCCGTGTATCTGGTCGGCTATAACTTTTTCCACAATTTATATCTATAGTCGAAAGCAATGTCATTAGGCACGTGCATGGTGTGGTAGTGACTGAACAAGTAACAATGGGTGAGAATCCTTCCCAAAGTTGGTGTGTTTATTTTTTGCTGGATCCAATAACCGGACGCGGTAAAACGGCACCGGATCCGGTTGACATCTAACGATGCCGGAACCGCCGGATTGCCAGATCCGGTGTTCCGGATTACAATGTCTATCGCCAATACAGGTAAACATAATAGCCCGATGATCGTCCCGAACCCGATCGAAGTCTAGCACTGCCGAGTACGACGTATAGAAGGTATATATATAAATGCGAACGTGCGAGTATTATATAATATAGTAGTTCCAGAGATTAGGGCGTTTAAATAAATAAACTATCAAATAAAACATCCCTTCAGCTTTATTATATTAGTATATATTAGTAAACACTAAACTTTCTTTCTAAATGCATGTACAGATGGACTGACGACCTGAAGAAGGTAGCTGGGATGCTGGGAAGCACTCGGTCTTATGGAACCGAGCGCTATGGCGTACATTATGAATGGCCTATATCTAGGAATGGCCTGCAATAGGCTGGTCGATGGATTGATAGATATAATAGCTACATTTCTTTCTCCAAGTATGATTATTGAGCAAGTTAATACATAACTTAATACAGAGATTTCGCCTATAAGTGAGTAGTTACATTATTCATTCGAGAGCCTCACTCCGTCGGAGAGTATTGACAACTAGCGCCTACAATAATGTAGCAAGCGATTGTTTGAATAACAATGCGGTAGGCGGCGACGCGACACGGCCACGGCGACCGCCATAGGCGGTGCTCACATAAATAACAAAACCCGTTCTACATTACGGAATTTTGTTTCATTAGCTCGAGATACAACGATGAAGTCAGAAATTGGGCTAGTGATACATTGTTTCAATATTATCGGACCACAATACTATTTTTTAAGAAAAGTACGCAGACCTATGATCTGCTCCTCTCTGATATTATCCCTATGTAGTGTAGGGGCATAGGGGTCAAAATTCGACCATAACTCATTATTATTACAGACAATTATTTTGATCGATGGTAATAAGAAAACCTTTTTATATTTCTTTATAAATAAAAATGAAATACTGTTCGTTGGTGAGCGCGACGAAAATTTCCGTAATAGTATAAACTAAGTTTAAAAAAATTAAATTTGAAAAGTTTCCTGAAAAAAATAGAAAATCTGCGAAAAACTAAAGTGCTTTTTTCTATGGAATGAAAGCAATTACAGACTTATTTATTACTAATCGAGCTGCAACGTCTGTCGGGTCAGCCAGTGTTTGATTTGATCGCGCCAGTCGACTCCAGACACAACACCCCGCGTCTGCGTAAACGGGGCTTTAGTTTCCCATGGCTCTGTTATGACTTCGAGCAACTTGCTTTAAGAAACCAAGTAACTAAAGGAGCTTAGTTAGTAGTCTTGATATTCAGAAATACCGATGCTAAGCTTGCAAGCCATATAAAACCTCTTTGCCTTAGATTTTATTTTTAATAAGTGTGATTTGTATTATACAAAGTGTGTATGATAATAAAACACTTAAAGCACTGAAAAGTTACAAAAAGATATTTTTAAAACTATCCGTTTACAAGTTATGAACGTTTGAATTTCCAGGTATTTTTACCTCCGATATCAGCGACTGCTTGTATCTAACACCTGAGTCAATGAAAAACCTTGGATAGAAACAAACACATAGAGAAATAGTAAGATTGAGTTTACATGTATGTATAACATTTTATTACAAGACAATGATAGGATTACCTACTAACTCCATTTTATTATCATTTGAAAACATGTCACAACCTTCTACCAACGATACACTATCATGAACTACTTAATATATTATTGTGTTACTGTGTCGAGGTATGCTTAGAGTTTTTTTGAAGGATAACATTTGTAATGAGGTCAACCCACATAGAACCAAAGTTACGCATGCTCAAGTGGCAATGGGCTGGCCACATCTGCCTAAGAACCGATGGCCGTTGGAGCAAACGAGTCCTAGAGTGAAGACCGCGAATCTTTAAACAGAAGGTAGGACGTCCTCAGCCAGGTGGACGACCTGAGGAAGGTAGCTGGGATAGATTGGATACGGAAGGCAAAGGATTGGGTGCTATGGCGCACGTTGGGAGAGATCTATATCCAACAGTGGACTGCAACAGGCTGATTGAAGTGTGCCTGTGTGTTGTAGCGTTCAAAGATATATAAACACTACGTTAGAGTAGCGTTCCTAATACGGTGCTGAGATAAATACATTTTTAGTTTCAAATTATTGATTACATTAAATAAATCTATAGAAAATAACTAGGGCAGAAGAAAGTTAAATAAACAAAACATGTATTTAAAACAATAATGATTTTGTTTATTTATACACAATTACCAATCACAACCAGATATTCCATCAACATTAAAGATGTTAATATGACTTTTACCATTAGTTTCGATCATATTATGATAACCTTTTATGGAATGTAGATATGAATGAAGAATTTGTTTGTTTGGTTAAACGCGCTAATATCAGAAACTACTAGTTCGAATTGAAAAATTCTTCTAGTGTTGGATAGCCCATTAACCAAGAAAGGCTATAGGCTATATAACTTTACGATACGACCAATAGGAGCGAAGCATGAATGAAAAATGTTGCTCTCTCTCTTATGTGACGCAGACGAAGTTGCGCGGATCCGCTAGTTTTAGATAAATTTTCAATGTCATATTGTGATTTCAAAATAAGGTAAATATATGTTTCTTCTAAATATAAACAGATAAATTCATTTGAAAAAGCGTTTTAAAATCTCTGACAACTTCCGTTGACAAGAAATTGAGCATAGTTTTGCCTCCGGAAAGACTTATTTTGTCTTAGAATCTCTTGATGTCTTTGATGTATAACACAATACATGTTATCAGATTATATTGTCTTCAGAATAAAGCTAATACAACTTAATTATTTATTACAGGGTGGTTACTCGATCGTTAGACTGAAGTATTTTACAAACCCTAGTTATACTAATACTAACCCTAATGGGTTCCGTACCCAGTGCCAACAGAACCCTATTACTAAGCCTCTGCTGACTGTCTGTACTATATTCTTATATACATATATCTAGGCTATATTTCATGTACATCTCTGTTCGCTATGTCAACAAATAATAAAAAAGTAATTATTCTTATTAATCATGTTGTACTGTAATCATGAGCACCCCGCCCATGATTACAGTACAACATGATTTTTTCGGTGTTTTGTTCAATCTTGAACCCTTGTATGCGAGTCTGACTTCACTTGGCCAGTTTTATTCTACACGTCTGTATTTAATTCATTACAAAATGATTCCTCGTTCTATAAGAAACGTTAACGTACAATAATTAACTGCCCCATAAGTAAGCCGACTTAATTGAGTTAGTGTGTTAATTTATGACTTTCATTAACGTCGCATTGTGCTTCAAGTCACTAAATTACCTTATTTACACAAAAAATAACATTGTTTTCCACATTATCTATATACATACTAATTTCGTGCCACGTTGTTTGTTCGCAATGAACTCCTAAACTAATGAACATATTTTAATGATTTTTTTGCGCAATGTGTGCAGTGTGGTCCATCCAACTTGAAATATAGGATAGTTTTATATTTTTTTATTGCAAATTACCTATCCACAGCAACGTGGCCGGGTAGCATGGTTACACTTTTTGCGTTTCTGGTCTTCCATCCAGTGAAAATCAACTTGTTCCCTAAAAGTGCCACCTTACTACAACTAAGGGTAAGTCGGTTTTAAACCGAAATCTTTAAATTAAATTTATTAATTTTTTTTAAATGTCATTCTGCATGTCGGTGAAATGCGATTGTCGAGATGGACGTATCGTGTGCCTAGGAGGGACAAGGCGACGACTACATACATTAAAGGGAGCCTGAAAGTAGCGCCAGTGGATGAAAAGATGAGAAGTAGGTTATTGTAGTATGGAGTATGGACATTGGATCGTGAAAACTGTATTTTAGTTGTTAATTAGCACATAAATACTGATGTATTATCTACACAAATAGTGTTGTTTGACAAGGTCTCACTATGATACAGTCATCGATCAATATATTTAAAACATATATACATTACAATAAATATATCACACAATAGTTCATTCAATATACCTTTATACATTTAATACTTACACTATAAAAAAGAAGAGAAAAAAGGATTAAAAGTAAACGGGACCCAAATATCTGAAACCCTTTTCTAAATAAAAGTTTTTAAACAGTTTTCTGAATAAATAAAATAATGTGAGTGATTGTGTTGTAATTGTAACGTAGAAACAAGTTACCTACATTTTCGCGTGTATCTGGTTAGCGTGTATGTATAATTTAATATTCATTATTGCTCCGTATCACCTATACGACTGGATGGATTGATAGTGAAGGTACCGTCAGATTCGTCTTGCCAACCCAATAGAGTCCTATTATATGTGTTTCATCCGGATCCGTTTAGCCGTTTTTGCGTGAAAGAGTAACAAACATCCATACATCCTCACAAACTTTCACATTTATAATATTAGTAGGAGATGTTTATATGTTAGTATTTTTAACGAAGTCGGGTTTTTGTAGTTTTATTTCAAATAATTTCTTGTGACGCGTAATTACACTATTCATTTCCCTGCTCTAGGACAGGCTTTCAAAGTTTTATTGAAAACATTCCTTGCAGTATGATGTACTCGGCAACAGTTTTGAGATATTGAAGGTAGGTACTTAAATATAATTATTTAAACATAAGCAATATGTTTTTTATATTTATTATATATATTTTATATTAATTTTAATTGCTCTGCAAGTTATTTTTAAATCTAAATGTTTTACTTGTAGGTACATTTTTGATTTTGCTCCAGTGAAAAAGAAATATATACTTGTACAATATAATGAAGTATTTTATTTGTTTCCAATCGCCTTGCAAAGACATTATTGGTAATTTAAATTTTTACATTGTTTGTCACGAACGTGTCCTACTTTGTTTTGTGCTATAATATAAAATAATCTAAAGAGTAGTTAGGAACTAAGACATTGAATAAGTACCAGTTGACGGAAAATAAATAGAATATTATGGATCTCAATAACAGCGCCGCCACCTATAACTATAGTTAAGAACCGGCCATGTAAATTCATTATTACCTACAAAAAACAAATTCTCTAAAAGTGGTTAAGCCTTTTACAAGGAGAACATTTACAAACATACGTACATCTAAATTTGATGTAGGTAAGTATACAATTCTTACACCAAATGTGAAACGAATAAAATTTAAAAAAAGCTAAGCAAGTTAAGGTTAAAAATTTTGATAATTAAATATTGTCAAAATAATTATGTAACGCTACTAAAATAAATAGTTGTAACACAGTATTACTATACAATTAAAATGAAATTTAACGTTTGTAGATATACGTTCCAGAATTGATTTAATACAGGTCTAAAACTAAGAACTTTCTTACCTTGCGCCATGTTCCGTCAACGTGCCTACTGCGTGCCCTCGACAATGATGTACTGGCTTTATCTCCTGGAAGCCATAGCATGCCACTAATTTCATTATACGAATTATATAAAACCGTAGTGTATGTTGTCATTGAACGTAGTATTGTCAACCTTCCGTCTTAAGTATAAAGTACATACTTGAATAGGCTGTTGTTAGGTCTATTCAGCACTTTCTCAAATCTTGTACTTGAGTTTTGTAATGTAGTCTTAAGGTCTGGGATTGGTTTCATCTTTCCATTGAAACGTTTTTTGGTCAACAATGTGAAAATCCACTATTTACAACTGTTACAATTTGATACCTAACTACACAGAATAGGGCAGTGTTGCCTATGGTTGTAATAAATTATTCAATTGTTCTTCCAGAACGTACAGCTTTGACGTTTAATAAAGACAAACTGATACTATCATATTCTGAGGGCTAATTTTTTTTTTATATACTCGAACATCACCTAGTTTTAAGACGTTACAATCGAATAGCGTTTAAATGTTTGGGAAATAGAGAGGCAAGATGTTCCTCTGTTATTTTCCCTAACCGTTGACGTGCGGAAAGCCCGAAGGAAAATACACTTGATTCGATCTCTATTCGCGAAAGAAAATAAGTATTCAGTACGAGTAGAGATCGAATCGAGTGTCGTAAATGCATATATTTCAATGTTAAGACCTACATACACATATTATTGCATATTTTATCTAACATCTCCTAATGACGCTTTTTTGGTTTTATTTAAAACTTGCTGTTCCCCGCGCGGCTTCGCTTTTGTACACATTTATATGTTTTTCACGGAACCGTAATACTTTTTTTTTAAATAAAAGTAGTCTAAGTTACTCTCTATAATACTAGCTATCTGCCAGTGAAAGTCCCGTGGAAATCAGTTTACCCGTTCCGGAGATTAGCCGGAGCAAACGCACAGAAATACAAAAATTTTAAAAACTGATTTTTAGGTACAGGTATCGTGTAAATAACTGCACTGAGCTTCAAAAAAATATTTTGTCATTACAAACAGACACTTTAATTTTAAAGAAACGGAATAAAAATAAACGAATATAAAAATACTTAGTTAACTCCAAACCTGCAACCCTCGGCTTATTATCGTGTCAAAGTGAAAGGTTCGATGTAATGTCAAAATCTAAAGATTAGTTCAATTGAGAACCTAATTATTAGTTATTTAATGAACGAGGAAAAATGAAAAGGTACTAGTATGCGGATTTGAACAATTATTTGTGTATGTGACAGTCAAATTCTTGAGGAAGATAATATACATCACGCTACGACCCTTACGAGCGAAACAGTGACTATAAACGTGGGTGAAAATGCTGGCAACTGTTTTTTTTTTATGGTATACAAATGAGCAGACGGGTCACCTGATGGTAAAAGACTACCGCCGCCCATGGGCACCTGCAACTCAAGAGTCACAAATGCGCTGCCGGCCTTTAAGGGGAGAAGAGGGGGAGAGGAGGGAAGAGCCTCCGGTAACTTCACTCACGCGGCGAAAAGCAATGCAAGCAATGCTTCACTGCCGGTTTTCTGTGAGGCCGTGGTATCACTCCGGTCGAGCCGGCCCATACTATTAGTAGATTGTGTTGGTATTTAGGTATACTTTAATATTAAACGTGTGTGAGCTAACATCGATACACACATGGAAACAGACATTTATATGATTAGTAAAATTATTAAGTAAACAATTAATACGGAAACTAAATGTTATTTGGGTCGCTGTTATTGAGGTGACATACATAGTTGTGTATTGAGATTAATAATAATATGCTCACAACATCATAACTTAAATCTTGTACATTAGAAAATCTAGGCGCACCAATCCTAACTGGGGGACTGAGACCAAGGTACACCACGTTTGTGTCGATAAGGCCCATCGCTGAAGAATCAACATGAAGCCCTCTCCTGCCGGAGGACGCAAGTACTCACCAGACTTGGCTACTTTCGCAAGTACTTCTGTTCTGCCCACAGAGCAGGGAATGTATTATGCGTTTGTATTAACAGAATTTGATGTTTCATCCTCTTGGTATGTGTGCTTTTGAATGAACTTTTTATACTTAGACTAGCTGTGCCCGCGACTTCGTCCGCGTGGAATAGTGTATTTATATCGAATCAACTGCCTAAAAAATAAGTTTCAAGCTTCTAGCTCTAAATTTGACGATACTTCCATACAACTTTTCATCCCCATCTTTCAACCCCTTGCACCCCTTTTCTCGCATTAATAAGTAGCCTATGTCCTTTCTCAGGCTCTAGACTATCTGTGTACCAAAATTCATTTAAATCGGTTCATTAGTTTTGGCTTGAAAACGTGACAGACAGACAGACAGAGTTACTTTCGCATTTATAATATTAACTAAGGATTATATAGAATTCGGCAGCTGGCCCCCCGACTAATGGGCGCCGCTGGGGCACTCTCGCGGCTGCTGCCTAATTTGGGGGGGCCCAACGCATCTTGCCGAAAGTTGTATAAGGGGATCGTACGGTCAATGGCGCTCTACGGGCGCCAGTATGGGCGGACGCTCTGACGGCCCGTAATATTGCAATTCTGCGAAAGCCGCAACGCGCAATGGCCGTCAGGGTGATAAGGGGGTACCGTACGATCTCCTTCGAGGCGGCTAGCTTATTTGCCGGATCCGCGCCCTGGGATTTGGACGCAATACTCCTTGCGTTGCAATACCGGTGGTGCAAGGATGCGCTAAATCGGGACGACCAATCAGTGCCTCGCGAAGTAGAGGCACGTTGGGACGAGCTCCGCCAGATCCTGGTGGTGGAGTGGGAGCAGCGACTTGCGCGACCTAGTGCGGGGCACACCGCTATAGCGGCGGTAAGATCTGTCCTACGAGAGTGGCTGGAGAGAGGGCACGGGGCCCTCACCTTCCGGATGACGCAGGTGCTTTCCGGACACGGTTGCTTCGGCAAGTACCTGTGTCGGACCGGCCGGGAGCCCACGTCACGGTGCCACCATTGTGGTAACTGCCCCGACGACACGGCGCTGCATACACTGTCGGAATGCCCAGCTTGGGCTAACCAGCGCCGTGATCTCATCGTGGCAGTCGGTGCTGCGGGTAATCTCTCGCTCCCAACCGTAGTTCTGGCTATGGTTCGGAGCGAGAGTGCATGGAACGCTGTCGCCTCCTTCTGTGAGGAGGTGATGTCCGCAAAGGAGGCGGCGGAACGGGAGAGAGAGCGGAGTACAGCACTCTCTGTCCGCAGCAGACGCACCGGGCCCCGGAGGGCGTTTAATGACCTCAAGCCACCTTAGGAAGTGGCCTGCGGGCGGCGATCTTTTTTGGGGAAGTCGTCGTCCGAACAGATACAGGCCCGAGAGGCAGCACACAGTGTACCGTGCGCGCTCTCAGTGGAGTGCGGCCAACGGGTGATGGTCGCACCGGGTGACGGGACCCGTCTAGGGTGAGACGGGTCAATGCCTGTCGGGGGTTGCGGAAGAATGCAATAGCGATTCTCGCTCCCCTGATCATAGGCAAGTAGTGGAACACCGGGGTGGTTTTTAGTCGGTAAGAGTCCGACAGACCCCTTCGCCTCCCCAAGGCGGAGGACATCCATGTAGGATCTTCCACCTTCCTCTACTATACATGAAAATATATCGTATTACAATTATTATATCCGATTGCCATCTTGCAACCCTATTGCGATTAAAAAATTAGGGGTTGATCGTAGAGGGTTGAAAATTCAGGGTTGTATGTATTTTCTAATGCTGTATCATAAAAAAAAATATATCTAAAAATTAAAAAAAGTTTAGGGGTGGACTACCCTTAACATTTAGGGGGTTGAAAAATAGATGTTGTCCGATTCTCAAACCTACGCAATATGCACACAAAATTTCATGAGAATCGGTCAAGCCGTTTCGGAGGAGTTTAACTACAAACACCGCGACACGAGAATTTTATATATTAGATTTACTTACTCTTCGCAATTTGAAAATAAACAAAAAAGAAATAGTTTTTTTGGCAATGAGTCGCTCACACGAGTTTTTTATTCATCTAATGTGGTTTTTGTTTTATGACTCTTATGACCACAGCTTAAAAAGACTCGAGCAAATTACCGGAGAGAGCTGAAAAAAAATTCACATTCTATCTCTTCTTTTGTGATGTACCATATTATTGTATTATTGAAGTGCTACCATTAATTAAGTTGATTTATTACTTCCTTAGAAAAGATGGCAGAAACTCTGTTCATTTCGCCACCCGATATTTGCATTTAAAGATTGAACTCCAATTCCCAACTTTTTCTTTAATTGTATTGTGCTAGTCGAGTCGAAATAATAAATCACCTTTGTCCAAACAAATCACTTCCAAAT
Source organism: Euplagia quadripunctaria (assembly GCA_963859945.1). NCBI lineage: Eukaryota > Metazoa > Arthropoda > Insecta > Lepidoptera > Erebidae > Euplagia > Euplagia quadripunctaria. The sequence continues at coordinate 632,366 of OY982559.1, forward strand.
ATATCTTTCGGGCTCTGTACAATCTTTTATAGATCTACTTAAATTTTAAGATCTCATTTTGATTTAAATTTTGCTTTTTGAGTTTCAAAATATTTTGCACTGGACCTGAATAATTGCAAGTGACTTCGCTGTTAATGATTTACAATTATATTCCTCTGTTGTAAAATCTATAATCCTTTATATTCGGAAAGTAAAGCACAGACATATTGTATGCATTAAATAATGTTGTAGGATAAGACATGAAACATTACAAGCATGACATTATCTTCAAGTAATAAACAGCGCTGTCAGCGCCGCCGCGTCGCGTCGGAAAATCAAGTACTTACAGTTTGTTACCACCTTACTCTGAGTGAGCTGGTAGTTCCCCCTCAAATAGATAGATGGCGATAGCTAATACCGTTTAAAATTGTTTTTATTATCATAGTGATAACAAAATGAGTACTCATACAATGTGCCTATCTAACACTGAATAATGCAGGGTGACAACAATGGCTTACAACGGATTTCTAATTTGTGGGTGAAGTTTATTTGCCTTAGATGCCTTAGTGCCTATAACGGAAATTAATGATTAGTTCCTACTAGGTATTAGAACTGACTTGTTTATCATTATTCAGAGTAGGATAAAAAAGTTCGTCATGATATTAGGATGATTGATATACCTAGTATTCCGTTTGGCAATCCGATATATATCGGATTGCCAAACGGAATACTATAATCATTCGCTATTTTACTTCGTTGATATCATCGGCCGTTTTGTGTGTATGCAATTTCCACCAAAATAATTATGAAGTATAACGTTGTTCCATAATACGAATGTTTCACCAAGTTACGTGTAATAATCAGATACACAATTCAATACAAATCAGATTGCAAATAAATAAAATGAAGCCGATGAGTTTTCGATGTCTCTATCAGTTTTGCAATACCAAAACTGACCTTTCTGTCAGATTACATCTTTGCAACTTCATCCGGCATAGAGCCGCTCCAAAGTTAAAAACAATCATAATATAAAAAGTTTGCAATGCTAATTTAACCGTAAACAAAACATTAAACACGAAATCCAGACTCAACCAGCCCGAAAAGCACGCACCGTCATATATATAATAATAATAATAATAATAATAATATTGTTTATTTCTCTCAATAAGGTTAGGTACATTGGTTCATGACTAAATGGTACAACATCATTTACACCTTAGTGAGAGCTGGAGTTTGTAGTAGGTTCGAAACCTGTGTGACAAATCTCCAGGCTCTCTCCTTAGTGTTACAGAGTATACAGCTAGGGTTTGAGGGACGTGTCACAACAATATGTATTTAGGATAATATAAGTTAATGTAAAAAGAAGATATTTTTAGTGCGTGCGTGTGTGTGCGTGTGTGTGTGTGTGTGTGTGTGTGTGTGTGTGTGTGTGTGTGTGTGTGTGTGTGTGTGTCTGTGACTGTGTGTGTGAGAGAGAGAGTGTGTGTGTGTGTGTGTGTGTGTGCGCGCGTGTATTTGTGAGCGTACGTGTGTGTACTTACTTATTTTAAAGTGCAAATCAGCTTCTCGGTTTCGTCGTAATCTAAACTATTTAACCAGTTGGTAACTGCTTTTTTACATTCCAGTTTCGTCATAGGATACACATTTAAGATTTTATTTACTTTATTATACAAATAGTTACCAAGGAAGTAAAAACATCGCTTGGCTAGACTTGATCTGACCGGGATCGATGGACATACAGTGTGTTTTCGACGTACGGAATCTATTTTCGAAGGATCATATAGGGTTTGTGAGTGAGTCGTAAGAATAACATTGAGGATGAATAATTTACGTACAGAGAGGGCATTACAGGTTCTATAAAGATCAGTAGTAGGGAAACGGTATGGTAGCCTCCAACCAACCTTTAGCACCGCTCTTTGGGCACGCTCTAATTTTAGGAGGTAAGTTTTGTTTGCACCTCCCCAGCCGACGATGCAGTATTGCGTCAGGGATTGGCAAAGAGCAAGATAGGTGGTCCTAAGGGTTTGTGTATCAGCTACCTGACCGAGGGTTTTAAACACAAATATAAGCTTCCGCAATCTGGAGGAAAGTGCGTCTATGTGTGAATGAAAGGAGAAAGTATCGTCAATCAGTACCCCTAGATACTTAACACTGTTAGTTCGGCACAAGATAGGGCAGGTACAGAAAGGCTGTGAGAGTGGTATACAGGAGTGAGCGGTGAGGGTATAGGATAGTGAAGAGGGCTTACCAGATGATGTTAGTGAGAAAGTAAGATAATTCGTTTTATCAACATTAAGTGCGAGTTGATTTTTAGCCAGCCAGTTAGTAACAGCGTTGAGACTGGACTGAGCACAGTCAAATACAGATTCCCAAGTGTTTCCGTAAGATATAAGTGCAGTATCATCAGCGTAAGTAAAAATGGTGGTGTTGTTCAGCTGTATTTGGCAAAGATCATTGATATACAATAAGAATAAGGTAGGGCCGAGAATACTGCCCTGTGGGACTCCATTTATTACAGGAAGTACGTCGCTACAGATATCGCCAATCTTAACATACTGTCTTCTATTTGTGAGATAACTTTTGAAGAGAGACAGTTGATTACCTCTGATTCCGATTTTTTCCAATTTAGTAATTAGGATAGGGATAGAGATCATATTGAACGCTTTTGATATATCTAGAAAAACACCCACAACCTTTTGTTTTTCATCAAGCTTAGCTATGACTTCATTAGATAAGTCTAAGACTGCTTTACTCGTGGATAGACCAGAACGAAAACCGTATTGGCGTGGAGATAACAAATGGGTTTCCTCTAAGAAGTTTACAAGCCTGTTGTTCATTAACCTCTCTAATATTTTAGAGAGGGTTGGTAAAATAGAGATAGGTCTATAGTTATTCGGTCGATCCCTGTCACCTCCCTTGTGTATCGGGTGAACTACAGCGAGTTTAAATGCTTCTGGAAATGTTCCTGTATTAAAAGCAAGATTACATAAATATGTAATAGGTGGAATCAAGAAATCTTTGAATTTTTTCAGGAACTTACCGGAAATATTATCGCTACCTACCGCGCAGTCACTTTTTAGATTCATTATGAGAGTCTCAACTTCCGACTCATCTGCCGCTAATAGGGCAAATGTGTGTTGGTGGTAAGGGAGGATATCTACTGGGAGTGGCTGATGATTGACAGTAGTAATTTGTTCGCCTTGAGATCGTCCAATATCAGCAAAGTACGCATTAACCTCACTTACCGATCGTCTTGGGTCCGATGCGGAGAGAAGTTCGAGCGGTTGGGAAGTATCTTTTAATGTGTGCGTGATAGTTTTAATAGCTTTCCAGACTTTTTTTGTATTACCTTGTGCATTATCTATTTGGTTTTTATTATATTTTAATTTCATGTTTTTAAGTAAGTTAGAGCAGTAGTTCCTATATCGTTTAAACGTCAGTTTTAAAATTTCATTATTTGGATTATTTTTAAGTTTTAATTGTAAGCTATCCCTATTTCGCAAGCATTTAAGTAAACCTGGGGTCATCCACTGTTTTTTAAGCCTTTTACGGTTTGGTACAGTTTTCAACATTGAGTGTGCAGCAATTAACGAGTTTATAGTATTAATAAAATAATTAGTCGCGTCGTTTGCATCAGAACAAGTATATACAGGGGTGAAGTCAGTTTTGATAATATCTGATTCGATATTTTCAAAGTTAATAACTTTGGTAGTTTTAAATGTAGTGTAATTAGAATAATGTTTAGAACGAAGGAAAAATAAAATTGTATCATGATCAGTGATGGAAGTGTTTGCTACGTAACAGAAAGCCGGTAATTTAGTTTTTAATAGTAGGTGATCTAGACAGGATTGATTCTGTCGTGTAAACAGTGTGTGAGCCGGAAGCATTCCATGATATGCGACCATATTGAGATATTCAAAGGAGCGGGGGTCGTTGTTAGAATTGGAAATGTCAATATTAATATCTCCAGTTATTATAATATTTTTGTAGGAGGAGTAGGAGTTTAAAAGTTCATTTAAGGAGTTCAGAAAATCGCTCACATTTTGATTTGCAGGGGGGCGGTAAATCGGTATTACTCAGTCACGCTCTGAAATTTGGATGAAATTGGCACACAGGTACATTTTATCCTCGTACGGCACGAGGATTGAGGCGGCAATGGCCCCTATAACTTGTTGGAGTTGTGTTCACCTATTTTTTTAATTTATAAAACACTAGCCGTCCCCGTAGTTTCACCTACGTTTATGGTCACTGAGATTAGCGCGTTCAGCCAAACAAACCAAACTTCAGCTTAATAGATATTAATTAAAAATTCTAGCTGTCTGTGCTTGTTGTACATATTATTATGAACTTTAAATATTCCTATTATAACATTCCTCCGTGTGCTATGTTAGCTTAAAAAGGAATATCGACAAAGAATTATTTTCACGTATTAATATAATGATTTCTCTGAACATAATAGAAGTACAGGCGCTCACTGGGATTTCCTTTTATGCTTTGTAAGAATACTCTGATTGGCTCCAGTAACAAGATGTTTTCAAATCCTTTATCGGACTAACCTACTAAGCAGCTACGGCCTAACAGACCGTCAGTTGAGTCAATATTGTATGTAGAAATAAATAAAATTGAACTGTCTCTTTATAATAATAACAGAATAACAAATTCGAATATTTAAACGGGACATATTTAAAATTTTTGACTGTCTTCTTTCCGTCTGTCTGTTTGTTTCGGCTAATCTCTGGAACAAGTGGACCGATTTCCAACTTAGGCTTTTATTTTGGAAAAATAATTAGGGTTCCGTGCAAAATATATAAATATGTATACACGAGCGAAGCCGCGCAAGGAACAGCTAGTATTTAATATAATTATAAATCGCCTGGTGGACGAAGTTCGATCACTATTCATTACATAATTTTATTTTGTTTGTTTGTTAGTTATGTCTTATTTCATTCACCTATTTGTTATACGTAAACCAAGTTATTTAAGTTTATACTAAAAAACTTTAACTTAAATTGTATGGACTCTTCGCACCATGACCACTGAGTTATTATTACTAGCGTATAGAGTAGACACCGCGAAGAAAAAGTTTGTAACGCGAACTGCGGCCCCTGTACCCTGTACCGTGGGCAACACGCGTAAACGCCATGAAACACGGCGCTTAGGACCTTACCCTCTAAACTACAATTCAAAAACGATCGAGCGCTGCTTGTTAATACTGTAGGATTTGACTACAAATTATTGTTTTAGCGCTGCAGCGCTTTTTAGTTTAAATTCAAATAAAAACGGAACATGTATTTTATTCCGAGTGGCTTCTCTAGTACATAATATCTCGATGGCCATGACAGATCAACATATACTCCACTTACCTACATTCTAAACTTCATATTCCTCCGTACACAAAATTTGCTCAAAAAGGGGTAAAAAAATCACTACACGTATAAATATTTACATAAAAATATAGAAGGCACTGAATACTGCGTAAGAGGTACATAAGTCTAAGAGGTTGATGAATGGTTTCCTCGTCAGTCACATATACATAACCTCTTTTGTTACATGACACTTAAAACTAGAAAAAAAATATTGTCATTAGTTATTTACTTTCAAGAATTTTGACATCGCTTTAATTTATTTACTTTATAGTTTGGGATATTTTCCTTAAGAGTTCGAGGGCAAGAATGAAGGTACGTTTAGAATGTTATGTAAATATTGTTATTGGCTGAAACTAAAAGAGGAGTTTTCTCTCACAATGATTATATTCCCATCGATTTAAGGTTTAGTCCAGGCATGGCGTAGGCTTATGGCTTCTGAGTGCTGTATTATATGAACTTGAAAGCGGGTACCGATACCTATGTAGTACACTAAATGTGACGACTGTATCCAACTATACAGTCGTCGCACTACTTAGGCTAATAGTTCACTCGCAAATCGTTCACGGGATATCCGCATGTGTGTTGAAATTACCTAATATGGTTCTCACATACGGCTATTGTCTCACTGAGACACTCAGTAAATTCTATTAAAAACTTTGATTGCATTAGTTGGCATACATTTTAACACGATAGCACTGTTACCGATTGGAACATAATCTTCCTCCACAATAGGGCCACTCCACTGTAAGGTCTACCGATCAGAACTCTGGCTTAAAGCACGTCTCCGTATGAAGACTAGCTCCGTGCGTCCGGTCAAAGATATCCCAGTCCGAAACATTAAAGAGCCTCTCTGGAAACTGACAGATTTCTGTATGCAACATTGAACATGACGTTACCCTGGTCATCGCATAACAAGACGTCGTCCATCATAGCCAGATAGTGTCATTTGACACTCATCAGAAAACAGAATGAACCCTGTAACAAAGTCCAGTTGACATGCCCCCAAGCAAACTGAAGCCTAAGTTGTTGGTGGGCTGTGGTTAATTTTGGACCCGTTGCACAGCGACGATACCACAAGAAAACGGTCATCCCTCTGCAAAGTGACACGACTTCTTCCTGACCCTTGTCTTCTTCAAATCAGCCTCTAAAAGCCTCTTGTAAACTCGGCGCACCGACGAACTAGTAAGATTTAATGTTGTGGCCACAACACGCTGACTCAAGCCTCACTGAATCAACTCCTTCAGCAGCCCAGAGTTGTGTCCATTATTACCGAGTAAATTTTCACAAACCTAAAACTTAACAAATCATGTCACATTAAGATAAATCAACACAAAACCACCCAGCTTTGTTGAAAGCAATTGATAAGGAAGGGTAATAATAATAATCTGTATTTAACACCAAAAGTCATACATCACTGCAAAGCAATTATAATCATGAAAAGATTGTCAGTATGCTCCTAGGTATCAGATACTGACTCCCAAACTAGGCTGAAGCCTGTATTTTGGGAGACGGGGTCCAGTCGTACTCGTAAATTGAATGAATGAGTGGGTCGCTGCTTTCACATACGAAGTCGCATAGCATGTTACTTAGACATGTTGTATTAGGGTGGTGTGTGTGTGTGTGTGTGTGTGTGTGTGTGTAACTGTTTGTGGGTTTGTGTTTATGTGTGTGTGTGAGAGTTTGCTGTGAGGTTATTGATTAGGTGAGTTTTAGGCAAGGAATTGAGGGTACTTATCAATTTCTTTTTAGCACAATTTATAACGCATATACGTAGTGCAAAATTATATTATCTTCTTATTTTAAAACATCTACGCTACTTAATTATATGTATTAATTATTTTTTTCGTAAAAAATAAGTTGGGTCGATTTTTTTTGATGACCAGTGTACTCTTCTTCAGTTTGTTATAGTATGATTTCGAATATTTTTTATTTGAATTTTTTGAAATATACTTATTATTATGTATCATGCGAATTGGCTGAAATCGCAAAATCGCACGTTATTACAGTAGAGAAGAATATGTATAGCGAAGCGATCATTTTGTACCTAATCGCATAGGTCATGCCAACATGACACGTTTGTGAAATAATTACAAAATTTAACTACGTATATATTTAAAAAAAACGTTAAAAATTTACAGTAATATAAAATGTGATATTCGGTGTACGCTAGTCAGATTGTAAAATGTAGGTATATTAATTATATAATTTTACAATATATTATTGGTCTTAACAAGTTGGTGATATTTGTATTTTCATCTAGGCTTCAAAGTTTCTCTTAAAGCAGCGAGACACTCGGACTGATAAGTCTCCCCCAAGAACACCAATAGATAAAACGCTCAGCACTCCTGAGTTTAGAGATAATCCGACATACCCGACGAAGAGGCAGCCTCCGGACTTACAGACGATCGATGGACAAACCGCCTCGGAATCACGACTGGTTAGTTAACATTTTAATTGATTCAAACCCTGTGAGTAACGTACGCTTGCCACTAAATTAATTACTACAGATCACTAATTACTATATATCTGTGCATATTTTTTTATAGTTTAGGTAGTTAGGTTAGGTAGGCGTCAATAGAAGCTATTCTTGTTTAACTTCAAAAGATCTTATACTCCGATACGTAAATGTACCATATAAGCTTGATATGCAGAATAATGTTTGAAGAGTTGCCTGTGTCTTTTAGCAAATTATTGAAATCAAAGATGAAGTCACCTCACCTCGCCTGGTAAATCCAACAGAGGCTATAGGTGACCAGTGTGTCAGCGCACCTAAGCCTGATGCTATGACCTTCCAAGAAGCAAGGAAAGGTATTAAGCAGAAAGGAGATTATGGTGAAGGACGTAAAGAGAAATTGAAATGCTGTAACAAGCAAGGCCCATCCAAGGTGAAGAATAGCATCTCTGTTCACTTTAATTTCTTTCATTTACTTATAATTACACATCCATTATCTTTTATCGATTTTACCGAAATTTGGAATATGAACAAAGTTTTAAATCTAAGTCTTTTCTCTTTCAGAAGGGTGGGTTGTGTAAGTACCTTCAACTACAATGTTAATTATATCTTATAATATGTTACATAAAAGTACGACTGACTTTGCATTCAAACATCCAGGTTCTCCATCAAACTACGATGTTGATGATCTCCTGATGCGCCAGGTCCGGGATATAAACAGTGATGCGAGGAAAAGCACTAGAATCATCAGGGACTCAAGGGCTAGATTGCTTGAAATACAAAAGGTACACATAATTTTAACGAAGATTTTAACCGTTGCGTTGGGCCGCGGTCTGCCTGGCATGATCTCCTAGTCTATTTAAGGGAAAATATGGCACTGTCCAGGGACAAGTACATGCTGTGTAAATACAGCAAGGGAAACACCAATATATGCCTGTTACCTAGACACAGTGGATACGCCGCACAGTGGGACAGAACCGTGCGTACCGTCTCAAAAATAGGTTTTCGTAATGTTCGATATTGAATATTTTGTTAATGTATATGTCTAACTGTATGTTCAATGCATATTATATAGCAGTTGAAATACACTATTTCTCATTTTTTGTATTAGAATAAGGCTTGCAAGTTGATGCTCAAAACTATGTCAATTATGTAGAACACAATTCCACCAGTTTACATGGTCATATTTGCATTACTTTCCCAGCAAATTTGTAAGTGTGATATATGGTTAGAATGGTGATGAAATACTCTATTTAAAAATAATTTAAGTGAACCATTATGTGAAACTTGGGGAAGTATAGAATTTTTATTTCAGGACCTAATATTCTATCCTTATTAGAAACTTTGCATAGACTTTTGACAGTTAGCGGTGTCTGCCCATGTCGTAATTTCGATAGCATCATATAGAGCAGCTAATATAAAAGTTAGGGCAAAAAAAATTAATTGCCCGAATCTGCCCCCCTTGAAATGAAACGAAAAATGGCTAATGGGGAGAAAATACAAAATATTCCAAAAAATATTTTAGTTGTGATTAATGAGATTTTTGGATATTTAGATTACTTTTGACCTTTTTTCTTAAACAATATTATCTATTTACTCAATCTTTAGGTAAAGTGGGAGTTTTGGGTAATGCATTAATTTTTTTTTATTGTTCGGTCAGATGTGGTTAATGTTTTGTTATCACTGTGTGAATTACATGTTTCTCATATAGTTTATGTATTTCTCTATCGCGGTGAAGGAAAAGGGAGCAAGTGGTATCTAGTTATAGTTGTTAGTGTACATTATATCAGTACCTACCTACTGCTAACCACCTTCATAGATAGTGGTTAGGAACTTGATAATGACACTAGATAGTAATATTTTTTCACACGAAATTTCAGTATAAAAGTTATTCATTTACGTTGTCATTTACCAGTACTTTAGTGTGCTTTAACATAATATAGTCTTCACCAACCTCGGTAAAAAAAGTAGTAGTTAAAAGTAAAAACAAAATGAGTGAATTTGTTGTGCTTCGACGAGCATTATGCGATTTTTTTATTGACCATGGAACAAAATCAGAAGATATTCAAAAACACTTAGAACAACACCACCATTTGTTGTCTGAAAAAAGTGAATTAATTGTGAAACGTATTCAAAAAACGCGTATAACAGCGTTTAACGATCGGTGAACCAAATCTAACCGAACTAAAGAACGTTTCTTTAGTAAAAATATATCGTGGTTAGACGGTGAATTTAAGGTACAATTCGAAGAAGCACCGATGGATGTTACACCTACAACATCTGGAGAACGTGGACGTCCACCAAAGTCTTATGAAGATCTATCAGAGAAATCGAAAAAAAGAAAGAATATGGAATTGGTACAAGAATATGGACTCGAGTATATACATAATGCATACGTTCAAGGATTGCGGTCTGAAGGAGAATCCGAAGAAGCTACTGTTGTCTCAATGATGCGGAATTGTGAAAGAAATGTATGTCCAGAAAAATTTGTTGTATATACTCGTGCAACCAACCGCACAACTGTACGTTACAAAATATATGTGGTATAATATGCCTTCTTCAGTACATAAAATCTTAATACATGGGGAAAGTATAATAAGACATTTTGCTGTTCTGCCCATTGGTCATTTATCTGAGGATGCCCAAGAATCGCGTAATAAAGATGACAAAAAAATCAGATTGCATCATGCTAGAAAATGCTCTAGGTCTGCAACAAACGAAGACGTATTTCATGGTCTTCTATTTACGTCAGATCCTTATATATCAAGTATCAGAAAACCCTCAGTCACTATTTCCAAGAAATTGTTAGACGAAGCTAAGAACCTCTTAGCTATTTAAATCGAAATAATTTCGTACATTATTTGTAAAACATATTTTTGGAGTGGATTATTATATATTTGTCATTTATTCAAATGTAAGATTTATATGTAATATAAAATAACATAAAATAGGTTTAATATCATAAAGCTGTAAAATTATAATTCAATAAGTTAACCAAACCATGGTTTAATATTAAAATAATACATTTTTATTTTGTTTTATTTTTTTTACATTATTTATTAAACATTTGACAATGATACATTCATTATTGGATTGTATGTACTCTGGAGACACTACATGCCAAATTTCAGCGATTTACTTCAATCAACAAAAAAGTTACAGATTTTTGAGACGGTACGCACGGTTCTGTCCCACGGGTCGGGTTTCAAAATAGAGAAAGCACATTTCTTCGACTCCGAAGCAATTTGTTGTGTGAAACTTTTTCTACTGCCTTTTTTTCTTTATATTCATTGACGAACTTAAAAAATTACACGAAAAGCATACTTACTGCTTCTCGACATTATTTGAGAACATGTCAGTAATAGTATACCTTCGGTGGGCTTGAAAAAAACGCTGATGTTTGCTTGAGCGAGAGCGGCACTGAATAAAAGGGTGCGCTTCAAAGAATTTAACAAACGAGTAGGTGAACAAATATAAATTACCTATCTATGTCGATGTGTCTAGGCTTGACACGCTTTAACTTTTTACACTCATCACCGAACGTTGTTTACAGAAAGTGAACATAACAGAAAGTGATGTCAAGGAGATCGGAGAACGGAATGAGCTGCTCCTCAGAGAGATGGAGCGATTCGACAGGATGACGAAGAGCATTCAGAAGATAGTTGGTGCCAGTGGTGAGGGACAAAAAAGGAGAGAGGATTTTAAATGTTTGGAGTACCTCCCTGGTAGCATTTATGGTAAGATTAATATTTCTGTGGGTTCTGAGATAATTCGCTGTTTTTCGAAATTTTTCAGTGACAGGGATGAGTTGCAAATAAAGACAAAATATCCGGACCCGCCGCAAGCCCGCAGAGGTAGATTTCGTGTTTTATTAATTTTTTTGTTTGTCCCCCCCTTTGGGGGAATATCCCCCATTCACGAACTTAACCTTCATTTATGCCCTGTTAATTTTTGTACAAGTTTGAAAGCAATCGGTGCATAATTGCGACTTCTATCGTGCCGGTAAAATTGATTTTCTTCGAAATCTACCTAAAAGTATACATACATACACTCATGCCTATATCCCCGAAATGGGGGTAAACAGAGGTGTCTTAAACACCAACATTTTGCCAACTATAATGTCGTCCTACTCACGCAATAGGGGGCTGTATAGCCGTCAACCGGCCACTTTGGGAATTAAAGATGGGAAAATAAAATTTGTTTGGATAATAAATTATACTACTGACAGATCTTGAAGTATAATGAATAGCTTGAGCACATCAGGGTCCCTCGAGGCCCTCTAACTATAAGACAAGCAGTTTCCTACAAAATAGTGTGATTTAGAAGTGGGAGAGCCATGCTTCGGCACGTATGGGCCGGCTTGACCGGAGTGATACCACGGCCTCACAGAAAACCGGCAGTGAAGCAATGTTTGCATTGCTTTTCGCCGAGTGAGTGAGGTTACCGGAGGCCCTAACCATTCCCTCCACCCCTCTCCCCCTCTACCACCTTTCCCCTACTCCTACCTTAAAGGTCAGCAACGCACTTGTGACTCTTGAGTTGCAGGTACCCATGGGCGGCGGTAGTCATTTACCATCAGGTGACCCGTCTGCTCGTTTGCCGCCTATACCATAAAAAAAAACATTGATTTTTTTTCAATTTATATTGACACAAACAGTCATAACAGATCATATTACATATAGTGTTAAACTGTAAGTGACAGACAATGAGTGCCGAAACTAAACAAACATAACATTTATATGGTGTCGTAAGGTGTGTTGAATTACTGGTTTACATTGGTTGGGAAATACAGTAGGTACTAACATTGTGAAAAACATTTGAAATAATAGTTATTAACACTAAACATTTAGGTATCTTTAGTAAAGCAATAAAAATTCTATGTAAAATACTTTATATGTTGTCCTGTAAATTTATAAGAAAATTAAATGAATTATTATGAGGTTCTAATTTTTATAAATTATTATTTATTTTATATCAACTATTAGTTGTCAGTAATGCCTGAGCCGAGTTTCTTTTGACTCCAATGTACAGCAATCTTTTAATTCTGGTGAATATCAACTTGTACTCTAAAAGATTAATTTATTTGTGAAAAATTTCTGCCCATTCTAGAACCGACACTGCATCACGAGATGAGGATGGGTCACCCCACAGTCTTACTGGCAGGGTCCAAGCCAGCACATAGCCATAACTTCGCCTCCTGTGAGCCGTCAGTTCGGAGCAAATCTGTACGTCCTTGTAAATGTACCGAAACATAATAATGTAATAAAATAGGAAAATATAAATAATTATAACTAAACCGGTATTTTTTTTAAAGGAGATTGACCTGACGCGCAAGCTTAGTGAGAGCTACGATATGCAGGAGAAGCTCGCTGCTGATAATGCTGATTTAGAAGTCAAGAGGTTATTTTGTTGTTTTTAGTCAATTTTAAAACATAAGTAAAATTTTGGTAAATAATAAACTTCTTAGCTATGGAACTAAATGCAGAGGCATGTTCAAACTTTCGGAAATGTTGAATGAAAGTACTATATAGTATACATATACTTCTTAGATATATTTAAAAATATCAACCCCTTCGCAATATTACTTCTTCGTAATAAAAGTGTTCACAAGTCTTTTCTTTATTATGACGCTCAGCCTCAGTTAGTGTTTTTTTCTATGCCCTCAAGTTAATGTGTTTACTCCAGCGACCAAAAGGTTTTTATATCAACTAGCTGCCCCGACAGACTTCGTTCTGTCAAAAGTTATTGATTGGCGTCAAATGTTTGACAGTTGGAAACATGTGTTTTAATTATTATTTACCTAAGAGCAATAATTACTATAGAGGGAATGTTTTGAGTAAACAAAAAATCTACAGTTATCTCTCTTTGCATGTACAAAACGTCATAAGAGTGACAAAGATGATGTATTGCATCGGTTACCTCTTAGCGTAGCCATGAACCCATTTTTACTACAGAAACTCATGTATACAAATAGGTTTCAATAGTAATGGATGTCATAAATATCGATAAATCAATTAATCAGATAAAATCGGTAATTTATACTTGCTAGTTTTATTTTGTTGATAAATCAGACCAAACAAAAAATCACAGAGATAGGGACAGAATAAATAAAAACCTAAAATCTGGTGTCAAAGTCGCTAAAACGGTATAGTCCACGAACCAGGTACAAATTTTGTCAGTCATTTCTTCTCGGGCGATACTTCGTAAACTGCTTTAAAAATTTGTATCATGAAGCCTCGTGAACGTCAGCTGCGGTTCCGTCGGGGGGTTGAGGAGCAGCAGCCTCACGCGCACGTAGAAAAAAAAAATTTTTTAATCATTTCCTCCCGATTGAAAATTGTATCAAATTATAGCTAAACCAATATCTTAAAGAAAAAGAAAAGTCAGCTGACTATAGAGTGGTGGATTATACGTCAGCTGGTCACATGAATGTGAAAGAAATATATACTTATATGTTCAGTGATTTATTCTCAATTGAAAATTTAGATGATTACAGTTTACATGCTATTGCGAATAAATAAAATGTCAGCTGGCTGTATCCCGGTGGAAAGATTGTCAGCTGATACCCTGAAAGGTGTAACGCAGGAGCCCGACGGGAGTATCTATCGCCTATTTAGACGCACCAGCTGACGAGTTTTCCCTCGGCATATTGCCAGCTGATTTTTTTGTAACTTACAAGATCATATTTATAGCGACTTACGAATTTTTATCCGGGAGGATATAACATGTCTAAATTTATTCGACATTATGCTCCAAACACTAACTGAAAGATATAATTTTATTGTAATGTATCGATTCAAATAATATTCTTTATATTATAAGAGTGTCATTATTGGAAGATATTGTTATGGATAAGTCATGTGCAAATAGTGTGCATGAATAACTAGAGATTTTAGGAAGGTCATTAATATATAGTATATATAACAATGGGCCTAGAACAATTCATTTATGAGTGCACATAGCGCGATGCAGGTTTAGTAGTTAGGGGTAACCAGGCTGGAGCGGTCACTCAGGCGTGTGATATCCCTGTTGAGGCCGAGGATGCTGGCTGGCTGAGACTTAATTACCGCTTATTGCTGTAGGAGTGTATTTGACGGTGGCGATGATGATGTTGCTGGTCTGCTCTTTGAGGGCGGCTTCCAATCACGTCGGGGTCACAACTGCGGAGGAACGGGTGTTATGTCTCTCCAACACAAATGGAGAGTCCTCCGATCAGGCGAGGTAATCATGCCTGGCGGACCTCAGCGCAACGGTTGATGTTCCTTCACGATAAGAATGCAAAATACTCAAAATGCAGTGAACACAACCGAGTAAAATTAGAAGGATTCCACTCTCCTCGTCGCATATTTCTAAGCCGTTTATCTTTTAATTCTGCGTCTTTTGGAAACCTACAACAAGAAAAGTTTGAGAGTTTCAGAATTGTAGTAATTCACTCATAACCTCGAAGTGTTAATATAAGTAGAAGATTTTCAATTTACAAACACAAAAACATTCAGACGTTCCCTTTGACTTATTCTAGTACCATTAATTGCTACATTTGCTAACTCATTGTTATTGGCGCTATTGCAAATATATAATCATACATATTGATAAGTAAGTAACCCTTTCAGAAATCGATATGTTAACGTGATCTAAGTTACAACACTATACGGGTACATAAAACGTCAGTCGCAATCTATTTTTATCTAAATTGTTCTCAAAGTAATTTTCAATAGTAATTAACGGAATTAATAGGTGTTTTATAGTTGAACATAATGATCAGTCACAGTTTGGCATGCTTTACAAATCCTAATAAAACGTAATTTGGCTGATAATTATCAATTTACTGAGTATGACTTAGCGATGGAAGGACATTTTTTGACCGCATTCGGTTAAAACTCCCATGCAGCTTCTGCAGCCGGTAGTCGCACAAAAAAAATAGTCATTTTCTTTCATCTTGAGCACAAACATTAAACCACACAATAGGTTTCTGCAATATTTTTTACGAAACAAACTCGACACGTCCAGACCACCAACTGGGTGACAGAAATTCAACAAAATTAAATGGCGCGTTGCATTTGAAACTGACGCAAGACATCTAATGCTATCTCACTTTGTGTTATGTTTTGTGCTCTTACTTAAAACGTTCCCTCTATAGTAATTATTGCTCTTAGTTATTTACTCTGTGGTTTGTATAGGAAAAGAAAAGTGTTGTTTTTACTATTTTCCTCGCAATTTTTACGTTTTTCACTCCATAAGAACCTTTCTTCTGCCTTAACGAAAATATGAAAAAAAATAGCCGAATTGGTCGAGCCGTTCTCGAGTTTTACGCTTAGCAACACATTTGGCGATTCATTTTTATTTATAGAAGATGGTTTCCTCCCTTTTTACAAATAGGCAAAACCTCGTTTCAACACACTCAACATAGTTTCAACTTTTTTAAGCCACTTATACTCAAAAAAGTCTTTACATTCACACCCACTGAAAAACTTATCGAATATGACATTAAACTGATGAAAGTTAAATTTTAAAATTAGAACGTTCAATCAGTAATCATTATTTCAACAAATCACTTTCACCATATAATAGCAAACTATCACAGGACATTTTTCAAAATGGTTGTTCCTAAGAAATAAACAAGATGCAAAATAAATATAATAGCAAATAAATCCAGGTACGTATTTCAGGTATATTTTGTACAAAGAGTTAATGACTAAGGATCAAAATTTGGAAACCAGCCGAGCTCAGATCAAGAGGCTCCAGGGAGAACTGAAGCTGATGAACAAAGAAAATAGTCTCCTTAACGAGAGGCTTAGTAAAAATAATCCCGAGGTGATGCTTTAATAGCCGTTTTTTATTTGAATGTACTTTCGTAAATTTTTTCCACTAGTTGACTTTCAGCAGTAGGTAAATGAAAATTACAAAGGGGCTTTTATATATTTGATTAAAATTAAGCTATAATCTCTTGAGGTGAGGAGGTGTGATGTTGCTGACGTTAATTACCCTAAGTTAAGAAGTTAAATAAGGAAAGTAAGTACTTACGGGAGGCACAGGTCGGAAAGCGATATGTTATACATTAGGTCGGAAAGCACAGGTCAATAAACTTCTGTTCATTCATTGCAATATAAAAAATGAAATATAAATTATATCCTCACTCGCTAATGCTCACAATCTTGCCATCAGGGTGATGCGACTTCCGTGAACATACAATGTTCTGATCCCGAAATTGAAGACCAGGTAAACAGGCGTTTTGTATATGCTTTTAACAATATCCTTTGTGTGTTTATAACACTAACCATATTTTGACTGTAGGCCAAAAAGGACTCTAAACAATCAGGAGAGTTAATCAAAAAACTAGAAAGTTACAAGAGTTCTACTAAAGACTTGGTTTGTATTCATGTATACATATAATTGAAGTAGATTGCATTACTATATTTTTAAATTTAATTAAAGTTATATAAAGTTATTTGCATAGTTGACGATTGAATACTTCTTAGGTTGGAAATCCCCAGACCATTTGTCTGGATTCACTAATACATATTTAAGGGAAAAAAGACGTCACCAGAAGCAGTTGACACAAAATGATCAGAACTCTTTAGACAACTGTATGACCCAAGATATCAAATACTAATTTCTATGAATTTTCAGCATTCATTAATCTAAAAATCGATTTTATCCTATCCTGTAGGGATTGAATTTTGGAAAACTCGTTAACGAGTGTGATTCGTTATCATTTTTCTATGATTCGCTAAATCAGTTTTGGTTCGACAATTTTATATAAAACAAAATTTGTGTTACGCATTACAATTCAATAAATTGTTAATCAATATTTATATTAATACATTTTCAAAGGACCATAAAACTCGTGGAAATTGTAAATATACTTAACAGGAAAAACAGTTGGGCAGTTTGGAACAAGAAGTCCACTTCATCAAAGCCGAAATGGACCAGGCAAAGGATAAGGCAGGCAGTGCCTGTCGCGGCGGGAGCGCCGGCGGCCCAAACACCTGCTTCGAACAACCCGTATGTTGAAACCGTCAAATTATCTACCAATTAACTCTGCTTCGTAATTTTTTAAGGGAGGTTTATATAAGACGAATTTATTCGTGAGAACCCAACACGTTCATCGCTCGGCGACCCCGCATGCCTGTCAGACCACGTTGTTACAGCAAAATACGTATGTAAATCCACATTCGCCATTGACACGATAAATTCGCCATTAACACAATAAATGTGATGATCGCAAAGACACCGCGCGGTGGCCGCAAGAAAACTTTCGCCTCATTTAACAGAGTTCTAAGGGGACCTCGTCCAATTATTGGTGGTCGGATTTTATTAATTCTAGCCATTTCTTTAAATAGAATAGAACGATTTTTACTAATTTGTCACATTGGATTTAATTTTTAATAAAATGACACCGACAACGATACCAGATACGCACATACATACTTAGTAAGTTTCTTTTTTTTTACTGCGGGCTAGTTCCTTTAGGTAACTTTTGATGTTACTTTGTCATATCTCTCGACTACTTCTGCGGTAAGGGTTCTTACATATCTTTATCGAATCACGTAGTATAGTTACGTTGGATTAGGAAGTCAAACTAATTTAAAGCGACCGGATGAACGGATATGCTACACCAAAACCACCAATATTGAAATCTGAAAATAACTTCACATAATATTGAAAGCATACTACATGGCTTTATTTGGAACAAAAGTGATCAATTCATGTCTTAATAACGTGTGGACTTTTTTTTTCTTGATATCATGCTTATTTTAATGCTTTCCAGAGAAATGAGATCTAAATATATTTTGAAAGACCAATTTTGTGTGGGTTTAAAGGATTTATTCACAAAAAAGTCAACTCTGAAGATATTCAAAACATGTTTTTTAAATCACCTCCGCAATCTAAACTAACTTTGTGGTAGACCAAGAAATCAGTTATTTATCTCACTGCCAGTCGTGTAACAATAGACATCACAAAATTGAAAATATACTAAATTGTAACGTATTTTGTTTTCTACTAGGCTGGTGGACCTCCAGTCCCGCCGATGACCAGAGCTGTAAGTATTATCACGTTCTTTTTTACCGAGGATTAATTCTTTAAAGACCTTCTTTAGAGACGAATATCTGAATTTTAGTCACCATTCTAAAGATAAATATTTATGTAACAAAGTCCGATATATATCCACAAATCGATATATCTTATCCTTACAGCTTTTAGCTATATTCAGTACTTCCAGGTCTAATCCAAAATTCTCTATTAATGTTAAACTGCCCAAAGTTAAACCAATTTCATGCTTCGATACATTTTAAGATATCAATGGTGCTGTTGTACGACATACGACAATATTCAAAACACTAAAAATAATAAATTTAATATCTTAATTAATATTATTTGACACTAGTCGTTTTCCCCACAGTTTTTCCCGGCATGATGTTACATAGCATATTATCTTCCTCAGTCAATACTATATAGGAAGGCATAAGAATTATTCAAATCTAACTGCTAGTTCCAGAGTTTAGCGGTTTAAACAAATAATCAAAGCACGTTTAAACAAACATACAAATAAAAAAAGGTGTGTATCAGCTGGAGGTTTATGACGACGCTGTGCCTCGCAGCATACCCTGTGTACGTCGGCTACACACAACTATACAAGTTATACACACACATTACTAAAAGTAAAAGCACAAAAAGCGTAACGCTGTCATTCGATCACTAAATTTTACTTTTCATACCGGGTGCCTTATATGGAATTCGATTCTTAAGGAGTAAACTCCAATGAAGCACAACAAAGCGTAACGCTGTCATTCGATCACTAAATTTTACTTTTCATACCGGGTGCCTTATATGGAATTCGATTCTTAAGGAGTAAACTCCAATGAAGCACAACAAAGCGTAACGCTGTCATTCGATCACTAAATTTTACTTTTCATACCGGGTGCCTTATATGGAATTCGATTCTTAAGGAGTAAACTCCAATGAAGCACAACAAAGCGTAACGCTCTGTCATTCGATCACTAAATTTTACTTTTCATATTTTTTCATACCGGGTGCCTTATATGGAAATGGATTCTTAAGGAGTAAACTCCAATGAAGCACAACAAAGCGTAACGCTGTCATTCGATCACTAAATTTTACTTTTCATATTTTTTCATACCGGGTGCCTTATATGGAAATGGATTCTTAAGGAGTAAACTCCAATAAAGCACAACAAAGCGTAACGCTGTCATTCGTTTTTTTCTCTTCGTATTTTTTCATACAGGGCGCCTTATATGAAAATCGATTCTTAGGAGTAAACTCCAAAAACCCTTGAGCTTTATAATATTAGATTACTGAGTAGTTACTACGTAAGTATAGATTGAAATGCAATCCATCAGGAAAGTTGCATGTTCAATAATAAGTAATTAAAAAACACTAATAAAGGGTAACATTTTCTAACAAAATATGTCTGAGTCTGAAATAAGTCTTATTATTGTCACTTTAAATGGGATAGTGAGTTTATCTTTTTATTTGTGTTATCCTTAATTTCTCCCATCATCGTGAAATTTTACACATATGGGTACAAAAATCTTTTATCTAGGGAAGCGAGCAAAGTCGCGAGCAACAGC
Organism: Euplagia quadripunctaria; assembly: GCA_963859945.1. NCBI lineage: Eukaryota > Metazoa > Arthropoda > Insecta > Lepidoptera > Erebidae > Euplagia > Euplagia quadripunctaria. Next base: position 652,753 of record OY982559.1, read on the forward strand.
TAGTATCAACCATGATAAAAATTGGAATCGTGTATTGCATTGCAAAAAATCCTTTCAGACATTTATTTTACAAAATTTATTTGAATCATTGCAAGCATAAATTTATAATATATTATATAGACTTAGGGATGTCCTAACTTTAACTCTAGTCTAGTCTGGAAAAAATGTTTCATTACAGTACATTTACATTACAGTGTGGTGTATGCCCTCCTTGCCCTGCGCCTTGCAATCCTAATGCACCTCCGGTAAGTGAAATTTCTCAGTAGAAAATTATTTAAAATAACTTCTCCGTCATGACTATATACCCTGTTTTCTTGTATATAACGTTTCCCCTTTATTCGAAGTTCAATTGCATGTCGCCACGTGCATAGTAAATGATAATTGAACTTATTTTGCAAATAGGTCTTTTCAGACACTTTTACACGTCAATAGTCAAACTAGATGATGGCGACACTTCCTATGACTAAAGTTAACTAATAGTTAGATTAGTTAAGTGTTGGTGGTGGTGCAACCATCATCATCACTGTACATGAAACGTAGTGATCATGAAACTCTAATATGGCTGCGCATTTGAACTTTGCGATACAAACCTCGGATAAAAAATGAATATGAACGTGTTCTTAGTTTTATCTCCTTAATTGCTAGCACTCACGGTATACAATACACACAAAAACATATTGCGCTAAAATTATGATCGATAACGTCTATATATATTCAATGTAATTTTAAGAATAAATACGTATTCAAAATTGTTCGCATGAGCATTCCAAAATAACATAATATACCATTAACTTTATATATTACATAGTTTAAATAAATCTCAAATAATTTGCCTGTAGACAAATTAAAAATTCCTACGCTTTTTTGCATCTCAAAAAATAGCGGTGAAATAAAAACATTTTTTCATGTCCAGTAGCTAAAAGAACCCCTTTTTTCGTAATTGGTCCAATTACCGGTATGTCGAATTCACTTATTCGGCAGTTTTCGAAATTGGTCTAATTTGTGGTTTGTCAAGAAAGGTTGCATAGGTTTAGTACTGCCAATGTAAAAAAGTACATTTATTTATTTAGAACTATGAATGCTATGAATAGATAAAAACTCTTCACGGAAGAGTACGTCTTCAGGGTATTTCAAACGAAAAAGAAATTTCCTTGATATTTTTTTCTTTTTATTATTTATGAGCTCAAAAGAAATGTAAATTTTATTCTCTACTTTTTAGTTCTCCCTCATTTGTACCTTGAAATAAGCCTTCATTTCTGACAAAACTTATCAGATAGCAAATTAGTAATCAGAACTTATACTACTAATGACAGAACTGAGAATAATATGCATTTAGAAATGCCATCGTCTGTATTCTTTCCAAATCCGTGCCGTCATTTGTACCATTATTTCACACATTCGGAACTCCCTAATTCGGAGCTAATTCGTCACAGAGGATTTATTACATATGCATCCTAAACGCCATTTATAATTATACTATACTAGCAACCCGCCCCGGCTTCGCACGGATAGCAGAGACATCTTCAACAATCATCCACATATTTCAATCAATTTATACAAAATCTTTACAAATTATACACTTAAACTTTCCTTATGAATCACTGTCTATTAGTGAAAACCGCATGAAAATCCGTTCGGTAGTTTTTCAGTTAACGCGGTGGGGGGACTTGGTTTTATAATATGTAGTGATACACCCTTTCGCTTGTCAGTATAAGGTAGCTTTTCGTATACATAATTGCCAGCCGTTACATCCTAGACAGCGGTACGTCAATAGGTAGCTAACGAGTGTGCATCTTAACATTTATCAAATATTTTCGTGCGAAATGTCTAGCAATATTCCTGTAAGAAATGTAGTTCTGCTCTCTTAGTTCCAATTTAGTTAGTACGCAAATATGATACACAATCTAAAACTGTTTTAATAGGTTTCTCTCCCAAATTACATAATACTTTGTGAATATTTGTCAATACTACTAAGTTTTTGGACTTACGATGAAACGATGTCCTTAATTTGGACACACTGCAGATTTCTTTATTTAGCATAATAGTTTTTTAAGCAGCTACACAGCTAGCAACGAGTACGAAAATATTTGCACGTGTTTGCCGAAGCTATGAGCGCTTGTTCATAGCTTCGGCGCGCGTGGCCTGCCCGCATGACCCGCCTGCATCGCACTTGTAATTTATTCTGTTCTGTGCTACTAATACTTTCTAATCTTTAGTGTTGATAAAACTATATTCAATAAGTTTTAGTGATGTTTCTAGTAGTTATGTAACGCAAGGTGCATAATTTTTGTAGTAATTAAAAAAATAGACAATAGTACAGATGTATATTAACTATATACGAACTAATTTATTACTATCCTAACTTACAGACTCCAGCAGAACGAGAAGTAGCAAAACTAACTATTCAATTACGACAGACTGAAGAAAACTTCAAGACCAAAGTCACAGAAGTATTTATCTTTTCATTATTACATATTTATGTATATATACAAAATATAAATGTAATGAACCATAACTAATGCTGTGTGATTATTTTATTCTAGTGTGCCATGCTACGAACAGAATTACTCAAAAAGAAAGAAGAATTAGAAAAAGAGAGATGTCTACATCGCGAGGTTCAAAACAAACTTCGTGAGTTAGAAATGAAGTTTGAAGGTCTAAACACCCACACCAAAATGATGCTTGGATCTAAGGAACAAGCAATGGAACAAGAAGTTAACGTGAGAGCTTTGAAACAATGCTACAGAGAGGCAAGGGAAGAAATTGATGAGCTTAGAATTTTAATGAAGGAACAGAACGATCAGCTTCAAAATTATAGAGTTAAGGTGGGTTAGAAAATACTTTTGCCTATTGATTTACATTTTTGTTTTGCTCCCTGCAGCTTTAACCAGACATCTATTGGTTAAGTCAAATGCTTCACATTCCTGTCTGAGATCACGTCGCGGGTCGTGTGTAAGTTCTACTCCAACGGTGAAAGCAGTCGATAGTTTTTACTGGCCTAAGATAAGCGGTTTTTTAGCTTAAATGAAAAATCTTTAGTATTTTGTACGAGGCATGTCCTTTAAGTTTTGTCGTTTGGAGAAAAAAAAAAACAAATCTTTGAAGTGCTTTTTATTGTTTTTCAAAATATTAACCACGTAGTTTAATAAGGTTTAAGGTTTAAGATCTTTATTCTCACTAAGAATATCACAGAATTCACTTACGTGAGAAAAACACTTCACAAGTAAATTTAAAAAGTAAAAAGAACGTAGGTACAGAAAACAACACACTTTTCTATAACTATTACTACATTATTACAACTAATACACTAAAATACACAATAAGGTACAATATATGCAAATGAAGGTAAGAATATAAAATGTTTACACCGGGCCGGCAGACAACTACGGGCCGTTAGACGCAAGCGCAGTCGACAAGTCCACAGATATGTTATTACTAGATATGGCATAGATGGATAATCAGATTTAGTACCTATATCATTTATTGTGATCTTTTTATTTCTCCCTTATGACATAAACAGGTAAAAATGAGATATTTTAAATATAATTATTTTAGTTTATAAATGTTATTATATTAAGTTTAAAATGTGGTTTTTGAGTAATTTTTTAAAAGTAATAATTGATTGTGTCCTTAATATTATTTGGTACATCATACACTTTTCCATTCGCTCGAACCAGTTATTAAAACATTTATTCCACTCCAATGTAGGCGTGTTCAATATGGCCAACTTGAAAGCATGGGCTGCTACTTCACCGGACTGAAATCTTTGACCCCGAAGATTTTTCTTAATTTCTTCACATGATTTGTCACTAAAACTGGTGTCCTCACTGGAATTCTAAACACCAGCGTTCTACAGTCCGCAGACATGGGGTTTCAACATGAAACACAGATAAAATACTGAAGCCGTGTTAGGCCTCTCTGAAAGTTGTAAAAAATTATTTCACGCACATTTTCCTTAGAAAGATGCATTTTCATACGTGACTTTACAGATTTGAAACAACGCTGTGACTAAACAAAAGCATTAATCCTAATACTTAATTGTTTTAAGATTCCGAATTGAAACAAATTCGATTATTGAACAGTTCCAAATAAAAAATTGGCGGTAAATATGTAAACGACAAAAAAGGCATGCCTGGTAAGTTGCATTTAGACGAGAGTGTAAACCTCAACAGTCTAGATTATTCCTGCTGAATCCACTGAATTCCGCTTGAATCCCATACTCGTGGTTCTTTTAGGTATAATCCTAATGGCTGTGCTGTGTTTTAAACATAATTTCAACTTGTGTGCAGTACTTGCAAGCGCAACAGCTAGTGGAGGAACAGCGGCGGCAGATGGACATGATGGACATGGACAACACCAGGATCAGCGAACAGATCAACCTTGAAATACAAAAAGTCAAGGTATGTTACTGAGATTTCGCTTCATGGTGATGGAGCGAAATGTTTACTTACAAATACGTGTTCTTGGCGGGAGAATATATATATATATATACTAGCTGTCTCGTGCAACTTCGTCTGCATTAGTAAATTTTCCTATCTATCCCTATCGCAGCGCTATCTACCGGGTCCAATTATAAATCTAAACCATTCTTGAATCCACGTGAAGACACAAAAAATTTCATTACAATCTGTCCAGCTGTTCAGTCACATACACACGTAGATAAGAAATATATATATATACTGCATTTACACTTCAGTCTAAGTAACACGTGGCCGGCTATGCTAACACCAAAAATTTAAAAAGTAGAAACAATTTAATTTCACGTTATTTCGTTTACTACAAAATAAATTTAACTTATACTTTAGCCTCAACAACACGTGGTGGTTATGCTATTAAATTGTAGCTTATGACACATTTGTAGATTTAACATAGCAGCGCCATCTATTGATTACTTAGTCAATCCAGTCAACAGATATCGCCATCTGTTAAAATAGTTTGGAGTTAACAGATAATTGTGAATGTCAAATAATAGACAAATAATTTGTAATGACAAATAATTTGCAATAAAATAATATTGCGGCTATAAATTAAGATGTAAGTTATCCTATCTTTCAAGTTGGATCAAACTGCACAACTGACGCGTGAACGGCTGGACGTCAGAAGGTTCGTATGAAAGAAAAAAATAAAGTTGCGCATAAAATTTAAAACTTTAAGAAAACTTAACGAAGGACTTACTAGTACTAGTTATTAATAGTTCCATGGTATATCAAACGCTAATGAAAATTTTTGTCCATCTAGCTCAAGTTCCAGGAGAAGCTTCAGGAGCTAGCACCTATTCCTGATCTACTGAAGGCGACGCAAATGCGTTTAAAAGACGCTCAGCAGTCGCAGGCCATCGCTGAGCACAATTCTGAACAACTTGCTCGGGAACTGAATTGTGCTAGAGAAAAGGTCTTTTAAAATTCAGCTTTTTAGTAGACGCGTGGAAGTAGGAAGCGGAAGTTCTTATTCTTAAACTTTCTTCTTTATATAGATAGCTTTAGTTTATTTTGAAAAGTAATTTATAAAGTACTTAATATTTGGAAAAAGATTCTAAATTGAAGTTCTTAAATATGAAATGTAGTTAGTTCCTTAAATTCAGATATTGCATTTAGTGCTTAAGTTGAGCCTGTAGGAAAGTAAGGCATTTAGCTATTGAAATTAAAAGGGCTTTACAAAGTGCTTTTTTAAATCAAATTTAATTAAGACATTTTTTTCAAATTGAAGTGGCCTAGACGTTAGTTTTGATTGCTGTCTAAACCTAAGGTTTTTCATAGTTAGTTTTCTAATATCTAGTAACACTTATGGAGCTCTTTAGGTGCATATGCTTCTACACAACGTGATTAAGCCCCCGGAGAAGTCCTCTGACAAGGATAACGCAGACAAGCAAATGCAGTTGCTACAACAGAGAATTGCCCAGCTCACAGAGGGCAACGCCGCACTTAAGAACGAAATAGATCGACTCAAGTAAGTTAGGTTTCCAAGTGAATTTTTTGAGTCTCCCACAAACGTATGTGTCTGGACATCACCCAGTTGAAGCATTTAGAGAACCCGCTTGAAACATTTGCTAACGGAGCCCGCTTGGAACAGACTGTGTGGTTTTAATCTGTTCAATTTTGACATATGCCCTCACTGATGCCTTTGTGCGCTATTATCCACGGCTTCCACACGTAATAGATTTCAAGCGTGTTTATACAATAAACACAGTCAGTCTATAGTCTTTCAGTCTATATTTTATAATAATATATTTAAATCTATTTGTGATATATAGGTCGAATGTGATACGCATGGAAGAAGCTGTACTTGCAAATGAGAAGCGGCTTCAGGAGAAGATGCACGAGTGTGCTCAACTGGGAGGTGAACTCGATCGTATCAGGGATGAAGCGGCCAGAGCCTTGCAACGCGCTAATGAACGCACAGAGACAATACGCAAGTAAGTATTACGTTTTTGATACGTTGATATCATCTTAATTATACAATTTTGTCATTAAGCGTCTAAGGTCAAAATGTGGCTTCCTATTTACATGATTTCTAGAAATTAAAATTTATAAAATAAAATAATTCTCACAATGTTCAGTTCAGTACAGAAGAATTATTAAAAATTTAAGAAAACCACATTTTGTTATAGAAAAAACGTATTTCGTTTTGTCATATTTTAAAACTAAAGTAAAATTATCTAATTACGTGCCCGTATCAATCAGGTGTATGCAAACTACAATAGCAGAGATGGAAAGACAGCTAGCAGCCTGCAGAGCTCAAGTGAAGACTTCTGAAAAGGATCGCGACGAAGTAAGTCTTTTATTTTTGTAATAGCAAGGTGTCCAAAATGTGTATAACACACCAGGTGGTAAGCTTGTTACGGGCTTTGGTAAACTTACTCACAGGTATAACGTGCCTTTAGTACGGAGACTATTTTTAGACCCTAGTCCTCTGATTGTTTACCATTGCTACACGAACCTGGAATGATCATTTCTTCTTGCAGTTATTTTATCTAGTGTGTTTGCAGTTTGGACAGTCTTCAAATAGATTTTTCACATAGCATGAGTACAGTGACATTTGGTATTTGAAGTTATTATTACGAGATGTAGTGATGATGAAATCGAACTAAAATATCGATCGATATGTTTTATATTAAGGAAATAATAAGTTTTAGGGGAAAAAAACATTTGTTTTTAATTATTTATTTACAACCAATTAGGTAAGTAGGGTCGGGTTGTTAGCCCGTGGTTCATCTGCGTAGTCTACTTACGTAGGTGGTCTACGGGCAACAACACAAATATAAATAATTGACGTTGGTGCATCAAATTATGGATGACATCAAAGGAAGGATAAAATATTGCATCTTATGAGGGTAGGTGTGACCTTCGTGCATTGCCGATTTAAGGTTTGAATTGGACCGTTTTGAATGTCTGTCCGATTTTCTCACTGGCGTAGGTATGGAGAATGGAAAACAATAATTCCTGTTCCTTCAAAATAATAATTTGCTAATATAATTGTCTCATATTGTGGAATCCACTACCACATCTTCCAAAGACAAAAAATAAAGCTTTGGATACTCTTAATGACTTACTTCTTATGTCGTATAAACAATGCTGGATACTCGGAAAACGATGGCACAGTTGCTAAAACATCAAATCCCTTGTTACTTATTGTATTGCATTCAGATCGAAAACGGGTCTAGTGGAATCCAATTTTATCAGCTATTTCAATTATAGCATAATTCAGCGAGCACCTATACTCTTTACTTTTCAGTACGAGCTTTATTGATGTTATAGCAGCAATCTTTAATTATATACATGTCTAGATAGAGTAACTCTAACAAGTAATGCGCATAAAACGGGCTCCAAATACGAATCATGTGTAAGTTTGAGCGTGTAGTTATTGTCAACAAATTGTCACTGTGTACGTATTTAGGGATCATCATCATCATCATCATCATCATCATCATCATCATCATCATCATCATCATCATTATCAGCCTATCGTCGTCCATTGCTGGACGAAGGCCTCCCCTAAGGAGCGTCAACTATCCCGGTCTTGGGTAATCCGTATCCATACATTTAGGGATGCCTGCTCTAAATTATTTACTTACCTTCTTGTATTACGTCATAAGGAGATGAAAGGTAAATAAAATAATTATTTAAAAGAAAATGAATTTATTACAAAACATATTAATCAACAAAAAAAACAATGAAAAATATAATCTGTTTTTAAATAGATGTGTAAGGTGACGGTGGAAAGACGAAAAATGATCGGTCTAATTCAAATTACAAAGGTCCCAATGTGAATTAGTGAAAATAAGTGATTAATTTCAATTGATGAGATGTATTTTTTAATAAAAGAATAATAATTATAAGGCCATTAAGTATTATTATTCTTTAAGCTATTGATGTTAGATGATACAGACAGATGTATCATCTAACATGAATACTTAAAATAAGTCAAAATCACCAATTTGGTATCATTTTCTTCAGCAATATACTTTTTTAATAATATAAAACGCATCACTACTCGACATCTCAAACATGTATGTATTGTGAAACTCAGGGTCGGTGCATTTGATGCAGCATCGACTTCTGCATTATTTAATTTTCTTCTTTTTGTATGTGTTCAATACAATTTCTCCAAGACTTTTTGTTTAGTGTTACGTTGTTAAGTTTGAAGATTTTGTTATCATTCAAAACTTACTTTATTCTGTGATCTAAAGACAAAATACACTTAGGAGCAAATAAATCGACAATCGCCACCACCACGGTAGACCACGGGCAAGTACAGAACGTGACGCCCGGTTTATTGCCACCCATCCTATGGACCGTGGCATCAATACTGTTTAGCTTCAGCAGCAGCTACGTGACGTCCGGGAAGTCGCAATCAGTAGGCGGACAATAAGATGAAAACTAATGAAACGGAATTTGACATTACAGAAATCTGCAACTGGCCCGAAATTAACGGTAGCTTATCGCCGAAGTCACCTGGAAATTGCTCGAAAATACATTAATTGGATGTTAGAAGATGTTTTGTTTTCCAAAGAGACCGGAATCTGTTTCTCTAGTAACGATGGGAGCGATAGGTAATACAGACGTCCTGGTGAACGATTTGCTCAATGCTGCATTCGTGAAACTGACAGTTTTGGAGGAAGTTCTTGTATGGTATGGTGAGGAATTTCCCCAGACGGAATAACAGAACCTGTCTTCGTCGACCCCGGCAACGATGGAAGTGGTAGGCGTGGTTTGACAGCTGACCGATGCATAACGGACATTCTCCAAGACCACGTCTTTTTGTTTATGCATGAAATATAGTGCACGAATCGTTACGGAGTTATTGATATAGAGTATTGGCGTGCTATACTAATTTTTTTTTTTTTAATTGTAAATTCAGAGGTATGTAATACGTTTTCGTGATCGCGTTAATTCCCGTATAAGTACATAATTATACTTATTGGCGGTTGGAATTCAACAAATGATATCGCCAGCACGAAGCTTAAATTTGAATACGATTGAGCACCTTTGCGGTGAAGCTTAAATGAATACTTCGAGCCAGGGTTCCTGCTGTTTCGTCTATTCCTGAGCTCAAAAGCGCGATTTTGTGAAGAATAATACATTTAATATTACCTATTTCTTAAAGAAAATTAATGTTTTAATAGATAAAAGGGTTACCTTTCAATAATTTACCCTTAATTTAAAGGTTATTAAATAAACTTTATGGCATATGTTTCTAGCTAGACGGTGGCGCGACGTGTTCCGCGCGCGCCTCTCAAAACTAGAGGGGATAGAACCATCTGCACCTCATAGTGAGGTCGCCTGGTTTAACAGGCGGCCAAGTCTGCCGGAGTTCACAGGGATTTCCTTTCTAGGGTACACCTGAGGCCCCGGCTATAAGACCCGGTGATGGAACACTGTGTGGTTTTAGTCGGTTCGAGTCCGACATACCACCTCGCCGTTTGGCCCCGGTGAGGTGATGACCCGTGTTGGTTTCCACACATTAAAAAAAAAAAAAAAAGAAATAAAAATAAAAATGTTTCTAACTGATGAGATAATGAGATACATATAACCGGAATAAATAAACAGAAGATGTGAAAAACGGGGGTGGCTGGATTTATTTGCTCCCGAGTAGTATTTCAAAATGTCTAATGAATTGTCAAATTAATCATCTTCATAATTTATCCGTGGACATTGATTCTGTAATTATTCCTATTTTAACAAAAGTAATATAATTAAATGATTAACTAGAAGCAGTTTCAGGCTGGTTTGCTCGACATTTTATTTTAGTATCTACTAAACAAGAAGAGTTAAATGCAATTAAACATGTTTACGAGGTCGGTATATCAGTTTCTTCGTTCTGTACGTCATGACGATTGTTTTGTTATTATTATATCGAAGACAAACGCATATTTTTGCATAAAAGAAAACTCGTTGTTTCTTAGTAACAAATGTCAAAAAAATAACAGGTACAAGTAATATAAAGTTATTATAAAAAATAACCGCAAAAAAATGTTCAACATGGGTGATAAACTAAAAAGAATAGTATTTGTTATATTTCGATAATATTTGTGATAAAATACGTATGTATCGACACAAAAATAAACTAATCTAATATGAAATTCAAAACTGACTGTCAATTCGGCGTTTAGCGCCGTTAAAATCCTATTATTTTCGGTAATTCACTTTTTATTATTTATTTTTTAAACATGTTTAGTGGCAAATTCATCGTTGAGCAAGACGCTTATCGTGTTTAACCACTTTTAAAGGGGTTTAGTACGTCTTATATGCATTTAAGTTATGTCGCGCAAGTCGGCCTTAGTGTTGTTATTCGTATCTATGTATTTCTCAAATAGTTAACATTAATCCCAAACCAAAACAGTGTAACCAAAGACATGTTTTTGCAGTGTTTGTTATTGCTTTGAAGAAATTCTTATTTGTTTAAGATATTATTTCGTACGTTTTTACTAAGGGCGGCAACTGTTGGTCACCATGGCAATTATTTCTCGTTAAGGTTTTGACGCTGTAGTTATCCTAGTGTAAGTACATGATGTTGTAATTTATAATAACACAAAATTGTCCCGTGGCTAAACTACTGAGTTCGTTCATATTTTCTCTAAGAATGGCATATTGTATATATCGGGTACAATTTAAAGTGCACCAATAGCGCACCATATACCTTACTTTCATATTGATTAAAACATTTCCTGTACATTTTGTTTTTTATAAGAATACCATCTCCATTATTCATCATTACACGATAATACGTTGACTATTCAATTGTAGGTTACAGCATTATATATTTTATTTTATGATTGTAGGTACCTATTCCATGTAAGGGTAGGTAGGTATCCATTCCATTTTTAATTTTTTTTTGACCAAAAAATAACTGCGTGAATTGGATGAAATCAAGTGTCACAGGACTCGTATTATGTTAAAATGGTATAGTCATTTCTCTTGCATGATATATTTTTATAATTGATCTTACCCATGTCGTCCGTTTTGGCACGTTGCTAAACAGCCACATTACTCAATCTGGGTACATTTTCGAAAATCTTAAAATCGAGGAATTCGCTACTTCATATTCACCTATTTATTACTCTCATATCAATTATTTGTTAAATCATTTTCACAGCTCCAATGCCGCATGCAGTGCCAGATACAACGTTTGAATGACAACTTCGCTCAGGCACAGCTGCGCATCATGGGCCTACAGACGCAAGTTTCTACTCTCAGAAGAACTGTCTCCAGCACAGGGGAGGGTGATGGTGACAATCAAGAGTGCACTTGTGCGGCCGTCTTTGAAAACTAGTGACAATAATATCAAGAAATCAGCTCATCTGCTGAATACTACTTTATCTCTGAACTAACTAAACGCCATAGCAGACGACCATCTTTTGCTATAATGAGACGATTCTGTGTGTGAAGTTTGTCCTCATCGGGTTTTATAAGATCACGCGAGTCCACTTTTCTTAAATATTAAGGTAAACGTTGTTGGCAGATAGTTTTATAATGGTTCTACATGATCGTCTGGGGTGGGGTTAAGTTATTACTTAGTGATAGGTTTCTTTCGGCTTATGACAAAATGCTAGTTTTCGGAATCGATTAATAGTGTAAACACCAGGGGAATGACCAAGTTATGACCTTCAATACCGAATAACACCTTGAGCATGATTAATTGTCCATGAGAGCAGGGCCAGAACGCGCATGCTGGTATTCCCACGTGCTATGCATTTTTTAATTTCACTACAACTAATTAAGTAGATTCGATATTTGTTGGTTCAATTGTCAACCACGGCTTATACATTTTCACGTCACGATATGTTTAACCGATTTATTTTAAGGTAAGTAAACCGTATGGGATTTAATGATGACGTTTTTAATCTTTTGTTTTCTTCCCCTTAAAATTGGAACAGTCCAACCGTAGCGTGCCGTCACCGTGCCGTCCCCGTGATACTGACGTGCTGTTGCGTGCTGTGACGATTTACGTTACGGTAGACGGTGAACGGTTTATTTATTTATTTCTTATTAGGATCTCCAACAAAAGATATACACAATTAATGATATTGACTGACAACAAGGGGTTTTGAGTTGGTGTACTCCTTCACTTACAGGAGACCACAGCAAGCACAATGACAGTATCAACTAGGCCAACAAAGTTACACGTAATAGAGAAAATTTATAAATATTAAAATAACAAATATAATTTAAAATTTAAACAAAGACAAATTAGGTAAAATTAAAAAATATATATGACTGTAGTTCAATGTAATTTCAAGGGAATCATAGATTTTCAATGTTGTACCACAGGCTTGTGCAAAAGCCGTAATATATGCGGTACTTCAAATAAAAATTCTCAAAATTCAAAATATTCAGTAATTCTGAACCGTAATAAATTCATTCATAATCAAATAAATATTCAGCCCTAGTCATGCCTCTCTCGGTATTTTGTTATTAGGGCCTTTAAAATTTTATCTTATTAAAACAAGGTAGGAACAAAAGTAATCGTATTTGTCAGGAGTCAGACCAAGCTAAGATTATACATAACTATTTTATAGTGTACTGTGATCAGCAGCCCTTGTAAAAGGTCTCCCAAATTAAGTCATAAGGTTGTACCTTTAACTAGTTAAAAATCCGGTTTAGTTTTGAAATTAAGTACTGTTTAAGTTCTCAATGGAAAGTAGTTATTGTGCCCTTAATAAACAGCATATCTTATTTTTGTATCCTATTTGAACACCTACATTTCTCTATATCTACTTATCCTTACTTATCATTGTTCCTACTATACACCGTTATCATTTCGATGTGTGTAGTTCTATCATTTTCATTTTTTCTGTATCTTATCCCTATCAATTCAATATCGCCTTCTATCGTTATAACTAAATTTACCTTAGCCTTGTCTTGTCGGCGCTTCCTTACATCATCCCCATTTTCATTTTTTCTGTATCTTATCCCTATCAATTCAATATCGCCTTCTATCGTTATAATTAAATTTGCCTTAGCCTTGTCGTGTCGGCGCTTCTTTACCTCATCCCTATCATGTCAATAGTTTCTAATCGTAATCTTATTTATTTTTATTTGTAACTTCTTGCCCCCTTTATTATTTATCCCCAGTTTTATCAATCTCCTGGCAATAATACATATATGCCATTGTCCTACCTTTAGATTTCAAAATCATCAACGTCCTATCCTCATCCGTTTGATATTTCATTATCCCATCCTTGTCATTTCTATATCCCCTTGTCCTATCTTTATCATTTTGATATCCTCCTGTCCTATCCTTGTCATTACGATATCCCCTTGTAGTATCCCTATCATTTCAATATTTCCTTGCCCTATCCCTATCCCTATCATTTCAATATTTCCTTGCCCTATCCCTATCCCCATCATTTCAATATTTTTTTGCCCTATATCTATCATTTCAATATTTTCTTGCCCCATACTTATCATTTCAATATTTCCTTGTCCTATCCCTATCATTTCAATATTTCCTTGCCCTATCCCTATCCCCATCATTTCAATATTTTTTTGCCCTATATCTATCATTTCAATATTTTCTTGCTCCATACTTATCATTTCAATATTTCCTTGCTCCATACTTATCATTTCAATATTTCCTTGCCCTATACCTATCATTTCAATATTTCCTTGCCCTATACCTATCATTTCAATATTTCCTTGCCCTATACCTATCATTTCAATATTTCCTTGCCCTATACCTATCATTTCAATATTTCCTTGCCCTATACCTATCATTTCAATATTTCCTTGCCCTATACCTATCATTTCAAGATTTCCTTGCCCTATACCTATCATTTCAAGATTTCCTTGCCCTATACCTATCATTTCAATATTTCCTTGCCCTATACCTATCATTTCAATATTTCCTTGCCCTATACCCTTTATTTCAATATCTCCTTGCCCTATCCCCATCATTTTGATATCTCCTTGCCCTATCTCCATCATTTTGATATCTCCTTGCCCTAATCCTATCATTTTGATATCTCCTTGCCCTAATCCTATCATTTTGATATCTCCTTGCCCTAATCCTATCATTTTGATATCTCCTTGCCCTAATCCTATCATTTCGATATTCCTTTGTCCTATCCCTAACATTTTGATTTACCCCGGTCCTATCCTTATCATTTCGATTATCCATTTGTCCTGTCCCCCTGATTTAGATTTTCCCCGGTCCTATCCCTATCATTTCGATATCCCTTTGTGTCCTGTCTTTCTGATTTCGATATCCTCTTATTTTATCCCTGCCATTTCGACATCTCCCTTACTCCCAATCGTTCATTAGCTAATCAATAGTTTTTATAGTTTAATAATATCCTAGGGATCTGCATATAAATATATTTTACTCATTAAATTTAAACATTTCTTTTTTAAGGATATACTCATTTACAATGTGTAACTTAAACTAAGTATTCGCTGAACTCCCAATAAACTACTTTGAGGCTAGTGGCACCTGAAAAAGTTTACTTACCTATATATTATAATACATTTTTGAACGTCATATCACTTGTGGAAATTTCATAGTGTGAATAAGTGTTTAAGCGGACATTTTGTACAAACATAATGTAAATTAAATATTGTCAGTTTCATAAGTGGTTTAATAAAAATATATAAATATTAAGGCTTTATTTTATTCCCATCTTTGAAGTATTGAAATCTCAATCGCAGGATTACCTAACCTACTGTTTACTGTTAAGAACACAACACTGTATTCCTGGGTCACTGTGAAATTTCGCCTTTATCTAAAGTACGTATGTGGGTAATAATTCATTTAGTGTCACTTTCGGGTACATTTATTTTTACCCATTATAATAAAAACGTTTATTGCCCGTGGTCCACCTGCGTTGTTCACCTGGGTGGACCACGGGCAATTATTTTTTTCCCGTGGATCACCAGAATGTCCACATGTTGACTACGTGCAAATACAAAAGCATAGCATGGATTTAAAAAAAATAAGACTTGTAGAAACTATAACTGATAATAATAGAATAATATGGTACTTCCTTTCCCGGGACCCGACTTCAAAATTAAACTTAATATTTTTGGTGCAATTACATGGAATTACTAGGATAAAAAACCCCACTAGTATCATCATGGGACTACCAAATGCAACTAATGGAATCAACCGAAATTAAAGCGCTCAGGCGCCAGGGGTCTACTTCCAATTTTTGGACAAATTGTATATCGCAGTTCTTATAATCGTAATGTGTGTGTCAAACCGCAACTTTTGATACCTCTTGCATAACCGTAACTCAAAAAAAAAAAAATTCCCATACATCGACGGGACACCCTAATGTGCATTCTATTGCTATTATGTTATTAACTGTCCGAAGATGAAATTGCAGAAAAAAATTGTCAGTTTGCGACGTAGTTCAATTGAAAAGTAGACGGAATGCGAAATAGGCTGACTGCTAAGTAGGAAATTTGCGAAGTTGTCTCTACGAAAAGTGGTCAAAATGAGAAATAGACAGTTTGATAAGTAGACCCCTGGCGCCTACGCCTGAGTGAATTAAAGCATCTTAGAGAAATTTTCGATATTTTTTGAAGTAAATTTACAGGAAAATATTGTACTTAAACGTGCTTAAGCTCAATACTCAAGACTTAAAAGGTTTATTTATTTTTTGCTTTTAGTTCTTTTCGTCGGTTTATTTTTTTGTTAAAAAGTTTTTTTTAACTTAAAACTTAATGGAGGTTTGTTACGTCTGGGTGGACCACGGGAAATTATATTTTCCCGTGGATCACCTGGGTGGACTATTGGAAAAAATAATTTCCTGTGGACCACCCAGGTGATCCACGGGAAGAAATAATTACCCGTGGCCCACCCAGTTGAACTACGCAGGTGGACCACGGGCAATAAACGAATAAAAATACTTTGTAACATATGACGGTGTAAAATAGGAACATTACATAATTTGCTGCTTTTTTTCTTAAAGGAGAGCCAGAAAAGAGAGTTTAATTGAAGATCTCTATATTATATACCTAGACCTCTTATAGCTAGTCCGGTCAAGTTAGCTCAAAAAATAGTGGTATAACTAACATTTGGACACCGGATACCATTCAGGGTTTTGTATTTGTAAAATAATAGAAACCACTTAAAATATCACAACTTTATTGTATCATAATACCAAAAAGCTTAAAGATTGTTTTTTAAAAAAAAAAGAAACATGATCCTATTTTCACAAGACTAGAAAGTAAAATTTTCGAGATCTCTTTCATTTCATTAATGTCCATCACGAAAGATCACTGAAAGAGTCATCGTGTGTAGCATGCCGTCTTGTCAGATGGCTTTTGTTGGGGTGTGATGATTTAGTATGAGACAAGGAAAACATAATTTATCTAATTTGTCTTTTACGAATATATCTAAGAAAAAATTCTTAAAGTTATTTTAACAGTAATTTCTTTTGTAACTCTCTCCAATTCATGAAGAAACTTCGCTCCTTTGGGTTTCTTTCCCCACATCTTCTCGTACCACGTGTACGTTACCGTTGACTGAGAAACAAGACCTAAGAGCTTCCTGCGCCAAATGTGTGTCACGATGTGGGGGCCGCGCGATATCATGGTATAGATCTATAGCTTCACTCATTACAGTAATTGCTTCCTCAGAATGCTCTCCATCCATCAGTTTTGCACCTTCCTGTAATATAATGGATTGTTAGAAAAAAAAAGAAGTATGATAGGGTTACTCTTGACAAACAGGCTTTAGACACCACGGGTCGAGTTTGAGATGAAACTTTTACACAACCACTTTATTAATCATTATTCATTTTTATAAAATAAGAAAAATAACATCTGATTATTTTATTTTATCCTTTGTTTTATTTTAGTTTAGTTTTATTTATTTTACTAGATTAAGTTAGTTTTTAGGAATTTACTATTGGATTATAATTTGTGCTCAAATACACCGACATTAAGACGCTTAAGCTTCTATTATGTATCGAAAACCGTATTTATACCGTAAATACTTTGTTGTTGAACGAACCAAATTACTTCGCTTACATTTCTACAAGTACATAATGAGTTTTGCACTTATACTTTGAGTACACTTACAAAAACAGTACGAGTAGACATTTGACAACAAAAAGGGAGACAAAGTTATAATTATTTTAGTCTTGTTATTTCTATGTATCTAATATATATACATCGATATAACTTTTAACTGTAATCGTGCAGGAGAATAATTATACTACTAGCAGTTCTGCATGTCGCACATCATTTTTCTCTACCCGTTTATTACCTGATATTGCTTAACACATCTGTTGACAGTCTCCATGTTAACTTTGACGAGGTCCCTGTTTATGTTTGTTGAACATTTGGCGCATCTGCTTGGAAGGCACTGTAGGTTCGCCCTGATTTTGCCGGAGCAGGACGAGTTTGGACATCTGTAAAAATAATTGACAAAAGGCTAACGGAAACAACCAAAATTCGTGTACGCGAAATAATTACAATTTAGAAAAATATTCGTATTAAGGTTTAGTGTACAGATTTGTCGTAAAATTACTTAGATTGTTTTTTGTGAATATGTTAAATACGAAAAAGGACAAAAATTAGACGGTTTTCCGTTTAATTACTTTGCTAATGTCGGAAAAAGTAAAGAACTCATAAGTGAGAAATTAACAACTTAAC
This sequence comes from Euplagia quadripunctaria, assembly GCA_963859945.1. Lineage (NCBI taxonomy): Eukaryota > Metazoa > Arthropoda > Insecta > Lepidoptera > Erebidae > Euplagia > Euplagia quadripunctaria. Next base: position 670,851 of record OY982559.1, read on the forward strand.
TGCCAACGTAAGAGTCATTCATATAACAGACAATAATTTAGAGGATAAGCTTTCAAATAGCTTTTTTCATCGATACTTTAAATTGTGATTGATTTGAAATAGAAAAAAAATTAAGTTAACTAGCTCATACGTCATGGTGTCTGAACATCCAACAGCGAACATTGGACAAGTATCCCCTTACTGCTTTGGTCTCCGCGTAAAGTATTTTCGATGTGTGAAATTATTATTATTTACCAGATTCACAATAATTGATGCAGATTTGTTTCATTGAGGTAGAGGATGAGTTATAATCGACTCGTTCAAAGTAGGTCTATGACTATATATAACTAGGAGCAATATTTCAACATTTAAATAGCTTGCTTTGAAGTCCATCAAAGCAGACAAAAAGTTTATATTATATTTAATAAGGAATAGGCAAAATCATTGAAACATTTACAAACAGAAGAAACTTGAAATTAATTCCTTACAAATATTAAATCAAGAGCTTGTTAAACAACAAGTTAGAAGTAAAGTTCTAAATTAGTAACACTAGCTTCTGTCCGCGGCTTCGCTCGCGCTGGAAAGTGTTTTAGTAGATTTTGGTGCAGTAGGTATATAAAGAAATACTCAATTGTAAGTATCTATTTATATACATAAGTTTTCCGCTCAGGTGCTAACAAAATCAGGTCGCTAAGTGAACGGCCACAAATTATTTATGATACTATAAAACAATGTGTATAATTATTGTTTTAAAGTATCTAGCAATATTTTTTTTAAATATCTAAAATGTACAGGCTCGTGTGAATACATAAATATTTTTATTAAGTATTTGTATATTATATCGCCATCTATTATGAAAGTTTTGTATTTTAATGCACTTTACTTGTATTCATATTTTATATTTTCGTTTTATTACTAACTTTTAAATTTTCGCGTTCCATTATATACTTAATTATGTTATTTATTTATACGGAAATTAACGTTTATTCCTAACTAAAATCTTTAACTTTACACGTTCCACCTACTTTCATGAGAAACCGAATACCTGAAAATTCAAACGGTCACAACTTGTTTTATATTATGATAGTTTTTTCAGTTTTTTTTATTGTAACTGCATGCTAGAGTGATTTAAGTAAGTGTTCTATTTTCAAATACAGCCTGTATATTTATAGATAGATATTTAATGATACAGATAATGCTTAAGTAACAATATTTTTGGCTACGTTGCTTTCGTGGATTTTTTATTGGAACTCGTTAAGTACATACACTACTAAACATCTAACCAGTAAATCTTTTCATCGACTTAAGAGATATAATCAACAACACTTATGGTGTATCAATGCAATAATGAATGTTTTAAAATTTATATTACAATCCATGGCTTTACCCAAGCGCTTACGAATATTGCCCTGAACCTTCGATCAAGGAAAAGATTATAGACATCTCGTTTAACAAAAATGATACGACTAAAATCTTGGACCTTGCTATGGTTGATAAACACAAATTGTAAGTCGTTTACCATAAGTAAGTTAGTTTCTAACTTCTGTATTAGGTACATTAGCAGTACTGTTTACATTTAAACACTAGGCATGCCTCACAGTTTTACCCGAATTTCTGTTTGTTAAATAGCCTATAAAATTTCTTCCGATTTATTTAGAAATGATAACCTATTATCATTTCTTAAAAATTATTTCAAATCTGACAGTCTGAGATTAGCTTGTCGTGTAAGATTTTCAGTTTATGCAGTCAACTACCTCTTATTTTTAACCGACTTTGTTCGGCTGTCTGTATTCTTTTATGTACGATCATTGATATTTCCTTCATCTACGGCCCGATTACAAAATGTTTTTTTTGTTTGCTCCTCAAGTGGTCCCATTGTCACCACAAGTCCGGATTTCATAATGGTATCTGAGGTAAAACGAGGGAAGCCCTCAGAATTTAAGCATAGATGTGTGTTTGTTGATTTTCCTCGAAATTAAGCAACATTGACATTTTGGGCTCTAAGACTAGGTATGGTGCTAGCTCTGGGGTCTTCTCAGAGGACCTATATATAAAAACAATGGCACTCTAGGTACCGCCAATACAATATTGAATCTCTGGATATATTCATGGCTGCAGAAGCTGTCACTGCTAGAAGAAAAAGATTATAAAAATAGTTTTAACAAAAAATTAAACAGACGAAAATAACTCTAATTTCTTTCATCATCAGCTCAGCTACATGATGTAATGATTTCTGAACGCAAATACCTGATAAAGTAATGAAAAGTAAACAGAAACACTATTCGTTCCTACAATTTTCAAGGGTTTCTCTCAATTTTATCAGGATCCCATCATCAGATCCTCACTTCCTTGACATGGAACCACCCTTAAAGTACTAATATACCATATCTAAAAAAAAAAAAAAATCGGTTCATAAATAACGGAGAGAGGGCTGAACATACAAAAAAAAAATTATATATATATACAGACGGTCGAATTGAGAACCTCCTTTTTTTTCGTCGGTTAAAAACGATCCGTATACTATCCGACAGCATAGCAGTATTTGCCTTCGACAACGTCATCAGTTCGGGCTTTTCAGACGTCATCACTTTCAAAATAATAGGTAGGTAAGTTTATAAATGCACTAGGTCTGTTCCGTTCCTTACCGTACCTTCTGGTCCGTTTATCATTGTCACATGTATTGCAATATTTTCAATTAAGTTTGAAATCGATAATCTTTCACTTTCAGTGTCCTTTGATAGTTTCCTTTATTTTTGTTTTTTTTTTTTGAAAGAATACTAGCAACGTGGGTTACACATTACTAGTATTCTTGTTAACCCCTCCAGCTAAGCTAAACGCTGGTGTTAGGAGTGGGTTCACGTCGGTAGTGCACTGGGTGGGGTCCGAACCCGCAACCATTTGATCGCAAGTCCGACGCCTTAGCCATTACGCTACCGCCGCTATAATCCGCTTTTGAAGTCGGTTTAACTTTTTTTTAATTATTTATTTTGTCTGCGATTCCAGCCAAACGTTGTCTTTAAAACTTCACTTTTAGCCATAAAACTGCACACTATTTACCACCTAACAATAGTCCATTGTTTAATATAATGTATGTTTATGGTATATAATAAAGATTGTTACAAGGCTCGTGGCTAAGTGGCAACCGAGTAGGTTAGCACATTACAAAGTTACGTAATGCTAGCCAGATCACTCTAGGATTTGTGTCCATTCTTAACACATTGATTAATTAATTTTACCGACCGACGGTTTAACATGCTCTAACGAGGAACAGAGGGCTGTTCCTCGTTAGAGCATGTTAAACCGTCGGTACCGGGTACCATACAAACATCTGTGGCATTCATTACGGGTAGTTGGAGCCCTAAAAAGTTCGACAACCTGGTCTAACTACAGAACTTCGATATCACCTAGTACTTGGGTTGTGGAGGTCTGATGGCTGTTGCTTCACGTAAAGTATCAAAGCTCGGCTGCATCGTAGTTAGACTGAAAGCCAACCTCAACTTAGTTGGGAAAAGGCGCGGAGGATGATGATATGTATCTATCTCAACTTGCCTGATATAGGGAGGCGTGTCTCCAGACATCATCTTCAACGTCGGCCAATCTTCTTTACATGCGGGACATTCGCACTTGAACCAATATCGGCAGGCTAGTGCACGCTGCCGCTCTTTGAGTCCTCGCACCATGAAATGTGGCCCATAGTTCTCGGAGACCATATCGCCAGGAGCCAGCGGGCGCGTAGCTCGTAGCACGATGTTGCGGCCCTCGAAGTATCTAGAAATAAATGAGTGAATTAACCACTTACAGGTGTACACAGTACTTACCGATTTTAAGAGTGCGTGTGCAAAATTAAATTAAATTAGGAAATTTTAAATCAAATTAAAATAAATTAAATGACATCAAACGAATTTAAATCCATTCAAATTGAATAAAATAAAATTTAAAGCAAAATCAAGTGTAATAAAAGTTAATAAATATATGATTACAAGTTAATTGATATTATAAAAATTGTTCTCAAAATTTGGGGTTTTTCATTATGTTTTCATTTTTAAACAATACTGTCCTCTGGTAGTAAAAAGTAGCACCAACCTTGCCACCGCTGGATAGCACTCGTGGTTAAAAAGTGCCCCGACTGGGTAGATCCCCACAGCTACATAGACGGGCTTGGAACCGCTGAACATGTGGCGCCCCCTTACGGTCTCGTATATCTCGTGCGCGTTGAACTGAAGCAGTTGCATATTGCGCACTATCAGCTCCGTAATAGATCTTTGGGCTGCAAATGTGTGTAGGTCAGAATCCAGGAGACTCATTTTCTTAGAAATATTACCAAGAGTAGTTTTTCAAAAATGTTTATTGAAACTGCGTGCTACGGTCAAGTAAGTGTTCTATTTTCAAATACACCTTGTATAACATTATCACTTTTGAATTTTGCTAAAGCAAGATTCAAAGGTGTAAGAGCTCAGTGTAAATCAACACAGATTATATTATAATATGGCTATTTAAATTTTAACCAAATTTGAATAAAATTTATTTTATAACATTAATATGCATATACTACATACCATTCACCAGGCAGTACCCACCGTTTTCTAAATTATCTGAAACACATTTCTTAAAAAATCCTCCTTTTTTTAGACACTCGGTAAGGAACAAGGCCATTATGATTCTTTTAAAATAATCATCTCCATTCCGAAGTGTTGAGTGTGTACATAGAGTGTATATCTGCGTTGCTTTTAGTTCTAACTTCTCCTCAAAAGTCATTTTATCTTCTATCTTACTATCATTTTCTTCTTCTTTGAAGTTCTTCTCTGTGAAACTCTTGATACCTTTTTTGGATCTATTCAATCTGTCTTTTCTACTTTTTATTTTAGATTTCTTTGCTACTCCTTCTATATCATTGAGGGCAGCTCCCTCCACAGTTTTCATCTCATTGCTAATGTTTTTTGAATGTATTGATAAACTTGTATCAAGTCCCGCTTGGGTGACCATTCGCAAAGCTATGTGGCTCAATACTGACATGCCGGATCCTGAAACGGATATGTATAGTAGGATTTTAAGATCAACAACGTCAAAATTCGAAAACTTGTGTAAATAGTAATAGATTATGCTAATTGAGACATAAGCACATGTTCATATTTATTCATATTCATAGTCTTACTTTAGAATCACATAATACATATTTTGGTCGCTTTAAGCGTTTAGTAACTCTGTGTACATAATTTTTAAATTTATAACTTTTTTTTAATTTTAGGTATCACTACTTCTTCTACATATAAGCTTTAAGTATTCCAAATTTCACATTCCTCCGAGTGCGAAATTTGTCTAAAAAACGTAGTAACGTATTAATATTTAGAAGATTTATAGCATATAATTACCGGAGTAAGGTAGAACAAAATAAATTTAGATTTTTTTTTATTCGCTAAATGCTTTGCCTCGCGTAGATGTACGTTCTAAACTAGGTTTTATCAATTTCAATTTTTTTTATGCACATGTATGGACTGATCCGGCCATTCCCTTAACATCTTTGGTATTAATCAGCTTTTATTGATGTCAGCTCAATCACTCTTGACCCTTTCATTCTTGAGTTAAGTTTAGTAACACGCTGTAAAACCTGTGCAGTAACAAGAATCCTCACCGGACACTGCAAACTGAACAAACATATGTTCAACCTAAAGTTGGGCTAGAACACAATATTCTGATTCTGTCAAGAGGCAGAAGAAACTGCAATGCATAATTTATGCTTTTGTGGTCCACTAATGCGGTACCGAAGTATTAACCAGTAGTTGCCCATCATGCAACCGCAGGAAATACAAACAATCACTGCTGATAGGATCTGGAGGTTTCTCGAAGCCAGTCAGAGCAGTGAACTTTAAAGCAAGAGTGCGCTACAAAAGACCAGAAATGGTTGAAGTAGCACTAGGCACTTAAAATAATAATAATAATAGAGTTGGAAGGGTATTTGTAAGAGCTTATTTAGTACATTTTGTGCAATGACAAGAGTTACCTGTGAATAAATCAACAAATGGACATTCATAAATGTGATATGTAGAAATTGCGGTGTCCCTGCATCGGATTGAACAGAACGCTACTCCAGAGCATTTAGGACACCAAACAGGAGCTTCGTTTTCATTATCTTCCAACCTTAAACACAAGTTGTAGTGTCATAATCTTACTAATAAGTGTTGCGGAATCCACATACAGCAAAAATAAACTTCAACGCCCTCAAACGAAGACTAACCGAAATACGCAGTAACTACTAATCTTACATCGCACGATAAAAGCTATAACTAGACAATGACTTCGTTACATCAACCGTTTTTGGTCAGAGAATCTTCCCTTTGTGTCAGAGGGATATTACACCCGACCTTATTGATATGAGGTGACCAATAGTGTTTATACTTGTTCTAGGTTTATCACTTTAGTTCGAAGTAACTTGATTGCTATATAACATGCCGTTAAGTTCCCAATATAGAAAAGTAGATAAAACAAATGGTGTCATACACCATTTCACTGTCATACACATCACAAGAGATATCTACTTTATTTTGGTTAGCATGAGAATTGTATGAAAGTTATCGCGAATCTGGCGAAAACTGGCTTACCTTTGAAAACAATGTAAGCAATGAGTACCATAGAAGTCGCCGACGAGACAGGCAGCATAGGGACTGTCGACAAGCAACACATCACCAGTTCTAATCGGCGCATTGGCTACGGCAAAACGACCCTGATGAAAATGAAAATGAAAATACATATTGTTTACAGATAATATATGTTTATGTAGAATCTACGTAGTTGAGAATCCCTTAAGGATCTATTTAAGAAAATTAATATCCTGACGGTGCCTTGTCAATATATTTATGAAAACATCATGTATGTTAGAAAAAATCTTCATCTCTTTACAAAACGGCGTGAAAGACATAATTATGATACTAGAGATGGACATAAACTAATTCAACCAAAATTTAGGTTAGCAAAAGTGCAAACACCTTTTATGGGGTACTGCGTTAAATTCTATAATAAACTACCTGATAATATTCTTCAACTAAGTGAGAAGAAATTTAAAACTTGTATAAAACGCACGCTATGTAAACGAGCATATTATAAACTAGATTAATATTTAGATGATAAAAATGCTTGGCAAAATGCCGGTCCTGCTCCACAGTCACACTGTCAATGAGTAAGTACTCGTCTTGTTTCTTATCTGACGTATAGATTTATTGATATTTTGATTATAATTATTGACATTGTTAATTTTATAGATCATTGATGTTATTTTATACACTGATGACATTGTAGTTATCATACGCATTTTATTTCTTGTTAATTTGAAAATTTTGAATTGTACATGTGAGAACTGTGTACTCACAAGTATTATGTTAATTTTCTATGTTGCCTAGCAGCTCTGTGATCTTCTTTTTCATTTTAGAACAATATTATGTTACATTGTCCTCACATTAAATTGCGCTTATAAGCAATGTAACAAATAACTTTGTAAAAAAAAAGATGTTGGAAAAGAGTGTCCTTGGAGTTTCTTGCCTGTTCTTTTCCATAGGATCTACGTTTTGGAACAGGCAACTAGCTTCCCGACCGACTTATACTTCCTGACTCCTCCTGACAACTCAAAAATATCTACAATGGGTTTACTTGAAATAAATAATTGTGATTTTGATTTTTGAAAAATCCAATCCTTACTTCCTTACTAAAATTATAAATGCGAAAGTAACTCTGTATGTCTGTCTGTCGGTCTGTCGCCCTTTCACGCCAAAATGACTGAATCGATTTAAATGAAATTTGGTACACAGATAGTCTAGAGCCTGAAAAAGGACATAGGCTACTTTTTAATGCGAAAAAAGAGGTGTAGGGGGTTGAAAGGTAGGGATGAAAAGTTGTATGGAGCTTGAAACTTATTTTGTAAGCTGTTGATTCGATATAAATACACTATTCCACGCGGACGAAGTCGCGGGCACAGCTAGTAGCATATAAGTAGTAATATCTAGAAAAACTTTGGAAATAAAAATCATGAGGTACATTATGAAATAATATAAGCAGCTGGGGTACAAACAGATCCTAGCTAGGTAACAAGCTCGTAAAATGTTTCGCAAAGACAAAGAAAAATAGAAAAATAGAAAAGAAATTAGCATTCTATTATGCAAGCATATTTTTTGGATAGAAAGTCGTAAATATACGACTTTATATAAAGGTAATATTTATAGCGTTGTATAACAATATAAGAAGAGAAGCATATCGGTTTAGTAATGGCAACACAGTAAGCAAAACTGTTTGTCAAATGATTATATTACGGTCCAATGTCACGTGTTTCATGATGAGTTTACTTCTTACGAATTCCTCGTTATCAAACTCCACTAAAAACTGAGCGAAGACCTTCTTGTTGATTACTTATCTGTTGCTTTTGCCAATATAGAGGTTCACAAACAGAAGATATCGATACCGATACAATCGTTACTTATTAACAGACTTCAAAAAAGGAGGATGTTCTATGTTCGGCTGTTTGTATTTTTTATGTATTTTCACCGATATTTTCGTCATCTATGGACTGATTTTGAAATATTGTTTTTTGTTTGAAAGGCTATGCTCCCAAGGTCACCTAGTCTGGTTCTGGTGATGGTATCTGAGGGTAAACAAGAGAAACCCTCAGAAATTAAGGGCAAATGTAGTGTGTTTGTTAATTTTGTCTTGAAACTAAGCAAGATTGACGTTTAAAGTGATGAATATTATTGTTATTAATCCATTTTAAAAAGGAGGAGATTCTATGTTCGGCTAGTAGTAATTTTTATTAACTTATTATAAATGCAAGAACTTACTTAAATCTTACCACCTTATTTAATTAAAGTATCGGGCTAATTAAACTAACGTTAGAAATACATAAATATAATCTAACGTACTGCAGTTCGGTAACTAACATTATAGTAAGTAATGTTTTAAATACCGTAAAGGTAACGTAACTCAGTAAGTACGTATGTACGTTGGGTAAACTAAAAATTTAAAAATAAACACTTTTTCAGTTTATCCAATAGGAGAGGGACAGAGACTGTGTCAAAAGCCTTAGCTATTTTTTTGTTATTGTCTAGTTTAGACACAACGTGAGCTGTTACTTCATGAACAGCATCATTAGTTGAGGTTGCTCGGAAGCCAAACTGAAATTTAGATAATAGGTTTATTTGTCTCAAGGTAGTCAGTTAAACCTTTATTTAAGTTTTTTAACTAATTTTGAAATGGTGGGAGGAATAGAAATGCTCTATGGTCTATAATTGTTGACACAGGCTCTGTCCCTACCCCGCGAGGAGATGGCGTCCGCGTGTTTCTGGACGTCGCCTAATTGAGAGGTTTCATGGTTTTTATCCGGAGGTGGTGGTACCTCTGCGGGCAGGCGCTGCGGGGGGACCGGATGTCTTAACAAAAGCTGTTCCCAGATCCCTCTTACTTAAGGCACACCGTGTGGTTTTAGTCGGTTCGATTCCGACACACCGCCCTACCGAAAACCCCGGTGGGGTGACGGCCCGAGGGGGTTTCCACAAGTACAAAAAAAGGCTCTGTCCCCACCCTTATAAACAGGAATTACATCGAGAATTTTTATTACCTTATTCTCATCTTCTGTTATTTTCAATAGTTTAGACATAGACGGCATATTCAATTTAGCACCCCCTGTTAGTGAAGTACCTGTAATTATAAAACATAATTAACAATGACATAACAACTAAAACATAATTTATGAAGCTTGCCACTAGCCAGTATGCCAATTTTGTCTCTAATCACTAGCTAATTGAATTTTTTCTCTGCGAATCCCATCAAAACTGTGAGTTGTGCCTACAACTTTATTTACATATACACAATGTATTTATATGATTGTTACTTGTTCTAGTATTACAATCTCTTGCAAAAGATTCCGTTGCCACAAGCAACAAACTACGAATGTAATTTTATTTCATAACTGCTATTCTATTAAAATAAATCAGTAAACATGAATCCCGCCAACACTGTAAATTAAACAGATTTTATTTAACTTCTAATGTGTATTACTTACTCCTAACAATTTCGACAGTGGTGGATTCTGTATTGAGTTAATACGAGGGACAGGAAATCTATAGGATTATACGTATTTAATTTAAATATATTTTTCAATACATAATCATCAAAGTCCACATTTTATTTTGTATATTTTTTATCGGAATCATTACTTTAAACGCAGCAATTCTTATATGTATGTATTTATTTATGTATGTATTTATATTTCGGATATCTAGGAAACGGCTCTAACAATTTTAATGTACAGATACAGTTTTGCATTTTAGTTCAACTGCATAGTTGTATTTCCTGTAAAAACGCAATTTAAAAAAAATACGTGTTTACAAAAAGCTGCCGAGTGAAGCTACCGGGAAGTCCGAGCCCTCTTACATAACTAATGAAGTTTTATTTAAACTAATATAACAACAATATCTTGATGAAATTTTAATACGAAACGGCTGTCACGCGCGTTCGGATATATACCAGACTAGGGACACATCGGTTTGCTTATAGAATAGAGACACTGTTAGTATAGTGTGTGACGGTACATGGTGAACGAAAACAAAAATGTGCAGGTGGATGAAGACTTCTACCTCACGGATTCAACGACGTAGGGCGTGCACCACTGAGCCAGTCAGCCTGTGACTTCGGCCAGTGCAACCTGGTCGAAACATCAGGCAATTCAAAGGTATGTAATACCTATTGATCGCGTTAATGCCTTTATACACAATGGTATAATTTCTATAGTATTATAAATATACTCTTTGTATGGTACACACAAACATCTTACCATGTTTCTTATCAATGGTTTCTGGTTGAGCACTGTAGTCTAATGCCTGTATGTCCTGGGCAAGCTGTGATTTAGCCACCTCGTCGGTGCCCAGAAGTCTGCCTGCTAATTCGTAGGACACTTTAGCACGAGTGGGTTCTCGAGCACCTGGAATGGAATATTATTATTATATATCAGGTAGGTAGAAGTATGAGTAGATATCTTCTTAATGCTCACCGCAGACACTGCAATCTAGTTAAACGTCTTTTACCAAAACCATTTTAGATAAGAAGCATACAATTGAATACCAGATCTCTGAGTAATTTGATATACATCAGCAATCAGTGATAAAAAATATTTTTACAACAGACGATATGATCCAGGTAAAGAATATAACCTAAAGAGTTGTCTGTACAACATTTTCGTGATAATTTATGCAAAGAAGTTAATAAAAGTGCTAAAACTATTATTAAGTTATTGTATTAAATATTTGTAACCCCCCAAACGTGTGTGTTGTTTCCCTGGCACTCCCATACAATAATATTACTTATTTTATATAAAAGGTAACGTTATGTACTGTTACATGCTCAGCAGGAATGCAATTTCTCTGGGTATTGGAATGTAATCTAAAGGCAGTTTTTCCTTCACATTTCAGAAATTAAAAACCAGAGGTCTGAGTAGAGGTCAACAACTACAGTGTACACGTTCGTAATTCCTCCTATACAGTATGGATAGTGGTTTGACGGATGTTTATAAAATATATTTTTTTAATGTTTTCGTGAGCCAACCGTGGGTAGAGCTCACTAGCTCGTGATAATGATGAGATGATAACTAACTCAATATATTTTGTTTACATAACTATGTAAACAAAATGTACCGAGCTAGTTATCATTCCAATTTATACCATGTATCCTATAACTTTTACTTGGCCAATTCTATGTTCAATGATCAACGAGGAAGAAAGGTCTAGTCGGTGTCGTGACGGCTGGCTCGAAGCTCACCTCGCTATTATTCCCAAAGACGGAGGAGGGGTTTAACGCACGTGGATATCAAATACTTACGCTTTACTTAGAGGGCTTAGTCGCTTTGTATGAAAAAGCTCTTTTCTTCTGTAGTCAAAGCATTTACTAAACAAATTACTTACAAAGGAAGTACGAACGGAAAGGTTAAAATGAATTTCGTAGGAGAAAGATCTAAATTAATTTGTACTAAATGGATTCGAAGGTCGCTCAAAAATGGAACTTTAATAGAATATTGCGTACATTCGTTCGATGCGAGAATTAAATACGCAGTGACAGCGTTAGTAATAGCGTTCCGTTGGCACCCTTTGGGTACAAAGCCCTAAAAACATTGTTTCCAGTGAGTTACAGGTGAATACATTACTTTTAGGTATTTTCTGACAGTACTTTATTTAATATTTCCTTTAAAATACAAACCTAAATCTACGGATCTGCATAGACCCTAACAACATTAACAAAATATGTTAATAATATTCTCTGAATAATATGCAACAAAATGTTCTACATGCCGTGATGTATGTAATAAGTGTACCTTAGTATACCTGGCAAGCCTTTGTGTAATAATTGTTGAGTACGTAATATACATATTAATTACTCACGACATAATATACTCGTACATACGTACGTGGGGCATACTGAAAGTTTCTGGAAATATCCACTCACAATTAAAAATTAAAAAAGCAAATACGGAATTCGAAAGTAGAACACTCTTTTCGGTTCGGTTAATTTTGTTAGAAAATTCAGTGCTGCTATTACAATTAATTTCACTCCTGAAAATATTCGCTCAATGATTTTTTATGATTTTCGTTGTAGCTTAAGTCAACAAGAGAGTTGCCACTTTAATTGGAATTTGGTGATAAAGCCCCATGTCGCAGTTCTGTGTATTCGTGGTTCAAAGAATTTAGACGTGAACGTGATCATCTCTATGACGGTATATATAATACCCTAATCATAAACCATGACGCTAATTCTGTTTTATATTATTAAAAGAGTCTATAACTGAAGAAAATGATACCTAATGATATTGGTGATTTTGACTCAAAGTATTTTAATTATTCATGTTAGATGATACGTCTGTATCATTTAACATCAATAGTTTAAAGAATAATAATACTTAATAGTCTTATAATTATTATTCTTTTTCACCATTCTTATTCACCGCTGTTGCCTGAACTTTATTGACGTTATCTTTTTACTATTTAGATACAACGGCATCGGATTACCTTTAAAATTCGATTATCATTTAGAGAAGATGGTCGATCGACAGTTACTTTGGGGTAATTTGGCATAAAGAATATTACAAGTCTAGGTGTGAATTATTATTCGCTATTAATAAGGATTTTTACAAGGTAATGTAGAAATACGGGCACTTCATTGTACCTGTTTTATGATCATGAATGTGAGGAGTATGTTTATTCGTTTATATGTTACCTGTAATACTTTGATTTACCAGCCGTTTATTGAGCAACTGTTGAAGTGGCATAACACGTCACTACGATCCCTAGGAAACCTAGCCTACATTAAAATAATTATAGTGAAAAGCTATTAGTGATACGTGTACCTACATTATTCAGTGACATGTTATCGTAAATATTTAATGCATTAAAACCATGATTTTATTTATAAAAGCTTTGGACCGCTCATTTTGTCGCGACAGAGAGAAATGGTGTAGGTATACAATGAGTGGTATACATATTTACCGCAGCGTTGATCCGCAACAAAATGTTTATTTTCATTCAAGTTACCTGCTCCTATGTTTGAGGACAGTGTGTGACACTTTGTGTTTTAATTATAAACAGATACTTATTTGTATAATCTGTAAACGGAAGGTGGGACGCCGCCTAGCCAGATGGACTGACGACCGAAAGAAGCTGCCTTTTTCAGGTCCTGGGATGGACTGGGTGCGGAGACAGGTCTTCTTTGTTTTTCGGAAAGGTAATAGTCGACCTTCATAAGGTCATACTCGGAGTTATATTCACTTACCTATGTCATATATAGAATATAGAAAATCATATTGTGACCTTATGGCCCTAGCATTTTATAAAGAGACCACCGTAAAACATGGCAACTTTGAACAAGAAATAAAAATATTTTAGAAGTTTTAATCATTTAGATAAGCGTGAATATATTCCAAATTATGTTTGTATTACACAACAGTATAACATGTTTAACTCTTCATATTAAATACTAAAATATTCAAATATATGTTACTATGTTGGTGAAAAAAAATGATTATTTGTTCTGGGCAGAAAATTATATGTTCTTGGTGACTTTGCCCACTTAATATTATCTCCATCACTATGGACTTTTTCATTAGTATAAATATGATACAATTCAATGCCATATTTTCGTTATCTACAACTGCTTGCACTACCAAAATAGTTCCTTCTCGAGCTTTTAATTTTTCATAAAGAAATCAAACCATTACCACAGATTACTAAGTAGTTACTACGTAACAGATAAATCACTCCCTACAAAAACGTCCATACCTACCGTTTTAATTAGTTACTCTTTCCGAGCGCCGACCGCTGCATGCGAAAATGATCTTAAATGTTCTTAAAACACGATTATTATTGCCTCCCAAAAACGCACGGTTGCGTTGCCGTAAGTGAGTTTAGGGTTACCTCTTTTTATGTAATATTCAATATCTATATTTTTATAAAAAAAAGCGTATGTTGATTAAGTGAAGTTTTAATACACAAAAAATCGGGTGTGTTACCTGACTTAGAAAAATGTAACACTGAATACCACGTCCCCGTAAGTTTACTAATGCGAAACACTTAACAACGAATGCACGCTACCACGAAAAACTTAACGCCGAAGCCATGCGATCTCGAATAACCAAATATCTAATTCATCAATTCGAATCACTTAACAACAAATGCGCGCTTCTACGAAATACTTATCACCAAAACCACGCGACTTCGCTTAACCGAACCTCTAACGAGAAACATCAATAAATTATTAGAATAGTTCTCAAAGTCTCAAGAAACCAAAACGGCAAAGAAAATAGACAAGAAAAAACTACATCATTATACCACTATATTATATCATCATACATTACTGGATCTACATCCCTATACAGCACATAAACTATCAGAAACCATGTCAATTTTCACCGTGAATTTGACTGTATTTAAAGTATATATAAGTATATCAATACGACTTCGAATTACGTTTTTGTACTTTAAAAATAAAAACGTGAGCGCTCGATGCAGCTGTCAGCAATCCACTGCGCGAGACTACGTGTAAGGTCCGCCAGCGGTCGAGCGGCCGGGAGGTGTTTAGCGCACGTAAGTACATCGAGTGGCATAGGCCTGCCATTACATTCATCTCTACTAGAGCACTACATAAGTTTATAATTATATTAATGGTCACAAGCTGACTGGCTCAGCGGTGCACGCCCTTCGTCGC
Source organism: Euplagia quadripunctaria (assembly GCA_963859945.1). Classification (NCBI taxonomy): domain Eukaryota; kingdom Metazoa; phylum Arthropoda; class Insecta; order Lepidoptera; family Erebidae; genus Euplagia; species Euplagia quadripunctaria. The sequence goes on from OY982559.1 coordinate 686,049, forward strand.
CTCCCCACCGCTGAGCCAGTCAGCCTGTGACCACGGCCAGTGCAACCTGGTCGAAACGTCAGGCAATTCAGAGGTATGAAATTCCTTTTCGTGATCGCGTTAATTCCCGTATAAATGCATAATTATATCATGGAACGCGAAAGTTTAAAAGCTAGTACTACATAAGTTAGCATTCCCTCACCTCTGTAGCAGTGACCCATCCTCCAATAGTACTGCGCCCTCATTTTCGCGGGGAGGTGTTCTTTAAGCGCCAGCTTCAAGTCCTCCAGAGCTGCCCGAGGTTTTCCACTACGCAAGAGGATTTCCGACCTCAGCCACAACGAAAGGGCTAGGGAGATACCTCCATCGCAGATTGCATCGTCTCCTCCTAAAATCAAACTTCTTTTATAAATACTCATAGATTGCAAAGCATTAAGAAATGTCTGGATATATATCAGAACCTATAAGGGTCTGATCTTAGACTTGCTGATCCCCGCAGATTCAGCCGCGTTAATGTTCGCAGCTCTGCTCTTGGGGCTCCTACCGTGACGTTAAATGATTTATAACCTTTCCTAAGAATAAAATGATACTTTAATCAAATAAAAAAGGATTTTTTGCAATCCGCCTGGTAGTTGTAGAGATAATAACCAAAAAAACTAACTTTTCAGCATAATGGAAAGTATAGGGTACCTACTAATAATAGTACTCATACTGATACTAATACTTATGTATTTAGATACATAAGTATCATGTGGTAAGGCGCTAACTTAAAATACAAAGAATCACAATGTATTATTGGCTCGCATAAATTCTCTATGCTACCACTACGATAATAAGTTTTCAAGTAATCTTTGTATTACATCTTGCGGTGATTTAAGAAAGCTCTGTAAAGGGCATCGAGGCTTTCATAATAGATATTGTCGTCGCTTAATAATGTGCACGGACAACGCAGTTTCAAAATATTAATACCGCAATATCTTCCTTTTGCTTTTCATGTTGCTTTGCCATAGATTACCACCAGACCAGTAAAAGAAAATTAAAGTGCATACGCAATTAAATACGAAAATATATATAAAAGAACAAGATACTGGTTTCCTCAAAGAGAATATTCTTAGTACAATTTTTCATTTTAGGTTGATGTGCTTAGCGCGTCGTAGAAGGCGGCTTTAAGCCTTCACTCCGCAGTGTTAATTAGAAACCTGCGGGACACTGTCTTTCTTCTATTTAAAGTATGTAAAGTAAACAAATAAAAAACCATATTGACTTTTGAATAATATTAGAAGAAGATACAAATGATGTTGGTAAAAATGTTGGCTGTTACCGCTGATTATTAATACTGGTAACAAAATGGTTGCCAATCCTAAATTGTCAAGCCTTTTTCCCTCTCAAAAAGGTGACGCATATGTTTTGTTACCAACCAGGCGGCCACAAATTATGCAGAAATAATCGGCTTCTTTGCTTTTGTTAAATTTTATATTTCGTAAACCATAATCAATATGGATCCTAACTTCCAAATTTCTGTTTATATTTCATGTGTTTTGTAGCTTTTGGTCAATTTTTGAATTCCCCGAATATTCGCTTATCAAAATGGGAAATAGGGCTTTTTAGCAATTTTTTGCAGTAAAAAAGGGCAGAGAAAATGAATTACCTGTAACAGGAGCCCTTAGCACAGCCTGACTAGCCAAGGCCAACGCCTTGTCCAGATCACCATCATTGAGCGCTTGCTGCGAAGCCAACCGCCGCTCTCGGGATACTAATGCGTCCTTGCCACGGTTGAGAGGCTGCACCCTAGACAGTACTTCTGTAAGCGCTTCCATTACCTGAGGTGTAAGAAATTTTACACTTCCATGAACAAATTCCAGATTTATAGCTAAAATTATAAACGAATCTGAGTCTCCTTGTTTGTTATGCCTTTATGTCTTAACTACTTAACCGATAGTCATGAAATCTATACTAATATTATAAAATGCCAGGTGAAGAGTTTCTTTGTTTGATTGAATGCATTAATCTCAGGAACTACTGGTTCAAATTGAAATATTTTTTACTTTAGTTTTGGATAGCCTATTTATCGAGAAAGGCTATAAGCCACACTGAGGCCACAGTGATATAACATCACACTACAACCAATAGGAACCGAGTATCAACGAAAAATGTTGCAAAAACGAAAAAAAATTACAAACGCAGATGATGTTGCGCGGGTCAGCTAGTTTTATATATATACTACTCTATCAGGGAACAACACAACAAAAAAGGACGTAAGGTACCCGTCATAAGGAAAATAAACGATTTTTTTTGTACGCAACTAAGTGTTTATATATACCTAACCGTACGGCTCGTCTTATGAGACGGCCGGGCACTTACTGGTCCCTCACTATAGACCTGGACATCTACATGGACATCTACATGGACTTGCCCTCGTTACCCTATTTTGGCGACCCTACTCACGCAGACACTCGCAGAAAATCATCACAAGCTTACTACTACGACCACCTAACCGCGATCATAATAGGACTTCTCAGATCCGGCGGGTCAGGTACGAGCAGAAATTGAAGTAACAAGAAATCCAACCGAGCTGGTTGGCAGCTCGTTGGAAAATATAAATGTATATAAAAAAAATCGTATCACTTTGTTTGTCCGAGATGGAATTTTGGCACTCTGTGTGCAGTTTGGTCCGACTTGAGAGATAGGATAGTTTATATCTCAATTTATAATCACAATATTTTTTTTTATTACAAATTAGGTACTTAGCCAAAGCAGCGCGGGACAGCGGGCAACTAGTAAAATATATAACGTGCTTCTACTATCGTAAGTTTTCTGTGCCAAAATATATTAATTATTTCAAGATATCAGAATTTCAATTAAATATATCCCGTAAGATAAGATAGAGCCTTGCGAGTACAAGCACGCAAGAGAGTGCTACAATATATCTATAAGCTTTACTGGTACAGCCTAATTTTAAATTTTAACTAAAGAGATTAGTAATTTAAGGTGCTTACTAAAAGATTTGATAAGGTAGGCCCTTATTCCCAATTACGAGTTTTGACTGAAAACATTCAAGGATCAAATAATTTAATGTAATTTTTTAATAAAAATTTAGTAAAATTTTATTATTTCATTATTTTTGTATTTTTATTAGCTGACTTTTTAATTTAATAAAATATGTAAGTACTTTATTAATATTATAATTTAATAAATATTTAATAAAACACGATCTATTTTAATTTTTCGCGTTTAAACCTAACTGTTACGAATTCCTCAGCTTAAATTCAACTTTATTTTAAAAAGGTAAAGCTCATTTTAATTTTACAGGGTAGGGTGGTTATGATATTACAAAGGTAGGCTCGGTATGTGGTACATTAAGTGCCTCGAGCGACAATGTACGAAGCTTAAGCAGGGTCAAGTGCACACTTGAGAACTGCAGACCTGCTTAATGCTCATTAGGTAGTCCAGTGCAAGTAGGTATATACCTCGGAACCGAGCTATAGTGAATGGATTTTAATGACTTTTGTTGTTGATTTTCTTATGCTATAGACTAAAAAGTTAACCCCTTCCATGGTTGGCACCGACTCGTAATTATTTAGGTATTTACCTTAGTGTAGTTAGGCTAACAAGTTTATTTTTCACTTTTCAGTTCCTCTCTTCTTTTATTTTTTTGTAATAAAGGTTTTTATTGTTTTGGCAGTATTTGTTGAAATTCTCGATTAAATTTGGTGACAGAAAAGTTTGTATAGTGTTTTGTTTGTATACACACACATACAGCGGTTAAATAAAAATTGAGTTAAATTTTATTAGTAATTAGTTTTATTTTTTATTTTTAATAGGTGAAATTTTAATTCAATTAAATATGTAAGTACTATATTAATGTTATGATTCAGTAAATGTTATTAAAAACTAGGATAGGATATCCTATTATGAACATTTAAAATACTACGTGAGAAGCGCAGGAGAACTACCTATTGTTTGTTCCTTCGTTTAATTCTCACATTTATGTATTTATTGGGCAAACATTTAACATGTAGCTTTAGCTTTATTTGCATACTTATATTGTTCTTACATTTTGTAGTGAATTAAGATTTTCTTTTTATTTATTGTGAGATAAGATGTGCAATTAATGGTGATAGTTGTTAAACTGTAGTATTTTGAAGTAAATTTCTAATATCTTGTAACATTTAGAACAACTCCCTCCTTCGTCACTCAACTCTTCTAATAATATAACGTCCATAAATTGGAACTCCTTTATATGACATTTCAGTATGAATATGTACTACAGACAGATCACTAATTAGTTCGTATAGGTTTATTCACACGTTCATCTTATTTGAAGGCTAAAACCACGCAGTGTATTATCACATCAGCGGAGGATGTCAAATCACCCCAGCGATGTTTGGAAGGTTCAATTAAAGACAGTTAGCACAGAGACAGATAATAAATTGTACATCTGATGGCATACATGGTATTTAGGTTATTTTAATCGCGCATCAATATGCCATTACAACGTTATTTTAACTATAGGTCGCATCTAATATTATGCGCTGAATTAATAGCTTTTTGCAGACATTCCGTTTATCGGCGTTCTCGTGAAGATAACGCTTTGAGATAACTACAGTTAATGGGAATGTCGAGCTTATTGAATCAGCGCATATTACTCCAGATGTGCGCATGTAATAAGTGACTTACTGGTATCCGTTCGGAGTAGGTATAAAGTTAATACTACATGAAGAAGTAAGCCGCGGTTAACCCAGACTAGCTCCACCAACTGCTTGCGCCGGACAGTTCGGATAAACGCTGATAGACTGTCTCGTGCTGACTGCTTCCTTCCTAAATCCTACTAATATTATGAACATGAAAGTTTATGAGGATGTATGGATGTGTGGATGTATGGATGATTGTTACTCTCTCACGCAAAAACTACTAAACGGATTACGATGAAACTTGGTACGTAGATAGCTGGAGACCTGGATTAACACATAGGCTACTTTTTATCCCGATATTCCCACATCACCGGGACTTATGCGGGTGAAACCGCTGGGGGCAGCTAGTATTATAATAAATGGAAGATTTCGCTATAAATATAAGCTCAAAAATCATCAATTCATTTGACAAACATACTTAGTGTTGTGTATTATTTTAGACCGATAGTCAAGACCATGTCTAAGGAAATAGAAAAGATGAACTGGTATTTTCTTCTGTTCTCTCTAGATAATGGGTTCATCATATCCTATTGTGCTAAAACAATACGTCGCAGTGTTTTGTCTCAAGAAAGCTAGGTGGAAAAAAACAAACTCAAAATCTTAGAAACGTTAATGAGGGTAATTAGCTAATTAGTTGATCATTACATTAACAGCAGAAGACGTTCCAGGGATCATTTTAAACGTAAGTAATCAGGTAAACTCAGGCATACAATTATTTTGCATTTTTACTACCCACTCGATAACACCTCAAAAATTATTTTAAAAAGTTGTAGAAAATTAAAGTGATGAATTCAATTACCAAGCATAAGTATTAAATACATTTATCTAAATTAAATTTATATTTTACGGGTGCAATGTAGATACTAGATACTAATGTGGTGAACAATTATTGTCATATCATTATACAAATCAACACAAAATAATATTAAAACTGTACGGATAAACCTTCCTCCTGAATCGCTCTGTTGGTGAAAACCGAATTAAAATCCGTTGCCTAGTTTAATACATTTCAGCGTACAAACACCGGAAGCGACTTTGTTTTATACTATGTAGAGATGGAGAAATGGCAATGGAACTATTTTACTGATACTATTATTTATTACTAGACATTATTACTTTTGAATGTTAGTAAGTAAAACTCTCTTCTTATCCCCAAACATTTTTTTTGTTTAAATAATAGGCACCTAAATCCTCCTCCTTTATTAAACTAAACTAGAAGTATTTGCCGCTTTTTGCCCGTCTTTATAATTATTGTGTTTTTATAGGGACAGTGTTAAAGTCTCAAAAAAAGAGATGTTCCAAGGCGAAGTTAAAAACTCTGACTTACTTACCGTGTTCCGGACGGTTAGAACAGAACTGGGGAGAAAGTAACCAAAATCGATAACTTCGACCAATCTGTGATTAGGAAATGTATTCATAATTTAACTTTTAAAAACTAATTTAACCAACAATGGACTTCCTGCCGAGGAAAGGGTCCGTAGGCAATTAGAACAAGATATTAATTTTACGGGTTCAAAAAGGAGTTTAAGATGAATTTCGAACAATTTGGGCTTCCGATGGAAAAATACGGGAAACAATAGGAAGTTGTTAATTGAAACGATCAACATTCGTTTACTCCGGATTGAATATCCCCAAAAAGTACAAGGAAGAAGGAAGACCGATAATATATACCGATGAGTTCTATGTCTAACTATTCTATGATAACTTATAGCATGCAAGTAGCAAGTCGTGGGCAAATAGGTCAACTGGGGTTTAAAAAAATCAATTTCGTAAGTACAACGTGAAGATATTGTTCATGCGGGTTCCAAACATAGATTTGTTCCGAATTCTCTTCTTTTATTCAAAGCGGGCACAAAATCCGGTGACTATCCAGTGAATTCGGTAATTCGGTATTTATTAGAAAAAAATAAACAGACTTGTACTTGACTTAACCCGTAGAACAACAATGTACAAAAATAATTGTTACGCTATGTGCATACAAGTATACAATAACTTGCCAAATTGTTTAAGAACCTCCCAATAGCTTAGTTCAAAAAGCAACATAAAATATAGCTGTTAGAAAAAAAATATTACCTGTAGTGTAAAATAATTATGTACATTACAAAGCTGATCAAATCAGTTACTACTCTTTTAACTAATTGTGATATGTTTGCAAGATATTTTATAACAAGTTTCCTTGCATGACTGTTTACTGATAAATTTAAATGTACCTACCTAATCATACTACATAACTTTCACATGCCACTGGCAGGCTAAATAGTAATATTTTAAACGCCAGACACCTAATGTACTCTATTTATGTGAAATAAAGTTTTTTTTTATTGTGTAGGGGGCAAACGAGCAGACGGGTCACCTGAAGGTAAATGACTACCGCCGCCCATGGGCACCTACAACTCAAGAGTCACAAATGCGTTGTAGGAGTAGAGGAAGGGTGGAAGAGGGGAGAGGGAGGGAGGACGGCTAGGGCCTCCGTTTACCTCACCCACTCGGAGAAAAGCAATGGCAAGCATTCCTTCACTGCCGGTTCTCTGTCAAGCCGTGATATCACTCCGGTCGAGCCACCATACGTGCCGAAGCATGGCTCTCCCACGATAGAATAATTTATTATTTTATTTTAGTATTTGTTATGTATAATATTTATATCAATCTTATACCTACTATAATGTCCATCATCTTCAAATATGTAATATATTGCACCATTTTTTTATAAATGTTAACCTTACAACTAACTGGTTCTTAACACAGGGAAGTGAGTAGTGAGTAGAATAAAAGCCATAATTTTTAATATTACCAGGCACTGATTAGAAATTACTCTATTCAGGTAATTCAGTATGCTTTCCCCCCTAAATCATTTTGTATCATACAGTAATTTGAAAGCTCTTCAACATAAGCGTGAGCTTTACAAAAATCCAGTTCAAAACATAGTTTAGCAGTAACTTACGATGTCTTGAATAACAATCGGACAGAGGCATCTATCGCTGTTTTAGTAAACTATGCAAATTTATAAATAAAATAATTATACCTATGTCTATATTTGTAATAGACTAGCACTTTTGTACTCTGGAATTTATAGACTAGGTAATTACTGGCTAAAGCATAATTACATAATCTATAATTATATAAAATAAATATTGTTTATTAACTGTTTATCTAATAGATAGGTTGGTGCATTTTTTTGATTCTATTACGTATAGTATTTCTGTTGAAGTGATCAAAATATTTATAGTTTTTAATAAGGTACATACTTAATGTAAATTTTCCTGACAATTACCTACATGTTTTTTTTATAAATATAAAATGTAACTCAAGCAAAAATTTTAAGACATATTGGTGAAAACGTACTAATTCCAAATTTTCTATTAAATTTTGATTCTATGCACTTAGGTATATCTACCTACATGTTTTTTCCACAGCATTTTCACTAGTTCGTATATTTTGAGGAGGACACTAAACTTTTGATTATGTTTTGAATAAAAAGAACGCAGCCGATATATATCGTGACTCAGAGGTCTACTATTTATGTACTTTTATTTGCAGTGATGACCACCCATCATTAAAATCGTTCACTTATCCTACCTCATAGTAAACTTAATCGTCGTAACCTAACTAATATTATAAGTGCAAAAGTGAATTTGTTTGTTATGCTTTAAAGTGTTAATGAAGTATTTTGCATTCGTTGTCAGGGGCACAGAAAAAGACATAGGGTATCGTTCATCCAATAATAATCGAAAAATAATAATTATATCGTTTCTGAGGTATAGATTGAGGAAAAATGTACATTAGCCCGAGCGAAACCGCGGGAGAAAGGTAGTCATTTATATATTTGAAAGAAAGGTTTTACAAGAAGGTTGGTAGCGCGTAAGTGTTTTTTATTATTTGACCTTGGAGTCAAACAACCCAGTAGTGTAGGTAATAACTTAAAAAAAAAAACTGTTTAAATTATACATTAGGGTTTTTTACATTAACGAATGCACGGGAATCAAATAATGTCAGAGAAGAAGCAAAACGCAAAACAATACGTGTTCACGTCCCGGATCGTAATTGTCAATTTGGATCCAAGATATTTAAGGATGAACGTAAAGGGGAAGTTAAAGACTTGTCATCCTTGCTTGGTGATCTTTTTCCATTTATAAAAGTGGAATCTTGCGAAAAATAAAAAACTACTTGTTTGTAGAATAGAATTATATAATCGTGGGAGAGCCTTGCTTCGGCACGTGTGAACCGACTCGACCGGAGTGATAACCTCACAGAAAACAGTGAAGCAATGCTTCCATTACTTTTCGCCGAGTGAGTGAGGTTACCGGAGGCCCTAACTCTCCCTCCCTTCCCCTCCCCCCACTTCAACCCTTCCCCTACTCCCACCTTACAGGCCGGCAAAGCATTTGTGACTCTTGAATTGCAGGTGCCCATGGGCGGCGGTAGTTATTTACCATCAGGTAGGTCCACTCGTTTGCCCCATATACCAAAAAAAATGCGAATAATAATTTCTGGACATTGACTTTAATGACTAAAACACATACGAGAGTAAAGTATAAACATATCTACAAAGCCAACTGGTTTTCACTTTAAATATGTTTACACGCCTAGCTTGAAATGTAACGTTGTTTTCACTAACTTCAAGACCTCCGATTAACTTGAAAATTTGCACACGTATCAAGGACCGATCACAATACAAAGTAAATGTTAGTACATTTGGAAAAAAAAACGAAAAAAAAATACTTTAACAGCAAACGAAACTAACAAGTAGAAAATCGGTTATTGATTGAAAAAAGGTGCTTGACTTCAAATGGTACAAATAGTTCATTGGTAGCTGTTTATAAAAGTAGAGTTATTATAAAAGAATACTGTAATCAAAGCACCCTTAAGATTTGTTAAAGTATAATTTAATATCTTATTTTTCATATCACTAACGAGTAACCTATTTAGTTGTTAGCCATTATAAAATTGTGAATTAATTAAGAATATGATTGACTACTCCAATGCGTTCGTCGCCACTGAGACACTTCATAGCCCTGTTTCAGAATTAAGATATATTTCTTTTACAAGTCTAAGACACATATCGAAGAGCGCTTCACGATATTTTTTTCATACAAAATGTCGAAGGGAATTACGTCCAAAATTAAGCATGATGTTGATTTTGTGTGGTGTATTTGTTATTAGAGTTTTTATGGTACGTAAGCCGCCTAGTAAAATAAAAACTAACTGAACAGTTTTGAGTTTACAATGACTTTCAATCTATTAGTTCTAATTTTAACGCAATTTCGGGTGTTATAAATAATAGTAGCATACAATTTCTATAACAAAATCGTAGTTTGAATTGTTTTGAACGTTCATTTGATCTAATTTACATACTAATATATAAAAATTAGGTCAAATGAAGGTTATATAAAAAGAGCATTATAAAAACTGAAAATTATATGAAATGAACGTTATACTAAACGTTATTAGAGCAAATGAAGGTTATATGAAATGTAACATTAGATCACATGAAATTAGGTTATTTGTTTTATAGCAGATGACAATTATATTTGATCATGTGAACATTATTTCAAGTGATATTATACTATCTGTTATTATGCCATATATTACACACCCTTTCATGAGTGTATATTTAATAAAGCGCCTTTGGAATTCCGAAAGAAACAAAACAAAATTTAAATCAACGAAGAACAAAGGTATTGAAATATATATATATATATATATATATATATATATATATATATTATATTAAATTTTGATACAGTGATTGTACACCCCCTTTTCAAACTTGACGAAAAAATAACAGTTGCAATGGTTAGCTGTATAGACACCTGAATATCTCTTTTATCATATAGATTAATCGCTAAGCACTTACTAATGAAAAACCATAGCAAATATTGTAAATTAAAAACCGTAGTCCTTTAGAAAAATTAAGAAACTTACTTTTTTTATGAACGGCCCACCTATCGCACTAAAATCAACATAGGCACTTAAAATAAATAAATGTTGCCAGTTGTTTAAACGGGTAATGCTACTATATTGCCAATAGTGACATCTGTCGCATTTTATTTCAACAAGTTCGTCTAGAAGACACAAAAAATAAGTTATTCTCAAATATTGTGTGCTATACATGCTATGTTTTATACCTACATAAATTGTAGCAATGATATAATATGTATATGAATAAAATGTGAGCTATCTTTTTATTTTTTTAACACCTTTTTATTAAGGATTGACTATTAATCATGTGAGGCTCGAAAGGAGAGGGAAAGGGTTTGAACAAAATCACGAAATATTACAAGGGGGCGGGGGGGGTGTAGTGAGATATCACGTGTATTTATTCTATTTATTCACGTGATTTTGGCTAGGCTCCTCCCCCCCCTAGCCAAAATCACTAATGTTTACTAATGTTTATCATTAGTTGTTAGGGTTAGTCGAAAACCGCACCATGTATCACCATGGGGAAGAAGGGAGGAGGTTAATAAGTTGCTTAAAAAAATATCACGTGATGAACGGGAGACTTTACTTGTAACTGGCTATGGAAATAAATCTTGAAGGTAAATTTTACCCTGTTATTGTATATCGTATAGTTTGGATGACTAGATGTAATTTGGCATCTTGGAAAATGTCTCATGATGGAACTAAGAGATGGAGAGTGGCAATCTTCAGTGGCTATTAATAAACCCCTCGAGTTTGGTTTCATATGATTTGTTTTGACGAGTCCAACAATTTGGGCTTGGTAAAGATGATGATGGTCTGATGATGCAGCCACGACGTGGGTAGTGGAAATCTTTTACTTATAACTCGGTTAGCTATTAATGCGTGTTTTTTTTAGTTTTTATAATTTACCATAATTTATCCTGAATCTGAGTCCTCAAAAAGTTTGATCAAAAAATTTTGAGCTAAAAACATCTTGCGTGATTAGAAGCTACCCTTACCTTTCTTCTCATTTTTGCGAATACTAGTAAAAATAAACTTGCTATGCAATAATTACTATTTTGTTCTCCAAGACTGCTTCCACTTTCTTGCCATCGTCGATTTTCTCGAATGTTTCCAGCCATCCGTCGGTATCTGCTATCTCCACCAGCTCCTCAGCCAAGTTCTTGAAGAAGCCCTTGGCGTTGGAGCAGAGCGTTACGTCACTGCAGGTGGCAGCAAACGCTGGATCAATTTCCTCGAAAATGCGTGGCATGTTTTTATCTGAAACGACGTAATAGCTGTTACTTAAATGAAATAAATTGCTGCTGCCTATTTTATTAGTATTTAACTAATTTTGCTAATACAAAGTTAAATTTTCAAAAACATTTAGATTTAGTAAATTAAAATATTAAAATCTAAAAGATAACAAACTGAATTAAAAAGAAGATTTTTTTGTAAAAAAGCGTGGGATGCTTTTTAATAAAAAAATTAATAACTCTTATAAATAGCTACCAATAAACTAATTATAAAATTGCATGCACGTACCCTACGTTTTTTACAACACAAACCCTTCATATTAAAAATATTTTCTACTTTTTAATTGGGTTTGTTATTTTTTAGATTTGTTTGTTTGATGTTGCTTTGCTATTGAAGTGTGTGTGCTACGTGTGTTTTCGTTTTTTAAACTATAATTAAAATGTTACACGTTTACGTGTGTTTCACGTGGCTAGATAAGAAAGCGCATTAAGTCATTCTAAATTGCTGTAAATTAACATTGCGATTACTTCCCGTTGAACTAAAACTCCTTAATTTAAGAACGATGTACGTTAATGTATTTATTTTAAACACCTTCTAATATGTCGTCTGATTCCTTATTTCATTCAAATACAATTAAAGTAGAATATTTCCAACATTAAATATTTGGTAGAGGTATATGTTTATGCTGGAGGTATATGTTATGTACATGTCTCTGTTTTTAGAGTCATCTGAGAAGCTTTTCGACGAAGCTTTTTTGAAATTTGCAATTATTTATCAACTACGTGGTTAAAGTATACCTTTCGATTTGGTTCCCAATCAAGTAAAAGAGGTTTTGCAACTGATTATGCACTCTCTATTGTTACCCGAAAATATGAGATCTGTTGAAAGAATCTGTTATAGAAAGGAATACCTTTTAACTCACTTAGAAAACCCATGTATCTATGTTTGACGATAGGATCGAGAGCTGGCATTGTCAAACATAATAAAAACTAAACAAGCTGAAAGTAGCACTAAACGCAGGATATTTAAATTACCAAATATTACCTATTTCTGCTATAGATTACACGAAAATTTTTGAACACAAAAACAGATTGCCCTTTTTAAGTTTGTGTCATATTTTACAAGGTTTATTTTGTTCACATTGTTTTCTTATGATTTATTTAATTAATTTCTAAAATAAAGTACATTTTAACTTGTTTTTTGTATTTTTTAAGTCTGTAAAATTTTAATACTTACAAAACTTCAAAGTGTGGCAGAGCCCTGAAGATGACACGCAATTCTAGTTATTTTAATTTATTTCTTTTTCATAATCTGTGTAAAATTACGCAAATTTTTATATCTCTTGTGATAAGGTAGATCAAAATTTTTTATTTTCATACTTGTTCGGGACACCCTATTATGCACTCCAACTTCGTTCTCAACAAACAAACATTTGGATATACATTTTTAGCTGATTTGGCATGTAACAGCTGCAGTATATTGCGAACATAAAGACTTTCAATGTGGCCATCAATCGATCAATAAAACAATTATTTTAATCTCACAAACTGTACGTGAGTTATTTATGTCAGCTGTAAAGATACGAAAAAATAAACTAAAAAACTTTGGGAGTTAAGGCTATTCAAAGTTACTTTTTTAGTTTCCAGGATGTAGAACCTAAAACATCCCATTTCTTACATACAGGATATTTATTTTTTCAAGCAGTCCCTTAAAGTAATACCGCTAACAATGACGTGAAAAAAAGAGCGATTTGAAAATGCTTGTTTAAATCCAGATTCAGCAAGTGTTCAGGGACAAATAACAAAGAATAAAATATTCTTTACCAATATACTATACCATATACAATATCTGTGCTATACAATTTCTGGATCAGTGCACAGTTCGAAAGGCCATTTCGTCTACTCATTTTATTATTTTTATCAATGCTTTATTTTTTGATCAGGTTAGACCGAGATTGTCTTTTAGGGACTATTTTTTCTTCACTTCGCTTAAATTGTGTTTCAGTTGTACGTCACATATATTTGCAAAATTTTTAAAACTCACCTTTTATAGCCAATATCAACACTTATTGGATTTAAACAAAGAGCTATAATTTAAATTTGATTAATTTTTCACTGTAATTTTTTTTTCGCATTTGGACTTTTTGGCACCTGTTGCCACCAGTCACCTAGAGCGACCGCTTTACTTGCTCAACCTAAGGACCGGCTCCGCCTGCCATAATTATGCTGATAGATGCATGATTATTGGTTCTCACTAAAATCTTAAAACAAGCCAGTATCTAGTTGTTCGTCTATTGAGAAGCATCTTATTACCATTTGAATATATTTTTTGTTAACCCTTGAATCTGAGATTTGAGGTCAATCAACCACATTAAGGATTTCACACCAAATTTCAACGACACTTATAACGTTACTGCACATGCAGGAAGAGAATTGAAAAATACTAAGATGAATATCAGTTGGTCTGCGCTGCTAAAATTAACTAGATAGCGTACTCGGCCAGAATGTCAGACAACAGAAAATCGCACAAAGCCCACTGTAAGTTTGTTTAACAATCCAACACATTTAAACCTAGCTGTCAGTCTCTTTAGAGACAAGTAAAATCCTCAGCAGTTAGTCTATGAAGTTGTACTTTTCTTTTTGAATAGACTATTGTTTATTATGAAAATTCAATTTAAAGAACGACTTCCAAAGTTGGAACAACTGAATGCAGATCGCTTTAAAGTTTCGAATGTTGTTATTCTGTAATCGTTCTATGATTTTTGTGTATATATTAAACAATGGATACAGGTATTTCCGTTCACAAAAGTTTTGGATTTGGAAACTCAACATTTTCAAAATATCTCACATAGACAAAAACAGGGATAATAATTATATTATCCCTGCTGAGATCTATAATTATAAAGGCAAGCCATTTGTCCAATCAATTCCAGGAACATTATTTTTTTTCTAGGTGAAATCACTATATCCTTTTCTACACTCCTGGCAAAGTGTTCAAAATTTCATGACGACCGTTCTGACTAGTTAAGGTGAGAAAGCGTAACAAAAAGCTCACTTTTATATCAGAATTTTAGTGTGCGCCCAAAATCGCTTCTGCGTAAATAGTTTTCGCTAGTTCGCCTTTACTAGAGATCGTCTGGTTGTCGAATTTCGATCATAATTCATGAATTTTAAATGTTTTGTTTTATATCTTTGACAAGTATTATAACTTGTTTTGGCTTTGGTATTGTGCAAATAACCATATGAGCTTAAGAAAAAACCTATATTTTATGATCACGGACAGATATTGCCATTTTATTTATATAGACGATGATTAGATATTTGCACTGAGTTATTACAAATATCGCGATGGGTATTATGGTGCTTCATAATAAATGCCGAACGAACTTATTAGCTTTACTTTCCTTGTGCAATTCTTCTTGTATCCTTCCTTGTACCTAATTCATGCAACACAAAGTGGTCCCTTATGCACTTATCATTTAATAGATACGATAGCAATCGTAAATATTTACGTTGCGTGGTACAAGCTTGGTAAAGTCGAGAGTGGAAATAGGAACTTAACTATTTTTGAAGGCCATGTATCTAACAAAGGCATTCTTGGTCAAGTTTGATTGGCGGTATTATCAGGAATGTGTGGGTGTGCTCACTAATAGGTAGGTAAAATTTCTCTTGTACACCGCAACTAAAGTCTTGCCTCGCTTTAACTATCTCGATGTAACTTGAACATGAAGTTTATATCAATTACTATTCATTTATCTCGGATGTACGACACTAATTAGCTGCGCCCCGCGGTTTCACCCGCGTAAGTCCCGGTGCCGTTAAAATATCGAGATAAAAAGTAGCCTTTGTGTTAATCCAGATCTTCAGCTGTCTACATACCAAGTTTCATTGTAATTGGTTCGAAAGAGTAACAAACATCCATACATCCTCACAAACTTTCACGTTTATAATATTAGTAGGATATCAGTATTTCTAACTACGTTACTAATACACGTTAAACAGATTAAAGACAGGACAATCTTCCCGCTACCCCCTCTTCTCTCCCACCCTCTTCCCCTACTCCCACCTTAAAGGCCGGTAACGCATTTGTGACTTTTGACTTGAGTTGCAGGTGCCCATGGGCGGAAGTAGTCATTTACCATCAGGTGACCCATCTGCTCGTTTAACCCCTGTACCATAAAAAAATATATAGGTACTCGAAGTATCTACACTAATATCACAAAGCTAAAAAGTTAGCTTTTTATTTGGTTTAATTTCGTTTGATTTAAATCCCAATTCTTGAAGAATGTTTTATGCAATTTAAAATCACGCCTAACGACCCTTCGGGTGACTTGAATAGGTTTTATTCTCACCAGCGCAAAAAAACGCGCTTTGACGTGCAGTTGTGGACCTTTCGGAGCACAGCAGTGATCACAAACGCGGTTGATTCTGCCGGGAACGGCTAGTCATATAAAAGACTAGGTGTGGCCCGCGAGTTCGTTCGTGTGGAAATATCCAATGGGAACCGTACATTTTGCCGAGATAAAAGTAGTTTATGTGCTATTCAAGACTATAAGTTTAGCGGTTCTATCGTGATTGAGTAACAAGCTATCAGATTTTATACCATGAAGAAATGATGACAAATAATTTAAGTATTTAGATATTGAAGGGCTTGAAAAATAATTCGATTTCTTTATTCCTTTGTTTATTAAACCCCAACGAAAAAACACTATCTAATTTTCAAAGGAGGTTTCAAATTACATGCTTTTATAAATAATAAGAAATCACCTCTTTCTCTTCTTAATGTATATAATAATCTGTGATATGTTTAGAATCTAGATATTTACAAATTTCCATGCTCTCAATTACATACTAACACTCTTACCCGTATCTCTAAATAAAATAACTAAAGCGACCTTTCACTTTTACACCTGAGTACACAAAGAAAATCCATTTTTTTTAAATCAAGTATATTTAGGTACAAATTGTCAGACACCAAAAAAATGTAAATCAAAATCCTACCTTAGTTAAATAGCGAAGAAAATGCACGTGCAGCGGTGCGATGCGCGCCCACTTTTGCTAAATTTATACGCAGTGGTAACATTACCAAGAGAATTCTATTTTAGATATAGTTCTCTAACGCCATCTGTTGTAGGATGTGGTAAATTTAGAAAATAACTAGTAGGTAATTGTCATTAATCAAAGGGTTTTTCGGTACATAAAGGATATTGTGTTTTAGTCATATTTTTGTCTGTTCTTCTTAGAAAGTTTCTTCTTTTTTGCCACGGAGACCAATACGAGTACGATATTCGTGGTGAAATACTATAGTGACATCTAGTAAACTAGGTAGGGTCGTACGTCTTATAACGATACATTTTATTTCTTTAATCTTTAGTTTTATTTTTTTAACCATGATTAAATGTACCTCAGGTCCAAAATATATGAAAGGAATGTAATAACTTCCTTAAATTGATTAATTTTAAGTCACGAGGGTTACCGTTGTTTGTGTGGGACTTTGTGCAATACAAATGTAAAAGCTACAGTTCATTTAAAATCATATTTTTTCTACAAAACCATTCAAAATGTTCAGAAATAGTAAAATAAATTTGTATCCCAGTTTATCATCAGCTGTCAATCAAAGTTTATAGCTCTGGTTCCAAGACTAAAGATATATCCAGATAATCTATTTCATAAGAAAGGTACACAAGCTCTGAAGAGGACTAAACATCAAAGTTTAATCCGCCAACAGAGGGTTATGAACGAAAGCCTCCCATTTACACTTCAGAGCAGCGGCAACGATCTGATAACTTAATGCCTTACAAAATGTTTACATGAAACGTGGTTACGTCTTTGTTGCTCTTCTAACGCTGTCAGGCGTTCTGATCTCCGCCTATTTACGGTAATTATTTAACATAAAATAAAATGTGAATATATATACACATCAAAAGTGTCTAGGGATCAAGTAGGTTTTAGAGTATCGCCGCAATTGAAGATTATTATATGGTATATGATAATCTTCAATTGCGTATATGGTAAGTGAAAAAAGTTGCATCGACATGGAGCGACGACATCATTTGACACGAGAAGAGATCGTTGACGTGAAGTGGGTCTGCAGTCCCGAAGTCTGCTGAGAGTTCCATCTATAGGGCCCGTTTACAATGGGCTTACGAACACAGAAATTGGGAGGAAGAAGATTGGCGTTATATTTGCTTTTCCGATAAATCTCGTTTCGGTATGAGGCCGGACACAAGACGTACTTAAGTTTGGAGGACCTCTGGACGTCAAGAACATTTGAAATTTGGTCAGGAAGTTCATTCATACGGAGGGGGAACAATAATTATTTGGGCCGGTTTTTGGATCGGTGTAAGAACCCATCTCATTTGGACCAGGGGCAACCTCAATGTTCAGATTTACGCGGAGAGAATTGTTTTAGACGTGATCATCCCTTTGCGAAGCAAATTCCAAAGGCAATTCCTCAAAGTGATTTTGATGAACTGATTTTAAGCATGCCAAATCGCTGTGATTATGTGATTCGTGTCAATGGTGGAAACACAGATTATAAATTTTTATATTTATACAAATCCGATTTTTGCTTTTTTTGCCATTTAATGAACGACATTGATTTTGGATAATTTCCCACAATTTGCAAAAGTTCCATTTTTTCTTAATTTTTACAAAATATAGACATAAGTTGTTAACTTAAACATTAATTATTAAAGTAAGAAGCCAGTCTAGAAGGTTAGATTTGCTAAATATTAATTAGATCATTTTTATAGTTTAAAATGTACTTGACCCCTAGACACTTGATGAGTGCATTTCAAATTTACTAATTAATGAATTCTCCACTCAAAGTAACGTCTTATGAATATCATTCCCGTCAGACATTTACGAAATATTTTCTGTCAATAAGTTGTGAAAGTTTTATTTGATAACATTTTTTTTGTTACAGGATTTAGCGCGCATATCTCAATGACTTTACTTAATATTACTTAAATACCTAAACCTTTTGCTTATAATTAAGAATAAGTATGGATTCACCCCCAGCCTTTTACGCAATCAGGGGGCTACTCTTCTTTTTTGTTAAGATTTTGAAATGGTTGGCCTATTTCAAAATCAAAAACGAATTCGTCTTCTAAATACAAATTTACTCAAAGACCGGAAGTAAGCGCAATAAATATTACCTATTTCCATGTCTAATACAATAATTTAAATAAGCTGTAATTGATAGGTTGTAATTTATATATTGATTTGACTGGCCTGTTGGTCTTGTGGTTAGTGATGCTGACTGCTGAGCCAGAGGGCGTGGGTTTGATTCCCACCCAGGACAAATCATTGTGTGATGTGCAATATAATTTGTTCTGTGTCTGGGTGTAACTTATCTAGCAGTCTGGTTATCATAGTACGTGGGGTACACTTAAAGTTTTGCGTAACTCATTAATAAAATAATATACATGTTAAGTAATATATTTACTGCTTTTCGAAGTATTCTCCATTACATTTTAAACACTTTTTCATTCAGTGAAACCATTTTTGAAAACATGAGGACCATTGGTCTAAGGGCATGTTTTTCATGTGCTGTTTGAAAGTTTTTTTGTTTTGGGGAAATAAAGAAATCTCATGGTGCCAGGTCTGGACTATGTGCGGGATGGGTCACTAGCTCTACCTTTTCTGAAGGCAAAAATGACTTTGTCTTTTCTCGCGGTGTGCGCCGAAGCATTGTCATGGTGCAATAGGATGCGACTTCTTGGTCGTTTTTCCTAACTTTCTAAAGACACTGGGCACATAAATGGTGGTGTACCACTCAGTATTAACTGTCTTTTGTTCTTTAAGTGGGATCGAGCAGACAGGACCCGTCCGGGAGAAAAAAACGCAATCATACGTTTACTTACGCCTACGTTTCTCGCCTGCCTCAATTTTGTTGGTTTGCTGTCACCTTCGAACAAACATACAGAAGATTGTTGCTTTCTTTCCAGCATGTAACAATATATCCGTGTTTCATCTCCCGTCACAATGTCATACACAGCTTTTGAAGGTCCGTAATCGTACTTTAACTACATTTTACACCAATCAACACGAGTCCGTTTTTGTTCTGGGGTGAGTTCATGAGGAATATAGCGGCAACAAAGTTTTCTAACTTTTAAATTTTGATTAAAGATTTTTTGAATTTGCTCATACCAATCCCCAAATATCTTGTAGGTGCTCTTCAATTAGTTGCCTGACAGTAGCCACATTTTCCTCAGTGATCGCAGTTCAGGGCCGACCTTCACGAATTTCATTACTAAGAGAAACACGGCCACGATCAAATTCTGTGTACCAACGCCTTACGGTGCGCAAATGAGGTGCTTCCCTCCCAAAAGCATTTTGAAGAAGAGCAGTGCAATCTTGCGGAGTCAGTGACCTTTTGAAATCATAAAAAATCACCGCCCTAAAATCTTTTCGCGTTAATTCCATTTTTTCAACTTGTGATAAAAAGTAATTGACATGCGATTTCCCGCCAGTTTTTTTTTGAATCAATAACTGAGTTTCTTATGTTTAAAAAAATATAACATTCGAAATTCAAATATTTATGAGTGACCAGAAGCAGAACTTTCAGTGTGCCCTATGTACAGGCTCTGCCTAGTTTGGGATCAGACGGCCGTGTGTGAGATGTCTCGAAGTAGTTTAAAGGCGTCTGCTCGTTAAATCCTATTTTTACTTATTAGGATATTTTCATATTATTGCTATGGGATATGCCCATAGCAATAATATGAATACTTAAAAACAAATAATGTCCCTTGTTTACAGAAGACTGTAGATATGTCAAGATTTCCTTTTTAACTGAAATGACAAGAACTCTAAAAAACTAACCATTTTAGCTTTTAAGCTTTAATCGTGGGAGAGTCATGCTTCGGCACGTATGGGCTTGCTCGACCGGAGTGATACCACGGCCTTTTTTTTTTTTTTTTTTCTTTTTTGGGCGTGTGGAAACCCCGTCGGGCCGTCACCCCACCGGGGTTTTCGGCGGGGCGGTGTGTCGGAATCGAACCGACTAAAACCACACGGTGTGCCGTACTGCGCCTTAAGTAGGAGGGATCCGGGAACAGCTTTATTACGACATCCGGAACCCTCCTAGCGCCTGCCCGCTAAAGCGCGGGCACCACCTTCGGGTACAATCCTCTCAATTAGGCGACGTCCTGGCACACGCGGACGCCGCCTCCTCGCGGGGGGCCACTACAGCGGGTGGAGGGGAAAACCCGTCCCGTCCACCCGCGGCCACACTCAGGGCGGCATGAGGCGCTGGTATGCGCGCCTCCGCCGCCCGGTTCGCCGGCGGCGAATTAGATCCGAGTGGAGATCGTCCTCCCGGACCCTTTCCGCCGCCTCCTTCTGCGAGATGACGTCCTCACAGAAGGTCGCGACCGCGGTAAAATTCCTGTCGCTACCGGCCATGGAGCGTATGACGGCCGGTAGCGAGAGATCTCCTCCGATGACTGCAGTGAGGGCCCGACGCTGCGTTGCCCAGGCGGAGCAAACCGCCAGCGTGTGCTGAGCCGAGTCCTCACTGCAGTCGCAGTGGTGACAGGCGGGACTCAGTTCCCTCCTGGCGACCGAGTGCAGGTACTTCCCGAAGCAGCCGTGCCCGGAAAGGACCTGCGTCAGTCGGAAGGAAAGGGTCCCGTGCTGCCGCCCTGCCCACTCGACGATGACCGGCTGGAGCGCCTCCACGACGGCAAAGCCAGCACGTGGAGCCTCCAGCCGGGACGACCAACGAGCCATGGTGGCTCGGCGAGCGGCCTCACGCCATTCGCGTACCTCTTCGGGCGGGGGCCGACTGCCGCTTCCCGCCCGGAACTCAGCCGTTCGCCGATATACTTCGGCGAGCACTTCCGCCTCCAAATCCCACGGGGGAGTCCCGGCCAACGCGCACGCCGCCTCCGTCGACACGGTGCGGTATCCGCGTATGGCTCTGACTGCCATAACCCTCTGAGGGCGCCAGAGGCGCGCCCTATTTTGGGCGGTCAGAGCTCCCGCCCACACCGGTGCACCGTACAGTGCCATTGACCGGACAACCCCCGTGTACAGCCGTCTCGTAGCGACGCTGGGTCCGCCCAAATTGGGCAAGAGTCGCCCAAGGGCGGACGCAGCGCCGACCAGCTTCGGAGCAAGCTGTCGGAAGTGCTCGTCGAAGAGCCACCTACCGTCGAGGATCAGGCCCAGATACCTTATGTGGGCCTGAACCGGTACGAAGACCGAGTTGACCACGATAGAGGCGCCAGGGGGTGGACCACGACGGGGCCCATGGAATAAAAGGGCCTCCGTCTTATCCAGGGCCACCCGCAAGCCCAGCGCCTCGATGCGCCCGACCACCAGAGAGACTCCCCTGGTGGCCAAGCGCGCCGCCTCCTGAAAGTTCACCCCCCGGGCTGTGACCAAAGTGTCATCGGCGTAACAAATTACGCCCAGCCCGGGGGGGAAGTCGCCTCGAAGGGCCCAGTCGTATCCCATGTTCCACAGGAGTGGTCCAAGGACAGACCCCTGCGGAACACCGCACGACATGGGCCGACGACTCAAAACTCCCTCTCGGTCCTCGTACATGACGGTACGCTCCTCTAAATAGTCTGCCACAAGCCGCCTCAGGTACCCTGGCACTCCGTGATAGTGGAGTGCTTCCCTGATGCAGCTGAATGGCAGACTATTGAACGCGTTGGCGATGTCCAACGACACCGCCAACAGCACGCCGCCACAGCTCACTACCTCTTCGGTCACGGCCCTCAGGCGCAACACAGCACCGACCGTCGAACGCCCCGCTCGAAAATCGAATTGGGCGTCCGACAAATCGGGGCCGACCTCGCCAAGGTGCCGGACGATGCGGGCAGAGAGGACCCTCTCAAACAATTTACCCGCCTCGTCCAGCAACACGATGGGCCTGTAGGCCGCGACCGAGTCGGTAGGCCGTCCCGGCTTCCTTAAAAGTACCAGCTTCCCGCTCTTCCAGCAGTCAGGGAAGCGTCCGGACGCCAAACTAGCGTCGAACACCTCCCTGAGGTGGTCGGACATGTGGTCGAGGGCCAGGGCCAACAATCGGGCAGGGATCCCGTCTGGCCCGGGGGCGGTGTTCTTGGAACGGATCCGCAGAACAGCCGCCCCTACCTCCGCCTCCGTAACGGGTGGAACACCATCATCCTCGTCCTCCCCGTCGTCTCCGGCCAAGGGGGCCATCGACGGGGGTACGTGTTCCACCCGTTGTGGGAAAAGGCCCTCAACCACTTCCTGCAGGAAGCTGGGCTGGAGAGTCTCCGTAAGGGGGGGGCCCAACGCGCGGAGCTTTTGTTGCGCCGCACGATATGGGCGACCCCAGGGGTCACGATCGAGACCCTCCAGCATCTCCTTTCTTTTCAGAGTTTCCCGCGCCTCTCGGTACTCCTCATGAAGCTGGTCCTCTTCCCCCTCTTCGCGGTGACGTCGCCGGCTGCGAGTGTAGGACCTCCGGGCACGGGTACAGGCCGCACGGAGGTCCGCCAACTCCTGGGACCACCAGTAGACCTCCTTCCTGGAGGCTGACGACCTCGGACGCGGGGCATGGCCGCATCGCAAATCTGCGTAATCGCATCGCGAAAGCGGCCTGCCCCCGTCATGTCTACCTCCTCAGTCAGAGGCTGCGGAGACAGCCAAGAGTAAATGATGGCTGCCTCCTCTAGTAGGTCCCTGTCCAACTTCGAAACAGCCCACCGCGGGAAGCGGGAAGAACGCCGCGCCGTGTGACCCCTTCTGGGGTCCTGGGTCCGGGAGAGCTCAAATCGGATATACAGGTGATCCGAGAGCGTCTCAACCTCTTCCAGGACACGCCAGTTCCTTACTCGTGCGGCGAGAGCAGGGGTAGCGAACGAAAGGTCCACTATCGACCCCCCCTGCTGTCGCACGCACGTGTTGGTGGAGCCTCTGTTTAGGAGACAGAGGCCCACCGATGCCGCCCATTCCTCCACGGCATCGCCCCGTGCGTCCGTCCTGGGGGAACCCCACGCAATAGACTTTGCGTTGAAGTCCCCCAACACTAAGACGTGCCCAGACGCTAGTCGCCGCATCGAGGTCTCCAAGTTGTTAAGGAAAACCTCGAAGTCATTCAGACTCCGGTTGGGGGAGAAGTAGACACCATATATGGTGATCCCCCCCCACTCGGCAGCAACATATCCAGTACCCTTGTCTCTTGGCGACAAGGGCGGGGAATGAGCCGCCGTGGAGCTGACGACTGCCACGGAGCCGTCCCGGTCACCCAGCCAATTTGGGCGGGGTGGAACGTAATAGGGCTCCGCGGCTACGGCCACACCTATCGACCACTCCGCCATGGTTTGCAGGAAAAGATCCTGCGCACCGGCGGAGTGGTTCAGGTTCGTCTGGACAAGGAGGTTGGAGACTTGGTCCATTACTGGACTGTCTCTACAACCTCCTCCATGGGCGACGACGACGACGCAGGATTGACATCCGAGGCAGCCTGGGTCGATTGGCTAGCCCCTGAAGTTTGTCGAGAAGTGCGGGGTGGCTTGCAGCCACCCTGCCCCATCTGGTGATTGGCGGGAAGATTTCCCGCCGCACACGCTGGGCAGTGAGGGGCAGCGGAACATTCCGCTGCCTTGTGCCCCGGTCGACCGCAACGGAAACAGAGTCCGCTGCAGTCAAAACAGCTCGCGCACTTGACGCGGGTGTGTCCCGACGATAGGCATTTAAAACACCTCATCGGTCTCGCCACCAGGACTGTTACCCTGGCGTTCACGAAACCGATGAGAACCTTACCGGCGTCGCCCAAAATTTTGGCCGACGCTACGGGACAGCTGACCCACACCGCGCCAAGGCCTCCTGGACCGGGGCGGATGGTGCCGACTCTGATTTTGTCCGCGTTGCATCCCGTCCTCTCCTGCACGGCAACGCGGACGTCCTCCACCGTCACAGAGTCATCCAGGCCCGAAATGCGCAGCTCCGCGCACTTAGTGGGCCTGGCGATCTTGACACCATCCGTAGCTGCAAATATACCCCGCAGCTTCTCGGTGAAAGTATCAGCCACTTTTGCGCCTTCAGACCCGGGGAACTCCAAACTCGAGCCCCCGTCTGGGCGAGGCGCATTCTCACACCTACAGTCCCGAACTCTCCGGCGAGGCTGTCCCGGGCTTTCCTAAAAACGGCCGCGTATGACAGCCCGCCGTCTGTCGCCTCCGGCGATACGGTGATCACCACAGCTGCTGTCTTGGGCGGCTGCAGTTTTCGCGGCTTTTTTGTGGTGGCCACCGCCACCGATGGCGACTGCGGTGCAGAGGCTGCTTTCTTGGCAGCCTTCTTGTTCCGCTTTCGGGACCTTTTGCCTCCCTCGACTTTCTGCCACCCGTCGTTAGAGGGGGCAGACGTCGAGGGGCCAGATGTGGAGGGGCCAGGCACGTGCTCAACACCAGAGGGAGCAGTAGGCGCATTCGTCCCTTTTGATGCCGGAGTGGGAAGTGGCGGGAATCCTGCCGCCGCTTTTACTACGGCCTTAGGTGGTTGTCCAGCCCTTGAAGCGGCCGCCTTTGCCGCGGCCTTAACCTGTCGACCAGCCTTCGGTGCGGCTGTAGGCGCCGGGGCCGACGTCGCCGCGGCATACGTCACAGTCACGCGGCCTCCCGAGACGGGACCGTTGCGGCGTTAGCCTTGGCCGCGGCGAGTGGCGGCCGAACAATAGGTGCCGGAGGAAGCCTTGCCTCCAGGCCCGCGAGGCGCCCGTCCATCATGCGCCACACTGCGTCAATGACTTGACGCAAGTGGGCATCCGGAACGTGGGTTGGGGAGGGGGCAGGCTGCTGGGCAACCGGGTTTGGCTGCTCAGGGCAATTCGCCTGTGCCCGAAATTGGGCGAATTGAGCGCTGAGCTCGGTGACCTGCCCCGTCAACAAATCGTTTGCGGCCTGGAGGCGCGCCACGTCCCCAATGAGGGTCTCGACGACCCCAGAGATGGCGGAAGAGGAGTCCTTAAGGGCCCTAACAAAGGAACCCTTAAGGTTCGTGGACTTGGTGGCCACTTTGTGGATGACGGCCACCGCCGCGTTCGCTCTCTCCTGCATGGTCGATGGTGTTACGGGGACAGAACCCCCTACCACCGGCTCTTGAAGTTTAAGCAGGAGATCTGCAATCTCCTCCTCCGCTACGCTCTCGCCCTCCGCTCTAGCTCGGACATAGGCTTCCCTCCCAGAGAAGGCGGAGCCCGACGGAGCCGAGACCGGCGTGCGCAACCTCCCTCTATGGCTACTAGCCACTTTGGGAGGAAGCATCTCCTGGGACGTGTCGCTGTCCTGATCTAAGGAGAGTCCGCGTTTACGACTGTCATTGCCGCGGACCTCAACCTCCATCGCCTCTTGGTTGTCCGTCGTCGTACCGGAATTTACGTCCGACGACACGACAGATCTGGAACGCAGGCGTTCCGAATACCTTCTGCTCCCAGGAGTCAAGTTGACTTCTGGGAGCGCCTCCGAGATAGGCGTCTTTAATAAAACCTCCTCTTCGGTAGACGAGGTGTTCGCCTTCTTCTCCTTCTGCTTTTTACTTTCCACTTTCTCCGTCTTTTTTTCTTCATTAATTTGTTTTTTAAATTGATTTGAGTACTCCATAACTAAACCCACGAGTAGGGGAGAACTAAAGGTCGACCCGGGCAGAGATCCCCAATACCCGGGCAAGCGAAGGTTTATACCCAACCGAGGGGTCCGCAGGTCCCCCGGCTGGGAGTGCGCTTGCGACTGAACTACCCATCAGCCATGCATCCCCTGGTCACGCACCAGAACACGGGATTCGGGGTGATTTTTTAAAGAGGTTTTCTTCCTCGCAGTCCGGGCGGCTAAGCCAAGACCCTCGTCCCCGATCAGAGTCGCGAAACATTACCACAACTCCTTTCGGGATTACGATATGCCGACGGTGGCAAGGAAACTAAATCTTCCCATGCCTACTCGGTGGCAGTGTGAGTGCACACCGAGCCCGCCCTCTTTCTCCACTGTGAACAGCGGAGAAACTCCGACCCATGGAAGGGTCCCTCCTTCGTGATTTTTTACCGAGGTTTTCATCCTCATAGCTCCGAAGAGCGAAGAGCCAACAGGAAGATGTGCGCTGTTGGGCCAAGCCTCAACCGTGTGGCCGAAGAAAGATGGCCTCCTCTTCATACTAGAATATTAGCCGTTGGCGATGACGCCGTCCTCAAAACTGAGGAAGAAAGGCAGCGTCATCGCCCACGTTTCCAGGGTGCACCACGTGGAGGTTTTCTAGACAGCAGCCCGAGTGATACCACGGCCTAGTACAAGCCTTGTTTAGTTTGGATTTAAAAAGTGTTGTCGTATAATAGTGGTTATCTCGAATATTTAGCAGTTTTCACTAAATAATTCTATGAACAAGTCGAATAAAGGTTAACAGCACCACTACGCTAGAGCACTTTTACTCAATCGTTTGGAAGATCTCGAGTCCAAGAGGCCGAGTCACTTTAACTCAGCATCTTTGTGCTATAATAGTTCTATAACAACTATGAAACAGCTAACTATATATAACAGCTAACCGATCTAACTATAAACTAATCCCCTAATAAATGTTGAGTAAAAGCAATCTATTTACAATTTGGTATCTTCGTTACTGTTACTGCAAGCTTATATCACAACTCGAATCATTTGTTTCCGACAGAAGACACAAATATATTTTATAAAGAAAATAACAACATTATTGCTGTAATGTCATACACTCATTTAAACGTAACCCTAAATGTAACAACTTTATTAATTATGGCGGCATCATGTGCTATAAATGTTATCCAAACGCCTTTATTTGAGTTAAAATCGTATATATATATGTGATGTTAGAAAAACCAGGTCATGAGAGCAATTTTCTTTAAAAACATTTTTTTAATTAATATTTATAATTCAAAATTTAAGGAATTTTGGGGGCGCATAAATATACATGAATGGTTTCATAAGTAAAGTTATTCTCGCA
The DNA here is from genome assembly GCA_963859945.1 of Euplagia quadripunctaria. NCBI lineage: Eukaryota > Metazoa > Arthropoda > Insecta > Lepidoptera > Erebidae > Euplagia > Euplagia quadripunctaria. Next base: position 713,815 of record OY982559.1, read on the forward strand.
TCTCGTTCTTTGTTAGTTACAACAATGTGTATGCCTTACAAGGTTTAGGGACAGTTGGTGAAACGACGACGAAAATTGAATAACTGCTACCATAAAACTCTTGCAGCACATATTAGGCGAATTAAAGCAATTCATTCACTGTTACTCATTTAAAAATCTGAGTAAAGGAAATTCGGTTGCTATTAGAGACCGAATTTTCTGAGTTAAAGCAATTCAGGTGCTTTTATCGTATGAATGCATATTTTTTGCTATTACAGCACTGACAGTGGTTATTTTCACTTTTACTCTATATGCTGCACTTTTACAGCACTTAAGTCTGAATAATTTGTGCCCTTTCCGCGTTGAGTAAACATTCATAGAACTCTTTCTCGAGTATTATTACCCCTTTAATAATAGGTAATAACTTCACACATCTCACACACGGCCGTCTGATCCCAAACTAGACAGAGCCTGTACTATGGTAACCAGACTGCTGATAAACATACTTATATATTTCTAAATACATACATATAGATAAAATTACACCCAGACACAGAACAAATGTTCATGCTCGTCACAAAATTATTTGTCCTGGGTGGGAATAGAATCCACGACCTGTGGCTCAGCATTCAGGGTCACTTACCACTAGACCAGCAGGCCAGTCGAATAATAACAATAATTAGCAACAAGTTTTGCTGTTGGGGAACGTACGATGATCGACAGTGGTTTTGTTGTTCTTGCATAGAGGTGACATTCAGCAATCCACTTGCTTCTATCCTGACGTTTTGGGTACTTTTGATCTGACCTTTCTTCAAAACGTAACCAATTTGATCAAAGTATGTTCTTACCCTTACCGGCCTTCCCACTAACGTTTGCCTTATATAATTGTCTTGTCATTAGTTTCGCACCAATTCTTTCCACGTGCCTTCTCAGCAAACCCTTTTCAATTTTCGTCACTACGTCCTTTGTCAAGCAACATTGTTTTCAAATACCTTTCTACATTTCTCTTCCTGTAAACTAATCTTTTTTAACCCACCATGCAAAAAAGATGGGTGTTATAAGTTTAACGTGTGTCTCTGTGTGTCTGTCTGTGGCACAATAGCTGCTAAACAGATGGACCGAATTTTAATTTAGTTTTTTTTTATTTGAAAGGTGATTTCATCGATAGTGTTCTTAGCGTCTCGTGTTCTTGTTACAAGAAAACCTGTTCAGCGGTTCGAAATTATCAACTTTTTTCTAATTGTTGAAGGTCATATAAGCATGACAAACCAGAAAATCATCATCTATATTTCCGAAATTCGATGTGAATACGGCAAAGAGCCAACTGATTTATGCAGCTATTCAAATCAGGACGTGCAGACACTGCAGGCCAAAGTCTCGCCCTGATAGTTGGCTAATTAAACGGAAATAATTACTTATGTTTCGAATTCCCAGTTGACATATTTAACACTACGTATCGTATCAAATGAAATATTTTAGTATCACTAAAGCTCGTTAATAGCTACAAAACAAAAAATAATTAAAAAAAATATCGGTTCACAAACTTACACACGTACACTTACTTAGATCATCACTTGACATCTTCCTGCACTTTTCCCAATTTTATTATGTCAATACATATATATTATACATATGAAACATCTAGGTTAATGTAAATAGACATACTCATACATACAGTAATATTGATTTTTGCACTGAACAGGAATCGAATTCGTGAACTCTGACTGCAGTAGAAAGCCCTACAGTCGTGCTATACACATAATAATTATGTAGATTTGATACAGCAGAATCGTATCGCTTTGAATTTTATATTAGGTCGGGGAAAAAGTTTTTTTTGTATTTTATGTACAAATTCAAGACACTTTTTTAAAGTTTAATTACATTTAATAATAATATTATATGAGCTCAAGTCTCATTAATTGTTGGCAGTAGAGAACCCAATCGATGGTTTTGCCCGTCGGTAAAAGCTTATAATAAACGATGCCCTTCCAATGTCACAATATACTTATCTCTAAGATATATATACTGGGTAATGTTACGATGCCTAGATTTTGGCAAGTGATGTTTACATGTGTCTGTTTCTTCTATATTAAATAAAATTCTTATTAATTTCTTTTGTATGGTGAATATGGTAGATGCATCTGTACTATTACCCCACAATATCACTCCATAAGATGTAGGTTTAGTAGTGTGTTGTGTGTGCAAGTGTGTGTGCAAGTGTTGTAGCTAAATCTGTCGACTTACATACACACTTTAATGGTATCGTTATTCAGTTAAAAAATCGTTATTACGAGTATTTTACATCGTATATTTGGTTGCAGCACCTCCTATACCATACTTTAGTGTGATTTGAACAAATATCGTTATTACGAGTATTTTGATACATCGTATAGTTGCAGCCGTTGAAGTTAATTTTATGTCGTTTGTGAATACGCTAATCTTAACTTAACTACACACAGAAAGAAACAAAAAATCAATTAAGTTGAGAACTTTCTCCTTTTTGAAGTCAGTTGAAAAGTACGCCACATTGCAATAGCACGCCGCGCGCCGTGTCACGGAAAGCGGCTGAGTAACGTAACATTAGCCGGCAACACAATTAGGCGCGTCGCATCATAAGTTCGTTCTAAATATGGCGGTCAGTAGCGCTGCATTATCATAACATGAAATATGGCGTCGCAAACAGCAACTGCGTCACAACAAAGTGCAATTAATATTTGTATAAAGGGGGAAACGTTTAAAATACGCGTGAGCATAGTGAATTTAAGGAAAGGTTTAATAAACATAAACTATTTTTTTGCTAAATTTTACTATGATCATACTGGAACTGCGAAAAAAACATGGGCAAATGAATCTTATACCTAGGTTATCCGGCATATTTCAACGCGTAAGGTGAACTTGGACGCTGGTCTGAGTTTCGCTACAGTCTGTAGAGCTTGACTACCCTTTAAGCATGATCTTTTTCGCACGTGTCGCACGTCATCCACTTTTCATCACCAGTGATCAATCTTTTCAAAAATGGGTCGGTTTCATTACTTTTCAATAGAGAATCGCAAATGAGTACACAAAAAACGGCCGAATAGGGGAGAAAGATAATATCGTCAGAAAGATGGTTGACGTGACACTGTGTGACCGTCGATTTTAGATTTAGCAGATAATTAGGAATTTTATTTGTAGAAATATACGTGCCATTAAATAGAAATGTTAATGTTGTATATATTTGATTTGAATGTTGTATAATTTTTTTATTGTCCATTTTCTTCCCTCCATATCTTCTTAAGTTTTGATCCTAGCAAAAAAATGTGTTATATCTTTTTTGTAAAGAATTTTATGTAGACCACTTAAGTTTAAGAACAGTTTTGCTGTAGGCCGTCATTTTCGAGTGATTTACGAATAACTAAAAAAAAGGGACCTTAAAACTCCCCTACCCATTAGCTCTACCCCCATCCAACAGTACTATTAGTATGTTGTTTAATACACCTTTCCCTCCTAATGTACCAAAATTGGTTTTTAAACGAGTTATTTCCCCTATTTTTCTTTTGTTGACTGGGCTAATTATATTATAACTAAATCTGTTTTTACATACTTTAGTAAACAATAGTCTTTCTTGATTCAAATATCGATTAGATATAAAAAAATCCTATAGAATTAATTTTTTTAATAAAAACATTTGTACGTGGGAGAGCCATGCTTCGGCACGTATGGGCCGGCACGACTCCGCTCGTTACCACGGCCTCATTGAAAACCGGCCGTGATGCATTTCGCCGCGTGAGTGAGGTCATCGGAGGCCCTAACCCTTCCTTCTCCCTTATTCCCGTCCTTCCCCTTTCCCTACTCTTCATATTCTTCCCCCCCCCCCCTCCCCCTCTACTCCTACTCCCACCTTGAAGGGCGGCAACGCACTTGTGACTCTCGAGTTGCAGGTGCCCATGGGCAGCGGTAGTCATTTACCATCAGGTGACCCGTCTGCTCGTTTGCCCCTAATACCATAAAAAAAAAAAAATCCTTTTAATTTTCAGCTTTATTTAAAAACAGAAGCTGCAATAACAAATACCTCCCGTAGGTATGAGGTAAGTTTAAGATCCGAAATCAATCCGTCTAAAAAGGAGTATATATGAGACTGAGACACATACATTTTAAGTGCATGATAATAATTATGTTTGTCCATGTCCGGGTATAGGTATTCGCATTGCAGACCATTATTATATTCAATTCACTAAACTATATTTCACTTGTACGAAGAGGGACATAAACAATATAAAGGTGTGCTTAGTTGTCGTGGTGTTACCAAAATACAGTGAATGAGTTGGCCTGGAAAAACGAATTATGTTTTTTTTCTTCGTATTGCTGTTCCCAGTATAGGTGCACACTTCCAAACAATAAATATATTATCTGTTTTCATGTTAATTTCAATTCTGACATTTACAGGCAAATCCGGATTTTATTTCATCAACATCCTTGGCATAAAATACCTATGGTTTCATTCATGTCAACCATCTTTCTGACGATATAATCTTTATCGGTATTTTTTTTATTTGGTTTCAAAATAAGATTGTTAAGTTTTTGTAAGTTGTTCACAGGGTCTACTAAACAACGCTATAAAATATGAATACGTCTTTTTGTTACACCTTGTACGCGTATAGAGATGATTTATTATTTTATAACTTGATACAGGTAAGTAGGATCTCGGTGTTTGTCGTTGCAATGCGTGTGTATATAATATTGGTATTACATATTGCGTGTTTTTATGTGGAGGCGACTTCTGTTCGAACCTCTAGAATCATTAGTGTCGTTACAGATACTGTTTCATCCTGGATTACCTCTTTGGGACATTAAGATGACAATTTTCTTTAAATATTATTAATTTCTTTTTTCGTTTACACGTTTTATAATTTCTTTTACTCGAAGAAATAACGGGTGTACACTTTTATTATGAAGTCTCTTTTTTACATGTTATGAGACCTTACATTAGAAAGTTATTTAGTAAATTATTTTGTGTGACTATCCGAGATTCTTTTTTAGCATTGCTTTCTTTTGTAATCTTTTGGAAGAACAGTGAGTACAACAGTGATTCCTGGTAATCTGCACAGTACCCAATTATGTATTTATAACCCATTTTAATATGTAATATAGAACTCTTTATCTTAAATGATTATGGGTAGAACATTTCTAAGGAGACTTTACTCCGTGAAGTAAGGATTGGTATCAGTCTTGAAGAGTCCAGAGAGAGTGAAACTGTTTTGGAACCTGGAAGTTTGCATTGAGAATTATTTTATAACCATTGATGGCATTTGTGCACAGTCTCATCGTCAATTTATGATACTTTATGAACACTAAAAGTAGCTTAGTACAAGAAAATATTTATAAATTAGAATCAATCGTTCATTAATTATTTGAGGTATTAGTCAAACAGGCTTTGAATTTTAATACCTTCAAAGATAATGAGATTGTAATTATAACTAATTATTACAAGTATAATAATAATAATTGTAATAACAATACCAGCTGGTGTTCCTGTTCTAGTGGTCTTTCCAGTCACAGAAAATACAGGACATTCGGGTGCGCGACCTTGGCCTCTGCGAGCTACTGCAGTCTCAGTCCCGTTCTCCATCCGATACTTGCCCTATGTAGTATCCCTTATCCTAGATTCTTCTCACTGCCAATTTTTCCTTATACTTACAAATTTACCTCCCTCCTTTACCGCCTGAAAACAACTACATCTCCCAAGGATGGTTGGCGTCAGGTAGGCGGCTGGACATAGAAGAGACCAGCCCCAACTCTTTGCGATGTTACACATCGTGCCGACCCTAATGAGAGTTAGGAATAGGGCAGGAAGATAATGACTTGTTTCAATAATGTATTTTATCTGGTACACAACATACTGGACAGGTGGCTTTCACGGCTGATCAGAATACTTGGGATATTTGTCTGTAAGTACGAAATAAAAATCGAACAAAATGACACAACCTCTTACAGCGATTACACACAAAGTAAATAAATGGCGTGACGATATTGTAACATAAAATGTAACTCCGTGACACACACTAGCGGAGCCATTAACACCTGTATAATCGCAGCGGTACACAATCTCGGCGCGGCGGCGGCGCAGCGTCATTTTACCGGCGCGGTGACGTCGCTTATCAGTGTGTTATCACCCCGCGAGCCTCGCAGTCGCGCGGCCACGCTCGCACCGAGCGCACGCCACTCCTCACCTCGCCGACTCATCCCGCCACACACACTTAACCGTAAGTCTTACAAACATAATACTCACTATACTAACATCCACGGAAAATTAACATATTCACAACTTGAACTGTTTACCGCACCATTCGCTTTATAGGTTAAGTTGTAAACTTTTTAGGTGAAAATAATTTTTTCATGCTTACGCCTTGTGAACGCCAAGGCCGCATCATCCCAAAGCAAATTTGACGATCTTAGTCTATCAGCATGGTTATCCTTATCGCTTAATATATTCGCAGCTCTGGCTCAAACTCCACTGTTCGGGTCTAAAGTTATGACAGTACTATAATGCAACCATTAATGTTGCCATTACTGTTTGTTTTGATGACGTAATTAAAGTATTGCACGTGAAAAATTGCTTAAGTTGTGTTCATACTAGATTTTTGTCTATGTAAGTAAAAACACGGCATGATTTTCAACGACAATCTGAACTTTCCGTTGTATTATAGGTCTGTGACTCGTCGCGGATAGCGCAGTGTTTGTTTTATGTAACATAATTATAATTAAAGGCACCATCCGCAGTTCACGTGCCATTCACAAACGCACAGTCGCCGGTCGGTCTGAATGCGCCGAGGCCAGGGAACCTAATATGTCAACCGCAATACCTTTACATTGTGTTGTTGTGTATTATTGTAATTATTGTAGAAGTTGACAACAGTAACGCTCTATTGGCGCCCCTCGCTCACTGCCATCACTAACTACACAACTAAATAGCGATTATAACGGTCATTGTAAAAGTCAAAAGTAAAAGTACCGCCAACAGCCGACACTTACAAAACATTTTACGAACTACTAAAAATAATTAATGATTGGTGTAGGCAATATTTGAATTATTCGACGTGTACGGACGAGACTAGCAAAAAAGATCTAATCTGTAATTTGTAAACCACTTTTCAGTCACAAAATTGACGAGTGGAATACACATTTAATCCGATTTGGACTACAAATCGGCTTAGATTCACTACTAAGGTATTTAATTACGAACTTTTATACTATGTACCTAAGATCTATTATACTAAATCATAGGTAAATAATTATTTATCATTGTGTTCCTATCAAACTTAATTCAAATTGTGGAATTATAAATCAAAGTACTTTTTAATGATCACGTACAATCTTTATTGTTTTAAGTAAATATTGTGTTCCTAAACAAATAAATAAAATAATAGGCAAGAGGAGACCGAGGGCCATTCCTTTAGTACCTACTCGTTACAAAGAACATCGTTGTTCTTAAATTAATCGAAGCTCCGTACATTTATCATTGGAATTACGATTATTCTTTCTACACTTTAATATTGCAAAGGTATTTTTTAAGCTTCTGTAAATTTCATTGTAAAAAGTGTTATTTTTACTTCGCTGTTCGACGATTTGTGTTTATATTATTGCCTCAAAGCCCGTTGCAAGTTACATAATTATTATACCAAACCAAGTAGCAAAGACACAGGAAACCAATCATTGGGCTACTCACTCAATTTACTTTAAATCAGCCAAATTCTGTATAAGAGAATATTTTCTGGAATTCGGTATAACAATACGAAAGCACAGATTAATTAATAGAACAAAATGGCTTACTTTAACAAGAAATTAAAATAAATATCAACTCTCGGAGCAGGAGAATAAAGTTCAATACCGATCGCATGCAAGCAACATTTGCAACAAGACAAAATACCTAATAATACCTAAATAAAAATGTGCCTAATGACTGCACGTGAGAGCTCCTTTGCAATTGGAAAAGTAATAACTACTGATTGTAGTTATTGCGACGAAGCCGCGACGGTTTGGAGACCATTATCCGCTTATAGTGTTGGGACCAGCGTTGCACCAGACGCGCGCGTGGTGCTATTTCGTGAGCCGCAGAGCAGCAGAAAAAGTGTACCTATAATTTACTATACTATATGAAACTAATTTAACGAGTGAATAGGTGGTGAGATACACATGTAGTGTCAGAAGATGTCCTAACCAGCCAGATTAGTAAAGCAAGTAAATTCAGTATTACAGAATCGCATAGATAACATGAGGTGCTCCTCCTTCTAGTCTCCCCCAGAGATCTAGACACGCGACAGCGTGTCAAGCTAAGTTCAAGAAAAATTTACTGGCGACGCAGTAGCCGTATGTTATGTTACACGAACCATTTGGATCCACTTTCGACCGCGTAATAACTCATAATCTATTTAATATAAATACTTTATTTTTTGTTTATTTATTAAAACCCCTTAAATTGACCAGAACCCCAAATTTAATAATTACATCTTAAACAGTCATTGAGATATTATCGTTTAAAAATCTTCATTTTTATCACTGACTGACTGACTGACATATAGATCAAAAACCTAACCCACTTCCCGATGACATAAAAAGTTGAAATTTGGCAGAAAACAGTGAATTTTTACTTATTTTAACTTTTTACAGACACTTTGAAAATGTACAGAATCACTACCAAAAATGTACGTTACGTAAGGAATGATTTATCTATGAATGGGCAATGCGCTCTAATATTTCTAATGTTCAAGAAAATGTACAAAACCGCACGAAAAAGAAAACTATACTACGTAAACGTAGGAAAAATGTTAATTTTACAGATCCCTTTTGAATGATGAACAATAATAATTTCTTTACAAAAAGTAATGATATCCCATCAAAAACATAATTGTGAAAATGGGAGCCAAGTTCAACATTAAGAATATACGTGGTTATCGACTACGCCGACAAATGAATTGAAATCTAAATGATTGGCAAGTTCTGTAATCCTGAAGATTTGACTTAGTTGTGACCATAGTTAGTTACTTTGGCTGTCTATTACATTTTATAAACTGTACACCCCGCATACCGCTTTCCATAGCTCCTAACCGTTGTTAATTAGTAGATAATCGCTGATCGCTGATACAATAAAGTTAAGAAAGCTAATTTTAGAAACATAGATATCAATCGATAAACTCTTCAAACATTCTTATAAAATAAAAATTCAATGTGCGCCAATGGTCGTGATTCATTGTTTGTTCTATAGAAATGATACGAAATGACTATTGACCGCCATAATTCACATGAAATGCACCTTAAATTGTTATTGAAGATGGAAAATGGAAGAAAATGCCTACGGCATTAAGTCCGTTACCGTTCAAAAATACTTTCCCATACATCGATGTACGTCACAGTTAAATTTTCGGATATATATAAATATCTGTATAATATAATAAACTATCGGATTTTTTTAATCTGTGCTATGAGACCTTACTTGTTACCAATTTTCATGATTCTAGGTCATGCACCTCTCCTTCTACAGCTACATATTTGTTTATACTGCCCCCATCCCACCAATGCAATCGTTTTACAGGCAGGGTCAGTATACCTGCATCAAGTTCCCCAAACTAAGATACCAAGGAGTAGGGTACCTTTATACGGCAGGTTTTACCTCCAACTACTAGGTTATTATTAAGCCTAGTTACCCGTATGCCTATCTCGGTCACAAGGTATCGCGATTCGTGAAACCACACAGCGACCCCCCGTTCACAACCGGCACACTCCCTATTGTCCAGATAGGTACCAGTCACCAGCTGGTACCGGAGCTGTCGGCACGCTCACATCCCGATCTACAATCATGTTTAGGTCTACCCAGGTCTACAGACGGGTGTCCGGATCAGTGTCTAATCACCTTTTTCCTTGCTTAGCAGGCAAGTGCCCGAGCTGCATCGGTCCAACAAGACTTCTGCTAAGGGACGCTCCAAGCCCCGCAGCGGAAAACCAAAGAGCCCTTCGCCTTAGAACGGGTCATTCAACTGTTCACATGGTCGAGCAGACTTTCTCTGCAGCTAACCACAAAAGGGAAATACTCCATTTTGATTTACCTGCAAAGGGTTGAAACTGGTTAAAATACTTAAATGGCCATATCTTTTAATTGCGTTGTAAGTCACTGATGTGCAAGTTGTTTTTTTACAACTTCAAGGAACTGCAGCCATAAGTATTTATATATCTGTTCATTTCAACTTGACAGACAGACACACGGACAACGAAGCGATCCTATAAGGGTTTCTTTTTTCATTTTAAGAAACGGAACCCTAATAAATAAAGAAATAAATAAAAATACATGTGGCATCTTAAGCAGCCAAAACGGCTTCGATCGGAGATGCCTCAAATCTGTTAGCCTTGTCGTCATCCATGTCAGCGGAAGATTTCGTACCCGTCACAATTAGTAGGCAATGAGTAAAGCGAGGTCGATTTGCCATCCCTGTCTAGGGCAATATGTTGAGGTTTTTCATTCGCTAGGGTTGACAATTCACGGGAGAGTGAACGGGTTTTCCTGCTCAATAACTTTTTAACGAAGGAGTGCTGCCATGCAATGTTCAATTAAATTATGTAACTTATTGTTATTGTCATATATGTAATTATTATAACATTATAACTGAACAAGAACTCGGAAACGTTAAAGTCAAGAACATAAAATGTTAAGTTTTAATCCTTCAGCAAATCTCAAAGTAATAAGTTGATTCAGAATCAAAAATACCAAAAGTCCATATGTCAACAATACCATCTCCTTTCCATAATCACGATCAGATTTTGAAAAAAGGGACTAATTGATCGAACCTAACCTCTTTTTTTAAACTATAACGTCCCCAAACAAATGTTATGGCCTTTTTTAATTAAATGTATCTTTGTATCAAAAGTAACCCTCATTATTGCCTACATTTTAAAAATATGCGTATAATATTTACTTAGGATGAACGAGTTTCGGAAGCAGATATAATTTATAATACAAACATGTACTTTTTTGGCAAGTACATAATATTATGTAAGTATTTGAAATAGAAAAGCAATATCTATTTATTTTGTAACTATACAAAACATATAGTGATACTAATAATGAAGTTATTTAGTAAATAGATCTTTTTGGATACTTTTACACGTCAATTAGTTCTGATAAAATTGAATGGCGCCGACATTCTTTCTCATATTACTATATATTGGAAGAAACGGCGGAACAAACTAGTGGTAGATATCTAGTTTAATTTTGAGATTATCCATTTATTTTCGTTGATTTTCGTAGAGTGCTTAAAAATCTGACAAGGCGCAAACAATAGGTAAAATGTTTCGCTCGTGGCTTTTTAACACGATTTTATCAGCTTGGTATCTATGTATCTATGTAACGGAATCTTTGAACATGATTTTCACCCACTTTAAAACGTCAGATTAAATTGAAACTTCGCACACTTAGGACCGATGACAATACAATATTAAAGACTAAAAAAGCAAAAATAAATAATAGTTTAAAAACTAAAAACACGCTTTTGTAACTAGCTCAACTAAAGAGAAGAAAATAATCTTCTATAAGTTAAAAAAATAGAATGATTCAGAAAAAAAAGCGGGTTTTTAAACTATTATTTATTTCACCATCATATCGCTTGCTTACCGATACATATGGGATTAATCCTCACACTTTTAAATCAATTAATGAAGAAAGGCTTTCCTCCGCGAACGCTGCAGTGGTTGTCTTAATAGCATTTTATTTCTTATCAGCAATAAGTCTACATTATGTACGTATAGTTTATTTATTAGTGCTCAATAGATACCAACCTCTATTACTTAAAACCATAAATAGAGCTGGCGAAATAGTGAAACAACGTTCATAAAAAATATAAACACTATTATTTGTCTTGTAGTTAATATTTTGATAAACTCTCTGGCGAAGATAAAACAACCCCCGTAATGGTCGATAGGCATGAGGACAAGACTGCAGCGAGGGCATGTGCCTATGGCTAGTGTGTCTTCTAACATGGTTTTTTGTTTCTAAAAATAGATGATACGATTTCTATTAAAACACTCTGTTAATGGTGTCAAGTGGTCATGAGAGATGTAGCTTACCATTACCAGTTTTTGCTACATCTTGTCTAGACCATTTACTGTATCTGCTAAAGGTCAGGTAAGGTTCGTTGACGTTAAAAACTTCGGAAAACAACAGTCTATTTAACTTGTATCCAAAAAACCTATTTGTATGATTATTTTTTTTACCGATTAAACCACGACAAGTTATTTTGTTAACAAGTTTCACTGTAAACCAAGGATTTTGCCCTGAATCAACATTGTGTATGCATAATTTATAACAAAATTAAACAAGGTCGTCCCTGAACAAAACCGATAAACTTTCTATCTGTATTATATTAAATATCTACGGTACTACAGCGATATTTTTGGTTTCCAGACTTGAACAGAATTCCGTGGAGGCTAAATTTCAATTTTTCGTAAAACCCGATTCACCTAATCAAGAACGATCTCTCAAGAATTATCAAATATTTTTCTATCAACTTTTGTTAATAAATAAAGATTGATCGACCTTTGTTATACAATGTGCAAACCGTTTTTTTAACTGAAGCCATATCTCCAGTAACAATTTGGTTCTGGTTCTGGAAGTCACAATCCCAGATATAACAGAGAACATATTCTTGCTTTGGCCTTACAGTCATGTGGACCAAGTCCAAGTTAGAGGATCATTCGTAGACGTTAATCAGCAGTTGAGGAGATTTACCTTGACCCCGTACCCTCTACCTATCACCAAATGTCATGGAATAGTTGCTCAATGTTATTTAACCCTATTGTGCGGTAGCGGTTGGTGACCATTTGATCGTGACGGTTGACATTATAGAGAACAACATACAACATCTTTGCCTTTCCTATAATATTATTTATTACATCGCTTGTAAATGATAGAGACTTAAACGACAATCTTAGACTATCTTTAGTGGGACTAGTGAGGATTAGTATCTATGTATGTATACTAATATTATAAAGCTGAAGAGTTTGTTTGTTTGATTGAATAATCTCAGGAAGTACTGGTTCGAATTGAACAAATATAAAAATATTCCTACACAACACACATTGTAGGGACCTGAGATCATCGGAGAATTTAAAGCTGAAAATGCCGAGACATTCCACTCAGTTTACAGACAAGTCCTTTTCGGTGCAAGCGGTCAGGTTATGGAATAACTTGCCTGTATAAATTCGACAAGCCAAAACCTTGCATTCATTTAGAAAACAAGTGAAGGATTATTATTTGTCATTATAAATACTTTTCAATTATCTTATTGCATATATATTATGTATATATATATATTAGTGTATCTATAACTATCTAATGCGAATATTAATTTATGTATGTAATATGTTTATTGTTAATATAGGAAAATATAGTATTCAGTATATATATATATAAGACCGCCGATTGTTATACCTTAACATTTGTAACTTCTTTTGCACTATTTACTACTGAAAGATGTACAATAAAGAGAAATAAATAAAAATAAATTTTAGTTTTAGTTTCGAAATACAATTACACTAGCCAACCGGCTATGCGTTGCTGTGGCTAAGTCATTTACAATAGAAATATTGTGACTATAAATTGAGATAAAAACTAACCTTTCTTTCAAGTTGGACCACACTGGACACAGTGTGCAAAATGCCATTAAAATCGAGCTATTAAATCAGCCAGTGACCGCGGCCAGTGCAACCTGGTCGAAACCTCAGGCAACTCAGACATGTGTAATACCTATTTCGTGATAGCGTTAATTCCTGTATAAATACTTAATTATATCATTAAAATAGGTTCATTAGTTTAGGAGTTCATCGCGGACAAACAACGTGACATGAAATTTTGATGTATAAATATAAAATAATAAAGTTGTAAAGGGATGTTTCAAAGGTTCTAGTCGGAGTTTTTACAGGTTTTACAGTACGGTTACGGTACCTTTATCTCCCCTTTTGTCTACTGAGATTCTTTTCGTTTTAACCCCTTACGCAAATAGGATAGGTGTTTTAAATTTAACTTTTGTATCTGTGTGTCTGTCTGTGACATCATAGTCCCAAACTGATGGTCCATCGTGGATTTTTTTTTTGTTTGAAATTTGAATTGATTGAGGGTTTTGTTAGCTTTAATTCAAGAAAAACTGTTTACCCGTTCGGAGATAATCAGCTCTTTTTCAACCGTTGAAGGGTTTTTTGAGACGGGGGTTTTTAATTTATACTTCTTGTCTAGTAGATATTCACGAGCTTTAAATGTGATCGATAAAAAAATTGGAAACAGTTTTTTCCCTACCTTCTACGAAGCTTTGTGATAATCAATTATTTAATGAACTCCGGTCGTGTTTCCACCTCTGGGTGAGCATTAATTTATATTAATGTGCGGCCGAAAGCCAATTAGTAACACACTTTACTAGTGCTGTTCATGTTTGATTCCAAAAAGATTTGGCCAAAAGCAGTATTTAAATAGAAAAAAAACTTAGTATTTCATACAAAAATGTATATAACCTACTGTTTAGACGTTTATTAAATAGATACTCATTTGATTTGAGAGTAATCTAGCCTATTAAATGAGCTGACGTCACACTTTGCAATCGGTAAATCATTCACTTTTAATATTAGGTTTTGCAACAAAAAATAATAGCAAATTTGACCAGCATTAGAGTCTGTGTATATTATAGATTAGTTTTATCAAATAGGATAGTAAGCTATGTTTAAAATAAATTATTCAACAGACTTTGAAAAATTAGATAAAGATGTTGCTCAGATTAAAACGGTATTACAACAGTATAACAATTATACAACCTGTATATTAATAATTTAAAAAGCATAATCGCCATACCTCCTCATCACTTCTATTTCAATTGAAAAACAATTTTTACTTTTATTTATTTTAAAGTTTAAAGGATATCATTGTAATCTGTTCACAGAAAAAAAAAATTGGTTGCCTGTAAAGTGACAACGACTTTGAGTGGTAAAATAATTTTAATGTGAATATTCATTCGTATAGTAGGAAGAAGGATGAAATAATAGTAACAATTTAAAACATTTATTTATACAAAGAATTATATTTAAAACATTTTATGTCTGTCTCTCTCGCTCTTAGGCGGGCTAACCATGCCCGAGTGGAAGGAACGCGTGCCTCTCACTCGCTCTCATTGTGAGCGCATAACGTGAGCGGAGCGTAACGCAGTTTCTTGAAGTGTCACCCGGCAAACCAATTTATAAGACGTTGTCACGTCAAAATACAGAAGAGTCAGGAAGATCCTCCTCCTCCTTTTAAGTGCATAAAAATAGATCAATCCAAAAAAAAAATCGACTTCGTAAAATGAACTAAAAGATAATATTGAGATATTTGGAGGTTTTTTTCATGCAAATGATTGCGGCGTTACATTTTCAATGGAAATAGTGTTTAAAACTGGAAATATAATCCGAATGCCAAAGTGTGCACTAACACTAAGCCATGTATATTGTATAACGTAACTACAACACTTTAATACCAAATCCACGTACAGGTACATAATATAATATTGATTGTTAGTTTATCACAAAGGGCACCTGATACAAGTGAATGTTGTCAAAAATCATCGTGTAGTACACATCAATTTGTACGTTATCACGGATTATCGTGCAGATAAGGGGCGGTAGTATTTACCTGATAATGCCTCGTTACCAGTTCGCTTCTGTCTTTGAAGATAAGTTCGTTACGTGAGCATTGATGTATTTGGCAATACTATCAACGAGTTTAGGAGGAACGTACTTTCGGAGACACAGTATCTGTTAACAGTTGACTGTGAGGTTTTTGTAACAAATTACTAAACAATTCCTCGGTAATTCTTTATCACTTGCCCAATTTAAATGTTTTTTTTTTGCTATTCATTCTCTATCGCCTATATCATGGAGAGTGCTCCGAGGAATTGTTCGGACTTATACCGTTCAACGCGACAAAACTATCATCCCCATCACTTGGATAATTAGCAATCCACCACCGTGCGGTTCTCCAGAAACTTTTTGCCTCGCACATCCAATCTGTGGAACAAATTGTAGCCTGAGGTATTTCTGGACCGATACGACCTTCAAGAAAAGCGCGTACTCCCATACATACTCCAGCGTATACCATGAAAAAGAAAAAGAAATGAGTTTATTATTATTTTTTGCATTGGCAATAAATGTGTGATGAGTACACTATTTTACATTTTATTCTGATTAGTCGATTCAATTTTTTCAAGTATCCCTCGATGTCTTGTAAGGAACAAAAAAAACTAACAAAATTAAGACAGAATGTCTCGAGACGCCAAGCGCCGCCGAAAGAGGATCAAATACAGGTAATACGTTTAGCGGAACAACCACAGTAAGCCTCCATGCAATATTAAAATATGATAAATGTATTTGTATATATTTTTTACAACGAATGATTGTAATCACAACATTAAACATTAATCACAGTCATATTGTCTGCAGAACATTCACAAACGAACACAGGTCTTTTTTAAACACTGCTAGAAGGGTTTTTGCGGCTTCCTATGACTTAATGATATCTCTTTCAATATTGATATGTTTCAATTACGTATGTGTAGTAGATAAATGTACAAGCATATGTGAAACAAATTCATTTTGCCAGCAAAATTTGTATCATTGGCGCTTGAAATTCGTGAATAACACCACAATTATTCTAATTCAGCTGAAGCTTCATTTTAAGAAATTGCATATGGTACAATCATTACGTCTGATGTGTATATAACCTCAGTGAGAAAAATCTAACATATTGACGTTACAACAAGTACAAAGTACAAGGAGTAGGTATTGACTCGTTGTACTTTGACCAACATCCAGAGTCAAGTCAGCGCCGAGCATGATGCTCGTAGCAAGCGCGGCAAGTTTGAGGAAATGAAAATTAAATTTAATAACGAACGTAATTTGCCTTAACTATATCGTTTGTAGAATAAATATCTATGAGTTGTATTTTATACCTCGAGGCTCTAAAATAGAGGTAAATCACTTCAGTGACATTACTTTAAATTATATTTTCACGGATTGTATTTAATATTAGCATTACAAGCAAAGGATTACTTAGGATTTATAAAAAATATTCCTTATGATAAAAAAGTCATTGTATCAATCTCACTGAGACAAATAACAGATTTCTCTTCACTCTCAATGAGACAGACCTATTCCCGCATTTGTGTTGCCCATGAATGAGTTTACAGGGTATCTATTTACGGCCAATACTATTAAACCCACATCACGGTATTTAGTGGTTTAAGAACGTTTTGTTAACATGCTTTGTCTGGCAGCTTGAACATAAAATTAATTTATGCTAGTTTTAAAGTCAGAAATTGTTCAGACACCATCGCACCGTCGCCGCGTCGGCAGAAAGTTCTCGCTCGCATTTTAAATCCAGTAAGGCTGAGAAGGTAGCTAGGGTAGACGCGGAAGGCGCAGAACCGGATGCTATGGCGCACATTGGGAGAGGACTTTCAAACGTACATACACAGTATACGGTACCAGTGTGCCTACCAAAAAAAGGATATAGTTTTGAAATTGACATGTTATAGTCCACAGGCCTACACCTGAATGATTTCGATGATTAATAAATTTAATAACAGGCTGAAAGTTCTTATATAGCTGCGTTCCGACATGACGCCCAACTTTTATCATTGGGCCAATTTCTGATAGAGGAAGTAAAAAAAGTGCCGAAAGTTGATGAATAACAGTTTCTTTTCAATAAAAACTTCGAGACAACACGATGAAAAACGTGAAGACACGTCGTGTGGTATACAAAATAACTGATGCGATCCTAGAGACCTCCACCTCTAACATGTCAGAATAACGACATGAAAAAATTTATTAATAACAAGCTGATTTTTGTAGTGCGGCTTGGAAAACATTTATATTATGTAGTGAATGCGTGTGGGCCTGTGGATTATTAGTTAAACACAACAAACTACAGGTCGCAGGACTGTATCTCACTACCAATGAGGACACTTTAGTGATATGACACGGATTTGATTGGAATCCTACTGACGAAATCATGCGACATATCACGTGCGCTAGTTGGAAGTATCTCTGAATCCCTGACACACCTCGGTCGCCGAGGTGTACCAGGAGCATTGTGAAGTGTGCAGTGTCCGCTTTAGTAAAGAATATAATTGATATTAAGATTATTTTATTGTCCAGTCCTGACAGTACATTATGGAAAGGTTTACTCTTCACAAAATCGCGTTTATCGACTTTTGACTAACTTTTTAATTCCTTTTTTTTGTCTACAGATTATCGGCCTATACAGCATTATACAGTTTATTGTTTTTCATCTTTAAATATTTAAAATGATCACTGCGGCTTAGGCCCGTTGCGTAACAGATTTCCTGTTAATCCAAGTATTTTCACTCTATCAGACAAATTAATACTTATTGTAACAGAAATGCACAGATAATGTATTTTACATTTGAGCGACAAAACTACCAGAACAAAACGCTGCATATCTCGCTTGCAACTCAATTATAGTATTGGGTTACGTTGTTAAAGACAATTAGTCTTATGTTCAGTTTTCGAATACGCTGTAGATTTTTAATGCTAATTTTCTTCAATGAACCTGATAATTTCTTGTTCTATACATCAGAAACAGTTAAGTTGCTCCGCGCTATATTATTACTGATGCAAGTATGTGTCTTTAGAGCCACTCTCTCAAAGCAGTTGTCAAACATGTGGGTTTTCGCATCCTGGCTCCATCGACTAATGAAAATTGTTCGCCGTATTCAGGCTCTATGGCACACGTGACTAAAATCTCTGGCATGCGAATGAGAATGAGAATATTTTTTTAATAGAATGTTTTAGAATTCGTGAAAGGAGATTATAGCTAGAAATAATTACTGCCAGTACAAACGATATTTCCTTCTATACAACTAAAAATGTTACCATGCTATTTGTGGTTACTGCTTCGCTCCTTGGCGTTGATGCGTAGTATTATAAACCCTGTAATTTTCCACAAAATTTTTTTTAAATCGTATTAGTCATTTCTATCTACATATGATAAAACAAAGCCCCACGCCCCGTCTGTCTGTTCGCGATAAACTGAAAAACTACTGAACGGATTTTCATGCAGTTTTCACTAATAGACAGAGTGACTCACGACTAATGTTTAGCAGTAGTGTATAATTTATTAAGATTTTGTGTAAATTAATTGAAATATATTGATGATTGTTGAAGATGTCTCTGCTACCCGTGCGACGCCGGGGCGGGGTGCTAGTAGCTATATAAGTCAATAGAGTCACGATCTCTTACCTGCTCCACAGGATACATCTAGCATAAAACAAAACGTGAGTTTCACACTTTCTCTGTTTACCCTTTGGGAGAAAAAAAATATGGAACTATGTGTTCATTGTAAGATTAGAGCGTTATAATATGTACATACAACCAAACAGAGTCTGCCACCTGAAAGAAACCGATGCGGCAGATTACTTCGCCCCGTCGCCGTTGGTAGTGGATTTGTTTTGTCCGAAAATAATCGGGCATCCCTAAAATATACACGAGACAACAAGAGTTAATCTATTTATTTAATAAAAATAAATAAGTACTACTCGTATTATCAAAGAAAATGCCATCCCAACATTATATTTTAATATTTTATGCTTGGTTGTGCCAAGCATAAAGAAATAGGACGTTGGTACATACACATACAACTCTCAAACCACTTACTAATTTAACTGAACAGCAGATGTTCGTCAGCCACCGTCTTTGGTGGATAAACAAAAAAAAACTAATAGTTAATCAATCAATGTTTAGTAGTTTAGCTTTATTTTGTGGTCATTTCCTAAGGTATAGCATGCCTGAGCTCCCCGAGGCCACTTTAGGACAATTTAATCATGATATATTATATGTAAACGTCCACTCAAAGTTCAAGACGTAGTTTGTGCTATCCCAAGAGAGACCATTACAATATACTACAGATATACGATGTATTTTAAGCTGACAATAAGTTCTATTTTAAGAATACAGATTCTTTAACTTTTTAATGGACCGTAAGGGACTGTTCCGACTTTGTAACTAGAGGACAACTGTCATAAAAGATCTCAGTCACTATTTAACTTTGACCACAACGCGTCATTTGATTATTATTCACAGGGAAGTAAAACCATGAATCGTCGATTACTAGGTAAAATAGGCCAGTTCCGCGGTGATTAGGTATATATCTATAATGCTGCGCGTACGTTATCTAGGTGAATTTATCTAATTGTAGCGTGGCTAGTAGTCGGTATTGAAAACTTTTAATTTTTAAATCCTTTATAGTGTTGGAGTCGAAGCGAAAAAGACCCACATAATTTCCTAACATTAGATTTATTGCCCGCAGAAGCGACTTACAACCCTATCGGGGATTTTGGTCCACGTGTTTGAGGATCATGTTTTCATGCACTTTTAATACTGACTGTACAAAAGTTGGACTTATATTATCAGCTTAGACTGTAACAAAGAGTCCCATAACAGCACGTTGTGGAGCGCTTTAATAAATCCACATTAAAAATTCATACTGAACATAGATTGAAACTTAAATATTAATTCTCTTTCATGAAAACTTTTTCAAAAGTTAATATTTACAATCTGTGCTTTGTTGCGAGATATGATGCTCACACGTTAAATCCTTTTATTACGTGGATTATGAATTAATGTATTCCTTTGTGGAGTCAATTACCTACGTACCTATATTTTTAATGTTGCAGTGCTTTTGTTTAAAATTTAACTGGTAGATTGGGAGCAGCGCTGCACTGTTATATTCTACTAGGGTGTACTTGGGTTATACCCGTGGCCGAGGGGCATTACCAGTAGATAGGTAAACCAACCACTTTGAGTTTGTAGGTACTGGCAGAGGAAGAGCATTTCTGCTTTGCTATCCCATTTACTTCTCCCATATTTTGTGGTCTTTATGTGTTGTCTGCTATTGTAGTAAATGCACGCGGATCCTATGTGGAGTTAGTGGCATTACAACAGATATAATTTCTATGATTATAGATTAACTAAGAGAAATTAGAGAGACTAAGAGATTAAAGAAGATTGAAACTACCTTTAATTTGATGTGCAAACCATCCATTAACACGAACTCCTACGTTGAACAGTCGCGTTTAATCCAAAAAGGCTTACGATATAATACATAGTTGATAATACACCTAAAGGAAAATTTAATCGGCCTCAGCACCGATGCCGCCGGTTCATTGGACGTTACGAAACAGTTTGTAAGCCTATTACTGCCGGTGACATTGACGCAAAATAACCAATCGATAGTGACAATATCGCGGGCACTAGTCCAATTTTAAACATCTACCTGCGACAAATTATTCTTCATTCATAAAGTTTCTAATCAATAGTAGTCGAAGAATATCGCAACAAACGGAGAATTTATTTACTTTGATTTTTCATACCCAAAAGGAAAACATTTCAATCTAAATATATTTAAAAATAATATAACATACGCGGTCTGTAGTCCGTCTCGGAATAGAAAAGGCTGCGACTGCAGACAACGACAATGCCGCATGCGGTTGCACTTTGCAGCTCGTTTTGGACTTGTACCTTTACCGTTATCAGTTTACTAATAGTTGGGACGTGATATCCAAAACTTAGTGCAAGGTAGCTAAAGATTTGGCAACGCGTAAAGTAACTGACACTACTTATGTTGCGTGTGACAACTTATTAGTTTAAGAAAATATGTGTGACGTCCTCATTTAAAAGTCTATTCAAAAACTTCTTACAAACATTAAAAGTCTTCCTCAAGTTGCTTAAGAATAATAGAACAATTCTTTTAACATCGTGGTTGACAGTTAAATTGTTTTGCAAGATGCCAACTTGTTTCCAAGTTGACTCGGTAATCTCTGAGTAATTGTTGTTCAAATAAAAAGCGCTATGAATTGAGAACTGCCTTCTTTTGAAGTTGTTTCAAATAAACTTAAATTTAAAAAATCTTAGTGTGGTTAATGTTGAAAGACGCTGACTTTTTCTCCCTGGGTTGTGTGGCTATAAACAGAACGGTAAATTTACAAAACGACATAGCCGTTTTGTAACAACACACTATGGTTCTGCGTGTGTAGATACCGAGTCAATCATTTTTACAAATTTTTTATCTTTTTGCATTGGTGCTAAAGTTGACCATTCTTTTAATAAATTAATACTTTTAATATTCTACTAGGCGCCAAGGACTCCAAGAAGACTTTTTCAACACGTTTTTTATTAAACATTTTAATTACATAGCTTACAAGACGTGTTATTTAAATTTCACATTTGGGTGCATTGCGTGTGCATATCACAAATTAAAGTATTCCAGTAGCAGGCACACCCTGTAATTTAGTACTACTTAGTACCTAATTACATACTTTTTTAATGTATGTTCCACGTTGCACATACAGTGCATTTATGACGGGTGTCAAAGCAAATGCTGGCTGAAATCAATTAATAGGAATTTATATAAGTATATCCAATTATAGCACAATATTGAACGCTTTTGTGTCAGTAAATTGAATAGTGACAGGTCGATCGGAGGACTGATTGGCTCTTTGTTATGCAGCATTAAATAGCTTTATCTATCAACGACATTCAATTTAACTTTAAATAAAAGTATATTAATAAATAATTAAACTAGCGATCGCTCACTGGCCATTCTTATTATCCGTCAATTATCGCAAATTGTCATCATTTGCATTCATCACGTGCATTTACTTTATTTTTCGGCAGTTATCTGTAGTTTCACGTTGTTGTTTTTAAAATACTGTATATTACAAAGAGGCTTTCGTAATATACGTTGTCTCAACATATTCTTGTTAAATTAAACAAGTTTCAAATTTCGTTATTCTTAAAAAAAATGTGTCTGAATCTTCCTTTCTCTTTTTGAAGGACTTCGATCTCGTTCTCTAGCCTTATCCACTTCGCAGTTACATATTAAGTATAAAATATAAATTCCATAATGTCGATGTACAGCTATCATTAAGTCGACCTTGACCCCAAGTGTTAGAAACGTGCAACGAGGTTACAATCTGATCAAAATAATCATTAAGATCTCAACTCATTTAATTATAAGTATCATCATCAATAAAATCTTTTTATAAACATTTTCAATCGGAGACTGTAACTGTATGCTAGAATCATGCCTTTTCAGTGATTTAGGTAAGTGAGTATTCCGTTGTCCGATACATACTGTGTAGCAGCTCATCTATCGTCGGTGTCATAATGTTTTATAGTAAGCGAATTTAATAACTGGTGATTCGCAAGGAGACACTACCACAAACTACTAAGTAGACTACACAAATTTTACAAGTAGCGATGTCGAACGCTACATTATGTTGTCACGATATTGAAGATTGTTTTTCCATTCAAATAATACACTTCTAAAGTCTCTAGAGTTTAGTGTGTCTTTATATACAAACAATTAACATAAGACTTAAATTTGGTCTCCGCTAAACCACCCACACCGCAGTACCATACACCAATAAAATCATTGAGCATTTCAACGCGCGATAATCTGACAATTAGTTTATCGATCCGGTCAAACTTTCACATTATTTTGTAAGAAGTGAGGTTTTAAGTTCAAATTAAAACGTAATAAAGGGAACTTCGCCATTCCATTACATCTGTAGAAAAGTCCATGGTCATATTACGTCTGGCAAGGTATCTAAAACAATAAAAATCTTAGGTAAGATTTACGAATGAATGTAGTCTTAATAAAATGTTGTGAAACATGATTGGAGGTGCAGACTTTTAGAATGTATGACAAGCCGATCATAGGTTTTATGAGAATCGTTTTTTAAACTGAAGTTAGGAAGTGGCTTTTGAACAAGTGTTGACAAATCTTTACTTTGTATATTTTTTGATAGGTAATTATATTTTTTGGCACATTACTCAGCGCGATCTAATCTAAAACCGAGCAAAGCTTGTACTAAGTGTTCCTGAACACGTTTAAATAAACTTGGATACATTTTTTGTACAAAACACCCAAACCAAAAAATTCAAATACATGTGCAAAAAATTCCATAACGGGAATCGAATCCGTTACTGACGTTGCAGTCAAATGCGCGGACGCCGCGCCGCGCCGAATAGGTTATTATACTTAATTATAATTGTTATTGTTATTCAAATTATATTTTCAGGTCTTTTATTTTGGTTAATTATAATTGTTTGTAAGGCATTATATTATTGACCGCTCAGTCTATTATTATGATTTTATTTCAATGCGATTATGGATATTACTGTATTACAAATGATCACTTTAATATTTATGCATATTTCAATATAAAATATATTTGTGTTATGAAATAAATGACCTAGGATTATTGAGAATATTTATGGAGAAATAAACTTGGCTGCAATTAAGGGAAGGAATTATAAAATTCAGGGGTACGTAGAGGCGTATAAAATACCTACATTTTCCCACTCAGGGAATAGGCGGCAAGCCTAATGGCGTTAACCGGGCACTTTT
The DNA here is from genome assembly GCA_963859945.1 of Euplagia quadripunctaria. Lineage (NCBI taxonomy): Eukaryota > Metazoa > Arthropoda > Insecta > Lepidoptera > Erebidae > Euplagia > Euplagia quadripunctaria. Next base: position 738,263 of record OY982559.1, read on the forward strand.
GGAGTTGAAGATAGGAAAATTGGGAGTAAGTATATTGAAAAGATAAATTAATTGCAAAAAAATATTTTTTTAAAACAAGCTTTTATACAAACTACGTTTTATTTTAGTGTGGATTTGATGTTTAAAAAAGTACTCCTCAAGACGAATCAATCGAGCCCAAACTCGATTGATTTATCTTGATTAGTTTAAAAGTTCATATGGCCACTTTTCGACTCCATCACCATACAAAGACATCATCTGGTACAGTATTATTGTATTGTCACCGAAGATACATATGTACACCAAATTTGAGCCCAATCGGACATCGGGAAGTGGTTCTAATTTAGCTTTCAAGATTGGTACCGAACACATACATACATACAAACATTGCAAATTAAACAAAAGTTTGTAATAATGTAGGTAAGAAGGGCTGAAAATGGAAGGTATGAGAAATAACCAATAGGTTATACGGATAGTTTGAGGAGGGCAAGCGATCACTTGAGGACGGTCACAATGACATACCTAGTCGGGCATCCCCGAAATACAAACGTGAGTAAAACCGTATAATCTCTAATAAACAATGACATACCTGTTATTCAAACTGGCTGTTGTTCGAGCCCTCTAACATACTAACAACATAATAAAATATAACATCTCCGAGAAAAATATAATAAGACCACATCACCTATCTGCAAGTCATGCGCACTCCAAAAAAACGATTAAACGTAAATGCCATCATACATAATTGTTTTTTTACAAAACCGGCATAACTTTGACACTGAGAGACAACTCGTGAACTTCTTTGTACAACTTTGAATACACGTATAATTCTTTATTTTTTTAATTGTAAATATTACAAAATAGCTTGCTAATCAGGTATGCGGTAAGCTAATAAGCGATTGCATAAGTACATCATACTATATTAGAAAAGGGCTTTTACACATTACGAAAAGGTAATTTCGGCAAGTGAGCGCACGATGCGTTTTTTGTTTGTTCGCTTCCTTCCTTCCCTTCTTAAGATAGCAATATTAAAACGCTTTTACCTTCACTTATTTATTTAAATAAATCTTGAAAGTCAATTAACCTGCTTCTATTTGTTGTATCGAAATTAAATTTTGTTTGTATAGGTAATTTGGATGACAATACTGTAATTTGGTACCTTGGAGCTGGTCTAATGATGGATACAGCAGGTGAAGAGTGGAACTCTTGAATGGCTACTAGTAGACATGTTTGGGCTCATACGATTCGTTTTAACGAGTAACAGAGACTTAGTAACGATGGAATTTTGTTTTTACTTCGGTTAGCCAAAAGTGCTTTTTTTAGTTTTAGTAAACTATAATTATAAAATATAAAAAAAATATTATGGGGAAGAACCTACTGAAATATAATTGAAATAAGCTTATTTAGTATAAAATTAAAATTTAGTATAAAATATCCAACGACTAGCTGGTCGTTGGATAGTGGCCATGGGCGGTGGTAGTCATTTACCATCAGGTGACCCGTCTGATCGTTTGCCCCCCTATACAATAAAAATAAACACATAATAGTACAGGTACAGAAGTCTTACTACGCCAAATCATATAAGTAAATAGCGCCTCTAGTTCCGACACATTAAAGTCGCTACTCAGGTCACACAACACCTGCCCTTATATTCACCTAGAAGTTGCCTCTCTTTCTATCGCATAATTCTTATCTGTTTTAACGACGCCGCGACGTTAGGGTTGTCTTTTTTTTAAGAGTTCATTAATCTGAACATTTAATTACCAGTAAGTGATGTGCCTACTACTCTATATTTGTGAACTAATAAACCTAGGCTGGTAGTAATAACTCGATAGTCTAGGTACGAACGGAAACGCGGCGCAGCGCGTGAGTGAGCATCGAACTAAAGTGCGGCCCAGAAGGCGTGCGGCAACCCACTGAATTTTGGCACGATTAGTCGACCCCGCTGTGTACTCGTACCTACAGACCTACACAGCGGAGTTGACCTGACCTCCTAATAATAATTTATACACAGCACAATTTAAAAGATATATTACACAGCGTTATCTAGACACAAACTAAGTATAGTTTGTAACACGGGTTCTACAACACGGGTTCTACAACATCGTACTACTAATAGTACATATATAGATCCACTAGAGAGCACTAATCTAAACATTAAGTTCTGTCAGCTCCTTATTAATTAATCTTTAAAAAATAATTAGTTCAATAAAGACTTATTGTGTGCGCAATTCATATGGTAAAATAAACAAAAACATAATTGTAATTAAGGTGAAAATTTATAACGCCTAGTACTCAATAGCGAAAACCTTTATTCAAAATTTCGTCCGAACGCACCTACGTCAGTTTGATGGATGTCATTAGTAGATGGCATCACTTTGTTTTCACTTTTGACGTGCAGTCCTACGACTGACAGCTTTTTTTCTAAATAGAAAACTACATGTTTTACATAGATACACTCAGACCAATCCAAATAGACATGTATATGCATACAAATATTTGTGCTAAGGTAGACTCGAACCCGCAACCTCTGACGTGGCCGTCGAATGCGTAGCGCATGTTGATCCAAAGAGGACTTCAGATGTCGTTTATGTAATTTCAAGGCACGATTGCAAGTTCATATATTGCATATACTAAATTACTAATACAAAGATATTATGGTTAATTTGACCTTGCTAAAACAAGTTGATTGTGTAGGAAGTGCTTGTTACATAAACTAGAGAATAACTGTCAATGTCATGGAACTGAAGAATAAATTAAAGTAAATAATAACTTCTTCATATATAGATGACATTCTGTTACGGTCAAATTTTGAGAGAGTCGACTATCTTTTTAAGGATTATTATACATATTAGGCACTAATTGTTCCCCGCGATTTCAGCTATGTTTATGGTCACTGCTTATAACCTAAGTGTTGTAGCGTGATGTCAAATAGCCTATAAAATTCCTTATGAATTAGGCTTTCGAATGCCACAAGATTTTTTTCAATTTTTTTGTATTATTCATAGTAACTCCGCTATTTAAACTTGACAATGCAGTTAGTAAATTATATAATAAATAGCCCATTATTATTTATTTACGACCTTGCCTTTAAGTCGTCTCAAGAGAGAACGCTAATACAGGTGATCACGCAAAATTGGCGCACGGCAGACGTCGAGTTGCGGATAATAGCCCGTGAATACCATACCATACCACACAGACTGATTACAAATAAATGCACTATAACTGGAAGCTAATTATAAGTAACTAAATATGGACTTTTTATTTATTTTTGTGAACTGAAAAAAACTCACATGGTTTTTCACTTTAGGACAAAATTTGTAACCACAAAAAACATTGGATTGGCCAGGATTGTACATCAAAAACTTGTCCTTTAATACAATCTTTTTAATTCCGAGGTGCTATATTACAGGTATATACCCGATTCAGTTCTCAAAAATGGTCGTATCACATTGTATTAGGATCGATCTATCATCACTGACAAAACTAATGTTGCCAATAAACCTGATTTACTGCTGATAGACTGATTAGAGCGCCGTGCAATGATTGTTGAAGTCGCTGTTCCTCATGACCAACCTCGTGAAAGTTAAAAAAAACTTTTTAACAAAAAATTAAACCGACGAAAGGAGAAAGAAACTGAAAAGTGAAAGTGTTAGCCTAACTAAACTTCTAACATACAAACCAGCAAATTAATTATTATGTAAAATTATGGCAGCGGCGATTCTACGTTGACGCGACGCGACGGCGATGCGTCTATTTGCCGAAGTGTTTTCGAATTTTATTTTGTGTTTGTAGATTTGGCGACGACTCAAAATTATTTAGGTATTTACATTATTGTAAAAGTTTAGTTAGGCTAACACTTTTCAGTTTTCTTTCATTGGTTCAATTTTTTGTTAAAGTTTTAATTTTTTACTTTTTTGTGGCTGAAACAGTCAACTACAGGTCTCCGTCATGTTGTAGTACCATTAGAACTACTTATGTGTGCTAGGTTTACTCTTATCAAAATGTTATTTGGGGCCGGCGCAATATGTTTTCTGTTTCATTTTCCATTTCCTTCTTTTTGTAGATTATTAAGGACCTCTCAACGAGTGAAGGCCTCCTCCAATTTTCTCCAGGTCACTCTATCTTTTGCTTTCGTTCTCCAGTCCGGGCTGGCCACTGTGTTTATTTCATCTATCAATCTCCCACTGGCCTTCCTCTGTTTCTTTAACCGGGTAGTTCTACCCAAGTGGTTACTTTTTTAGTCCATTTTTCTTCGTTCATACGAGTAATGTGGCCAGCCCATTACCATTTGAGATTGTTACAATGTTTTAAGGCGTTATTAATATTTGTGGTTTTCTTTTGTCAGTACATTTTTCTTGTATCTTCTTTTTAAGCGTTGACATACCTGTATTTTGTTTTGTGTTTGAGTATTGAAAATCCATGTTTGGCATGCGAAAGTCAGACATGGCAGTTCAGGCATCAAAAACTTTTTCCGTAATATATTCAGTAATAATTACACACGCTGTATGTGGCTTAGTCAGTAGCTATACATTATATATATATATACATATACTAGCAACTCGCCCCTGCTTCGCACGGGTAGCAAAGCATGTATTGATTTTTTCCGACATCTTCAACAAACATCGTGATATTTCAGCCTTTTTACACAAAACCCTAATAAATCACTCCATCTATTGATGAAAACCGTATGGAAATCCGTTCAGTAGCTCTTGAGTTTATCGCGAACAGACAGACAGACGCGGCGGGGGACTTTGTTTTATAATATGTAGTGATATGACAATCATTATACGTTACTGACAATTTAACAATTTAAAGATACAACGTCTATTCATGGCTATTAAAATAAATAAATGTTGGATCTCGACAGCCCATTTAGTAGTCTATTGAATTCTATTAACCAGAATAGTTATTCTTCTAGAAGCTTCTTTATATTTATTTTTAAGGATAAGCGATCTAAATCTAAATATTCCACAGGACTATTGAAAATAAAGTAGTTAAATACCTTTCTTTCCCAGATTTAAATTTTTTAGCTGTGCTGTCAATATTGACCGTTTTTTAGTAACAATATCTAATAATAACTTTACACTTTCACCAACTTACTTTTACTCTAAAAGCAATGTACACCAAGTTAAAAGCTGTGAAGCTATTTGGTAAGTTACAAATCCATTCGTCGACACGGTATTCAATCTCAGTTAGGAAACGTCAACAATCTAAGAACGCAAGAAACATAGATTTAAAGATTCTACTTGCGCCAAGAAAGTCTTACAAAAGTTTCTACGCCGATTGACATTTTATCATCCATCATAATTTCTTTAAAGTAAGTATTTTGAAGATGCATTTGCTGCGGAAACGAGAATTGATGCGCGTGTATCATCATACAAAACAAGTATTAAAAAATAGATGAAATGATGCTAATTTCCATAAATGTATGTAAGATGAAACTCATCCCTACAGCACCCCACGATGCATATTATATTGTTATGTTGATGTTCGACCTACCCCAATAGGATGAGCTGTGAGCGATCACTATCTAAGCCTATTCTTGGAGACAAACACTATCTTTATGTATGAACAATTTGTCGTACAATTGTGTTTCCACAGCCATATTTAGTTAGTATAAATGAAGATTGTGGGTTTCTTCGAAGTGTACAATAAGTTATGTAACTTGAAAAGTAATAGAGACTATTAATAAGATTTATTTTAATAATAATTAAGACTCCTGTCTTGATGTTGGCAAAACACGTCCTGAAGTGTATCTTGACAACGCAAATTTGATAAAAAAAATTAGAGAGAATTAAAAGGGAGAGTTTAAATTCCTAGGAGTTTTATCGCAATACTATGCGTACCTACTTGGTAAGATCAATAGAAGTATCTTGGAGTAGTCTATCATTGTTACCGTACAGTAGTCGTGTACGGGCCAATGACCTCAGTTTGCTTCACTGAGCTGAGACAAGTTGAGACAAATACTGAATGCGATGACTCGTCTGTAGTTGTCTTTGCTGGAGGCGGGTCTAAACTAATAAACAATCATATTTTTAAAGAAATGTGTATGCGTGTTTACTTAAATCACTAAAATCTACTCTCCCATTCTCTCTATCAATCATCAAACCTCAGCCTATCACCGTCCGTCACCGTAACTGCTGGACGAAGGCCTCCCACATTTCTTTCTATATTTTCTGATAATACTCTATACTTTCTTCTGCCTATAACTTACGCTCAAGTTTACAATATAGACAGATAAAATAAAGTTGCTTTTCTATAATTGGAATGTACATTCGCTGATTTTCACAAAAAAAGACATTATACTTAGTTCTTTTTTGTGTTTTCGAAATAATAATATTTAATTTAAGATAAAACATAATATATTCTTGTGGAAAATAACTAGTTCTTTGGCGATCCGAAAGTATTTAGATAAACATTTAATTACTTGAAACATGTAAATATTCGTATACTATACCTATTACTATTCTTAATTCCCTACCTTTCCTAACGTATTTAACTTCATATATCCAATATTGAATGCATATAGTTATATTTTGAGGAAGGGGGAGGGTCAAGGGGAGCCCCCCCCCCCTGTCTTTAGCAAACTTACGTAGTACTAAGGTAATTTTGAGTCAAATTGTTTATGATGGGATGACAAAAACAAATGTTGCCCCGCCCTGGACTAAAAGCTGGGTACACCCATGGGTATACCAGGTACAACGAATGATTCCGTTTATTCCAAATTAATGCATACATAACAGACATAAGTTCTCGCCTTTCTGCCTCTGGGGTAGGCAGACACAACAACCCGCCACTCACCTGTGTCGGCACACTATCTATCTTCACGAACTTCCTGTATTGTCATTAACAATTTCATCTGGTTTCGGGTACTTCTGACCTGCCCTCTCTTTAGAGAAATTAATACAATAGGTTTCTAAAGATGTCAATCTTCATAATATAGAAACTTAAAGATACAAAAGGATACAAATGTCTGCTTTCAAAATGTCCAAAGTTCATATTTGTGGTTTAGTAAAACATTATTATCAACGTTTTTAATATCACTACATATTATAAGTAAATAGTATAATACAAAGTCCCCCGCCGCGTCTGTCTGTCTGTTAGCGATAAATTGAAAAACTATGTAACGGATTTTCGTGAACAGAGTAATTCATGAGGAAGGTTTAGATGTGTAATTTGTTAAGATTTTGTGTAAATTGATTGAAATATGTTAATGATTGTTGAAGATGTCTCTGCTACCTATCTGAAGCCGGGCGAGTTTCAATGATAAAAAACTTCCTAAAATAAAATCATTCGTCGAGAGCCATGTTACGGCACGTATGGGCCGGCTCGACCGGAGTAATACCACAGCCTCACAGAAAACCGGCAGTGAAGCAATGCTTGCAGTGCTTTTCGTTGCGTGACTGAGGTTACCGGAGCGAAGTTAATTAAAAGAGAGTTCCACAAACCACACCCAGGCTCATCATCAGATCAGCTCCATGATTTTAATACAAATTATAGTATTGTCATCCGACCTACATATATAGGTATACAAAGTTTCATTTCCGTACAACAATGAAATGTACAAAGGTTAAAACTGACGTCCAAGATTTGTTAACAAACGTAGTTATTTACAAGTGAAGCTAGTTGAAAATCGACACATAGTAGACTAATTTTATTTACATCATGAGGAGCGAGCGTTTCACATAAGTAGTGAATACGTACTTAAGTACCCATATCAACATGATAAGGCGCAGTTTTGCTCATGGAAACAGTAATAAGTTGGGATAAATACAAGTTATTGTACTCGATACTGACTACTACTACACTTACGGAATTTCAACCAAAACTCATTAAGTTTTCAATATTTTCTTTTATTGCACTGCATAAGTTGAACTTTTATTTTATAGACCCTTGAAGATTTTGCTAGCCGTTTTCATTTCACATAATTTAAATAGAAAAAAAATACCGGAACTGATGTTTTTTCATCGATATCTAGAGTTGTTTTAGGTCTGTAAGGGACAGATATTTTAACTCAGCAAATTATACGGGATTTCAGTTGTGTTTGATTTCACTTATTGTGATAAATGATAAACAACAGTATTTACCGAGATTTTTTAATTATTTTTCGAGTATTTTAACTGATGAACGTGTAAGTTTTAATATATATTTTTGTTCGATTTATCATTTTTGTAAAAATCTATACAATTATAATCATAATTAACAATGGCCACCAATTTGCCTAATTATATTTATTTCTTACATCCATTTCAACATCATTTATGAAACCACAGGCCACATATAAGATAATAGTTACTTCGTAAGCCAGGCATTCAGTCCCGCAACTCCTATAAGAGCTGGAATTAGTTGAACGATTAGAGTTTAAATCCACTCAACTTAAAGGTTTGCAGTCTTGCTTTTCATATAAGCGAGGCAACATTTAGTTCCAACATCCAGCGCGGGGTTCGGTTCTGGGAAGCTCTCCATTAAGTACATCGCCAACTCGATTAGCGTCCCTGCGGTGTTCTACAAGCACTAAGTCTATTAAGCTGCTATTTGAGTAAGTTTTTATGGGACAGTACTCAGGATGTGTTGTATAACATAATTATGTGGATACCCATAGATTATTGTTAAGGAAATAAGTTATCTTACCGTTAATGAACTTATCCGAACACGAACCTAAGTTATAACAAGGATAATCCATATTCTTAGTCAATTTGAGGGTAAGTTGCCTGTTTCAGTCGTTTCAAAAGAACTTTTCTTTTACAATTATGCTTATAAAACTGAAACTTGTATCAGGCATGTCTGAAAGTATTTAAATCAATGTGTATGTTAAACATAAGTACTAAATGAAATAATAACAATATACACGTTTTTTAAACTGAGAGTACTGAAATGAGTGTGGTGTAAGGTAAAAAATCTACCTATTTTACTTCAAAGAATTGACAAAATCATAGGTATCTTCTGAAAGAAAAAATATGGAATAAAATATCGTAAAATGCCAATAATTTCATTCTTGCATGTTTAATATCCGCCACAACAGCCACAAAGCGAGGCACAGCGAGTCATTTTAAACGAATATATTTCTAATACTAAACTACTCGAGGAAACGACTTATCTGATCGCTTCATATCTAATGGATCACAGTTAAACAAATCTACGTGCTAGAGCGAGACAGGTTGACCTTAATTATTCTAACCATAACGTCAGAAATACCAACACTATTCAATCAGTTTTCCACCTTAAAGTGATACATTTAAGATTTCATTTTCATTAGACGGTTGTTTTCATGTTACTGAGGTGAATTATTGTTCTTAGTATTAGTGTTCTCAGGTCAGGGTTGGTCCCGTAGAGGTCGGTCGGGCTTCCGACTCGCTACTCGAATTAGTTGAGATTTGACACGCAAAAAGCATTAAAGATGAAATGGTTAAAAAGACAATGTTCAACTGAAGCTAATAATATCAGTATCAATGTGTTAGGTAGTAATGGCTCCACTGGTGATTAATTACTAGAATTTTCTACGGATCGTAACTAGTTCCGATGTCAAAAAAGAATCAATTCTATCAATTATATGCACTTGAAATTTAAATATATTTGATTTAACCTAAATGTTTAATCATATTTTTAGAACACTTAGGCGTGAAACGAGTACATCCAGCTGATAGTTTATTTACAAACCTTTTAGAGGCTACAAGCCGCTTTGCCGCGACAGCGATGGCCTCTACGCTGACTCTCTCCCTGTCTCATCTCATCACGACTTTATGATGTTGCTTCCTTTCCTTCTCTTTTAGCCTTTCTGGTAGTGACACTTGTCTAGTGTTAATCTCTTCATTTTATCCTCTCATAATCTCAACTTTGTAGATGTCAACTGTCCGTGTCGCGTCGCATCTAACAGCTCCCTGTTTTTGTTACTTTAGTGGTAATCTGTTTCTAATTTATCTATCTATAATGAATGATTCTTATAGTAGATAGTACCGTCCATATCAGATAGCCTCGCAACAGAATAATAGTTACGTTAGTATTATATTATGTTTTACAAATAAACTTGCTCATCAGCGGTTTATCTCCTAATATCGTCTTTCTCTAGAGTGTTTTATTAAATAAACTTAACTGAACAAAACTTGATGTTTTATAGTAACAAAATCGATCAATAAAAATCAGTATCTATTTGAGACCAATTTGAGATGTTGTCGGCTTCTGAGAATTAGCTTGTCTGTGCCTTAGATATACTTAACTTACTAAAACAAACACATAGAAAAATATCTGTACGCCATCAGTTGACCTTAGCTTAAGGAAATGAAGATAAACTGTTTTCTAGGAAAACTATTGACATCACGCCACGATTGAATCGTCATTGTCAAGTACAAGTATTGTTTTCATAATAATTGTTTTGTACTTGATGTTAAGAGGTATGTATCGCGGCGGACTTATGTAACTGTGACTAGCCTCAGCCCGGGGCTTCACTTGCCTTAATGTCAATCAATTCCAAATCTAGCTCTTGTTACTTTTATAGCATTTGTGGTGAGGCAGCTCCTGCTTCAATAAAAGACCCTGAGGATTACAGTGTGTAATGTGCTTGAGAATGTCTTCTAAAGTTACTTATTTACACTCACATCTTTAAGTGACTCACGGACCGATTAGGATAAAAAAATGGTACATTTGACTTACTGCAAGCTGTGGATCCACTGGAGACTCCACCATTGTTTTCAACATATTCAAGAGGCGTTGAAGATAGTATAACTTCTACTTTAAATTCTATTACAATGAAGCCAGCAGAACTTCATCAAGTAATATTGTCCGACGGCTAGAATTGATGTTTACTTACAAAGCGTGAGGAAGCGTTTCTAACTTACTCTTAAACAAAGCTTGCAAAAGCCTTTGGGTGCAAGCCGTGTTAAGTGCAATTTCTACTCCCCGCTTACGAAAATCCATATAAAATTAAGCAATATTTATTGGGTTGTGTACGCTTTGACTTTTGAATTAAGCTCTACACTTTAGTATAATAACTTTAAGTTTAATTTTAGTTTTGCACCAAAGCTGGCAAAAATGGCTTTGGCTAAAAGCTGTAAGTGAGACAGCTTTTAGCAAAACCATTATTTACAGAAAGTGTCGGATGCGGTACTTGAAACTCTTAGGTAATGCAGTTATAGTAATAACTTCACATATCTCACACACTGCACGGCCGTCTGATCCCAATCTAGGCAGAGCCTGTACTATGGTAACCAGACTGCTGATAAACATACTCAATTTTTAAATACATACATATTATAGATAAATTACACACAAATACAGAACAAATGCTCATGCTCATCACACAATGATATGTCCTGGGTAGGAGTCGAACCCAAGACCTCTGGTTCAGCAATCAGGGTCACTAACCACTAGGCCAACAGGTCATTCAAATTAAGTTCATAATGTTATTTTTATTTTGCTTATTTTATTTCGTATACGGTTTTACACTGTTAGTGCTACATTATTAATAAGTAATATTTCTAAAATTTGTTTCTTTTTGTATGTATGGGTAGGTTTGTATGTATATTTGTCTGTATAAGTCTTAGTTCATGACGGATTTTGTTTCGACATGTAGCGTCATATAATATAGTAACAGTGTCCCTATTTTGTAAACAAACCAATGTGCCCTTATTATGGTGTTTATCTGACGGCGCATAAAAGCGAGGTGGTATGTTTTTATCAGTGGATTCCACGCTGTCAATAATTTGAAATCATCTTCCCTTTTGAAAATTTTGTGTTTTTTTTATTTGTTGGTTTGCTAATCTATCGGTTCTTCACTACAGCGACATGTTCTTTGGCCCTTTCAGCAATAGTTTGGCCAATGTAGGTTGCTTCCGTCTTCCATTCATCTGATGTCCGCTACTTTAGAGCACGTACATCCTAAAAACGATCCACCTCTCGCTCCAAATGTTCAAGGTCACAAAGATCGTAAGCTCTGTTTTTGAGTGAAATCATAACAGATTGCAGATGTCGGGGATGATGATGAGACCTGGCGTGTAACTGCCAATCCATGCGGTCACTGTAACATCTATAAATGACAACAAGCTATCCGCCTCCATTTCATATATGAACCTTATCTTCTTATCCATCGATTTGTTTCCTTTAACGATACTGAAGATGTCATCCACGAATCGCAAAAAAATAGTTAATTTGTTTAATAAAAGAAAACTTTCAGTGGTAACCCTGAACGGTTTGCCAACCCTTTTGTTTTATTAAAAGATAACTCCTACATTAGGAATGATTCCTGTGTTTCGGGGGACTTTACAAAAATTGAAACAACGGTCACAAAGAACACACAGACTCGGAAGAACTATTTGCGGATCACGCTACTCACTAATATTTGTTTCGTGTGGCGGCGTACACTGTAATATAATTATATTATAATGCCATATAATGCTGTCAACATTAATGTTTGCAGCAAAAATTTGATCACTTTTTCAATCGAATCGAATCGCATGTTCAGGACGTCCATAACGTTATTAAAGTACTAGCAAAATTAACGCATTTTTTAATTATGAACCACAATATATCCTACATATAATTACGGTATTTTTTTAACTTTCAGTTCATTAAAATAGAATCATTTTATTTCTTAGAGTGAATTCTAAAATAATATCTAACAATACATATTCACATAGTTGTTATATTTTAAATTGTTATTCCACACGATTAAGATTAAATTTAAAATTATTTCAGAAGTCTGCATCATATTTAAATGGGTGGAACGAGGGACTAAAATATTCGTTGCGACTTTTATAAAGATATTTTGCTTTCTAGTAAATTAGTCAGTGGCTGCTTTACATTGCGTCTGCTGAATGTCATTGGAGGCCATCTTTGCAATGTTGTTATTTTATTCATACTACATGTCGGTGACAATTTAGTAAATGATTTTACAAAATTGCATTGCATTGAGTACAGCCACTCACAAAAGTGTTTCTGAAAGTATTTTAACACTGAAATGGAATAGTTGAGATAAATATAGTTAATTAAAATATTGAAGTTGCACTACTACGAAATAAATAATTGTTTTCTATCCAACCTTGACGGGAAATAACAGCACGCAGCTCCAGATCCAGATGGATTTTGGACAGGATCATGAGATGAAACTCTGTCAACTTTAGTCCAAAGCAGAAATAAAGTTATGCCACGCTGTTAGTGTTGTTTAACAGTATTCTCATGGTCACTGACTTAACCAGCAAACACTCATACATTTGAATAAATCATACCTTTATTGTGCACTATGCACAAACAAATTGTACACTAAACGATCAAAAATATCTCTAGTCTAGCATTAGAAACTAATTGACTATATTATTGTGCATACACGTTGTTTGGAACTGCCATTCTAATTCCTTCGCAAGACCACGATTGGACGATACATAACGTTGGTTGAAGGTAAAAAAGGTATTATTTTTGTGTCTGGGTGTTTTTTGTGTTCCTTGATTATAAACTTGCTAAAAGAATGATTATTCCTTAATGCGGGAATTAACTTTTACATATACTTTACACTTATTTCAATCACATTCTTTCAGGTTTTAGTTTACGGTGGTTATTTGTACAAAATCAGAATTTCGCATATTTTTCTGTCTCTCTTGTCCACTTTTATTGTAATATAAAGAACTTAGGTGTAAATTATTAATATATATATATATAGCTTTTGTTTTCGTTTTTCGTGTTTGAACTAATGTTTTATCGACATTCATGAGTCCACTCGTGACCACAACCGGGGCAATTCGATCGAAACGTCGAAATCAAGATGTATTGTACCTTTTAAATATTATCGCGTTTAAGTCGCGTTAAAGTCCCGAATTACACATCATCATAAATTCTCATTTCGGCCATCGCGCGTGCAAACATTCTGAACAGCTGTTCATTCCGGCGGCTCACACTGGGTGCCATTGTTGTCGGTACTTGTCGCGGTGACACATCCGATATAATCGTTTATCACGGACTTGACGGACCGAATTTAAGAAACAATATATAATCATCACCTCGCATTAAACACATTTATTCGTTTTATCACTTTTGTCGGCGATAGCCCCGCCCCGTAAATGGAATTGAAGTGTTATAAATTAAATTAGAAATGAAAATAAATAAATTCGGTGTTAAAATTTACAATAGGAATTTTTATATTTTTTTACTAAAACTGCTGTATTACCAGACCAAGGGTGAGAATTTAGGATTGTAATGTTATGATTATTTGGACGATATAAACGAACTAAATTCAGGACCCCTATACATATACCTACCTCGTCCTCGACCCTCACCTAGTTATTGCAAAGATAATAAAATAACAACAGCAGCATATACTAAGTACACGTATATGTAGGTACATACATGGCGCAGTGGTAGGACATTCGACTGCAATGTCAGAGATCGCGAGTTTGATTCCCACTCAGTGTTAAAATTAGTATGCAGGAATAAGAGCTAGCTATCTGGTTGTTTCTATGTATCTACAAAAGCAATACTTATAAACACTCTAGAAGCCATAGAATAAGCTATAATCTGATTTGGTCTAGATATCGCAGGGCAATATGTATCAGAATTATTATATTATAATATAGCTGCCACTTCAACAGAAGACGCCTTGAAGTTGACGCGTTTTGAGTTCCGGATGTCTTATTAAAAGCTGTTCCCGGATCTCTCCAATCTCAGGCGCAGTATGCCAAATCGTGTGGTTTTAGTCAGTTCGATTCCAACACATCGCCCTTACGAAAACCCCGTGGAAGGAGGACCATGGAGGTTTCCACCCGCACATATCAGGTGCGTTTTGAATTATTAATGTTGTATTCAGTTTCTAACGTGAATTGCTGTTATTATTTCTAATTATGCGACTAATTTCTTTGTTGTTGTTATTTCTAATTAGAACAAAGAAATCATGTCGCAACAAACAAAAAATTTAAGAAATTTAAAACACCTATCTCGTAGATGGTTATCTATCGATCTTCGACTCAAATCGTTATAGACTATAGTAAGTAGTTATAACTTAAAACGTCACATGTCTACTTGTCTATCATTAACATCAAAGTACATATTATAGTCAGACTCAGTAGTAGAAAAAGTACTGAAAATGTATGTATACATTTTTTTTTCATGGTATAGGGGGCAAAGGAGCAGGCGGGTCACCTGATGGTAAACGACTACCGCCGCCCATGAGCACCTGTAACTCAAGAGTCACAAGTCCGTTGCCGCGCTTTAAGGTGGGAGTAGGGGAGAGAGGGGAAGGACGGGAATAGGGGAAAGGGAAGGGTTAGGGCCTCCGGTAACCTCACTCATGCGGTGAAAAGCAATGCAATTGTTTCACTGCCGGTTTTCTGTGAGGCTGTGGTATCACTCCGGTCGAGCCGGTCCATACGTGCCGAAACATGGCTCTCCCACAAAATTGCTAAACAAACCACCTAACCAATATCTAGTATTATTTTACCAAAGGCGTTTAACGGTTTGAACCACTCTTTGGGAATTAATTTCTCCCATTTTTTATGTAATTCGTTTCATCATCATCATTCCAGCCATAGGACGATCACTGCTGGATATAGGCCTCCCTTATTGCATTCCAAGAAGATCGATTAGAAGCGACCTGCATCCACCGTCGACCATATGTAGATACACCTTGTTGGTGGATGGACGGTAGTCTATCTACATAAAAAAAACGTGGAGACCACGGACCGAAAAGACGTTTATAAGGTATTATAAAGGTCTTTTCGGTCCGTGGTCTCCACGTTCATTTAATATATTGAATTGTTATTCAGTCCTATTTCTGCTACAGCACCACGACGAACCCCGTATTCCCGAAACGGTAATCAGAGGCGTACTAAACATCCACATATTGCCGTCAACCGGGCACTTTGGGAAGTAGAGATGGGAAATTTGGGAGTATATTAAATGGGAAAGGTCGGAAAGACGGTAGATAATGGATTGGTAAGTGTAAGCAAAGCAGATTGGCACCTTACTTGTAATATGCATTTATTCTCGTCAAACTTGCCATTTGTAAATTTCATAAGTACTTAATGAGGATCGCTGTACCTAATGGTATATTCATTATGGTATATTATTCAATATAATAAAACTAAAAAAATTGCAGATAATATAAATCAAAAGTTTGGAAAACAATTGAACAATTGGATTTTTTTTTATTTGACAAGATAAAGGGCATACCTATTTATTACAAGCAACACGGTCGACTATTCATTTATAATTTTTTACTGAAACTTGTACTACTACTATGTTATGCTAACGGTCTTAACATAATAGACCAAACTAGAAACATATTTACATTTAATGGTATAAAATAAGATAAGTGCACCACCATCCTTGCTAGTATTTTTTATAGCATAAAGTATACACAAGCGCTTAAAGTCTGAAATTATGAAAGAATTAATAAGAAATTAACCCATTATCTTCGGATACTGTCACGTAATATAGGAGCAATAACAAGTTTATGGACCTCACACACCTCGCAATTCCATCGGAGAAAGAGGTCAAAAGTAGATATTTTTGTGACTTCAATATCAATCTTCTTAGCAAAGACAACATTTACCTGAAATAAAAGAATCTGTTTACGAAATATTAAACAACATCGATAAAAAGCATAGCACTCGAGAAACCAGCATAACAAATATTTTATTACCTATGTATAAATGTAGATAATCACTCGTTCAAATTATCGAAATTATTGAGTCAGACTTGAAATTGGCAGATTGGCACTAGTGACAAACAATAGGACAGAATAGAAAGCACTAAATTATATATATATAATACTGAAAATTGTGAAATACCACATAGCAATTCAATTCATTAAAGAAGAGGCTTAACAATAAAATAAACAAGACAAAGATAACAATAGTCCCCGAAAAGATTGGATGAATAAAGATATAATCAATTATATCAATTTACGAAACGGCTTAAGGAGTCAAATTAAATTAAAACCATTTTATATCCAATTTACTATTTATATCCAAAATATTATTTTTATAAAGAACGAAACAAATTAAAAAGCTCAATCAAGCAACATGAGAAGAAATATTACTATACTATAGTTCAAAATTGTTATGATAACCCGAAAAAAATATGGAAATTAATAAGTAACTTGGCGTTGAAAATTTCAAAGATTGCTGTACTCCACCGAATGTATTGTAGGATTCTGGGCTCATTACAGAAGACAACGCAATTTGCGATGTATTTTACTTAAATAGGCTCAGACTTAGCGCCCCTGCGGCCCTGATACCACACATATACTTATTATATCAATACCCGCGGTACTTTAATGTTCAAGAATAATCCACTTAAACGAACTTTGACCGAGTTCAAATGAAATATCAAAAAATATTGACGATCTAGATACCAATAACAGTACACGTCTAGATGGAATAAACACTAAAGTTATTAAATGACTGAAAAAAATATTTTTTGAAAGATTAACGAAGTATATAAATATATATACCTACATCTGTATTACGTGGTTTATTTCCCGATACGTTAAAGATAGCAAAAGGTCTCTACAAATCCGATTCTAACTCGGCTCCGGGGAACTACCCGGTATCAGTTTTGACCGATATATCAAAGGTATTGGAGCGAATTTTATATGACCGATTAAAACATACAAATTAAATAAAGATTTTTTATACGACCATGGCCAGTTATACGTGAGCGGGGGACGAGGAAGTTCTCGTCGCCACTTAGCTTGGTTTTGTATTGAACGTCTGAAGTACGTGGAGCGTATTATGAGTCGGTGCAATTTTGTTAGTTCTACCCTCCAATAATGATATAAGTGTCAATTCTTATAATAACCTCGCAGATCAATTACCTTTTAATAAAGATTTTGTAAAGAGTAGTTATTAAATAATTACTAGATAAAGAAAGTAAATAAAAACTAATTAATTTTTTTACATACTTATAAATTTTATAAGTATGTTAAAACTTTTACAGGCGCCACTAGCCTCATAAAGTAGTTTTATTGGCAGTTCAGTGTATAACGCTTAGTTTAAAGTTATACTTTGTAAATGAACTTTTTGAATTTTAGTTACATATTTATATAGAAAAAAAAAATACTTTAGATTGTTTTATCAAACTACAGTACGGGTTTCGTGATAAATCTAGCCCACTTACCGCACCAACCCACAGAATTTCACGCTAAATATCTTTAGATAACATACATATAAAAAAGAGTTCGATAGTCAAGTTATCAAGTTATCAAAAGCTACTACAGAAACTCGGCAACACAGGGATCACGGGTACGGCTTACAGTATGTTTATTAATGTTGAAATCATACCTATCTTACAAGATTCATGTCAAGCGGTCTAAATAGAAAATGACACGAGCATCACCCGTAATGTATTCTATGGCATAGCTCAAGGCTGAATAATTGGTGCTGGTAATGTTTTTAATTTACATGTATAAATAATAAAAATACAATAGGGCTGACAGGAGACCAAACACCGTCTGCAGACGACACGTTTCTTTTCTACTTTGATAAATGCAAACATGCTATTCATTTTATTAAATAAATAACGCATAATGGACCGCCTATGAGTTAGACTCACGCGGAAACCGCTCTGTACCAACGCCAATACCACAATATAATATATATAAATATATTATAGATTATATAGTAAACAAAGTGTTGTTTAATAGCTGAGTAAATACAGTGTTACCGAGTTCTTATCAATACCTGGCAACCCACGGAAAAGCCTTTTTTGTTATTTGTGTAATAGTTACTTACACGTTGAGTCTGTGCAAGTCAAGTTGACATTTTCAAAATAACTTTAGACAGTGTTTAATATACTCAATAAGTGCCAAAATAAAATAATCATTTTTTAAACGAAACACGAGAATTCTCTGCCGTCACAAAGGGATTGGAATTATCCCATATATTTTCTAAGCACATTATCTCTTGATAGATTAGATTAGACTGTTATGATTTTAACCAAAACTAAAATTAAAATATCAGTTATGCTCAGCGATATAACAGTCATCGTTCGGGTTTGGTGGTATTGAGTTTATTGCTATATTACCTAATCAGAATCCTTTCATGCCTGTACTTCTCCATAGGATCTACGTATGGGAACAGGCAACTAGCTTCACGACCGACTTATTCTGACTGACTCCTACTCCTGACTATTCAAAAACACTTACAATGGGTTTAATTGAAATAAATAATTTTGATTCAATTTGATATCAAATGCATATCAAATTTTACATTTTTCAGTCCAAATCTCAATTAAATTCAGACGTAGAACAAAATGGCTTTATTATGAAATTAACTTGCACTCGAGTTGAGCACAAGAACGACGCATATCAGTGTCCATTCACTAATGAGATTTACTTACCAAATAAGTGATGTCTGTATAATGAGAATCTTCATGCATAAACAACTTGGTATATATGTAGGTAGGTGCGTACCCATTAAATAATATAATAATAATAATAATTCGTTTATTTTCTCTCACAATTGATACACAAAACAGGTGTTAAAGCGGAATACATGGTATCTAGTCTACATTGTGAGAGCTGGTGCCTGTTAAGGGTGTTTACAAACCTGTATTACAAGTCACCAGTACACAGTACAAAATTATTGAAGATGCTTACTGTAATAGTTTAAGTGATAGTAAGCGTTCTGACTGACCTTTTGTGCAGTGGTTTGTGACCCTGACTGCTGAGCCAGAGGTCGTGGGTTCGATTCCCAACCAAGGAGAAATAATTGTGTGATGGGCATGATGATTTGTATTGTGTCTGGGTGTAATTGATCTATAATATATTATGTATGTATGTAGAAATATATAAGTATGTTTATTAGCGGTCTGGTTACCATAGTACAGGCTCTGCCTAGTGTGGGATCAGACGGCCATGTGCCCGTGTGTGAGATGTGTCAAGTTCAGGTATTTAAGGAGACTCATATAATTAACCTCCATACTACCTAATACTACTATTGTTAAATTAAGTAACTGAGTGTCTTTCTACTTATTGTATGGTTAACTTTATGCAATAAATTATTATTATTATTTATCCCACCAGCAGAGACCAACAGCATTTCTTGTGTAGTAATAACAGCTGCGTTGTGTAGGGTACTAGACCACTACCGGCCACAATTCCTGGAGATATCTGTTCTGCCCTACCTCCAAAGTTTTGTAATAGAACGTCGCCGTCATACTTAAATTTAATTTAATTTTTTACACCTTCCTTTGATAACTCACATTGGTTCCTGATATCACACATACGTGAGGTATTTTTAATATTTCTACTGGAAAACTCAGAGTAACTTCTTGCCGAGGGTAGGACTATGCAATTACATAGGAATCAAAACGTCTAAGTCACAGGATTTGGCCCATATCAAAGCTATTACGCGGAGAGGCGATTTACTTATAACATGGCGACTAACCCACGTTATGTGCTCCTCATTTCTGTCCGTCCTGTATACTTAATGCAGAATGAATAACCCATCTCTCTCTGTAAGCACTGGGAAGTCATGAGCGC
Organism: Euplagia quadripunctaria; assembly: GCA_963859945.1. Taxonomy (NCBI): domain Eukaryota; kingdom Metazoa; phylum Arthropoda; class Insecta; order Lepidoptera; family Erebidae; genus Euplagia; species Euplagia quadripunctaria. Next base: position 758,706 of record OY982559.1, read on the forward strand.
ACCACCAGGCTACCTGTATTGTTTGATTTTTTTAGATTTTTGTTTCCTCTCACTTCCGAAGAGTTACGTGGCGGCAGCGACGGTCTCTGCTGGATAGCGTGTACTGCCTCTGAACGAATCTAGACACAACAAACCAGTTTGCCATTTTCTACTAAACCAAACCAAATACACTAAACCAAAAACACTACGTTAAATAACTTCCTCTCTACTGTATAACTATATTAATATCTAATTTTACTCGTGCTTTACGGCCCTTATTTTTCTTCATAATAGTTTCAGGGACCCTACCTCTTAGCACGAACACAACAAACGTGGCGTTTGTCCGTTGGCAGAGCCATGCTTCGGCATGTATGGGCCGGCTCGAGCGGGTGATACCACGGCGTCTAAATCACAATATCACAAAGTAATAACATTGACATAATTAGAAAAAATTAGCACCAGGATTCAGGATTTAAACGATACTTAAAGAATGACTTGTCTAGATTATAAAATCAAATAATATGAACAATCATCTGACCCGTGAGGATATTGTTTGTGTAAAATAAATATCTCATATACTTATACTTTCACACAACAATTTACATATACTTTCTAGTAGCGCCCCCTGGTTTCACCCGCGTCAGTCCCGATCCCGTGGGAATATCGGGATAAAAAGTAGCTTATGCGTTAATCCAGGTCTCCAGCTATCTACATACTAAGTTTCATCGCAATCGGTTCAATGGTTTTTGCGGGAAAGAGTAACAAACATCCATCCATCCATCCATCTAAACTTTCACATTTATAATATTAGTGGGATTTCAGTAGAACGTTTCAAACAAAGGCAGTACACAGAAACCCGTCTTAAGTTATTCGTGAGCAAAACTAATTGGGCATTATGAAAACTATACTTGAATATTTGAAGGCTCCTTCCTCTGTTGACGTTGGGTGACCTCACACAGCTCTGAACACAGCTGATATTCTGTAGTATAAATATTTTAGTCTACAAACTGAAACATATGTTTGCCTTTATGTGGATTTTGTGTATGCTCCTAAAGTCTCTTTAATATTGTTATATATTATAAGTTATAACTAAATCTGTGGTTACATACTTTAGTAAACAATAGTCTTTCTTAGTTCAAATATTGAGTAGATTTAAAAAATTAACATGTGATTTGGTCGCGTTAATCCTTTTGCGTCATTCACGTCATCAGCGTCTCGATTTGGTCACCATAAGACTGATCATCACAACAGAGTGCAGACAGTCATACAAAGTGTTAGATGTTAGATGAGGTGTTATGAAACACAGGATCTTTTCTTTTCATATTTAGGTGCAGGAACAGTTGCATTCAGATAGAAGACAGTTTTATAAATTGGATCAATTTAGTATACTAACCGTCCCCGCAGTTTCACTTGCGTTTATGGTCACTACTCCGCTCCTATTAGTCGTAGCGTGATGTTGTTTAGCTTATAGCCTTCCTCGATAAATGGGCTATCCAACACTAAAATATTTTTTCAATGTGAACTGGTAGTTCCTGAGTTTAGCGCGTTCAACCAAACAAACTAAGTCTTAAGCTTTATAATATTTGTATAGATAAAGCTATCAAAGCCTGTATACATACATACATCTTAGAAATATGGTAAAAGAAAAATAGAAAAAGATTCCATTATTATGAACATGTTTTTATTTACTAATCCTCTCTTTCATAACAATGCGTGGTATGAATCCATGATGAGGCATCATATTTTATTAAAGAGCCCCTTGTTTCCCCGTGTGGAGCACCTCAGTAACCATTCTGAGAACTTCACGTACGTAAAAGTATTTTAAGCGATTGTATGTAAAAGTATTTTTAATTATTTTGACAGAGCTTTCACTGAAAGCCGGCTGTTTGTTTAAACTTAAAATCTCTTTCAACGACATTATGCCTCAATTTAAAATTTTGAACATTTCAATGAGTATGTGTGTGTGTCTAGCAGGCTATAACTGCATGTTGCACTTCCGAAGGTCAAGAAAGAATTCTTAAAACGTGTCCCCTTTGTCCAGATATGTGAGCGCCATTGTGAGAGCAAGTATTGTGACTTTAGTCGACTTACTTCTCTTAGAAACGTATTTTCAAGGTAACGAATCACTCTCTTGTTAGCAATATTCTCAAGATTTTTACACAAATGCCCAACGAACGAGTGTAATGTTTTCAGGGTTAATGTATGTCAGATTCTTTGTTACACCATAACTTCTAAATGCCTGAACAGATTTGGATTCGATGGGTACCGTTAGAATCCTTACATCATCCCGTGTGGCACTAACTATTTATTAAATAAATAATCAAAATGGCGGCTGTGGGGCGTAATTCGTTTTTTGGTAGGGCATTTGTTTTTTTTTATTTTTTTATTAGTAACTTGTTTGACAACATGGATAAGAGAGAGATTGACCTGTAGTTTATGGCTTTATCATGAATTGGTTAAACAATAACATTTTTAAAAGTGTCAGGAAATGTGTGAGTTTCCGTGATCATAGGGGCTGTAAGTGACAATATTGACACTTCCAAGGAAAATCATCGTAACTCATTTTTTCGTAACTTTACCAGAGAGCGCGTCTAAGATTTAAAAAGATATTGGTGAGTTCTGTTATAACCTAACGCCTTGTAACCTAGATTTTTTTTTTGTCAAAAACGGATAGTTTACATTTCTGTGTCATACTTATTAGTACATTAATTTTATAACCTTTTGTGAGTTATAATCACTTTACACAACATAAACAGCGTATCTCATATATACAATTTCTTTATAGAGTAAAAACATTGAGTCTGAGATATAATGTCCATATAATGTCCATGTATTTTAATCTATTTTGAAGTTACAATAACATTAAAACGTAGTGAAATAAATTGAATAATTTTATAATTTTGGAAATTAAAATTTGACAAAAAACACTAAAAAACTAAATGCCCTAACTATAACTATATCATTAATTAAAAATAATACTTATATAGAATAGAATAGAATGTAAATAAACTTTATTGTACACCAACAAAAATGTTTTTACAAGAAACACATCAGGTGAATATGTACAAAGGGCGGCCTTATCACTGAAAGCTATTTCTTCCAGGCAACCTTTGGATGAACAAATCGAAAATAAATAGGGGGTAATCATGGGTAGTTTTGGTGTGAAGTGCTGATATTGGAGATATTTTTATTTTTAAACAATCATAATTCAGTGTTTATTTTGAGATTTGTTTGCTAGCGTTGCAAATACAGCCCTATTTTTTCTACTATTACTACTACTACTATCAGAATAAACATTAAACTCCTTATATTATTCCTGAACGTACACTTTCATAAAATCGAACACAAAGCTGCATATTTCGTTTGATCGTCTCATTCCACAAATAACAATAGCCTTTATGTTTGCCTATATCATAGATCGTAAAATAGGTAGCGAATTTTCTTTTGTATTAAAACACTACTACGATACTTCTGACTGTAGAGTTTTCAATCTTTTTTGTAAATTGAAAATAAATGAGAATCAGAGTGCTTGGCTAAGTCACTATCTTTTAAATACCTTCAAAGATTTTTGTTGGTGATGTAAAAATCATGCTCATAGACCAGTTTAGTTTTATAAGTAGCTTTTTTAAATATACCACACTTTGAACATTGGTCTGTTTTGGTCTATGAAATTCTATATAAAATTCCGCGTATAATTATAAATTTTTAATATTGTCTTAAGATCGCAACAATATGATCGGAATGTTTCTCATTCATCACTTCTAAATAAAGCTTGTAGAGTATCGGGAAGTTCAGTGGTTCATCTACATATTGTTTAGATTAGAAGACCTGCTTCTCACGTAGTGCGAGACTACTAACGGTAATTGTAAAATATAGTCCAGAACAGATTGTTTAACTTCATTTGGTATAGCATTTTTTCGTATATTCTATTTCTTTTATCACAAATACTTACTTACGTACACTTATCAATTTTGTTAAAGAATCTGCAATGTTGCAACATGTTGCTAATCAACAGGCTGTTTAGTAAATCGTTTCTTGACCTTCTTTAAGCAAATAATGTTCAAACGATCAGTTTCTTTGAGTTTCGGTAACTACTTCTCGACATTTACGTAAAAACTTCCTACCACAGTCCGGCTTCATTTGGTTTGTTTGGGATTAACTGCCCTTTTTAGCCCCCGACGTAAAAAGGAGGGGTGTTATAAGGTTAAGTTTAACGTATGTGTCTGTGTAAGATGACTTGATCATTAATTAGTGTTTCTTAGCTATAATTAAAAAAAAAACAGTCCAGCTGTACGAAGATCAGATCTTTGCCAATCGTTCCATTTGAACAAAATCACTTCCTTCCTGGTTTATTTTTCTTTAGGTATGTCTTTTGTCTTTGGTAGTTTAATAAAAATAACTCAAATATGAACAGAAATCGAAATTCAAGTCAAACAAAGTTATTGCAACTCATGTTTGAATCAAAAATATAATTCGTCGATTAAGAATGAAACAGTGTAACTAAGATTACAATGAAAGATTATTTAACTAAACTACTAACTAACTTAATGTTAGACCTTTTTATCATCTACTGTGAACGATGACTTACAATGTTTTAACACTGGCTAATATGTAATTTAAAGGAATTCAGATAAGAGCGAGTGCAAAAAAGAGCAATTTTTAAAAATAAAGTACTGATTATAACTCAAAACCGCCATAAAGTGAGTAACAATGTTTTTCATTGCAGGTGTTGATATATTCTACTCGGTGAATATAATTTGAGAGTCACGCATCTAGCCTCTACAGGATTATTGTTGAATGTTAATGTTTCTGAAAGAGCTGTTAAGCTGAAACGATGTAACACATCGAAAGGGCCTCATTTAAAACATTACTCTTTTATAATTATATCCATTGTCTCTATGTAAGGTTCCTGAATTCGTTGCAGCATGATATAAATTAAAAGGATTTCTATCGAATGCAGCTACTAAAATAAAAGCCAAACGTTTTTTATTTATCTATAAAATATGATTTCCTATCAATCTAAATATATGTTAGGCAATGTTAGACAATCTAAGAAACAGCTCAATAATTTAGTGGTGTACAAGCTGTAGGGAAAAATATAGTCTTCTGTCAATATGTTTATATTTAATTATACACAAGAACATAAAAAAGTTTTAAGAAATTTCCTCGACTCCCTTGTTTTTGCCAAAATGATACACATTCAAATAGTCAACTTATTTCTATGTCGTTAGTTTGTTTGAAAAAAAAAAATTCTTAAACTGCTGTCATAAGTAGATACTTCTATCAAAAGTAGGTTGTCATAACTCAGCAATGGGCAAAAACTGCGATGTTAGTACAGGAGGAAGATGGGTTTTAAATTAAATGATTTGATTCTAATAATGAAGACGAGATGCTGGGAGTATCAGATTTACAAACTCGGTTTTTCTCAAAAGTGCTTGACTTCAACGTGGCATAATTTTTCTTAAATTGTGGGATATTAATAGAAAACATATATTCTAGATTTGTTAATGTAAATAACAGCAACAGGGGGCACTTCGTAAGCCGATCGGTAACAAAGTTATTTAATTTAAAAAACAAATCAAGCTTGATAAGAATTTTAACCGACGCCGCGACGTATGTGAAATATAAAAATAATTAACTAATATGACATTGTATCAACTAAAAAATCAACAGTATTTTGTAAATCTATCTACTACAATCATAAAATAATCTAATTAAATATGAAAAAACAAAAATAACAGTCAGTATTGCAGTTTCAATCGATAATCGGAAATTATTCCTCACTATTTTCATATCAGCTCTCACAACGTATAAGAGTACTTTATTCATTACTGTTTAAGTAATATAATTATCCATATTTTTAACCATCTTTGAAATAGGAGGTTCTCAATTCGACTGTTTCTTGTGTGTATGTTAGTCGATATCTTCGCCATTTGTAAACCGATTGGAACAATTCCTTTTTAATCGAATTGGTTGTACTCAAGGTATAGGTACTGGTACTATTATGTATTCTGTGGTATAGGTAAGATCGTCCCATTAAAATTGGAACAAAATATTCTACCTTTAAGGGAGGAAAATTAAGGGATGAAGAATTCAGCTGATTATAATTTATTAAGATTTTGAAGTCAGCGATACTTTTTTAAATGTTACTTATTCCAGTCATCGTTACATGCGTCCACAAGATGTCGGTATCTTGTATACAAAGACTTAATACTGAAGATTGAGGAAATATTGGTTTAACGTTAATCATAAGCAAGTTCACCAGGACAGGTACTAGAATATTCGATCACATTGACTAAACGATTATGTTAATCAGACTGATATTGTTATCCTTGTTTTTAACCCCCAGACGCAAAAAGAGGGTGTTATAAGTATTACGTGCCTGTGTGTCCATGTATCTGTCTGTTGTATCGTAGCTCCCAAACGAATGGATGTAAGTGCGTTTTTTTTTTGTTTGAAAGGTGACTTGATCGAGAGTGTTCTTAGATATCATTCAATTCATCAGAAAATCTGTTCAGCCGTTCGAAGCTAAGCTCAGCTCATTTCTTTTCTAATTGTTGAAAGTATTTGAATTATTAGTTCTTATAGACAAGTGTATGAGTTGTTTTCCCTTGTATAATTAATCTTTCTTTCTTTGTTTTACACAAACGTTGCCTTTTGAGTATTTTCATTAATCTACCTAAATGTCTGACAACGGTGGGGGATCGGTTGGAGTCATGGAGCTATCTAAGATGTGGTTGAGTTCCATGATTATCGATTTATCTATGCTACTAGGGTGCCGTGGCTGGTCAGATCAAAACTGACATAATAGATAGGTTCTCTTTATTGCACACCAAAAAAGTATTATACAATCTAGAAATTTAATATTAAGTAACAGTACAATGGGCGGTTTTATCGTAGTCTGCGATCTCTTACAGACAACCTTAGGATCGACTATACTGTATGGGTACTGTATGGCTGATGATCACTGTTCTACAACAGTGACTATAAATGTGATTAAAACCGTGGTGAACGGTTCGTTTAAATAAATAAATCGTGATAAAGAAAAAGGTACACGCAATTGTTTTTGTGAAGTAATCAATTTATTAAAACTAACAATATCAACAACAATGAATGAGTGGTTTAATATGCAAGGACAATTAAAATGTAATGGCGACAATTTACTACGGCTTTTTATAGTTAGATGGTGTTATTAAAATAGTATTGATGTCACACTCGCGAGGCTTCGTAATAGATGGGTAGAGTGAATAAAAACTGATAACTACAGTCACGGATCATGAATTACTGGCTATATTTTACTATTTTCTCATTGCATTATACAAAAATTCTGTCCATTAAAATGCACAAACAAATTATTATAAATGTGTATAAGGTACGCTTTATAATATATTAACCGTTCATGTCATGTCTAAGCTTAAAAAAATATTGTTTTACAATGAAAGTAATAAAATAAAAACTCCCAAATAGACGCCGTTGACAAAACTGATTTCCAGGCCCTTCTAAAAGACTAAAAATTGTTTTGTTTCATTTTAATAAATGTGAGACGTCTCAAACAGTCGACGTAATCAAGGCAAGAACTCCGGATGGCAGGTAGATGCAGGATCAGTAGTTAATACACAGTTCAGTTTGTACTGGTTAGATGTTTTTAAAGTAAATTTTTGCTGTAATGTGTATCTAGCCACACCGCATCTAATGCGCATCATTCAACAAACCATGTCGTACAAACGTCCAGAGGTTACTGACACCACTTACTAATTTGCAAGTAATATTCTCGATTGCATTAGTCGTACAATGAAAGATAAAAATACTTACCTTACTATTTCTAATTTTTCTGTAGGAAACCTGTCTAAATAGTAAGCATTAAACTCGACTTCGCATGGATCTTACTGTTATTAGCGCCTTTAAAAATTCTAAATGGTAACTGTATTAAAAATAAGTCTGTTCACAAAGAAAGGCAATGGGATAGAAATTATATCAGAGCCTTTTGAATAACAGAATACTTGTAACTCAAATTATTATTAAAAGTAATTGCCTTCTGCCATATTTTTTAACGAATATTTTCTAAAGCTGCAAAATATTAAAGTATATTGTGTCTCACAGGCTAGTTATAATTAGAGATACACTGAATAAATTACGATAACGATATTTTTTTAGAAGGAAAATGTACTTGAAAATTCTTTACTTTTGCACCTGTTACTTTTTTAAGTAAGTAAATTATTTTCAGTTGAAGCGTCGGACTAGATTATTTTTGTGTTATTTTTCAAGAGCTTTGAGAGTACTTACTTAGTAATTATAGTTAATGATGCAATATGTCTTGACAAGTTAACATTCTCATTAGAGGTAGGAGTTGGCAAGTCCTTGTAAATTTTTCATTAAATTACAAGCCACTCAGAGTGTACCCTGTTTTGGTGATTCTTATGTTGGTGACGATAGAATCGTATACGTGGTACGACGCGGCGACGCAGGCGCCAACTGTCGAATACGAACAATGTTCCTACGTCTTCATTAACACGTTTTTATAAGCTTTATAAGCTAAGTTACTTGTAAGCTAAAAGATGTAACTTACTGACTAATTAACTGTGTAAACAAATGTTGGAAGTTAAGTTTAATCTACTTCTAATTGTCGTATAGAAATAAAACTTTGTATGTATATGTAGCTCGGATGACAAGACTATAATTTGTCACATTGGAGCTGATCTAATGATGGAGCCAGGAGGTGGCTAGTGGAACTAGTAAACTAGAGTGTGGGCTCATATGATTCGTTTTGATGAGTCCAAGAGATTGGGCGACGAGGGCCTTTTTTATACCTTTTGATTCGGTTTTGCAATTAAAGCGCGTTTTTTTTAGTTTTTCTAAACAATAACAATGCTACTACTCAACGTTAAAACCCACGACTAGGTAGAAACCCAGGTGATTACCCATTTATACCCGCAATACGCTGTAACATCGGCAGCTAAACCAGGAGAACTTTGTAACAGTTTTTTTTAAATAAATTAGTCGTATATTCTTTTTTAGAAGTAGGTACATAATTTTTTGAAGTGAAAACGTATCCGAAAAGTATCGAAAATGTGTCCGAGTGTCATATATTTAAAAAAATATTTTATGACGAGATCGAAAATTCGTGAGATGGAGGCGAGTTTCTTATATTTACATGAACAACGTCAGAGAGACATGGAGAGGGAGGGAGGGAGAGACTCCAGTGAATTGTAAACTCCAGTCGTGCGTCAGAGCTGATACACACTTTTTTTTTGAAGTGTAAACTTCTTTAGCCACGTTTGTGCACTTTTGCTGATTGCTGAACTCGTGACCGTCACGCTAATAATATATACATCCACTAGAGGGCGCTAATCTAAACATTGAGTTCTGTCAGCTCTTTATTAATTAATGTCACTAACCTGTTAATGTGACGTTTTAAGTTCGTCGTTTCGTTTAAGTTTTCACTTCTGTCGGCAGTCCCATGACTGCCTATTTTTTTGAGAATTGGCATTTCCCATTACATTTTGATACTTTCAGTCATATTTTTGTGTACCCTTTCTTTTCTTTTCCTTTCTTTTAAAAAGACAACTCCCGCATTGAGAACGTCCCTGTTTCACAAACATCACAAATAACACTCGAGACAACTATTTGTGGATCGCACAAATTTTTGTCCCGTGTGGGATTTGAACCCACAATACTCGGCGCGGTGTAGTGACGAGGTAACCACTTAAACCATTGCGCCATCCGTGCAGTCAGTTTCTACATAATATGGGTATATACTGGTTTGCATCGCAAATTGTTCTAGGGGAAAACAGTTTTTAAATTTCTAATTTAAAACTGACTAAAATAAACCATTTTTGAACTTAATTAGTTAAACTAACCTAGTCAAAAGCTATATACGGAAAGCGCTTGGTTAAACAAAACGCCAGGCGCACGAACACCGCTAAAGCCGCACGCCAGGGTTAGGCAAACCGTTTCTGCTGTCACTAAGGAAATAGAAAATGCATTTCGTTCGACATAAGCCCGCAGTTTTCTTAAGGATTTATTGAATATTGAGTTAGTTTTTGTTTTGAAATTGTTCGATTGTTCGGTATCCTGCTGAATACGTAGGAATCGTTCTTTGTAAATTGTTCCTTTGTTGTGAAGGGTCTCTGTTCGTCAAAAGCGCCGCGTGTAAATAAATGTTTGTAAAAAGCAAGAACAAAATGATTGAATGACAGAGGAATTTTTAGAGTAGCTATACCTACTGTGAATTACATGAGTATTGAATAAGACAAAAATAGCTTAACTAATATTTACCACATGATTCTAAAGTTGAAAAATTGCTTTTTTTGAACGGCAAATGTCTTGTCTGTCTGTACATTGCAAACAGTGCTCAACATAAACATATTAGTGCTTTACTTTATTTTTTATTATGAGCTTCATATATAATTTTTTTAATTTAACTCAAGATTTTCCGTCTACAAAAGAAAAAAGTAAGGCTGACTTTAAATGTGCTGAATGTATGCTACAGCTCTACTCTTGTATGTCGTACACTCGTACTGTGATTTTATATACAGTATGTATAACCTTCTTTATGGAACTGGTGGTTGAAATTAACGCGTTGAAAAAACGAACAATCTCTATAGTTTTGTAATATTAGTATTTTATAATGTGTATTTTTAGGTTAAGTTACGAAAAAAGGCTCTCTAGTGCCGTAACCTTACTGTTCAGAGAGTTTCATGGTAGGGTTTAGTACAAAAAACGCACCGTGCAGTTCTATACGATTATGCATATTCAACAATGATATCAGCTGAATTAAAATACTTTTAGAGATATTATTCTGCGTACTACGACTAGTATTCAATTCTGAAGCATTTATTCAAGAGGAATGGAAATATTCTGGTACAGGCCATCGTCCCGCGATCTTATCAATTAACGAGGCACTTTATTAACGTTTTTTTTTATTATGATACTAGCAAATCCGCCCCGGCTTCGCACGGGTCGCAGCGACATCTTCAACAATCATCATCATATGTCAATCAATTTACACAAAATCTTAACAAATTATACACCTAAACCTTCCTCATCAATCACTCTGTCTATTAGTGAAAACCACGAATGAAAATCCGTTCAGTTTTTCAGTAGTTTTTCAATGAAATGAAATAAAATATGTTTATTTGCATAGAATACAGGTACTACCAGGTATTACATAGGTAGTTTTGGATCAATGCCATATTCTGCCTTGTTTTGGCATGCAAATTTATACAAAACTAGAAATTGTATCTACATTATTTTAAAATATATTAATTTACATTGTATTACTTAACATTATATTATCATTAATTTACATTGTATTATTATTAGTTAGTTTTTAGTTTTAGTTTAGTTTATTAGTTAGTTAGTTCAGTTTATCGCGAACAGACAGACAGACGCGGCATGGGACTTTGTTTTATAATATGTAGTGATAATATTCTGAGACACAGTGCACTTCGCTATCTTGACCCAAGCTGAGCTTGTAATTTGAGTTCTAGATGTTTTCGTTCATGTTGCAACTCACCTGATGGCAAGTGACGATGAAGACGAAGATAGTACACACCCACCCAACAGACTTAATAATATCAGAAACAATGTGATATTAATAGATTGGTGTGAGAATGATAGGAGCGTAAAGAGGGCTGAAACTAAATTATCCCCACTTCATAATCATTTTAGCCATAAGTCGTTCACTGCTGGATATACGCAGCCTTTAAAAACTTCCAAGGGGACTGGTTGGAAGCAGTCTGCATAAACCGATGACCGCGATCTTTGCTGCCGAGTATCTATTAAAAGAGAATGTAAATATATGTAATAATGAATTTATTTTCTGTCATGTAACTCCAAAAGACATTAAAAAAATGTTAAACACTATAAATCCAAAGAAGACCACTCATCTATGAGGTAATTCTGCCGTAATCACAAAGGCAATAAATTTTGGTATATTGACTGTGGTGTATTGCCTGAATGAAATGTAGTAAGGTTACCATTATTTAAATCAGGTAGTACATCCGACCCCAAATACTTTAGACCTATTTCAGAACTACCTACTTTTAGTAAAATAGTCACTTTAATAAAAACAAACTACTACATCCGAAACAGTTCGGTTTCTCAAGGGGTCGATCAACAACCGATACTGGTGCTGAGCTTTTAAATCATATTTTAAACGCTTAGGAGGATTCACACGATGCACTATGCGTTTTCTGTGACTTATCTAAAGCGTTCCATTGCGTTTCTCACAACACATTGATGAGAAAGTTACATTATTGCAGTATTAGAAAAATGGCTCTGGATCTTCTAACTTCGTATTTAAGTGATAGTCCAGAGAGTAGATATCAATAGATTCAATTTTAATTTATTTGCTTAGGTGTAGGTATTATGATATTATGTATACTATCTGGACTCATTTTTTTATTTTTTGACATGATGTATAATACAGTATTCTGTATTCTTTTGTTTTTCAACTTTGACATGTTATTATTTTTATTTTATGTTTATCTATATATTTATAGTAAGTAATTATGTTTGTGAATGAAAGCGTCATTTAGGATAGCTTTCTCAAGCTTAATTTTCATAACAGTCTGGCAGTTTTGAGTATTTTATTGGCCTTTCTAAATGTTTGACTGCGGTGCCAGTTAGAGTCGTGGAGCTCCCTAACATGGGATTGAGATCCATGATTACCGACTTATCTAGTCTACTGGGTGTCGTAACTGGTCAGCTCAAAACTGAAGTGGTACTTGCGTATAAAGACTACCTCGGACGCCTACATGGCACTTCCACAGTTTGAATTATGTAAATTTGGATTCTTGAGTTGGTTTCAGCGTTTTTTCTCAAGGCTAGTCATAGGAAATTCCGGCACCAACTAGCTTTAAAAAAGAAATCGATGTGTAAAAGTGTCTAAAATTACCTATTTTCAAAATACATTCATTGTTGATAGAGGGTCTACGTGCTATATGCAATGCACTACCCACTGCCATTTTAAACCTGCTGACTGGTTGGACGACTTTCCTTCTGATTCCACTTATTTTCAAATTAGTGATTATGTTTTCGTATTGCCGTATTAGAGCCAGTCATGCAGAAACTTGAAGATTTCAATATCAGAAGTACCAATATAGTTGAGGTTTAGTTTCTCTTTGAAATCCAACGCTACGCTCATACCGAACTACGTAAAGAACTTTGTTTGTTTTACCTTATAGTTGACTCAACTTGTATAGCTTTAGTTTTCTTATTACTGCTTCAGTATAAGTTTTATTCTTTTGTCCCGGGCCTGAGGCCAATTGACCGACTTCTATGGATATTTTTTTTTCTATACCACTAAAAATTTTCTGCAAGCATTTATTGCTGGCTCTGTACCTATAAACATTGCGACGTCAGTGTCAGCACTACTTGGCACTACTAACTCTGGCAACCAAACTACAGTAGGCGCGAGATTTAAATGCCCAGCTTTAAAATGCGCTAGTCACTACACTGTTGGCGTGCTAGGCGAGATCTGCGGACGGCGAGGGAGGTTTGCGGGTTTTCCAGACGAGGGTTGCGGGTGTGCCAGAAGAGGTTTTGCGGGTAGAGATACTCCCGCCTTTCACCTCAGTCCCCGACTACATTCAACTCGCACGTTCCTACTGTTCTTGCTCCGTGATAATGATATCCGCGGGGATTGGTGCTAAATGCCGAAGCTTAGTTCATCCGCCTTATTTAGTGTAACATTGAAACTCATAGGTATTGATGAATTAACATATAATTATTGTTAAATACATATAATTATTTAAAGTTCCTACGGTTTGATTGTTCAGTGAAATATACTTACTAACGGCTACTTCTTGAAATAGAAAAAAGCAGTAGACGTAACGTAGCCCCTGCGTTATCCAGCCAACCTGTAATCGTGACGTGTCAAGGACAATAGCGGTACCTCTTTGGAGCCACTGTAATATCCTCTGATCCTCTGTTAAAAATTACCCAAATAGATACGTGACAGAAGGCGCAGCCCGTTATCCCCTCACCTTTAATTTGCTTACGCAGCAAGAAGGAAGATTTGTTCTAATGGGATCCTGACCTGGACCTGCGGGTGTTACTTGCGCGGGTGAACCTAATAAAGGTGATGTTAGCGACAGCTTGTGATTGTAGTCAGCTCCATTACGAAAGTAATGGTGTAAAACATATAGGTAAATACGACTGTCTCTCTCGTCTGTGCTAACCATTAGAATCAATTCTGAATAAAGTATTTCTTTTGTTTCGCGGATCATTAATGAAACAGTGAGTTCTTCGTTTTGTTTAAATTCTCTCTAAGAATCTAAATCTATCGCAATATTCTCCGTATTCTTGAAGTCAGGTAATCACGTTTTACCTTTGAATCTGACGTAACAAGTCCATTCCTTATTCCGTTTCCTAGCAGTTTTGCTTTGTGGATTAGTTCTTAGAAAATGTTTCGAGATACTAATTGTAGTTACAATAACTTGTATTAGATAGAAATGTTTGTTTACCGATCCTATTCCGAATATCTCGGAATATCGGTATTACGGATTACTATTCCGTAAAACTGTGTACCTGAGTGGGGTTTCTAAGTTATGCGAAATGATATTGACTTAGTGACTAGGTGAGTATTTTTAAAAAGTAATAATAACAATTAATGTATTATATATTTCAGCAGTTCTTCAAATCTTTGTACGCACCTATGACCATATCACTTACTACTAAGCGAAGAGACTTGCTCATGTGACTTTTAGGCCGACAATAATGGGTCAATTTCAATATGTAGGTACATCATATAATGGATGTGTTTTAAATTAATGTCAGTATAAATTAGCTACGTCACAAACACTAACCACTTTGGTAACCACAACCGTATTATTTGATGTTCGCGGATATAACATTATCTTGTCAAAAGTGAACTTGCTGCATCTATCAATTGAAACATTCTCTCACAAATTGAAGTCCTAGAATAAGACGTCAGACACTTGGTCTAAATTCTTATTGACTTCCAACGCACGCCGACAACCTGAAGATATAAAGTACATAATGTATGTAGGACACTATTGAAACTGAACGTCATTCAGTTTGTATAACGAAACAAGTTATCTCCCTGCAGAGAAACTTTATTGACAGAAATTGTAACGGTTGAAAGTATAAATTATACATAATATATATAATACACGTTTACAGTCGTTGTGGGATCACACACATACCTCTTTCAGTTCAAGGAGTGCAGTTCTCATTAAGCTCTCGCCTCATAATGGTATGTATTTCTACCGATACGGTTTACAAATCATTCTGAAGGGAGGTCAGTCTCATACTGAAGAGAAAACCTTCCTTCCTAACCGATACCAGTAAAAGTTTACTGAAACTACTTATCATGAGGCGTTTCATATTATTCTTTTCCACGTAAGTTCTTTAGGAAAAGCAGAAACCTTCGAAATCTACTCTTAAAGACTAGTATTTTACCATATTTATGTTGTTTACTTATTCCTTTATAAAACACAAATGTTCAGTTAATCGCAAATAAACCGGGACTCAATCATCAATATTTGCCTTTCACAGGTAAATTTAATTTCAAAAGGCAATCATGGTATTTGTAAATACAAGAAAATTTCCTGGAGCAATTTCATAGGTACACTGGCGTATCGATGGCCGAGTCCTGTGGGAAATTCCTATTATTATATAAAATATCGTTTGTAGCGACTCTGAGGTAGTTTATTCTCTGTCTCAACTATACAATACAAATTAGGTACAAATGCAATGTGTTCGAGATAGATTTAGTCTGGAAAAACATTTCTTTTTTTAATGTTTTTATTTGTACCAAAATATAATGGAATCGGCAAATTCAGCGGCATTCTTTTTTCAACTTTACTCAAAAATGGTATAAATATATTAGTATTAACCCAGAGGTCCTATCTTTTTGCGAATATTTCTATGATTATGATTTTTTATTGACTGTGCTTTAAAATTTTTCTACAGGCGACCTGGATTCGTTTCAGATGTGACAATGGGAACTTAATGGCGAAAATATCGACTTGTACGGATCGTGGTCGCGATCAAAACGTGCTAGAAAACTGGGTATCGTACTGTAATATCCCATTTTAACACTTAATTACGGTAAAGACGGTGAATAGTCGGCCAATATAATTATTATATATCAATGGCCGGTAAATATTAACCATATTCACCAGCCAGAAATATTTACTGAGTATTCATCGCCTTTAAAAGACAGAATAAACTTATAACAGTTTTACCCGACTGCTAAAAAAAGGGTAATGTTTTGTCGCGTGTATCGTGTATGTATTAGTGATGTGCCGGATCGTTAAAAATGTGTATCCGCGGATACGGATAATGACACAAACCTGAAGTTTTTTTCTCAGTTGATGTCGATACGCGTGACCTTGATACAATAGTTGACGTTGAGGACTAATAACATGATATGTTTCAACTTGCATTTCGCGTTTTTCTTTTATAATTATTTAAATACACATATCGCAAAGGTTTGGGGCATGATCTCGTTATAAAGATAGTCAAATAGTACCTTATAATTGAAAATAAAATTAGCATCTAACTAACTACATTAGATATTGAATATGTAATTTTAGCAAAATTAATTTAAAATTTTATAAGCGTAATAAAATATAATAAAGTAAAAGATCCGTTCAAGATCCGCCAAAAAGTAACGGATACGGATACGGATACAGCTCCTTTTCCTCCCTCAGATATCCGGCATATCACTAGTATGTATGTAATATTCTTTATGACCTCGTACCATCTAAACGACTTGATAGATTTTCATTAGCTTAGTTAGCTATGGTTAGATTAGGTTAGGCTAAAATATGGCTAAGATTAAAATCAAAATAGCGAATTTTCGGCGACATTTTACAGGGTTCCAATTTTTTTCGAACCAACCGAGTAATGTATCAAAATGAAGTGTTTTAAAAAAAAAATAACAAAAATATCTATATAAAACTTATATGTTTATTACTCAGTATCTTTAACGCAGCTGGGTTTTTGATTTCTCGATTTAAGACAAAGTCAACTTTCAACCGCAAAATATAAGTTTGTAATCACAAAAAAGATTTTTATTTTTTATGATATAACAACAAATTAATAATTATCGGTTTTTTTTCTTTACTTGTGCTGTGAGGATAAGTTTTTGATTTACCCGCGAATTGTTCAAATTTGTTAAAATCGAAGGTTTAAATGGCCGTATCTTTTGATAGCTTATTCTTTTTACAGCTTCAAGAGAATCGCATAAATAAAAAAATATTTAATGTTAATTTCAACTTGATGCCTCCACGGGTTCCTGAGAAAAAGGTCTTGGGAGATACGCAGACTGGCGGATAACAAAGTGTTCCTATAAGGGCCCTTTTTTTCGTTTGTGGAACGGAACTCTAAAAATTATTCTAAAACATTTGCCATTAAAAATTTAATACTCTATTCGTAAAGAATTTAAAGTCAGAAGTTGTTTGCTAATAGCCACTCCGAGATACAAAGATCTCATCTCTCTATCGTTAATTCTTAAGACTCATCCAATACAATGATAAAATAAAAACACGCTCTCGTTTTCTCAATTAAACTCAACACTATCGTCTTACAATTCACTACTTACCTTGGTCCTTAACATCTTTCGCGCTACTATTGTCTTTACGAGTTTGTAATAAAGTCTACATTGTAATAACTATGAGTGTATTTACAATTGAGGAAGCACTCAGGCACTGAAGTTGGTTCTAAATAATTGATTGATGCAGTTATTAATTGTGTTCAGGTACACGTTGGCGCCTTGAACAGGTCGTTGTCTTTTATCTATACTTGTTGCAGTTATTTGTATTTTCAATGTTGTATTATAACTTCCAACAGCAGTATTCATCACCAATACAAATAAATAAAATTGAAGTGTCTCATACAGTTATTTGAACGATATGCCTATGCCTATGCCTAAAAATCAGTTTTTAAAATTGTTGTCTATTTATTCCGGATTATCTCCGGAACGGGTAGACCTATTTCCACGGAATTTCACTGGCAGATAGCTAGTGTTATAAGGAGTAACTTAGGCTACCTTTATTTTGGAAAAATAATTAGGGTTCCGTGCAAAATATATAAATATGTACACGCGATTGAAGACGCGCAAGAACTGCTAGAAGTTATATCCGATTGTATCCTCATGTGTGGTTTGAAAAAGCTAATCTAGTTCCAGGAACAACAAGGGCCAGGTGTCATGCGATACACGTTCTCACGCTGTCTCTTCACCCATTGTTAAGGTCCCCACACAGTCTTTAAAGGACTCACACACGGTGTTATTAATTAAAAGGTTATTTGACCTCACTTAATTAAAAGGTTTTTAAAATATGGGTATATCTTATCTGTGTTTGAAGGGCTCGTGGCTAAGAAGTAAACGAGTAGATTAGCACACTACAAGGTTAAGTAATCCTAGCCAAGTCAGTATTAGGATGGGTGAACATTCTTAACGATACCCTCCGTGCCTCGGTGAGCACGTTAAGGCGTCGGTCCCGGTTACCATACGAACATTGCTTCTGCTCGTTTGCCCCCTATAATATAGAAAAGGACATCTGTGGCATTCTTTATTGGTAATTGGTGTCCTAAAAAGTCCGACAACCCGGTCTATCTACAGAACTTCGATATCGCCTAGTACTTGGGTTGTGGAGGTCGGATGGCAGTCGCTTCACGTAAAATTAAAAGTTCGGCCGTATCGTAGTTAGACTGAAAGTCGACTCCAACTTATTTGGGGAAAATGCACGGAGGATGAGGGTGATGTAGTAATTTATTTGAACCAATAAGTTTATAAAAAGAAATATCAATAATTAGAGATTTGCTAATAGCTTTTATATCAGAAATTTAATATAATATATACTATTTACAAGTATCATTACATTTAACTAAGAAACCTTTGAAATACCACAATTTAGGTTTACTAAAAACTCATACTTACAACTAACTTAAATAACACAGAAACGATAACAAAATACATAATTGATGATGGTGATGATGAAAGTTCTTCTATAGATGCACAAAGACATGATAAAACTTTAAAAAAAAATTATTGTCTATTTGAAATTAACTCTCAGTTCAACAAATGTTTACAGCAGCTGAATCATTGCTGTAGGCTGACGGAAGCCTTCTTATCAAGGCTTTACGGCGTTTTAATGTTTTAAAAGTCTCGTTTGTATAAGAGAAAACATACGGATATAGATTGCGTTCGTGAAACTAGGACGTCTACTTTAGTAGTAGTAAGGGAACCAAAAGATTAAAAATTTAAAAAACCCCCGACTCAAACCTTATGAACGGCCATCTTGGATTTGAAATTTATCATAGTGTATAGTATTCTACTAGTCAAGCCCTTTCATTTCATACCCATATTGAGGGAGTTCTAAAAAAATATGTAATCCGCCGTTTTATGGCGGCGGCCATCTTGGACCGATTTTCATCAAACATAGCTAAGAACACTTCCGACTAATTTACCTTTCAAACAAAAAAAAAACAAAATCAAAAACCGGTTCATCCGTTCGAGAGCTACGATGCCACAGACAGACACACACACACACACAGGCACGTCACAGAATTTTTTTTCGAATGTTTGGACTAGTTCTTAACTAAAAAAATAAAATTAAAGCTGCATCACGTAGACCCTAATATAAGATCTCTATGGCTTTACTGCGTACCGCGGCTAATTGAACTACAACGTCTATATAACATGCTTACTCATCAGTCGTGGCACGTAGGTCGTCAATAATTGTGACGTACACAGGTATGTAAGATTCAAATAATAGAAGAAATATCTTGTTATCTTTTCTCACAGGATTATATCTCTCACTCTGTTCAAAAGCCAAAACACAATACCACATTTTTTCTTTTCTTTTTATTTCCTCTTTTCCTGGCGTTGCCAGTTTTATAGCGGAAGATTCATATCAAACCTCTTATTTATATTTCAAATTGTTGTGGCATTCAAAGTATTACTGTACTAGCTTTCGTCCGCGTCTCGGTATTAGTTATTTTTCTATCTCTGTTACTTTTTTTCTGGCTGAAGACAAAGTGTATGCAAAATTTCAACATTATCGTTTGAGTCGTTTAGACGTGAAAGCGTAACAAACAAACTCACTTAGGATAACTTTTGCCGACTTGAAAAAAAGGAGATATTTTTGCATGTATGAGATAATTCTTAACTATGTTATAACAAATAATATCAAACGTATATAACCTATTTTTTATAGATAGTAAATAATAACCAATTTTTTTATAGATAATCGCTCAAAGTTGAGTTACCTTGAATTATTGAAGTGAAAATCAAAAGTGAAAGTTCAAAGTGAATTTTTAACGTGTATACTGACATTATACACGGTGTATACAACTGTTCCAACTTTAGTTTTCGAACAGACAACATTTCTAGGAAACATGTGAGAATTTGTTCTTGACGTTGGGGCAATTTTAAAGAGATTCCTCTTCTAAAATGTTCAGCAGCATAGTTACCGTCGACTTGACGCGACCCATTCTAACAATTTTCTTACAAACTGGAATTTTAGAGCAATATATTTTAGAACATAATTTACAGAAATAAAGAGACGAAGGTGCAAGATTTGAGAATTATTCCGACGGTTTTAAACTACTGTTTAATAATGGAGGTTTAGTAGTTTTATAAGTGTGGACCAGGTCGCATCGTATTTGGATGGGGCGTTCTGTTTGGCAGCCGTTGTATGTATATATTAATAATATCAAAATTAACAAACCACTTATATTTTTTGACCACATAAGTACCGTTGTTTGACGTTTAAGATTTCTGCAAAATAAAACGTAGGTACTAAGTCGTCATGAGCCCGACCCGTGTGTTTCACTTAATCTTCAGAAACAAAGCGATTTACTTCCACTCCGTGTCACTGTGGCCCTACAACTTGACGTGAATTAATTGATACTAGTTAAAGTGTGCTAAGTTTATGTAAAATATATATTCTGACAATTTTGACGACCAATATGTTTTTGAGTGCAAAGTTACAAGTTGCGGGATGGATTCCCGGTGTGTGTTTTGGTACCACATCAAACACTATTTATTTTATTGAAAACGAGCCGTACGCTGCAGTTTCACGTGCGTTTATAGTCACTGCTCTGCTGCTAAAGATCGTAGCGTGATTTTACATAACATCTAACCTCCCTCAATAAATACTCTATCTAATGTTAAAATAATTAATCAAATCCGACTGATAGTTCCAGAGATAAGCACTTTTAAACAAACAAACAATTTAAAAACTTTATTATATTAGTTTAGACAGAGGCGAGTTACAGTAGACGATAAAACCGTTCACTATTTAATAAGAACGAGTCACATTTTTAAATAATGTAAATGTAAAAAATAGTGTCCCACCGGTATCGGGTACAGGGGCCAAGCTACCGGTGGTTAGGGTTCCAAAGACAGAAACCTCCTCACAATACGTGCCGTATCAAGAAGGACCACCTTTTGCATCAGGCCCTTAATCCTTATTAACACATGTCAAAACATAAGTAATGGTCATGAGTTTTTGGCTTTATTATAATTTTCCTTCCATTGTTTTCTCTTCAATACCCCTTCTAATATACTCCAAATTTTATTTCCCATCTTAAATTCCCAAAGTGCCTGCTTGACGGCAATAAGTTTTCCACCTATTACGTGAGTGGGACCAAAATTTAGACTGACCTGTTGGTCTAGTGGTTAGTGACCCTGACCGCTATGCTTATAGGTCGTGGGTTCGATTCCCACCTGAGTCTGGGTGTTCTTTGTGTCCGCTGTTTCTATGTTTGTAAAGTCCCCCGCGACACAGGAGTAATTCCTAATGCGGGAGTTGTCTTTTACTTAAAAAAAAAAAAAAAAAATTATAGTCGGTGTTTTATCACCTCCGTCTACCCCTTCGGAAATACAGGCGAGAGGGTATGTATGGATTTATATGTATATACGAATTTGCCCGTTAGTATTTATTACAGTCAATACAAAATACATATTACACACATATATTGGGGTTCATCAAAGGTCTAGTAGCTATTGTAGTGTTGTTTTTCTGCTGGTTAGTAGGTCCGTTGGACCCTCAGTGGGAGAGGGGGAAGATTTTCAACGCACAAGTAACTGGCGGTGTTTTTAGGCACCGGCCATCGTTTACCATAAGGATCAACTCCTCAAATAGAGTGGATAAATGCTCGAGCATGTTCTTGGCCAACACCCACGTCTAGCGGTTTACGTGCGCAGGCTCGAGCAGTCGCCGAATTTGGACGGGGTTGCAGCTCGTGCATTAAGTCAGTGCGACAATTCAGACAATATAAATAAACATTTGTAATCTTTAAAAAAAATCGGCTTTTTATTTGTCAGTTATTGCGCTATTAGCAGAAGAAGAACGCGAGAACGCTTGACCAAATTATAGGCATACGATTTTCAGGTTTGTTATAATAACATAAGGTTAATATTTTATTCCATTAATTTATACATGTCACTTACATGAGAACAATTTTTAACATAAATAAATAGTGTGATAACCGGTTCGTCACTTTTACTCGACTAGTGCATTCAGGGTGACTGCAGTAAATACTTATTTAGTTCAGTCTTTAATGCACTAAACGAGTTTACATTATTTACATTCAACTCCTCATAATTGTAAATAAATTAATGTTCTTCGATATCTACCCACGTTACATAATTCATTGACCAGACACTTTTGCATAAAAAAATTCATAGCAAGTAGGTAAACAATCGTCTTCACGTCATGTTTCTTCTTTACATTTTAATATTGTTTACCTGAACATTAATAAATCTATTAAGTACGTTTGTACATGTGTTGAGTAGTAACACCTCGCATATGTTAGTCAGACACTAAGTTACAAAGTCCGGCGTCATTATTTCACATAGGTAGCTAATGTTTTTTTACGAGACCACTCCAGCTTTAGGAATATTCCTGAGTAGCGGGGGGCTTCACAAACATTTAAAAAATGGACACAAAGAACACCCAGACGCCTGGTCTTTAACTGTTTAGAGCAAACAAAACATTTACTTCATATAAAGTCTATCATGCCTTTCTTTCATACAAAACGGCAACACATCTTATTCTGTCACTCATTTCATCAATTCAGTCAAGTACTTACGAGTAAGTGAGTAACTAAGTATGAGCCAACTTTTTTATTTTAGTGACATTTTACTGCTTTTTAATTAACTTGTTTTCTGAAAAGCTTGTAAATGTATGTAACACAATTGAATAATTCGATCTCCATTAAGCAAATCTGTTAGTTTGGTCTGAAATATCCATCGCTTAATATAAACTTCAGCGACTGCATACGAATATGATTTCACATTCTGTGACCTATTTACACAGCCCTATTTAGAACATAACTAAGAGTACAGATGAAAGTACTTAGATACATTTTTAAACGGTTTTATTTAGCTTGCCTTTTTTGCTTTGTGTTTTGTGTGGGTTAAATCTAGTAATTCAAATTTTACCAACTCCCTGTTGACCGATTGATCTGGAATTTGGTACACACCTTTAGTTCTGATGATAATACAATTATGTGTTTTCAGCATCATTGTAAATCTGAGATGGCCGCCGCCACAATATTTCGGACTACCTACATATTATTTACAACCAATTCAATATTGATATCAAATGAAAGGGCATGAATAGTAGAATACAGTGTATGTAGTATTAAGTAACTAAATAAAGAACTAAAAAGTTGAAAATAAAATAAATAAAAGGAGCGTCGTATACACTACATAATTATTTAACACTAAGGCCAACGATTTTATTTCACAATTATTTTTTAACGTTTAGTACATTATCTGCATCATTAGTATGTTTCTTTAGAATAATTCCATTTTAATTTAAAAGTATAAATAGGTATATTTAATTTTTTAGATAAATAGTATGCTTAGACTATAAATACATATTTACATAGTATACATATATATGTGTGTATATGGACTATGAAACTATTATACATCGATGTAAATAGACATATTGACGCATATGAAATATTTACACTGAGCGGGAATCGAACCCGCGGCCCATTGTTTTACCTCTGCGCCACGAACATTTACTTGATATTATAACAGTCAAGATAACCCCAATTATTGTAATGTTGGTCATTATATATATACTTACTATATATAACCCCGAATAAAACATTTTAAATGAAAAGTTGAAATATGACCGTTAATTTCTAATTCAGGACTAGCCGGCAATAAAAACAATTGTTAATGGACTCCCGGAGGCGATCGCGCCTAAATCATTAGTGTGAATGGGAATAATGACCTTATTGACCCATCCCCTATTTAATATTCTATAAATTTGACGTTACCAACTTTAAATCCTTTGGGGTTCGGACTGGATAATGAGATTTTTGTTATATTTGGCTGATGGTTTGTCTGTTAATTATGTATGTATTACACTAACCTACATATCCCTACACCGAATACATGGTTTTCAAAACAATTGTTTTTTACCAATTTCTATTTTTTTTTAAATGAGATATTCTAGTCGGATTTGAAAAATCTTTTGTTATTTGATAGTCTTATTTAAGTGTTAAAGGCTTTTTATTTTTATGTTACAATCCTAAGAATCGAAACAGTGACCATTAACAAAAGGGAAACTGCAGGGAATGACGAGCTTCAAACAAAGCTTTATGCCTTTGGGTGGCTTTCCATCTAAAATAGATTATTAATATTCCTTGATAATGCAGTGATAATATGAAATTAAATAGATTAGATTAATACTTCATTGGCAAATTCAGCACAGGCTATGACCTCTTTCACTAACATGTTTAACGTAAGATAAGCATCACATCTTTTCATTCAAACGAGAAAGAGGTTGACACCCATTTATTGCCTTACAAGCCCGCGACTCCATCTGTGTAGAATCTCTCCCATACAAACTTTCATCGTATCAAATCAAAAGTAGCCTATGGCTTTCTCCAAGGTCCCTTCTATATCTATACCAACATTCATTAAAATAGGTTTAGCGGTTTAGGCGTGAAAACTAACATCTAAATAGTACAAAGTTACTTTTGAATTTATGATATTAGTAAAGACATTAGCTTCCATACATTTTTTATATACAAATATGTCAATAATAGACTATTTCTAAATTTATTAGGAGCCCAGTGAGTCTTAAATATTTACAAATTCAAAGCCTTGCTTTGTTAGTAAACTGTAAGGCTTAACATAGACATTCCAACAAGTAATGAAACTTTTGAAAGTTCAGTCAATTCAACTCTGAAGTGAAGCATACTTAAGTTTCATGACATAATAATGTTAGTGAACAATTTTTCACAAGTTTGATCTTTAGGTTGCTTTAGGTAAGTACAACGTTGGTTCCGGATGTCTTAATAAAGCTGTTCCCGGATCCCTCCTACTTAAGGCGCAGTACGGCACACCGTGTGGTTTTAGTCGGTTCGATTCCGACACACCGCCCCGCCGAAAACCCCGGCGGGGTGACGGCCCGAGGGGGTTTCCACACGTACAAAAAAAAAAATAGGTAAGTACAACGTTGACTTCAAAATATTTTTGGTAAGTGAAGAAAAAACAATGTATATCTCTTAGATTATATATAGGTCCAGATGCCTAATCCGTGCCTCAAAACTGAAGCCAAAAAATACAAGCGTCTAATATAAATATAAGCGTCTCACTCGTCACACGCGAGCGAACGTTCGCCGCTGAAGTACGTCTCGAGTCGCTACTTATAATATTTAAAAATGCCTGCTTGTGCTGTCAAATTCTGTAAAAATTATACAAAAAAAATCTTAAGTGTCAGAACATCACATTTCATATGAAGTATTCTATTTCCTAATGTATTTATAAACAATAGAACAAAATTTCAAATTAATAAAATTACGACGCCATTACTAGAGATGTTGCCAGGACGTGAATTTCATTTACCCATAACGCATTCTAGCAGTATATATATTTTTCTTTGCCAAACTTGTTATTTATAGAAAGACGAGAAATATGCTTAATGTTAATGTTCGCGAAACTGGAATCCTTCAAATATTCTTAATTTCTAAACTCTAGCACCCGGAGTTCAATGTGTCCGTCAAACGACACTTTAGCTGTGGGATTGTACTCGTATTATAACTTATTATTACTACTCCTAACGAACACAGCTATAGAGCACTTAGGACTTGTAAAATTTTGCTAGTTTCTTGATACTTTATAAAAATATATATATATACATATATATATATATCCAAGTATTGTTGTAAATATGTCTTTAAATTTGCATGGTTTGAGTGGCTGATTTGATTTGATGGTTTAAAATGCAATAATATTGGGATAAAATGCACCGGTTTCCTGATATGATACGATACGATCGAGTTAAAAATTTAGTTCGTACTCAGTCGTGGTTACGAGACAAACGAAACATTGTTACCTTAAAACAATACCTATTTATATGATAAAGGTATGTGGTTTTCAATGATATAAATTTTAAAATAAGAATAAATGCAATATCTTTACTTTTATAGATTTCCAACTAATCCTGTAGTTGCTAACCGTTGGACGAAAATAATAAGACGAACTAGAAATGATTTTTCGTGGAAACCTAAATCAAAAACATATATATGTTCGGCGCACTTCGATGTTAAGGACATTTACATGAAAGAAAGTGGTCGTCGTCAGAGAATTCGATCAGGGGCTGTGCCTACAAAGGTATTGGGTATGAAATAATAGGTATTATAAACAAATGCATAAATGTATGAGTAAATATCAGTAAATTGCAACCTTATACCTTAATAATCTGTTAAAAAGAATTGTTATTAAAAGTTTGTATATACATTCTTTAGTATATTTTTGTGTGAGAAGTTGTGTGCTCATTAATTTTTTTTTCGCTTGCTACGTAGGAGGTACGGTACGAAAAGTCACTGCCCACAAATACACTATTAAAAAAAAGTTGTGCATCACTGTATCACTTATACATAAAACGTATTTATTTGTTTTAAAAAACTTTTTTTTTTCTTTTAGGGGTTGTAATGTTGAGAAAAAAATGTAAAGCAGCAAAGTGTTTCCAAACTTTATTTATTTTTAGATTACATAATTTTTTGATTTTTTTTATAATAATTATAATAACTCCACACATCGCACACACGGCCGTCTGATCCCCAACTAGGCAGAGGCTGTGCTATGGTAACCAGACTGCTGATAATATCGTGAAACTAATAGTGTATCCCACATTAAAATTAGACTTTTTCATGTAGCGAAAATTGAAAATATGTTACAAAGTTTACCATCTAAAAGACAAGTATTTAGAAAAATTTTACAATTTCAGAGCTTGTAAATAATAAAATATATTCTCACCTAAACTCTCATGGTTCTATGAATCTATTCAAGATTTAAATTTTAGTAAGTACATTGACATTTTGCTACATTAAAAAAAAAAATTACATTATTGACATAATTTTTCATGGTATTTATCTTGATTTTTCTATTGTATCTTAATTGTATCGTGTTAAAAAATAATATTATTTAAGGAGTGTTATGTTATGTAGTAAGTATCTACAAAATGTTAGCAAAAATAATATATGTCATTTTTTATATTTGCCTGCCGGCGTTGCAAGTACCTACAAACCAACTGGTTTTTTAGTTAATCCCAAAACAAACTAATACGACGATTTAAAAATTAATATTTTTTTATTTATCGTCTCGTGTTACGAAAAAATGAAATAAACGAATATTTGTAACTGATTTAAAAACATTCAAAATGTATCCATTTAATATTACTTACATCAAAAAACAAAAATATGTTTAATAAAAAAGTCCCTGAATTTTGGGGTAACCTCTATGCACTGGTAGTAAAACCGTCAATGCACACAAACACAAACATTGTACGTAGACACTCGCGTTGGGCGGGGTTCACTCACACAGCACCAAAAAGTGGCTTCAAAGTAAACGGTGACTTTTGTACTAGTCACGGTATCTGGACCTATATATAATCTAAGGTATATCTAATAAAATCGACATTACGTCTTTAATCATCGGCTGTGAAGTAGTCTTAGAGCATCTTAAATAATATTATAAACCCGAATGTGTACCTAATTTTGTGTGAATAGAAATACAACTCACTCAATTGAAGCTGCGAAAACATGTCAATCAAATGCTCCATTATAACCATCGAATCCTATACGGTAACAAAGGCACATTTTCTCGCTTTGTATGCTCAAAAGAGAAGAAAATAATAGAAGTCTTATATCGAATGTAGCATAGATACACAATTAGATACACATTGTAATACAAAAATCGCATCAAATAATGGCATTCGACAGTTCCACATACTTTACGTGGCTATACGTGCATGCATTTAATATGCCATACTAACAATAAAGCAGATCATACAATGCATGTTCTTCTGAAGATATGTTGTAATAGTTTGAAACAAAAACTGCAATGTATAGTGTCTGTAGGTTATTACTTACCACAATGGAGCGCATCAGACTCGTGTTATTTATTCTACACTCGCGAGGGTGAAATGGACCGGTTTGTTACAGTTATATATATACTTTAAAATCAAAACGTTCATAACATATATACATATATATTCGATAAGTGTATACATAATATCCTTATCGAAACTACGACATTTCATGCCTTTTTTGCTTTTGTAAAGCATAGGCACAGTTTTAGCATTTTTCAGCTACACCGTGTGCGAGGATTGGGCGAGAACACAATATACAGATTCTGTCAAGAGGCAGAGGAAACTGCAATGCATATTCTATACTCTTGTGGCCCACTAATGGGGCACCGAAGTATTAACCTAGGGTTGCACATCATGCAACCGCAGGAAATACAAACAATCACTGCTGTCACGTCTGAGCAGTGAACTGTAAAGTAAAAAGTGCGCTACAAAAGACCAGAAATGGTCGAGGTGGCACTAAGCACTTAAACAATAATAATAATACACCGTGTGACGTTATACGTCGTCATACCGGCGGGCGTGAAGCATCTGGTAGAGGCTTGGGTACAAAGTATCGATATACCGAGATTTATCTCCTAAAATATCTATTTATATAGGCAATATTTTTTATTTCGATAATCGATATTTTTTTAGAGTATCGAATTCGTATCAATTTTGATATTTTTTATTTCGATAATCGATATTTTTTTAGAGTACTTATCGAATTCGTATCAATTTTGATGGTTTTTAACGCAGCTCGAGTTTCATATTTATGTTACTTCTAAATACTCCTAGCATTCTTCTCGCGCCTCGTTTATCTTAAAATTTTCTTTGACTAATTCATTAAAAACTGCATATTTTATTTTACATTTCAAATAAAATGCATTTTTTGTTAGCATTGTTACAAATATATCATGAATGCCTTTCAATAAATCATCTTCAATGATCATTTGTTTTGTGTCAGGGTGTAATTTATCTATAATATGTATGTATTTAGGAATATATAAGTATGTTTATCAGCAGTTTGGTTACCATAGTTCTCTCTGATTTGGGATCAGACAGCCGCGTATGAGGTGTGTCAAGTCATTATTACTTGTTCATATATGCTTTGTAAATCAATAAACTGTACGATCTCGTCTTGCCATTCCCCTTTTACCATTTGAGCGTTATATTGAGAAACGCCTTAAATATAGAGAGAGGTATTCATTAGTATGTTCTTCCTTTATTATATATATACGGACAAAGTAAGACAAAAATCCTTCCTTAGTTGAAATTAAGGTTCGTTAATCTTTTGGTTTACCGGTCAAGGCTGTCTAGTTGTCTGTCCGTTAGTCAGACAGATTGCTACTGAATATGATTTTTTCAAGTTATCTTTACTAATATTGTATACCTACCTATAAAACACGATTTATAAGGAACCAGAAAGGCTTATTATGCCTTTAAGATATCGTTCTTTATGAACTATATATGTGCTATATATAGTAATATACATAGTTAAATATATAGCATTTATATTTACCTATGTGTGAAGCACTTTCATTTAGAAATTCGTTTTTTTTTGTTATATCGTGTTTTTTCAGGAAAGAGGGTGTCTTTCTTGAAAAAAACACGATATAGATAAACTTGAAAATTATAACCTTTAGAAATAAAAAAAATATTCAAACCTTTAGAGCCGTTTCCGAGATACGCATAATATATATATTTATATACTTATTTATTTAATAAGCTTGGAAAAGTTGCAGTTAAATTATGATCACTATGAACTAGATAACAAATGACAGTCAATAACAAGTCTTCAGTTTCAGACATCATTATAAGCGAGTGGACAGCCAGAGTATCTAATGCTTACGACGTAAAACGTACGTACATTAAATTATGTAAAAATCCAAAAATACTTATTAAGCATTACTACTACTGTCTATTGATAGAAACTTAGTCACCCTTATTCAATGTACAATGAATTCACGGTTTTTGTGTAAGCAAAGGTATTTGTACACATTCTATACCAGTCAGTAGTGCCGGATGATGGGGTCAATGTTGACTAGAGGATCTAAACATTCAGTAACTTTAACGTGAGAATTAAAATTACTAAATGGAAAGTTCCATGCCGATTGACTACCTCGTTAAACTGACTTAAATCCAAGGTACGCAACTCTCGTGTTATTACTCGCTGTAAATATCGTATAAGGAAGGACAACCATTCAATTCTGCGCAGGTTAAAGTCGATAACGGTAAGAAACGCACTAGAAGTGTGGGTAATTACCAATTGATTCAATTTACCAACCAACAGGGTGTGTGTTTTGGCGTATTTGGTGTGACCAACAGGGTAGGCGCTTGTTTGATCGCATAGGTAAACAATATAGAGGTATCAATTTATCCACGTACGTGTGAGTGGTGGCCACAAAAGTATGCTATCCAGAGGAGGTGCAGGTCAGCTGCGCTATGGCACAAGGACAGAGAAATGACTAACAACTCCCTACGTGTTGCCCTCAAGACATTGTTTGATTAGTTAATACACAATTGCGCCCCCGACGCCAAACGATGGAAAGCTTGCTTCATATGCATAATATGTGCGTACGTGTACGGTACGTATTATCTATGTAGACATAAGTAGGACCATCAGAGACAAGTTTAAAACAGGAAAATCAGAAAACATTTCATTACATTGAACCGATTGACAGATGATATAAAAAAGCAATTTCTATTCCGATCTGAAAACTAATAATATGAGGAAAATAAAATAAAATATATTAATATGCAATTAACTTGACTATAGATGTAAAGAAACATTATTGGAGTTTACTTAATAATACGTTTAGGTTTTACGTTTTAGTAATTATTGCAAAAACTCTGAAATTATTGACAAAACTGCATAGAATAAACAATACCATGAATTCTGTAATTTTCCACAACACAGATGATCTAAAAAAGAACGTATATCTATCAAGATCTGAAAAGGAATGAGGAAAGAGGAGGCTGTGTGAAAGAGCAATTCTAGTACCGAAGAAATTGTCAGGGGTGTTCCAGTTCGCGTTTTCATAGTGCCAATGAAAAATCTTGGCGAATCAAAACCACATTACACAGCACAGACATCCCGACCGATGTCCCATTCTAGTTAAAATGACTACAGTTTCCCTTGAAAGTAGCGCTGGCTATAAACAAATCTCAAGGACAAACAATGATACACTGATAGTAGCAGCAGGCGCAGCAGCACTTCCAACTCGCGATGGCTTTCGTTGTCGGAAAGGCTCTCGCTGGTTCTATTCATGGTCCGAAGAAAGAGTGCGTGGGAGGTCACTACCACATTTTGCGTCACACATTCCTGTCTCACAGCAGACGCCCCAGGCGGGTTACCCGTTACCCTAGCGCAAGCACGCCCTTGACGGCGGAGCAGTCCACGAATCCCCTTTCGGGTTAGGGGGTTCTTGGTTTTAATTTTCATCAATATTTGTACATTACATTGTTGTACTTAAACATGGTTATTAGAGCAAAGTGTGGTAATGTTTAAGGTCACACAAATAACGAAAGCACAAAAGAATGAAGAAAAATTCTACTCCCAGAAAAGGACCTTGGCAGAGGAAAATTTCCCATAGGCTTATCACTAATCAGTTGGCGCACGTATGATTTACAGAAAACTTTACTTACATTAAATAAAAGTATAGATTATATTACAAAAATGTAAATTTGATACCAAATAATTGTAATATATTATACCTACTTAATTTTGCAACTGTTATTGTTGCTGTTACGATAATAGATACATATATTTACTGCAACGGTTGCAGCAACATCGCACGTTCCTTAACTACCTTCTTATTAATGTAGGGTAAGAGGTGAAATCTCACACTAAATTACCGTAAGCTGACATTTAACAAATGGGCGGGGTCCACATTAAGACAATAAAACTTGTGTGTTGTCGGCAGGTGTGCGGTGATCCCGCGCGAGGCGGCCGCTACGCGCATGCGCAGCGCAACAGTTTGGAGGGGGATGCTCGGTGCTCCACCGACAGTGTTCTGTTATCGCGCGCTCGCCGTCGAGCCGTGCGGACGTGCAGATCTCTGCGGCTCGCGACAAACTTCCTTCTACCTTTCGCGCGATATTTCGATATTTTCAACTACACTTCGCTTCGTCTTCGTGTTTTAGGTACGTATATGCTTTACAGACTTTTTTTTGACAGATTTTTATTGAATGGTTTGCGACGGACCTGGCCGTGATTTAATGGTCTTAGTCTCAAATAACTTTAATATGAATTTAAGATTATGCGATTTAGTTTGAAGTTGACAGCTATCTTCCGATTTTTTTTTAGTAAAAGGATTGTTTGGGGGTTTTTTAACAGAACTCATTCTCATTCGTTGTATATTTTTGTTACTAATTTTTTTTATCCTTTGAAATATAATAAAAATGTAGAAAGAAAAAAGCATATTATATTCACAACATGAACTATGATAATGGGTGATTTTTATTAATATTCAGAACAAAAGTTGCATTTTTGTTCAGAATATTAAAGTTCAGGATTCAATGCGAAATATGCTTTCGTTGCTGATCTTAAGATTTAATTTTAAATAAATGATTTCCGTACAAATACATATATTTCATGTTTTCATTATTATTTACAAAATTCCACTTCAAATTGGTATTAAAATACCTGAAAATAAAAAAAAATACGAAATATGCAACTTAAAAAAATTAACCGATGTTAAAATTAACATAGGTAATTACCGGTAATTATGAAAATTGGCTAAAGGCCCTATATTCAAAACTGATATTGAAAAGATAGCAGGAGTTAATACTGACATAGCAACTTTGCTAATGAAAAGGGCAGTTAGTCATAAAGCCCTCTTGTTTACTTTGTAAATTAAAAGAGCTTAAAACGTTACCAGAAAAATCGACGAATCGATGTGAGTTTTATTGCAAATGTACTTATCCATTTTCACCGATAACTAGCGTAATCAAAAAAGTCGTCAAGTCTGACATTATTAGCGTACAACTAGTAAATTTCGAATAACATTTATAAATTTATCAAAATAATATAGATTGCAGACAGATTCATGTAATTTCTTTCAAAAGTCATTGATAAATAAAACATAAAAGAACCTCACTGTATTCTTGTTTGAATAACATCACCATAGGATACACAAGAACATGATTTAATAAGTTTATCTAACGTTACCTAAAAATATGTAAAAAGCATTCATTTGTAGGAAATATAATGTTTTATTTATAGGTAAGAATAACATTTACTTAATTGTACCGATTCGCAGGAACAAGTTCCCAAATACTTTTTATGTTCTGGCATCTACTTTCTTTTGATAAATCCGTTAAACATTATTCAATATTAATAGCTTATAGAAAGATAATTACTTTTTATCCAGTTAGTAATTCAGTAATTAAAATTATTGAATTTCTAGTACTTTAAAATCGATTACAATGTAACTAAATCCGCATCCTGTTCCGTTTAATGTACTTTCTAACGTTACAAGGTATTTATTTTAAAATGACCAAGTTGACAAGAAAGCGTTGGCTTTTGTTAAAAAAAAAACTTAGGAAAGTGCTTTTCCTAGTGTGACAAAGAATAGAAAATGGTTGTCATAATATTTTAAACTTACTTTTGGTATTGGAAATAATATAATATTTTGTAAGCTTCGTTTTTGCTGATCTTTGTATTGCGTGACACGAAATGTTCTTGTAGCTATGTACAGACCTATATTTTATTTACCGTTACACAGATCGGGATTTGTGTACGTGGACGTTTTTATTATATGCGGTTTCAGGGAAAAATGTAGTAGGTATTTTTAGGATTTCCTTGCGAACCCATCAAGCGTAAGTTGTTCGTTGGGAGATTATTTCCGAAGATATATTATTGTACAACCTACTCTCATTTAAATACGGGAAGTTTTTATCGATAGCTTTCTGTGATGTGGGATTTAAGACGAACTATATTTATATAGAGGGTAGTTGCTTTTAGTTGAAAGACATTATTTAACAGTTCTCTTGATATCAAGTGTAACAAAACTTTGAAAGAATAAGTAAATCTTGGATATATTCGTTATTGCTTTCGAGTTAGTTTTATATTTTTTTATTGGAAACCAAAGATTAAAAGTAAATGTGACAGAAAAGTTGTTATTTTATACAAGTGTTCTACAGAAATTTCCATTTTGAAGTTTAATAAATATACATTCAAACATACGCTTAAACACTATTCCCGTCTGGGGTGGGCAGAAACTATGAAGCGCCATTTCCCCCGATCCTGACATATAGCTCGCCGGTTATTACAAAGTAACTGATTTGACCTAAGATGTGTAGATGATATACATATATTCCCGCTTCTGCACCTCTTTAAAATTGAAGTTTCGTTGAAAGCTTAACAACAGATGGATTTCCATCTTCTGTGAGTCTTCAAAGGGGAGATGAAGCACTGAAATTACAGAATAAAAACAGAAATATCAATTCACTAGATTATCTGGAGTTACTAAAAGGTCAGGTTTAATTATGATAAACCAAATCGAAAAACCATGTTTAATCTCTCGTCGCTTAAAAGACTTTTCTTTAAATGTTAAGAGTACAATAAAAATAGCACCCGTGGAAATTCCCACACGTTAAAAAAAATAATAAAATTGCTCACTAAAGGCACAACCTTCTTAAGACGTACGAAGGAAAAGATAAAAGGATTAAAGGCGATGTTTCCTTCACATTGCCGTTTGTATAAGTCTAAACTCGTTTCCTCTTCAGCGCTTCGAGGTAACCTACTAATACCGATACTGATAAGGGACTGATCTTATTATAAATAGTAAAAAAGCTGGTCAAGTGCGTGTCGGATTCGCGCTCGAAGGTTCTGTACCATCGCTCGTCGTACAAGATTTCTCAAAAACGCCGAAATTTTAAATTGTATCTTCTTTGTACGCATTTTTAAGCAAGTTTCACGAACTTAGTACTTAATGTGAAATTTGGAATACTTAAAGCTTTTATGTAGAAGTGCAAGATATAATGTTTAATCAGTATAGTGTTATAAGTTAAAAACA
Source organism: Euplagia quadripunctaria (assembly GCA_963859945.1). Classification (NCBI taxonomy): domain Eukaryota; kingdom Metazoa; phylum Arthropoda; class Insecta; order Lepidoptera; family Erebidae; genus Euplagia; species Euplagia quadripunctaria. Next base: position 794,065 of record OY982559.1, read on the forward strand.
TATGCGAAAACCGCTACAAGAAGCTACAGGCGTCCAGTATATGTTGACAGCCCGCTGAAAGACAGACGCCGGTAGCACCCTTTGGGTACGGTACCCTAAAACCGTCGATTCTTCAGCCCAACTCGGGAGACGTTCGTATTGGTTAACCTAGTAATTCTGGGTGCATTTTACCATTTACCATTTTGTATATGTATATTACCATTTTACTAATTCTAGGAGATTTGTACATAGTGCTATCTAGACGTAAACTACGCATAGCTTGTACTATGTGTACCTACTTGAACACATGTGAATATACTAACATACATTTTTTTGTAAATTTATACATATATTTTTAAGTAGTAGCGCCCCGCGGTTTCACCCGTGTAAGTCCCGTGGGAATATCGGGATAAAAAGTAGCCTATGCCTTAATCCAGTTATCCAGTTATCTACATACCAAGTTTCATCGCAATCAGTTCAGTGGTTTTTGCATGAAAGAGTAACAAACATCCATCCATTCATTCAAACTTTCACATTTATAATATTAGTGGGATTAATCAAACTTCGTAACTCCAAAATTTTCGATTTTTTGTTGATGTCGTCTAGTGTAAAATGCCACATATGATGGAATCCCTCGTATTTCCTACTAGTCGGGATTGAGAGAGGTTTTCATTTCGATTTTGGATGGAATTTAATGAAATCTGGCAGAAACTGAAGGTAATTTTTTTTAATTCATAAAAAAGTCGGCGTAATCCAATGCATTTTATTCCACACACCTGTGTTTTTTTTTCGCTTTTACAACTTTGCCGCATGTTTTCGGTAAGTTTAAGTTAAGGTTTTTTTTCAACTCTTTAAAATACTTAACACGGTACGTAAAATCATCAGCTGAACAACTTTTGTGTGTAACTTTTTTCGCTACAATGCTTTATTTCTGAGTTATTGAGAGATAAATGAAAAAACCGGTTTTCAAAGTTATTTTGCAATAAAAAAGTATCTTAACGACCTCGTCCATTTTAACTTTTTAATAGCATTATGTGGACAATGACCTTCAGTTTCCGCCAGATTTCATTAAATTCCATGCAGAATTGAAAAAACATGTTTTTTGAACCTCTGTTATTCAGACTATACTTCATTTTAGATATTTTGCAATTTACAAAAAATAAAACTATGTACGTATTTGAAAAGTATACACGTAGGTCAATTTATTTAATCATCTTATCAGATAATAAATCATAATTACAACAAACGTAAACACAATTAATTAGTTTGTCTACGAGTATGTTTTGTAGTTAATTATTCATCTATACTAATATTATAAAGCTGAAGAGCTGGTTTATTTGTTTAGGCATTAATCTCAGTAAACTACTGGTTCGAATTGAAAAATTATTTTAGTTTTGGATAGTCCTTTTATCGAGGAAGGCTATAGGCTATTTAAAGAAAAAAGATTTTTACATATCAATGTAGTTATTAATAAATAGATTTTTGTTCCTCCTGTATAATTTGACCAAATTTAGATACGAACCTAATTAAGCCATCGATATTATACATAATAATGCAAATAGACATATCCATGTAAACAAAAATATTTGAACTGAGCGAGAATCAAACCAGCGACCTCTGACGGTGAGTTCGAATGCACCTACCGCCTCGCCGCATAAGTCAAGATTCATATCTACAAATATATATCGTAATTATCGTGCAATGCGCTAGAACTGTTATTTTGTGTATTAATGTGTATCTATACATTCTATACTCATACAAATAATAAAACTGAAGACTGTTTTGTTTGCTTGTTTAAACGTGCTATGGCTGGCTAAACTTGATGCGTCCACGGGTTCCTGAGATAAAGGGTCTTGACAGACAGACGGACAACAAAGTGATCGTAAAAGGGTTAGATTTTTTTGTTCCTTTTGAGAAACGGAACCCTAAAAATGATTGTGATTCATTTATCTATACTAATATAATAAAGCTGAAGAGATTTATTTATTGTTTGTTTGTTTAAACGCGTTAATCTTTTGAACCATTAGTCAGATTTGAATAATCCTTTTTGCGTTGGATACAGTATTCTTTGAAGAAGGTTATAGTCTATGTAACCTTAGGAGTGGAGTAATGCCCCCCACAACACAGTGGGGTCACCTGTTGTTTAACAGGCGGCCAAGTCTGCCAGGGCTCACAGGGATTTCCTTGTAAGGGTATACCTGAGGCCCTGGTAATATGGACTGTGACGGAACACCGTGTGGTTTTAGTCGGTTCGTGTCCGACATACCACCCTACCGGCTTAACCCAGGTGGGATGACGACGAGGACTCGGCTCAGCACACGCTGGCGGTTTGCTCCGCCTGGGCGACGCAGCGTCGGGCCCTCACTGCAGTCACCGGAGGGGATCTCTCGCTACCGGCCGTCATACGCTCCATGGCCAGTAGTGACAGGAATTTTACCGCGGTCGCGACCTTCTGAGGACGTCATCTCGCTGAAGGAGGCGGCGGAAAGGGTCCGGGAGGACGATCTCCACTCGGACCTAATTCGCCGCCGGCGAACCAGCGCCTCATGCCGTCCTGAGTGTGCCCGCGGGTGGAAGGGACGGGTTTTCCCCTCAGCTCGCTATAGTGGCCCCCCGCGAGGAGGTGGCGGCGCGTGTGCCTGGACGTCGCTTAATTGAGAGGTTTTTTACCCGAAGGTGGTGCCCGCGCTTTTGCGGGCAGGCGCTAGGAGGGTTCCGGATGTCTTAATAAAAGCTGTTCCCGGATCCCTCCTACTTAAGGCGCAGTACGGCACACCGTGTGGTTTTAGTCGGTTCGATTCCGACACACCGCCCCGCCGAAAACCGGGGTGACGGCCCGAGGGGGTTTCCACACGCACAAAAAAAAGGTGGGATGACGACCCGTGGGGGTTTCCACACGTTAAAAAAAAGTATGTGTGTACGTATGTACGCACGTAAGAAGTTATACTTTTATCTAGTTAAATAAAGTTTATTTAAATATCATAATAAATAATACATAACGTCAACTAACCTCAAATTCTACAAACGTAGCAACCCGCCCCGGCGTCGCACGGGTATAAATTATACACGAAAACCTTCCTCATGAATCACTCTGTCTATTAGTAAAAATCGCATGAAAATCCGTTCAGTAGTTTTTCAGTTTATCGCGAACAGACAGACACACAGACGCGGCGGGGGACTTTGTTTTATAATATATAGTGATAATCACAGTAAATTATCATAAGTAATACATACCGTCAACTAACCTTAAATTCTATAAAAGTACTCAAAGTAATATGTAAAAACCATTTTTATCACTATCGTGAAGTTGGTAACTTTTTTTGAAAAACTAAACTGTTGACTAGCTAAGTGTCAGTATTTTGTGAAGGTGTGCGCGCGCATCGAAAAAATTTACTGTCATCTTTTTTCCCTAACGCGCATAAACTAAGTATAACTTTAAAAAAAAAGTAGTGGAGTAATACAGATAATGGCCTATAACGGTTGAGGGCCGTATTCCTAAAATCGTATTCGCGCCACACGATATTGTTGTCCGTAATGTACATTAATCGAATTAAAACCTATTCCAAGTCTATTTTACTTGGGAACAGGAGGAAAATACAAACGAAAGTAATGGATGTACAATTTCAGGTGTGATTTTTTATTTTAGGATTTCAGAGAAGGTTTTACTTAAAGCCTTTTAAAAGCGTCAACATGCATCAACATTGTAATTTAAGCAGTGGTAGAGTTTTCTATAACTGTATAAATTATATAATATAATAATAATAGTGTTGAGACACCTCTCATGACACGGCCGTCTCAGCCTATGGTAATCAGACTGCTGAGAAATATACTTACATTCAACGTGGCAATGCTGCCTACCCTCAAGGAACACTACCAGTATTCGATGGTGCGGAGGAATTTTATGTCGCATGTCAATAGTCCATGTAGGTTCATATATTTTTTAATTAGATTTCATATCCTTATTTGTTTTAAATAACCTTTATTACAATATGTCTTATATATGTTTACTAAAAACATACTTATTTACATATCACTACATGTTATAAAACAAAGTCCCCCGTCGCATCTGTCTATCTGTTGGCGATAAACTCAAGAACTACTGAACGGATTTTCATGCGTTTTTCACTAATAGATGGAGCGATTCATGAGGAAGGTTTAGGTATATAATTTGTTAAGGTTTTGTGTAAATTGGTTGAAATATGATGATGATAGTTGAAGATGTCTCTGCTACTCGTGCGAAGCCGGCGCGGGTTGCTAGTTATGAATAAATTACACCCAGACATAGAGCAAATGGTCGTTTTACGTACAATTATTTTTCCTGGGTGAGAATCGAACTCACGACCTCTGGCTCAGCAGCCTGGGTTACTAACCACTAGACCAACAGGCCAGTCGTATCCATATATTAATAAACATAAACACTACGACCAATAGTGTTCAAAAAGTTTTTATAAGACGAGTTAATCTCTAGTTGGATTAGAAAAACTGTTTTAACACTTGATACCTTTAATCTTGAGGAAGGTCATATGGTATTTTACATCATGCCATGACCCTCAGGAGCGGAGCACTGACAATAAACGCGGGGGAAACAGCTTTGGATCCGTAACTCCTTTATAATATTGGAAAGTATTTATATAGATAAAAGGTCCGACCGTGGTGACACGCCGCTGGTAATGATTTTTTATGGTATAGGGGGCAAACGAGCAGACGGGTCACCTGATGGTAAATGACTACCGCCCATGAGCACCTGTAACTCAAAAGTCACAAGTGCGTTACCGGCCTTTAAGGTGGAAGTAGGGGAAGGAGGGAATAAGGGGCGTAGAAGGGAGAGAGGAAAGGGGAAGGGTTAGGGCCTGCGGTCCGGCCAATGACAGCATTGCTTCAATGCCGGTTTTCTGTAAGGCCGTGGTATTACTCCGGTCAGACCCGGCCACACGTGCCGAAGCATGGCTCTCCCACTGTGATAGTTTCGGATAGTTTCAGTTACAGATATAATAATTCTAAAAGAATTGTAATAGAAAAATACATATAGGTAATGATTTGATAGTATTTCTAGGTTATCAGTTGGTACTACAATTGCAGAAAAAAACAATTAGCCGTATTAGTGATTATTATTGCTGCTCATTTTTATGTGCAATCTACTTCAAACGCAAAAATAAAACTACAATAAACCAAGAGAACATTTCACCCTACCACGTACTACGTAGTAACTATTCAGTAATCTGTGACACTACTAACAAACCATGTTTCACTATCATTTAGACTCGTAGTGACTTTAGTGATTTAGTTTAGGTTACGGATAGATTTTATTCATTCATTTCATTTCATTTATTCAAAAACACTTTACATTGTGTGTGAATATACAATAATAATATAACAACAATGATCTAAATAAAACAACAATTGAATCAGGATTAAAATTTTAAAAAAAGAAAATTAGTAGTCATGTCGAAAGAGAAAAAAAAAACCCTAAAAATAAATATCAGTAATTAATAATATACAATTGTGCATCTCAAAATCACAAATTTACATGTCATTGGTGGAATAATAGCATTCTTTTAACAACAACCGCTTGAGTTCATTTTGGAAATCCTTTTTATGCAATAATGATTTTACTTGTATAGGCAATTTATTAAATAGCTTAACCGATTTGTAATAAGCGCTATGTTTCACAACCTCAAGACTTGGTACATGATTGGTTTGTAAATCTTTCCTTCTTGTGCTCTCTCTTATTTTTCTTTCTTCTTGCGTTTCATACTCATGGACATATTTTGATAGGTGCGTCAATAATACTAGAATGTACAAACATGGAACTGTCAATATTCTAAGTTCTTCAAAATATGGTCTGCGTGAATCTAGTTGCTGGATTCCTACTATGGTTCTTAGCCCTCTTTTCTGGGCAACAAACGCTTTGTGAATACTGTAGGCATAGCTTCCTCCCCAAAAAAAGATGCTATATCTTAATTTTGACTCAATTAACGCGAAGTATACCATTTTTTAATGCTCTCGACTTATTTCGTTTCTAAGACTTCTGAGTACATAACAGGCCGAACTAATTAAATTTTCTAAATGTGTTAGCTCTGACTTCCAATTTAATCTATCATCTATATATACTCCTAAGAACTTAACTACCGAGATTTGGGTGACGCTTTCTCCGTTCATATTACTACTTAATCTTTCATAATTCTTGGCTGTTGAACGAAATAGTATTGCATTGGTCTTGCTCGTATTTACTTTAAGGCTATTTACGGTAAACCAGTTGTAAAAGGTGTCTAATATCTTATTCACTCTTAATTTAGAGTGCTTATGTCATCGGCACATACTACTGCGTTTGTGTCATCAGCAAAAATTACCAACTGAAGTCCCCAATGGTTTTAATTACATATTGTATAAGGTCGTTAATGAAAGTTATGAAAAAAATTGGACCTAATATGGAACCCTGGGGAACACCAGCATGAATTGTAGACATTTTGAACTTGTAAGTTTCTTCGTTAAGTGTATTATCATGTGAAGAATTTAGTGCTTTAGTACAAGATTTGATTTCAACAAACATTTTTCTATTTCTTAGGTATGATGTAAGAAGTTCCAGAGACATACCCCGTACCCCGTAGTAATGTAGTTTTTCTAACATTAAGTCATGACTGACTGTGTCAAATGCTGAATTTAAGGATTACGGTCGGTCGGACTTCGGTTACGATTACGGAGCTCCTTAACATCCCTGAGATGTTTGGCTTCGCAAAGATGGTATAGCTGATGCAGCAAGTGTATTTAAGTACCGGTAACCGTTTGACATCAGGTGGACACTACTCATTTTTATCAAGTAACTTATATTAGACTAACTATCAAGACAAATACAATAGACTTATACATGTATACGAAAATTTGCACTGAACGGAAAACGAACCTCCGACCTCTTACCTTGCAGTCAAATAATTATACACTATCGCCGCGCCTATGTGATAAAAGTTGTCAGAAAGGGTAATACGACCTGTAATATGCAAATAATACAGATCATAAAAAGCCACCCATCATATTACGAGTCTTCGGTATCAGCGCTTTGTCTCAAGATAACGACCGATAAAATTTGGATATTACCTTGGCAGGAGTAAATAGAATTTCAGTCATTTTAATATCAATTTTCCGGATGTTTCAATATTACTTTTTTATTATACAATTTATTCTTATAGCATTGGGAATTTGCGAGAGCCCAAATTGTTTAGGCATTACTACTCCTCTTTTGGATATGATCTTAGAGTCAGGATGTCTTATTGATGTTTTATACACGTTGGTGGCGAACAAGCATAAGGCCCGCCTGATGGTATGCGGTTACGCTTGCAACTCCAGGGGACTCGCATGCTCGTTGCCTACCCTATAGAAACCTGTACGCTCTTTTCTTATAGAACCCTATAGTATAGTATCCCTTGGGAAAACCTCGGCAGGGAGCACATACCACAGCTGGAGGGTCAGAGGGAGGAGTAAAAAAGGGAGTACCTCTAACGTTTAAAATACCACAGTTAAGTAATCTTCCGTTGGTGTATGAGGTCGCCAGAGTTCCGTGCTTGTATATTCTAAGGACTGGTTGTGCTCGCAGAATCACCCGCATTTACCTATTACTGCAATAAAGGGTGTAATGTGGCGTAGGTGTAAAGCTAAAAGAATAATTAGAATCGGTTCAGTAGTTTTAGAGTTTGTCGAATACAAACAAACAAGTCTACTATCTTTATTACATTAGTGAAATTTCTGACATTATTAATAAAATAGTAGACCATTATGTTTTTGAGGTAACAATGAACTACAAACTTATGAAGTAGAAACAAAATGTTTTGGAACTTATGGTAACACAGACAACATAGGTAGAATATTTAAGTTTTGTTTTGTACAAATAATTATACATCTTATAGAATAATAAAATTATTCTAACTTTCAAAGGTAAGGCATAGTCATAGCTCACATTTTTTAATGAAAAAAAGGTAGATTATTGGCAGCCAATACACAACCCTTTCGTAACAGCTACGTAAAAGGCGGTCTTTAAAAAAAACTTCCTTTCTTCTTAATAACACTTCTCTATGTAATTAAATAACTTTGAACTCACATTGCCTGGTTAAATAAGCAGCTTCCAGGTGACATACTTAACTAGTCTTTCTGCGGCAAGTGGTTCAAAAAGTGAAAGTAAAGTGAAGTCGAAGAAGTGAAAATTGTTATAATTTCACTTCTTCGACTTCAAGAGCAATTAATACTTCCATATCTTTTTAATCTTTAACATTTCAAACGTCTATAGTAATATTAACGATGACCATCAACAATTCGAGTGCTCCACAAATCCAAAAAGATTTTCACCCGAAGTAGTTTCATAAAATTTGATTAAAGTAACGATTTAGACCTAACTTGGGCTTTGAATTCATTAAGTTACTGAAGAAAAGGATTACGTTGTCTGGAATATTTAATCGGCCTTTCTTTCAATACTCAATATTCTTTTAGCAGTCTAAGTATCTTAACGGTAGACATTAGCTCATGATAAAATATTTTTTTTTTCGATCATAATGTGATTATTCGGGCAAAGTGACATCTCTACGCTCCACGACAATTTTGGACTATTGGAATTCTCTACAGAGTTGATGAGAGAGCCAAAATGGCGGGTGTAACATAACAAATCCAATCTCATGTAGTACAGAAAAAATGATTGGACTAAATTGTACATATGCTTAAAAAAAAATGACCTCTAATAAAACGAAAATATAACAAAATCAAGACACATCCACTATTCTGACGTCAGAATGGCGGGTGTATCTATCTATTATATTATTTCATAGTAAACATAGGGATTAAATATTAATTCCAAAAAATTGGACCTATTTTGGTACTCTATATAAAAGCAACCACACACTCAGTATGTTGATTGGTTTCTGTGAAATAAAACTAATGTTTCCGTGCTTACTTGCCCGCTCGCTGTGTGACGCACCTTAAATCTTCTTTTTATCACCCTATAAAATATTACCATGTCCGTACATATTACTTCTTGCAGATGTTATTAAAATATAGAAGTGTATCTAGATGAATCAATAATTACAAAGGTAAATAAGTACGGAAACATATGCAGTTTTATTTCACAGAAACCAATCAAGATACTGAGTGTATGATTGCTTTTATAGGTACAATTTTTTGGTATTAATATTAAATCCCTAAGCCTACTATGAATTAATATAATAGATACACCCGCCAATCTCATGTTATAATGGCGGGTGTGTCTTGATTTTGTTATATTTTCGTTTGAATAGAGCTACAATTTTTTTAAGTGTAGGTACAATTTATGTACATTTTTCCTGTAGTATATGAGATTGGATTTGTTATGGTACACCCGGCATTTTGCCTCTCACAGCTGACCAGGCGCCAATAACTTCTCTATTATGGCTACAGATAATCTTTATTTGTCTCATAAGTTGAATCAAACCATGGAAACATTACAATTTTTTTTAAAACAATGTCAAAGTTCGTAAGCACCTTAACGATGTAATAGACTTATGATGTAGTTAGTGTCTCAGTTCCCGGTGTAGTACACAACTAATTATATTAACATGGGATAACTGTTAACAAGCGTCTCACTCAATGGTGCGTTCAGTCTAATGTGCGGCAAGCGGATTAATGTCAGCCGTCTCACGTTGCGAGAACTACCGATCAATGACAATATTTGTAAATGGCGCTAGCATGTTCGGCAAATATTTGTTAGACCATGCGTAGCGTGTCAACACGCATTTAGACTGAACTTTGTTAATTCGATGCGAAAGTTGCTTTAAATCATAATTGTTAAACTTACCCCCCCTGTTATACAATTAATTAATCTGTACGTAAGTACAGATTAACTGAGGTCTGAGCGTCATCCTAAGTGTTGATTTTCACTCTTTGATATTGCTTTATTCATTAAGTTAGTATGACGAATTCCAAGTTTGAAGCCTTTAAGTCCCTATACGCTTCGAACAGTTCTGCTATAGGTAGGTTTTTAATGGCGGTCGCACTCAGTGGGTCGGTTCACACATCACTGCGCCGTGTCAGGGACGGGTACATGTACAATATCCTGTGTGCCGATTTAAACACTAAGACCATTATAAATACAGATATTTGTATAGCATGTTACAGCATGAAAATACTATACCAAACATTATTTTACTTTATTACGGTTTCAGTCATTCAAGTTGTCTAATCATTTTTGGTTAAGCTGAGCTTTTGCTAATGTGTTTACCTTTACATACAAAACAAATTGTAAACATTCCAATATAAAATTCAATCTCCACATAGAAAACAAATCGTAAACTATAACATTCAACCTCCACATACAAAACAAATTGTAAACATTACAATATAAAATTCAACCTCCACATACAAAACAAATTGTAAACATTACAATATAAAATTCAACCTCCACATACAAAACAAATTGTAAACATTACAATATAACATTCAACCTCCACATACAAAACAAATTGTAAACATTACAATATAAAATTCAACCTCCACATACAAAACAAATTGTAAACATTACAATATAAAATTCAATCTCCACATACAAAACAAATTGTAAACATTACAATATAAAATTCAATCTCCACATACAAAACAAATCGTAAACTATAACATACAAAACAAATTGTAAACATTACAATATAACATTCAACCTCCACATACAAAACAAATTGTAAACATTACAATATAAAATTCAACCTCCACATACAAAACAAATTGTAAACATTACAATATAAAATTCAATCTCCACATACAAAACAAATCGTAAACTATAACATTCAACCTCCACATACAAAACAAATTGTAAACATTACAATATAACATTAAGCCATTGGTCATATTCCTTAAATTCTGAGTGCTGTTTTATAAATAGTACACAATATCATTAAAAAGTTATCATCAATATTGCCAGACTGCTTCCGTGGGCGGTTATTTGCGCCTTTTAAAGTTCGAAAAGTAACGTAGGTTTACTTACAGTCCGAGTCTTGATTTTTATATCTGATATTTAAAGATATATTTTAATTATAATTTAAGCAGCCATACAAATTCTGGAGGCCAAAACTCCCCCAGACCTATTCAAAATGTCGCCGGGCGCGTATGAATGGATCTGGGTGATTTTTTGGCTAGATTTTGCGCGCAGCTTCACACGCGTCAATGTAAATGATGTCTATCAATTCAGTTATCTCTCAGTAAGTAACAATACTTTTTGTGTGTACCTTACACACTTATGTCCTTTCTGTATCTCTGACAATGCGTATGCAAAATTCCATGATGTTCGGTTCAGTAGCAAAGGCCTGAAATCGTACAAACAAACAACTCACATTAGAATTTATAATATTTGTTAGGATAAGGATACGCTAGTAATAATAACTCAGTGGATAAGGATTATAAGCAAATTTATTTGTATCAACATGGAGGATTACTGTGGTTTTTGGAATAACAAAATTATCGTGTCTACTTTGCTACATTTATCGTATCTGTGTGGTAAAACCTGCAATTAATTGAGTGGATGGTGGTAAAGGTTCGAAATGAACGATGATCACAGAATATCCCGGAATACATACTATGATTTTTTGTAAATCATAGGTTTAACCGCAAATAATAAGATTCTCCGTATTTCGTGTTTTTACAGTAATAATATATATACCTACATAATTTTTTCGAATAAATGTAATCATGCAGATGAATTTATTATGAATGAATGAACTTTAATTATTAAATTATTATTTCACACTGTAACTATTTTACTACCTACATATTTTAGAACAAAGTCCTCGTCCAGCCCCCCCCCCCCCCCCCGCTTCTGTCCGTCTTTTGGCGATACACTAAAAAACTACTTATTGTTGAAGATGTCTCTGCTACCCGTGCGAAGCTGGGACGGGTTGCTAGTATAAAATAAATTGAACAATATTATTTATTTATTTAATATTAATCAGAACGGCTTCTAGCCACTTACACTAATTAAGAGAGAAACGTTTATACAAAATAAACTATACTATACAACATTATTATTTATACAACAAAAAATTACATCTCTAACACCCAGACTTCTCGCAGTACATCAGACGTACTGACATAATCGTCTGCTATTCATCCGCAAACAGGTCACAGTCTGGATTTGATTCTAAGATAAACCTGTAACAAAATAAAAATAAATAAATAAAAATATAAGATAAGAGAAAACCAAATATAATTAATAATTAATAATAATATTATAATTCCAATGACGAGGTGAGCTGATATTTCTTGATTATTAATTATTATTTATATTTGGTTTCTTAAATATTAGGTTAAGAGATCATTTATAATTAGAAAAAAAATATATAATTTTATGTTTGACATTAATTTTGCAAGTCCACTACATAAATTAATTAATCAAATATTTATAATAAATATAAAATTATCGATTCATTATTATAAATATTAATAAATTAAGTACTAGATTTACTTACATTACTGGCATGAAATCATTGGAATTCGCACTATACATATAATGTAAAGCGTTTTATTTATTTATTTTAGACACAAACAGCATAAAATAACTTAAATGCTTTCAGTACTTAGTTTGTTATCAAAGACAATAGATTCCCCGAGGACAGTTTAAGTAACGTCGACCGGCCAAGAGGACTTCTGATAAAACGTTAAAAGCCTATTAGTGCCCGAAATAAGGGCAATTGTAGTGTTTTTGATACCCGTCGTGTTGGAGGGTTAAGCGTTTCCCTAGAATGTATTTAACGGTGAGTTACTAAGTCAGCTTTTTCAATTTTTAGGGTTCTGTTCCTCAAAAGGAAAAAAGGAACCCTTAAGCGATCACTTTGTTGTCCGTCTGTCAAAACTCCTTTTCTCTACGGGAGACGTATCAAGTTGAAATTAATACCAAATACTTATGTCTGCGGTCCCTTGAAGCTCCTCAGCCTTCCTCCGAGCTTCTAAGTCAACGCAATCAAAAGATACGGCCATTAAGCCTTTGATTTTAACAAATTTGAACATTTCGCAGGTAAATCTTTTTGGACTTTGGTAAGAAGCGAGGTCTAAAGGCACAAATAAAGGAAAAAATCCGAAAGTCGTTAATATGTTATTATATCACATAAAAATTGTTTTTATGATTACAAACTTATATTTTGCGGTTGGAAACTGCAATGTTAAGTTTGTGTTTCGGAAAAGACGGGCAAAGATCTTCGAGAATTGATTCCCGAGATGGACGTACTATCTACGTACAAGTTTGTTTGCTTACGGAACCCCCGGTGCGCGAGTCAGACTTGCACTTTTCGGTTTTTTCTTCGTTACTTATTTTGATTTCTTGTCATTTTTTTTATTACTTAGACTTATTGCACTTCGATTAAAATTACTAACTGATTGAATTATCCGTCTTTACAGCGAAACTCCATGTCCCCTTAATATTATATAAGTAGGTTCTTCATAAACATCATCTATGCTTCTATGCTAATATTATAAATGCGAATATAACCCTGTCTGTCTGCCGTTTACGCTTTTACGCGGGACCAATAATTCAGATTAATTAATTGTTTAAAAAAGGACAACCCTAACGTCGCGTCGTCGTTAGAACAGATAAGAGTTACGCGATAGAAAGAGGGGCAAATTCTATGTGAATATAATTGTAGGTAATTAGCGCTGTGCGGCCAGAAATGCGACTTTATTGTGTCAGACTAAGAGTCGCTATTTATTTAATTTATATTGCGGAGTGAGACTTTCGGTGAAATAAAGAATGTTTTTGCGCATCAGCAAAAACATTGGCAGAGCACCAGCTAGTAGGTAATACATATGTATATGTAGTCATTGTCTTGTGCTCTTGCCTATGCGTATGGTCAACTCGGTAGGCAGGTAAACAAACCGATAGATGGCAAACAGTTATCTATTACCTGTACCGACTTCCAAATTCAGCAAAAGCATTCTTTAACATCGAACTAACTAACCAACGAACACAAACCAAACTACGGACTAACTACTGATCCTGCAAATGAAAGTTCGCGCGCCGTTTAGTTTATGTGTTACCAGAAACGTATGAAATCTAGAATATAACAAACTTTTGGTTTTGCTTGATTTTAATAGTGGCTGTATCTTTTTTACTGTAGTAGGTAGATACTTTAAATTTTATATTGAGTACCTATTACTATAGTTTCTATCGTCATCATCATCAGCCTGTCGCCGTCCACTGCTGGATGAAAGCCTACCTCAAGGAGCGCCGACTATCCCGTTTTTGGTAGTTTTATAGTTCCTATAAAAACAAATAATAAAAATAAAATAACGTTAAAAATAAAGAAATAAAACGCAAAAAATTGTTTCTTGTGGGGTCCCTACATGAAACGTATTAAATTTTTGCGTGGTTTGCTCCATTTGAATAATGGCCATAGGTAGGGATTGGAATATCACAGAGTGTGCAATACTACTACACATATTGTGATAGCGCCTCTCTTCGCAACACCTGTGAAGCCCTGGTATCACTCCGGTCAAGCCATACTTCGGTACATATGGGTATATAGCTCCCCATTTTACCTTTTATACTTTTTTATATTTCATCAAATCAATCGCAAACACCAGAAGTTCGTGAATGAATGAATAAACTGATACAATTAAGTTTCTAACGGTTTTTATATTATACAAACCTAGCTATTTACTTTTGAAAAGGGGTATTAGAGGTAGTAATTTCTCATTAATAACCCGTCAACTTATAACTTAACTTTTAATACATTTCTGAGGTAAAATATTCGCTTAAAAATGTTGTTAGGGATTCTTTGAAGGCCTCTTAAATCACGGAAATGGATGCGAATAATGTAATTAATTGAATTACACAAGGCCCTAAGCCCGCTGCTGAAAATTCCCCTACACCTTTTTATTTTTAAATGAGTGTTCGATACGTAAGAATATATATATATATATATATATATTGCTTTCAGTTATACAAACATGTAGAGATTGTTGAGGAACAACGGTAGCGGGGTAATGTTAATTATGCCATGCAGAATAATCAGTTCTGTGATTTGTTCACTTGATATAAAGTCCATTTGTTAAAATCATAATTCTCTTAAGCGCTCTCTTCCTTGTAGGTGTTATAATCTTTTTTTAACATATTATCTCTGTGTTTAATAAGCTTACTTTGAAAGTACATAACTGCAGTACTCTAAGGTACATATGTACGTAGCACAGTACAGTGTAATAGGAATGTTTGTTTGAATTATAATAGATTGTAGTAAAACTCAGGATAGGGAAATGTCTACAGAAGTAAAATAAAACTCACGTGAACAGTGCATTCTCTAGGGAAAAACAAACACGTGCAATGAGGCGTCCGCACTAGATTCTAACTCCGAGCAAATAGATCGTTTTAAGTTCAACTGTTATCGCGGATTCGGTGTTGACATTTACTTGGCTTAAAACTCCCACTAATTTCCAAAATCATATCGAATATTCAATCGAATTAATGCAAATCCAATAAGTTGAAAATATAAATTGAAATTTCATAAATCTTCGAACACGAGGTTTTTGTTATGTAATAATTATTAATATTAACTTACCTACTTGTATTAAAAACTAATAAAATAACGATGGCAAAACAACCATCAAGGCTCAGGATTAACTACCGAGACGAATTCAATCTCTAGCATAATACTGACTAGAAAAACGTTTAACCTGGAAAATATAAATCTACTAACATATATTTATAAAAAGAAACAAATACAGGTACTACAATAGAGTGACGTTTATCATAAATAACAGAAGACTCAAATTATTTCATTGGAAACAACTGAAAAATATGTATTTTTCGTCAACACAAGACCTGTTTCCGTGAAAAGGGCCCCTTAAAATATATTCTTATATACCTATGTCCCGCCAAATAATTCAGATATAATATCTTGAGGGACGTCGATGCTATTTGCAAGTGAATAAAGGTCGCGGGGGGCAACGCGACTATATCATATTTGCTCTTCACCCTTCACTGTTTGTATATTAAATGGTTATATGGTAATTTGAGAAGGCCCTTGTGATAACGTTGATGAGTACTTTTTCAGTTCGGGTGAAAGGCATGACATCATAGTTCTTACGTTTCATATAAAGTAATATGAAATAGAATACCTCGTTTGAGATAGTCTTGAACCTAAAGGCCGGTACGGTATTGGGATCTGTTTGTTACAATAAATTAGCAACACAGATACGGGTCGCGTGTAGTATTTCGGTTACATATAGCATATGTAGTATAGTTGTTCCTCAATAACACAACATTATCTGGGATGAAACTGGGATAATTGTGATAATTAATTATTGTTAGGAGTATATGTTGAGATGAGATGAGATAATATTAAAAAAAAACCTAAATACGTACGCCCAATCAGCAATATCAGTGTTTGGCTTAATTCCAAAAGGATAAGTCGAGCAAAATAACTACACTACATTACAGTAAGGCTTGCCAAAACGTCCTGTAGTTCTGAGTGCGATAATACCGTATTCAGTGAGCGATATAATCTACCATGAGGATTTCACCATACTGGAGATAATATAGTCATCTATATCGAAAACGAGTAGTGATCAATATATGTCTATAGGGTTTCATTTTCTGTTTATCAACAAATAATTGAAGCCAAGATTATTGACGCTACCGGGGGCTATATCGACAAGGGCATGAAGCGATTATAGAAGATCAAAAGGTAGTGCTGCAATGTTGATTATGCCATGCAGAATAATTCAGTTCTGTTATTTATTTTGGTAGTTCGATAGTAAGTCCATTAATCCAGTGATAATTATTTGTCTGACTGACTGATTCATCAACGGAGAACCTAAACTGCTGTGGCTAGAAACTTGAAATTTTGGCAGTTGAGGCCTTTTATGTTGTAAGCAACTACTAGGAAAGGATTTTTGGGAATTTCACCCCTAAGGGGAATAAAATAAGGAATAAACGATTGTATGGAAGTCCGTCATTTTAAAAGTAAGAAACGCGAAATTTAATATGCCTAATGCCGGCGTTTTTATTTTCTGTTCACGTGATCTTCGCCTCTGTTAGCTATCTGCCAGTAACCCTCAAATATTATTATCTTATGTCCCGACCCGGGAAAACCTTGACACGCGTTGGCTCCTCTCCAACGGAGACCGTTAAAATATGAGGTTTATGCCGCTTATCGATACTTCCTCATTTCCCTGCTATATAAGTGAAGTTACGAGTGCTGGAATGTGAAGACTACCTACTTTATTAAAATGACACAAGACTTTTACTATGGTTGTATGAATCACTTTGGAAGCAGATAATTATTATAACGCCTGAAATTTAATAAATCAAAATACGTTACGATAAATATTTAATGACTCGGTTAAATACCGTTGTTACAAGGAGTTTTAATATGGTCGAAATTACAAGTTTATGCTGAATGATATTATCTTTACGCCGCCGCGCCGCCGCTACAAATATCATCAATGCAAATAAATAAAATTGAAGTGTGTGTTTGTAATGTCAAAATAATAGTTTTTTTAAGCTCATTTTTAAATTTTTGTCTGTCTGTCTTTCTGTCAGTTTATGCCTGCTAATCTCCGGATAGGGTGAACCGATTTCAACGGGACTTTCATTGGGATAGCTGGTGTTATAAGGCTATTTTTATTTTGGAAAAAGAATTAGGGCCAAAATATATAAATATGAACACGCAAGCGAAGCTACGCGGGAACTGCTAGTTAAAAATGTATGGACATAATATATGGTGCGGCTAAACAGTATTCAATAGTGCAACACTAGTCATTACTAAAAAAAATGCAAAAATAGTCACGGAATTTCAAAATAAAAATAACATCAACTGGATGCATTTTTTCGCTTTTTAAATGTTCAGATTTGAATGACTGGAAAACCTATTTTATAGAACAAAAAATACCGTTAGCATGTTATTACATTTTTGAATTGGTATTCATAAACATTCCTGTAAAAGTATATTATTTTAAACGGAAATTGGAATTCTGTCTGTTTCCCTAAGTTTACAGGTGAGTTTTTAAATTTACAATAACAGAGTTTACTGCTAAAAGCCAATTCCAGTTGCTTTACTTCACTTTTTCTTTTACATATATATACACAAAGGGAGGGAAAAAGAAGGTCCAAAGGACAATTAGATCATGCTGGTGAACTTTAAATAACGCCGGGTAGCATCCTTTGGACCTTCTTTATCCCCCTTTTTTGGCAGATAGCCTTAAATGGAGAGCTTATTGTCATTACCAAAATATTATCAGAATTAGTCAGTTAGTAAGACAATAAGTAGTAAACTTTCCCAACCCCTTCTTTATTTTTAATTTTTCGGAGCCTCGAGGAGTAATGCCTAGTTTAGTCAAGAGAAACTGAAAAATACTAGTTGTAGAGGAATACACACCTACAGAAGAGAGACCAAAGCCAAGTTGACCAGAAATAAAATAGAGACGATTCGCTTCCTTCCAAAAACAAACTAGCAATCTCAATCAGACATAGGTCTCGCCCAACATGCCTAATAGCACCCGATCCTCCGCCATCCGCATCCAATCTATCCCAGCTACTTTCCTACGGTCGTCAGTCATTTTGCCTGGGAGGGGGGGGGGGGGGGCAGGGTTCCTTTTACAGATTCGAGGTCTCCACTCTAGGACACGTTTGCTAAATCGGCCAGCGGTCGCTCGGCAGGTGTGGCCAGTCCATTGCCTCTTCGGATGGCCTCCTTAGCTTTGTTATATTAGTACAAATTTCCAGACAAATGAAACAAGTTCAATATGACTACAGCACGAGAAGTCCGAAGTCATAACCCGACCCGCATTACACTTATGTCGTCTTCAAGGGTTAAACAGAAATACAAAAGCTTTCATCCCGTTCAAATATTAAATCGTGCCAGAGGGTTAAAAGACGCAGGCAAATTACATAAATGTTCCTGATATTCTCTGATATGTCGTATATGTTTTGCGTATATGTTTTGCTGTTTAAATTCCATGGAGTCCAATTCAGAAGGAGGGTACGAAGAAGGAGGAAAGAGTGACCTGTGTGAAGAGGTCAAGGTAAACATTTTAAAGAAGGTGTAGCTGTGGAGAAGAGGTGTGTAAATTATGTATAACCGCTAAATAGTTAACACAGCCTGAAAAAAAATTGATTTGTTGTCCTGGTTTGTCTGCCCTACTGAGAAAATACTTTAGTACTCCCCAATAGGGTGAAGTACAGTCGAGCAGAAATAAACAAATATTCATCATCATTTTATTTACTTATTTTCCTGTTCATTTTGTTTGGTCAGTAAAGAACTCTTTTTTTCAAAAAACCCTTTAGCAGATTGTAATTCACTGCCGCTATTTTCACATTAACCTTAATGATAAACACTTAAAAAAAGTTAAACCGACTTCAAAAAGCACTAAGAAAGGGCACTGAAACATGAAAAATAATCGATAGTAAGTAAGTGTTGAATATATTCGCGACGGCCAGTAACGTACATACATTATGGTAACATCTGTTATGTTAAGTATCAACATGAAGGAGGCGTGTCTCAACCGGTGTGGCTGAAGACGGCCGGATGACGTAATCAGTTCTGCCATCGTACATAACTTCCAACGTAAACATAAATTATTATTTTTGTGGTGCCACTAATATCGAAGGTTGGACAGTATCAAGGCTTTGCAGCCTTTTCAAGCGCTCTGTATAGGGACGCATAACTGCATCCAAACCATTCTAGCAGGATTCTTAAGCCACGTATGTCGTCTTCTACCTACTCCTCTTTTTCTCACTGTCTTCCCCTGAACAAATTAATGAATGATGTGAATGTTAAGTATGACTTCATCATAGGTACTTACGAGTAACGTTCACTGAAATCTATCATTGTTTTTTTTTATTTCTTGTCTGTTTTTAAGGAAGTGGAAATGCATGCAGAACTTAAATAAACATATTAATAATTATATATATATATAAATAAATCTAAGTTAATTCAAACCCCGTTAGAAAATGTAAACGAGTGCATAGTTAATAAAATACGGTTTGTAATTTTAAACTGTTCCGTTGCCGAAGGGAATAATTCCAGGATGTATTCGTTTAATTTAAAATAAATTATACATTGAGATAAACTGGGATTTGTACAGTCAAGGCTATCTAACATAGCCTTTTTATTGCAAGATGTAAAGACTTATAGAACATGACGCTACAACTGAAGAGAATGGAACAGTAATCATGTCATCAGTAAAATCTTAAACAAATATAGGTTTATAGACGGACTAGGGAAGAGTGGGGAACAGAAGCGTCGAACTCTGACTTTTATCACTGATGTTAGTCTTAGGTTGGCAAAGGCAAAGTCTTTTTACACAGCACTATCTAGACTACATAGAAACACCCAGATCAATGCAAATAGTTTATTCGCCTACGTATAAGTTTTTTTCTCTTACTTCTCTTGAAGAAACAGAGCTTGATGATTTTACACTGACTTGCTATGGCACCGAGCAGGAACCGAACTCGCGACTCCCGTCGTTAAATATTCTGCTTCCCGCTTCGTACTTATAATTAATTTAATTTAGGAATTGGTGCTTACTACGACATGATCAATGTCAGAATGAATAAAATGTCTACTTGACATATTACTTTTCAAAGAAAAACAGATAAAAGTAATTAATTAAACGAAATCAAATGTGAAAATGCAGACGATTTTCATATCGATTTATATCAAAAAATGCATTAGGGATATCAATACAAATAAATAAAATTGAAGTTTCTGTTTGTAATATCAAAATAATAGTTGTTTTAAGCCCATTCAGATATTTGCACGATACCTATCCCTAAAAAATCAGTTTTTAAAATTTTTGGCTATCTGTTTGTTCCGACCAATCTCCGGAACGGGTGTACCGATTTCCATAGAACTTTCACTGGCAGACAGCTGGTGTTACAAGGAGTAACTTAGGCTACTTTTATTTGGGAAAAAAAATTAAAAGAAAGGGTTACGCGCAAGGGTAAATATATAAATATGTACACACGAGTAAAGCGAGCGTGTAGTATTATATACAGGAATTTCAGCTCCTGTAATACTCACATTGACGCATAGACTTATAGTCTTGGTGCAAATGTATAGTCGACATAGAAAATGGTCTACCAGTTTTGACAAAAGTTTCTGTCACACTCACACACATCACAATAACGATAAGGTTGACCTATCTCTAACAATGAATTGTCAGAATATTATTGCACGGGAAAATCAACCTTGTTGTTTTATTATGTCAAATCATCTTCACACTACATTACACAGTACATTAGCACATCGAAACTGCTAAACCACAGAAAATAATTATTGAGAAAAGTTTTATCCTTCGCCACATACAGAAATGTATAATAAGTACTAAATACTAGTAAGTATATGATGCGGAACTAAAAGTGTAACGCAGTCAGTACAGATGATTTAAAGCACTAAACAAGTATTGCCATTGTGTTGGAAAGTCCAAACTACCATTATAAATGCGCATGTCAGTTTGTTTGTATGTTTATTTCGTTACGCTTTCACGCCCTAACTTCTAAATTGATCATCATGATATTTTGCAAAAATGTTGTTGTACAAAATAGGATATCTATAGGGTATCTTTCATCAAGAAAACAGACAGACTCGAAGAAAAAGAGCGAGTCGACCATAACTCTGTCACTTCCTGATTATTTAAGTATAGTTTGTGAATTAATAATTATGACGATAATATCTACGAATATTAATTGGTAAACATATCTAATTAAAATTTGTTTTAAGGTTGAACAGGCCAATCAGCATCAGCAAACAGCTTTGTGGTTACCGTTTACAAATTTGAACGGGTTAGCTAGCAAGAGTACTCCTATAATCTAAATGGAATCGAAACTAATGCAAACTAATATGAAGCACTGTAATTATACGTACAATATTATGTAATTATACCTGTAACAATATCCAGGCATAATCATTATTTATCAACAATTAGTATTGAAGCAACTGTATATTTCACATCACATCTCATTATTCCATAAATCGTTCTTCGACAACTATTTTGTGATATGTAAAACTTGTGTCATAAATTACATATTGCAGTACCAAAAATGTTTTATTTTGAGCTTGTCCTTGGTACTCGATAGGTAAATACTTTAAGCATGTTTTTCTACTCGCCTGTCATAATGCATTATCTTCATTGCGCCAAAGCGTTCATTCGTGTACGTATAAGATTTTTTTTTCTTACTGCTCTTGAAGAGAGCTTGACGATTTTACATAGACTTGCTTTGACAGGCTTTGACTTCAACTGCGGGAATTAGAATAAAATAAGTGGAAAGCTCTAATAATATCTTGGAGAATTGGGTATATCTTTAAAATATGAAGAAGTTGACGACGAGTCCCGCGTGAACCCACTACTTCCAAATATTCACTGTGGAGGACTGTGACAAGAGGGCACAGCTAGATTATTTGTACAGGCACAAGTTCTGATAGATGGGTTTAAAATATCACTATAAAACGTGCGGGGAAATAGAAACTTACTAAGACGGAGTCCGAGAATTCTAGTTAGCAGACTAACTGGGACGATATTCAGGAAGAAAAACTCACTCGAAGATAGCATATTTGCATATAGTTTAACAGATACGAAACAACTGTAGAACTGTAAAAACGTTAAAAATAAACCTCCCCACTATTCCGCTCGTTCAACTGTTGATACCCACCCACAAGGCACTTTCAATTACTCTCAAATACAATTTAAGAGAAAATCATTATTTTCAATTGAATCCCCTCTCGGTCGAGCCAATATAAAATACAATTAGCATCCATATTGCTACGGTTACTGGAACATGATCGATCCATTAAAACTGTTCATTCGATTAACACTCTCTAGGACATAATTGTTAAAGGGAAAATTCTTTGAAGGGGCAAGTTTTGGAACTATAGTAGACAACAGGACTTTTCCAAACCTTTCCACGTTGTCAAAAGAACGAATTTTGGCCTTAAAACACCTTAATATGAAACAAAATCCAGAACACAATACGTTTTAATAACCTTGATTCAATTTCCTGTCATTAATATATTTCGTGTAATTATAATGAATACATTTCTTTTTAATTAAAAAAGGCAAGGCTGTGTTGTGAAGGATTTAACAAACATTTCGGCTTCACAAAGTACGTCTATATTTTACAGCAATTAAAAGCTTTAAGGAAATTCAATATTATATCTCATTGACGATGCTGTGTTTAATTAATATTGTTTTATCATTCGGAATGGTCGCATTAAGTTAAATGATAGTGAGAAATGAAATACAGGTAATATAATATATTATGTATATTATTGTAAATCAGAAATATCCAGTTCACTAACTTATGAATAAATAATATTCTTTATGCGGCTAAGCGGGGCTAAGCTTAAGCGTTATACAAGCTTAGATCGAAAATTATACAGGTATGTAACTTTTATGTACAGTAGACAGATAGAATATCCTTTATTGTACACCATTAATAAAATACAATTGGAAACATAATTATCTTACAAATCAGAGTACAATGGGCGGTCTTATCGCTCTAGCGATAAGACCGCCCATTGACCGCCGCGCTTTTAAGCGATCTCTACCTGACAACCTTTGGATGGAGATAATAACAAAATTATTGAATACAAACACAGTAGTTGAATGGGTACTATTCAAGATATAGACAAATACTTATATACATACATTCATACACATACACACACATATGTATATACGTATACAGTTATTTAGTAGAGATAATATAGTACTATAAATAGCAATTTAGATCTTAGTTATGGAATAAAATAGAATAATAATATTACAGTGACAGATAATGCGAGTGTCTTCATCTTTACTCCGTTTATCGAATATTTCAAGTCAATGACTTACTATGTGGGGCAGAATCCTGTGTAGAGTTTGCTAATTAAAGTTTTTGACGTTTAGTTGTCATGATGAAAGGCTACAACTAAATTAAACCAGATAAATAAAAAAGCAACTTCAACTATTTTTGTAACACAAAACACCACTATGAACTCACATTCGATCAACACTCACCTTCGCAAGAGAAGTACGCACGTGACACCTTAGCCACGCGTCAGGCGCCTCTCTGAGGTAAGGTTCTTGAACGCGCGATTCCAAACGTTAAAAAATAAACTTAATTTTCGTTGTTTAAAAGTAGGGGTGAGTCCCGTGGACGAAGGGTGGTGAATTAAGGGTTAAATTAACTAAAATATACATATTTCGTATTTATTGCCTATAATTTCGTTAATGTCAGCCCACTCAAGCGAAACAGTAGAAGGTATATTTCCAGTTTTGTAATAATATCTTTCTAGCATTAACGAGGCCAGCGAGTTCTGGGAAAACCGCATATTAATTAAATAATTGCCAAGTTTTCGAGGGTAAATGCCCAACGACACTCGATACGGTCGAATGACGTATTAATTAAATTTGTATAAAAATCACGAGCTTTCTTCAACAATTTATACAACATTACTCATGGAGTTAATACCTTTGATTATTCAAAAGACTGAGAGAAAATTATGGATACATTTTATAAGATATTTGGATCCACCCACACAGTTCATGTATACGGGGCATTATGATAACAAAGGCAAGTATTTCCGCTCAAATTAATATTATCTCATGGGGTAGACACAATGGCGTCGTAACTCAGGACGTCTCATTTCTTTTTCGATAATTCATATAGGTAATTATTTACTAGCTCTTAGACTATGCAGGGTTGCCTCGTGAAGTCGTGACACACACTAGTTTATTATAGGCCGTATATAACGGAATATCTTGTTATAAATATAGAAATAACATTACAATAAAGCAATTTGTTATAATAATTTTACAATGATAGTTTAACACGATGACAGTTTTAACGAAAACCAGATTTAAATAATAATAAGAATTAAGACCCTATTGCACAGTGCTTTCAAGACCCAAAGTATAGTATAGCTTGAAGCAAGGAAATGAATTGAACTAACTAATCTTGACGTTCCAGTATAATGCTCTAACGTCGCGCAACCTAGGTCTTCTGATTAAACCTATAAATGGAATGGAAATTACCCAACTTGCATCTTTCTCAAGTTATACTCAAACGCAATTTCCTCCAGTACATTTGTTGTGTTTTTCTAGCTTTTTTTCTCTTCATATCCGGTTCTAATTGAGGTACGCGATTTGTTTTGGCCTAAGAACACTCACTGGAACGAGTTTTTTCATTTGAGGTTTTGCCCACTTAAATTGGTTAAGTTGGAGGAAAGCTCGGTGTGAACATTGCCACTCAATGCTGCTGAGCAACACGGGCCTTCCTCGATCTATTTATATAAAAATCTTTACAGACAACTTGAAATTCAAATGTTTTATTTAGCTGAAACATACTACTCTGTCAATAAAGAACCGGGAAAAGGTCAATAAAATACAAAACGTTAACTATTCTTCAAAGTAGGCCCCTTCAGAAATAATACACTTACGCCAACGAATAATCCACTTATCAAAACATTTTTTAAATCGACTCGAACTCGAATCGATTTCAGTTCTCGCCGCGAATTCTCTTTGATATCTTCTATCGACTGAAAACGGGTACCTTGAAGTGGTAATTTGAGTTTTGGAAAGAGCAAAAATTCGGCCGTAACCATATCCGGTGAATACGGTGGTTGTTTGATGGTATTTGTTGAGTTTTTGGTCAAAAATTACAGTTCACAATTATGGCCTTGTGCGATGGGGCGTTGTAGTGGTGTAATATCCAAGAATTTTCATTCCACAAATTTCCTTTTTCGGCGAATTTGCTCTTTCAAACATCGCATTTCAAAGTCGATTCACCGTATGCTTTCTGTAACATTTTCAGCGACTCTGAACATGAAATTCCATTTGCAATGCAAAATTTAAAACAAACTCTTTGTTCGATGTTTCTATTCATTATAAAAATCGCAAAACTCTCTTGAATCGAGTACTGAAAACAAGTTTGTTTTCAGTACTCGATTCAAGAGAGTTTTGCGGAGAGAAATGACAGATATTGCTCAAACTTCAGGATAGTATAGAAAACAGTTGTGCCAACTTAACCACAAAAAAGAATTATTTGAATTGAATTTGGAGGTAGAATTAAATTATCAATTACATTACTGTATCATAACTTTTATAGGTACCAATATTTACAGATTCTCTCATTAAAACGATATAGTTACGTGATGTCAACGATAGCATCACGTGTATTGTCCACTCAGTTTGAAACACTCGTAATAACAATAATAGGGATTTAAATAAGTTAAAAAGGAAATTTGTTTACATACCGGAACCCTTCCTGTTTGCAAACGACCTGTATTCCTCGTCACATACCCCTTTTAGGGCAAATTTCGCTCACGGAGGAATGTGGAAGACTTATAATTAAAATGCAAAAGAAGTGCAGAAAGTTAAATTTTTTAATGAATGCGTGTTATTAATTTAAAAGTTTTGTGAAAATAACAACCTACATCACACTAGACGAGTCCAGTATATTGACCTGTCATGTTTAGAAAAGTATATACAATAACAGTTCAGCTTATAATGGAAATTATTGGCTTGATTTATATAACAAATAAGTGGACATACAAAATTTATTGAATTATAATCGAACTTCGACAACCATACGATCTCTAATGTTATTAACAGTCTAGAAGAGTGGCAAAGAGTTTTAGAAGCTTTGATATTCTTCTACTCTAATTAAGGAACATAAAAACTACGTAATCATATCAGAAAATTTCCTCCGAGACAAAGACAAAATAAAATTCGTTTTGGCTCATAGAATAGTACTTTCTAATGTTATTTATTATTGAAATCTCTTACAAATAACATTTTTTTGAATAAATTATATAATATAAAAACGCGATAACGCGAACTACTCATTAGCTATTGAACCTACACCGCGCAATAGAAGTTTTCGCGATGAGACTATAATTATATTTGTGTATATACAACAGTATAACATGAGATAACTACAATTACATCATTAATGTATTTTATGTTTTTACTACTTTATTTGGATTCAATGATCAGTCGTCATCATAGCCTCCTCTCTTATCATCGCGTATGAGAAGATGTACCGAAAGACTTGACTAACTCTACTAGAAAAAATTCGAACGTCGTTGTTCTAACGTTCAAAACAATATTATCTAAATCTAAAATCACAACCGACTTTTAAATGCCTTAATTATTTCTCTTGAAACATTATTTAGTTATTTGCTATCCTATTGGTTGGATTTTTCTTTTTAAATTTTCGTAGAACAGTTCTGAAATAAATTATGGTCAAATACACTTGAAAGATAAAGTCAAATTAAAAAATATTTACAATATGTTAAATTCATGTTTGATGATCATAACACTTGGTACGGTCACTGGACGGGACTTCTGTAGCAAGGTGTACCTCCGACGCGTAGTAGCTCTACGCCTGTAGCGTGTGCTTCGTAGACGGCTACGCAATGGCCGCATGTCAAGCTAATGTGACACTTTTAAGGCCTTATTATTTGGTTGTAATATTTTATTTTGCTATTGTAAGAAACATTCTCATAATCACTGATATAAAATATGAAAATCACTAACTACAGTAACTGCCAAGTTGTTCGTACCACTCTTCGCACTCAAGACAATGTTCTGAACTTATTCCTATCCTTTTTATAACCCCGCTATTCATTAATATTTATCAATCGACCAATACCATTGCGTTACCGGTATAACCAGTCAAAATAATGTCTATTAATTTATTCTTATTAAATAGTGAACTGTGTTATCATCTATTATAGTTTGTCCCTAGTTTTAATAAAATAATAAGAGGTTTTGATAATGCTACGACACTATTTTGATGTAAGTCTGAAGACACAGAAATAGAAAAAGAGCATTCGGTAAATATTGTTCGTCAATGATGAAGTAGGTATTTTTAAATTATAATCGAACCATGTATGTACGTCATATTAAGCGTTTTCTTTTGTTAATAAATACCCGACATAAAAAAATTTCTAACGTCAAGAAATGGGACAAGACGGTATTTTAATTATTACATTAAAAATAAGCATTATGAAAATTTATTTGTGCAGAATATGATGTTGACATGACGTTTTTTTTTAATATTTTTACATGATGACTTTTAAATTTGGGCAAACAAGTATTTTTTTTAATTTCTATTTACTTACTTAATTAAAATCTTTTTAAAACACTTCAGATCATCAAATAAGGAAAATACTGTCTCGTAGCTCTTCTGAAAATCCCTAAAACAAACATTACAAACATTAAACCTCCAAGAAAAGAGCATAAGCCCTATTTAAAGGCTGGCAACGCACTTGCGACTCTTAACTTGTAGGAGATGGGCGGCGGTAGTCACTAACCATCAGGTGATACGTTTTGCGCCCCTAAAAAATTTAGCACATATTTTTCTTGCAATTTCTGAATTTGAACATCATAAATATTATTTTACTATAAGC
Source organism: Euplagia quadripunctaria (assembly GCA_963859945.1). NCBI lineage: Eukaryota > Metazoa > Arthropoda > Insecta > Lepidoptera > Erebidae > Euplagia > Euplagia quadripunctaria. The sequence continues at coordinate 822,423 of OY982559.1, forward strand.
ATAACAAAGTATGGTCCTTACCCTGGCATGTATTAAAACATTTTTGTCTTTTCGTAATGTAAGTAGATGAAAGATCACGAAATATGTATAATGTAACATTTTTGACCAATTAATTGTAATTAATGAAAAGTAAATTGGAGTTTTTGATATAAACAAAAATTGTCTATCTTTGTAATCTATAATCTTAACATAAGCCATCATGAGTCACCATTATTAGTTCAGTTTAGGATAATAGGAGGTACAGTAATGAAGAATCCATGCACCATGACACACCCTAAAAAACCACACCACGAATTGACTTTAAACTTTCGCGACTTATATACTTATTAGATATCCCAATCCGGATTGAATACATACACACATAATTATACTCACACCTTTATCCCCAATGGGGTAGGCAGAGTTGTATTAAAACACCGACATTTGGCCCCACTCACGTAATGGGAACTTAAGGGACAGGCACTTTGGAATTAAAGACGAAAAAATTGGGAGTATATTAAAGGGAAAGTTAGTTAAGGAGGGAAGGCAATAGAAGGTAAGATATATTGCTTATAGGGACGGGCAGTGTCAGCGATAGCTCGAGGAAGTCAGGGTCCCATACCTATCACTCCAACTGGCTGTAGCCGTGAAGGCCCACCCCTTTAACATTTAATTGCCATACTATTTACAAGGTACGAAACCTACTCTATCGTGACTAAAATGGGTGCAATTCGGTCAAAACGTCCACCAAAAAGGTATTATCTATACTAATATTACCTGGTACCTGACTGACTTCTTCTGCGCAGTGAGAAGTATATTTTTTTTCTCCAAGCTTTCACCAATCTCTTTATTAATTAAGTACTTAATTATTAAAATAAATATAAATAACAATCTACATAATTATGTAATCGTTGTAATAGCATAGCCACAATTTAACCCATTTTTGTTAACTGCATTTTTGGTTTCTTCCATATTTTAAGGATTTGTTACTGGTGAGCACGCTGCATTAGCTTTTATCCGGAAAAATAGTACCTACTGTTAAAGAGGGATAGAAAAAAAAATAGCCACCTTATAAATAGTATTGTAGTTAAATCCCGTTTTATAAATCAAATTTGTTTGTCACAAAATTGACTAAATCACAGAGTCAAATGCTTTTGAAGAAATTAATTCCGCGATGATCGGATTTACAAAAAAATCTGTTCGCTTAGAACAAGAAATTCCACGTGAGGTATGTCGCGTCATACCCGGAAGCTTCCCATTAAGCGTTACTAACCAAGGTAACCAGATTACTAGCCTTCCTATAAAGCGCTCAAGTATAATCTTGTTAAAATCGTCCGTTAGTTTATTCTGTTACGTATCCGGAAACCAAGTTACCGTTTGACCTAGGTCTGTTTTATTAAACAAAGCATTCTAAATATTTACTGACACATGACAGGATTTTGTAATAATATTTTTTGCAGTAATAACATATTGCTTGATTTATTCCCACTATAGTGTACGATGCTAATAGTAAACTGAGAATAGATTGGCGGATAAAACAAAGCCCACGCAAGCATTTTTAACATGTGTTGGTTAACATGTTACAGTTTCGGTAAGTACTTGAATTCGGTCTGGTTAATCCTTTTATAGTTCTTTGGAATTTTACCAATAACTTTTTTGTTTACAATAATGCATATAATTAAAAAAATATATCGAATTTCAAGAGAAGATATTCCCTAAGCCGAATGAATGTAATTCATCGTGATTAATTGGTTTTTCTATAGTTAACTTAACGCCGCGCCGCCTTCCGAGTCATGACATTAAACAGTTTTACTTAGTTTTCATAAAAACAGGTGAATAATAATTAAAATTGATGTGGTTAGGAAGACGTATCACTTCGCAACTATAAACCAGCTTACTTTTGAAACAAATTTTAAACTATTTTTTAACCCCCGACGCAAAAAGCGAGGTGTTATAAATTTGACGTGTCTGTGTGTCTGTATGTCTGTGTTTCTGTGTGTCTGTAGCCTCGTAGCTCCCAAACGAATCTACCGATTAAAGTGTGTTTCTTTTTGTTTGAAAATAAAGCTCTTTTCTAATCTTTGAAGGTATTTTCGAGTCGGAGGTATTTTAAATGTATGATTATTACGAATTTGATTAAAAATCGTGCTCTCGAATCAAATTGAACGTGAAGTGTGTCCGTGTGATTACCTGGGTAGATGATTGAAAATTTGATGTTGTTGAATATTCTGGTTTGTATAAATTGACAAGTACCACCTGAGACTAATTTGAATGCAACTTGACTCAATTACAAACTCGAACCTGTCGGAAGTACTCGGTAACAGCCCGGCTATCGAGACTTGCGGGATAATTGCGGCACAGCAATCGGGAAAATTGTTTTAGTTACGTATGTTTTTTTTTTATGGGATAGGGGGCAAACGTGCAGACGGTTCACCTGATGGTAAGTGACGTAGAAGAGAGGGGGAATGTGGCATTGTTTCAATGCCGGTATTCTGTGAGTACGTGGTATCATTCCGGTCGAGCCGGCGACCCATACGTGCCGAAGCATTGCTTTCCCACGATTGAAATCTTTGTATATCAAATTATGTAAGGGGACAGCCCACTGTGTAGAGCTTGCATGGAAGCAGGGGAAACAGCAACTTATGTACTTCTGGACTACCAGAGGGTTGCAGAATACCGGGCTAAGTACCTTGGCTCGCCAGGGTCACTCTCCGAGATCGTCGGTAACATCAAGGGGTTACTGGGATTCTTCGGGGAGTTAGGGTGGCTCGAATAGCTTTTATTTCCACCAACGCAAAATACGCGCCTTGTCGTGGATTTGCGGAAAGTTGCCCGTGAACCTAACCTATGTAAGGGGATCACTTAGAAATCCGAACACGATATAATATATACATTATATGCCAATTAGTGTACCAATGCGTATTCATTAGCTAGGCCGTGATCTTTCCGTGGCAACTGGCGGAGTCGTTAATGCCTCAATCTACCCTCTTAAACAATCTGACAGGTATGTCTCGTCGTTGCAGAAAGAAAGCAGATGTCCGCGACAAGCCAGGGGTTGTTGAAGAAAACAATACATTTTAGTCTGTCTAAATGTGCTCTTTCGCAACTGTATAAAAAAATTATGATAACTCATTAAGAAGGTCTCTTTGATTTTCAACTAACATTACATCCAGTACCTAAACTTATCAGCATAATATTAACATGTGCTGGGGTGCACAGTGACCTCGGGACGTATTTGGCAGCTCGGCTATACTGAAATCGATGCCGACGCATTGCAGGCCCTTGCCAAATCATTTATCTGTACGTATAGTTTATACATATACAGATTACATAGAGTTAGTAATTGATTAATTAACAAATTTCATTAATTTGCTGTACCTTTGTTTTTAGAAGTTGAATGTCTTAAACCGACTTCGTTATATCATATTCCAATACTATACTTACTCTCTGTACGTTAAAGAGAAACGCTCTCTATTTTAAACCGACTTAATGAATAGATGATCATAAAAGAATACGCGATCATTTTACAAACTTGGCAAAGGAACTGTTGCTGTTGAAAAATACATTGAAACTTACAGCCAATGCAAGATGTCGTACTTTACCTTTAGCAGTTTAACGTTCAAATTGCATTTCTAAGAAACTTCTGAGAACAATAATCTTCTACAAAACACGCCTTTGTGGAACTCAAAAATAGTGTCAAAGGTGAAATCTTTATTTCTATCTACTTTAAGACTTGAAAATGGTTTTTGGAATAAAAAGGATTGTTCCGACACACGCTCCGTTTCAGATATCAAATGATAGCAAAGAATAAAATAAGCAATGTATTTCCCAGTGAGAATTCCTCTGACCGCTGCAATGTGAACAGTAGTTTCATTAAATTTGTTAGTTTGTTCTATTCCTTTGTGACATTTTAAAGTAAATAGCGCTGTTTTGAATGTTTAGCACGTATGAAGTTTTGTTAGTTTAATAAAATTAAATTTCATATATTTTCTGTGCAAAAACGCTGACCAGTGCGCTACCTCGAGCTATGAACCAATCAAAATAAAGAAAACTGCATTGCGACATTTGAAGCGTTTCAATTGGGTACATTTATTTTTAATACGCACGGATAGGTAATGTGAGAGTGTTTATAGTTGATCGTTTACGAAAAGGCAGGGCGTGTGCTTGTTTACCTCGATAGTATAAAACGATACTGAACTGCTCTTTAACAATTATGATCACAATGTATTACATATTTGAATATATTAGAAATTTAAAGATATTTTCGAAAATCAAAAGTACTTTAGAGTGAATTTTGCCGTCCACAAGGGATGTTGTGTACAAACATAACACAGCCTCACAGAAGCTAGATGAAAGTGAAGCCTTGCGGCCATTTGCTAATCTGGGTGAGCCGGTTGGTGGACCTGTGTGACAAGGGACCAAAGGCTCTGAGGGGTGAGAAGTGCTCGGCGGAGTGGAAGCGAGTAGGTTCAACGCACACCAAACTTTCTGTACTGGATTATTGTGAGCCATAAGTTACATCGCATAGTTTTTGATCTCTGAGTTTAATTGGTAACTTTTAGGATATATGTAAATCACGACGGCCCTAAATGATACACTTTGAAAAAAAAAAAGCTACAAATATTTAAATAAATTTTACATTCAAAATGTATGGAATGTTCAGATTACAGATAATCCGTTAATATCTTGCAAAGGTGGGTAGTCCATAGTTTAGTTTAAATTAAAACTTGTGTCAATCTGAATTGGGCTCTGTAATTTATTTAAAATATCCTCGAACATCAAAACTTTCATCACCCTACGGTCAGACCACGGGTAACCAAAATATTATGAAAGTAATTGAAACATTTAGACCACGAAAACATCTGATTGTAAGTATCCTTTGTTGTTAATATAATCATACAAATAGGTCCATCTAACACATTAAACTAACCACGGATTCGAGGAAGTTTCTATTTAAGTGTATTTTTTGAGATGCTAGTAATGCCCGTTGTCGGCCCGTTGTGGTTGTGGCCGGCTCGACTCCGCTCGATACCACGGCCTCACAGAAAACCGGCTGTGAAACAATGATTTCTTTGCTTTTCGCCGCGTGAGTCAGGTTACCGGAGGCCCTAACCCTTCCCCCTCCCCTATTCCCGTCCTTCCCCTCTCCTCCCCTCTAATCCCCCTCTCCCGTCTTCCCGATCTTCCCCCCTCTCCCCCTCTTCCCCTACTCCCACCTTAAAGGGGGCAACGCACTTTTGACTCTTCAGTTACAGGTGCCCATGGGCGGCGGTAGTCATTTACCATATTTACCATCAGGTGCATAGAAAAAAAAATACAACATAATATAAATAACCATTAAAATATATTTTGAGCTTTACAGTTACCTAGTAATGTGATAGGTAACACCTTCCCACACTTATGAAGCAAATGTTAATCTTGCTGTTAATAATGAATTTCAACTAATCTAAAGTGGGAGAGCCATGCTTCGGCACGTATAGGCCGGCTTCGACCGGAGTGATACCACGGCCTCACAGAAACCCGGCCTCATAGCAACACTTGTGTTGTTTCCCTGAGTGAGTGAGGTTACCGGGAGCTTTAACCCTTTCCTCTCCTCCTCCCCCTTCCCCCTCTTCCCTCCCTTCTCCTACTCGCATCTTAAAGGTCGGTAGCGCACTTGTGACTCTTGAGTTGCAGGTGCCCATGGGCGGCGGTAGTGACTTACCATCAGGTGATTCGTCTCTAAAAAACTAAAATGTATTTGGGGATTGTTACCAATACTCGCCAAGCTTAGCAGGTGAGTCACTCTATGGCGAGGGCACTGTTGGATGTTGTCCATCGACAAGGTGGACAGACGACCTCAATCTGTTCTTGTGTCGTCCCAATAGCTATTTAAGGTTATTTGTATTTAGAAGTTTATTACTTCATATTGCTAAGAGACTGAACTAAATAAGCTGTTCTATAATAGGGTTAGTTTTTAACGGAACTGTCTATCTTAGATTAAATTTAATATATTCATTAAATTTTATTCTCAGCGTTATGTCATTGAAATTTTGTATTGCTTTCTCTATAGATGGTTCAATAGTTCTCTATTAGTATAAAGCTCGTTCAAATAATTTATCAGTATAGCTAATATTTCGTATAAGATAAGAATTATAAATAAGTAATATTTTTATAGAATATACGAAACCATCCAATTAAAAATGAACAACATTGAAAGCGACGAAAAGTTGAATACACGTTGTATAAAAATACTCGCTTGCACAAGTAAACACATTTAACAAATAAAAAAATCGTGATGTTATTTTTCTCAGATGCAACTAATTATCGGCTTCATATAAATATTCTTAAACATCAACATACCTTTCTGTAACACGTTAATATACTTAAAAAAACAAACTCGTCATGGTAGTTTTCATGGACCACAGTATCTTAAATTCACATGTAATTGAACAGAATTTTTACGACAAATGCGTTTTTCAGCTAACAGCGATGATTTACCAACGTATGGCTGCATTTTTACGAGAGCTGGTGCACGTTACGTTGATAGTCCAGACAATTGTTCCTCTTGAAGGCGATGATAATGTAAGCTGGATGTGAGGAAATAGTATCATGGTTTTTCTAACAATTTATATATAGACTATATACTATATAGACTATAGATATAGACAAATTTTAATGTATAGAAAATTAACCCTGATTGTGTAGGTATAAGACGGGAGGTGTTCTAAATGGCTGCCTTCAAATCACTTTATTTGCGTGAGTGAATACAAATATTATCTCACAGTAAGTACCATTAGTACCTATTTACTACTCCGCGGTACTAGAAGCACTCGTTCAAAAAGATAAGTATCAGAACTTGTAAAATAATTATAATAATAATAATAAACAAAAAGTAAGACAGGTAATAATAACATTTTGAGACATATTAACATACCTGCTGGTATATTGGGTAGTGATCCTGACAGCAGAGATAAAGGTCATGGGTTCAATTCCCAACCAGGACAAACAATTGTGTGCTGAACATGATCATTATTTTGTTTTGTGTTTGGCCCTTACAACGTTATATTAATGTTAATTAATATTTACATCATTGAGTGTTTTATATTAAGAAAGCGAGGTTAATACATTATCTCGACAAGATTGTTAGTAGTTACACCTGTTTTAACACATTTTTTGTAAACATATCGCTTGCCAACATAATCTAAACATCCATATGAGGGGATTAAATATAGCTATAAGCATATTAATATGATTATGTTACGAACGCGCAAAGACATCACAGTCGAAACTTTAAAATAAAAAAAATAATAGCGTTAGGCACACTGTTTTTTAGTAAAGAAGTTACCTCATCTAATTTGGATACAACAGAATACTCCAGTTGATATATTTATTGACTTGGCGTCGCACGGCAACGTTGATATTACGTCCTCATTTATGGAATTGCCGTTTTTTAATGCTGGATAATGTAAAAATCGATATTTTGATTTCATCGGAGAATTCCAAATCCAAATTACTTATTTCATAATATAGACTTGACGTTTCTTATAAAAATCAGTTCTTCACTTGTTTTCCACTGTTAGATGATTTTTTTCTTATTACTCTAGACCACACGCTAGAATTCACGCCAGCAGTCCTGTCTAGACGATTTTCATTTGTACGAAATTCCGATAAATTTTAATAGCATAAAATTCACATTCGGCGAGGCAGTGAAAAACACCTTTAAACAGTACATAGATTCTTGCCCTGAGAATTTCTACTGCGAAAGCCTATAAAACTTGAAATTCATGCTAAAAGTACATCAACAACGGTTATTACTGATAATATAACATACTTTTCTTTTGTATGTCAAACCTCAAATAGGTAAGGACCTGGTAGTTTGTAGATATTTCTTTTTGTTGTCGACATTACTATAAAATCGCATAAAGACATTTGTAGGCTTATAGTTTTGTTGTGTAATCCCGGCATAGTAGTCTGTTAAGTTTTAATTGAAAGTGTATAAAGGGCCGCAATGCTCGCTAATGGATTTTGTTTTCATGAAACCTAAACATTAAACAATATGAATTTATAAACAAACCGTTTTCAACGTACGGCATACAAACATACAGCTGACTTACTGTCTAAGAATTTCGGCGGCATTCAGAAAGGTCAGCTAGTTCGTCGATAAAGAATAAAAACTGAAATTAGATTTATTGGTTTGTCAGAAACAATTCTTTGTGATTTATTCAATGTCTCGATGGAATTTTAATGCTGATTCTAGACTTTTATCCATTTTATCGCGTTCAATTCAATTTTACTTTAAGGTCTATATAAGAGAAACAAACGTCTTTATAACTGTCAATTAAGTTCACTGATTCCCATTCGTTCATCTATTGTATTGTTGAAATAGTTGAATTGATTTGACACTTTAGCTTACGTAGTCACTACTTAGTAATCTGTGCTTAAGCTTAAGCTCACAACCTGTATTGCATACACGTATACACATACACTCATGCCTAAATCCTCAAAGGGGTGAGCGAAGGCGTATTAAGCACACCCAATTTGACTAAATACACAATATATAATGAATGAATAAGTAATATTATTACTTATATTGTTATAATAACAAGTCACTGGCACATCAGAGTACGAAACGACGACCATTCGAAGTCTTGACCTTGGTTATCTAAGGTACGATGTCGAGGTACCCAACCTAACAAATCGATATTGAACTATTTGAGTGCAGGTTCATTGACACATAGCTCGGAGTTGTGTGTGTCTTCCCCGTATCCACGATTTAATTCATTCACGCTCCGCGTGAGTTGAAACGATACGGCATGTATGAAAGACAGGCCCTGCTTGGGTGACATAGCTCCCCTTGGGGCCCTGCCTGCAGTCATCGGAGAAGATCTATCGCTACCGGCCGTCGAATGCTCCATAGCCGGTAGCAATAGATGTTTTAGCGTGGCAGCATGCTTCTGCGATGATATCATCTCGCAAAAGGAGGCCGCGGATCGGGCCCTGGATAAGATCTCAACGTGGAGTCAATTCAGACTAAGGCGCGTCTTCCAGGGTCTCATGCCACCCTGTGTGTAGCCGCGGTGGACTGGACGGGTTATCCGTTCAGGCGACGTCGGTGTATGTCTGGACTCGCCTACTTAGGAGTTTGCCAGAAAGTATTGCGCGTGCTTTTAGTCGGTTTAAGTCCGACCCACCGCCCCTCAGAAAACCACGGCGGTGTTGATTGGTATTGAATATTAGGAGAAGATGATTGTGATGGCCGAGTTACGAGTGACTTAGTATTTCGATATCATTCGATTGTATTACTTAGGGCTATACAAATTGGACAATCTAAATCGTCATTTAGAGTAAGTAAATTCAGTACTTACTTAAGGAGTAAGATAAATTATGTTCTATTCACAATGATTTTTAATGTATAATATAAATCAACGATTTATTGGCTACAAATAACAACAGCTATAATTTCCAAGTCAGGAGTTTTATCTTAGTATTAAATTTTAGTTCCATTTTTCTGTAACAATTTAGTGGGTTATACTTTTTTTATCGTGTGGAAACCCCCACGGGTCGTCCCCTCACCGGGGCTAAGCTAAGCTAAGCGGGGTAGGGTGGTATATTGGACTCGAACCTACTAAAACCACACGGTGTATCACAGTCCATATTGCCAGGGCCTCAGGTGTACCCTTGGAAGGAAGTCCCAGTGAACTGTGTGCTTCTGTCCGTCGGCCCCAGGCAAGCGCTCATGGAGGATGGAGATCGATTTGCTCTCTCCGGCGCCTGGTGCGTCTTCTGCTGGACGGCAGAGTGGGTTACGAGTGGACCTACGAGTACCTTGTCTAGTTTATAATAACATGTTAACAACTATTCATAATTTTAAATTTCATTTGTTTGTACTAACATGATGGAGCGTGAATAATGCTAATAAAACGTTTTTTTTTTAGTCGCTAGCTTTTTTTTCTGACCCATCATCAAAGGTATCATTAGCACTATCGTCTGTCTTAATTTTCGGGAGCAATTTCCTAACACCCGGTATAACACATAATGCCGTGTTGCAAATAGTTACGATCGCTATCTGCCTATGTCATAATAGGCGCCGACGTCCAAACAGTTGAGCCTTGAGAGTGTGTGAGGAGAAATTGAGCAAACAAACTCACGGCCACTAAATCACCAGTAACAATACAACAATATTTAGTGAAACATACCAGAGATGTTATTTTAAATTTCGATAAATTTAATCGTATCTTGCCAAAGCAGTCACGATAAAAGTTACGTGTAAAAATACATACATAACCATTATCTTATTGATAAAAAACAACAATTGTAATATAGTGTTGATTAATGTAAAATATGTCAGATTATACTTAGAGTCGTCGGCGCCACACACTTGTCAGCTAATATGTCTGTAATGTAACATGTATTTGCGATATGTCGACAGATATCGACTATTAGCAGATAGGCGATCGTTATCCGATGTTATAAATGGCCTAGATAGCATGACTTATTGGGGAGACTTTCTTTATTACAATATGCAACTTGTCACAATAATTTGAGGGTTTGAACTCGGGGAGCAGTGCTAACGATTTTTTTTACATTCTAACAAACAAAAGATTTAAAAGAAATTACTTAATTAAATTGTATAAATAATGGCAATGTATTTTTACTATCACCGTCTTCTACAATGCGGCAAATTAATAAAAAAGCATTATTGATCCAAAACCAGATATTGTTTTATTCAAATTCAATCTTTTCAATTTATTAAACAATTATTCAAATAGTATATAGCTTTACTTCCCTTTGGTCGTTAGCCTGTTTAAATAAAGATTTTTCGTATTTATAAAAGTAAAGTGTGATGAATGTGTTGTGTTATTGTGTGTTATTTCTAATCTTGAAGTACTTACAAGTACTTATATAGCCATCAGTTTTTATTTTTGATACTTATTTTATTAAATGATTTGAAGAAGTTTGAATAGTAAAAGTATACGGAGTAGTAAAATAAATGAATATTATTATCTGTTATTTTCCGAAATGTAATCTTGAGTTTTTAAGGGTTTTAGGTTTGTACTAGATTCTCACACAATTAAACTTCACTTAAAATTAAACAATGTCTCCCGCCGCGTTCTGTTATATTTGCGATAAACTCAAAAACTACTGAACGGATTTTCATGCGTATGTAATCTGTTAAGGTTTTGTGGTCATTATTTAAAATATGATGATGATTGTTGAAGATGTCGCTGCTACCCGTGCGAAGCCGGGACGGGGCCGGTTGCTAGTTGTTAATATAATATAGAACTCTGGCCTAATTAGGCACGAAGAAGAACTATTACAGTAATCTATTATAATGCTAAGTCTATTATTATTTATGAGAACTTCATTTGGAGGGCCTATTTACTGTCGACCTACACTGAAGTTTTTTCATGGTATATCTTTATTTCATAAAATCCCTATCATTTGTTTGAAAACGTCTTTTATTAATAAATTAAATTAAATAATATAATATAATGACAACGGAACAATAGATTGCTTGTTGTAAATAGGTAAGATAGTTATCTTGATGTTTAACCACCCGTTAAGTATTTGAGCCTTGTGGGAAGAAATCGGGCAAACAAACTCACGGCCACTCATGTTGGTTTACATGAGATAGTTTAACAATATTTAGTGAAATAATGTAATAAGTTTAATCGTAAGCTTAATGTTATTAAGATTGAAAGTAAACAAATTAAAATTAAGCTCTGAAAGTATGGATACTGAAAATTAAACAAGATAAAATTAAAATAAGAAAAGAAATACATAAAACACAGAAGATGAGAAAGTATACTAAGAAATTTCTCGTAATTACGCGGCACATGAGTACAAGACTTAAGAATACGTACCTTCATGGCGGGGACAGTTCTTTGAAAATGTTTTGCTTTATTTCGAGTGTTGAGTGTGGCTTACATTAGGTAGTCAAACAGGTTGTTCTTGGTTTAAGCTGTCAGTGTTCAGTACAACAGTTTCTATCCCCAACATAGACCTGTACTATGACTATCCGCGGCCAGTCTGGTACTTGTTAGAATTATTATCATTTCCTATGTGCATCATTAACAAAATATATTATATTAAGCATTTTTAAATCTTGTTTTATGACGTCACCTCGAGGGTTTTGCCTTATTATTGTTATTGAAATAGCTATTCAGTTTGAATGTTTGTTGATGTGTTGGTAGATTGTTATTAAATTTCAATGTTTGTTTCATACCACTGACCAGTATAATTTGAACTGTCTTTACTTAATATGCCGTACCATGACAGGTCAGCGTTTATACTGGGTCCCTGTACTTATTTGTGTCCGTTTTCACATAATTTTTAAATTTAAACACGTATTGATTAAAAATTGTAACTTTCTGCCCTGCTTATACCCTATAAACTTTAAGTAGTTGCTTTAAGTATTAATTATATTTGCTTAAAAAAGGGTATATAGAATTTTCTTGTAGTAATATAGAGATGATGATAATATATAAAGTTACAAATTCTATGAAAATTCCATTTCAACACGATAGGTATTACAGTAATCCTTTTGACAGACGGTGGACAGATAGCGTTGTCTACCTAATGCGGATCCAACATTCGAGTATAAAATGCAAACAAAAAAACTACTACTATCATTACATGTATTGCCACCAAATCTTGTAATCACAATTCTAAGGGTGCGTTTCCACTGACGCGGAGCTGGGCGGAGTGGAGCAGAGGAGACCAGAGCTGCATTGAGCCGTGTTCCCATCAGTCAAATTCAATCTCTTGGAGAGATCATACGTCATGCTGTCAAAGAAAAGAGCAGCGCTTTTACATCTGTCTCTCCTAGAAGATAAAGATTCGGAAGCATATGAAGTAGAACGGATTGTCGTATTTCGGTACAAAAAGAAAACAGATTCTGGATTCGAGACCATATAAAATACCATTCTGAACACGGGGAATTTTTCACTTTCTGTCAAACATGTGATGATGAAATATTCGAAAATTCTTATTGAGTGGCAAGAATTTTTTAAGAAAATTTGTTTTAGAGAACAAAAGAAGAGAACACTTTTCTCTCGGGTTGTCTACAAGACACCAAAACCACTGAGTTCAAGTAACGCTATAACGTAACTAAAATGTTAATATACATATGAGATTAGACCTCATAGGCTTCATGGACAACGGAGTCGATGACACGTAAAGTTTATGACATAATATCGCTAACTAAACTGCAGCGCATGAGTCCTGTCCTGACAAGTCTACCCTACCGGCCGCGCCGCACCGTCCCGCTACCCTCCGCATCGTGCCATCCGCTCGGCACCACAGCCTGCTCGTCTCCGTTCTGTCCGGCTCGGGGCCGCGTGTTCATATTTTTTATTTGAAAGTCCGCTCAGCTCCGCTCCACACACACTGTTTCCACTGATGCGGAGTGAAGATTTCGAGCACTGCGATAGGCCATTCACGGTCCGCTCCTCTCCACTTCGCCCAGCTCCGCGTCAGTGGAAAAGTAAGTCTTCCCATAAAGGCCAACGGTTGTTCTTCAATTCTTTATTCTTGTCATTGGAAAATAAAATTAGTAATTTGCAACGCAGCTTTCCTTGAAAATAATCCATTAGATATAAAAATTGAGAGAGAATGGAAGTATGGCAAAATAAACAGAATTAAAGCTGGCATCGCCGCGGGTATTGCGGGAAAATTCACAAAAGGATAAAGCTACGTTCAGATGACGGCCGGGCCCTCACAAAACGAACACTCAACGCCCGCCAGCTGAACATAGCCTTTTCCACCGGGAAAGCAATGACTTATATACAAGATAGATAAAAAAACGTATAGCACAATACAAGAGATACCTAAAAGGTAAATCTTTGTAAAAAGTCTTGTAGCATACGAATAAGTGCCCATCTGACGATTGTGCATACATTTCATTTAGAATACTGTTGTGTATCAATCAGTCTTGCACAGGCCACTGCTGGGCTCACTCCTCTCAAAATCTGGGTCGCTTCCTTACTTTTATTTACTAATTTACTTACTTGTTTACGTTTAAAAAATATATAAAGATGTGTATAGACTATTAACAATGGGGTACAGCAAAAAGTAGCCATTTAGTTTGAACAGAAGGGTTGTTAGATTGGGGAATGTTATTGTTTGCAGGAAAATAAGGTAGGCGGACGACGAACAAAATGTTATAAAATACCTTTATATGTGAGGAACAGTCATTAACGGAAGGAAAGATGTATTGGATTGTTTGGACCCACCATACTGCTGTTATAACAGCTGCATCTTCTGTTTTCGTCATAACTTTATGAAAATCACACAAAGTCACAAGTATCATCAGTTACTTAAATGTTCATAGAGTATTTGAGCAGAAATATACCGAGATCCGAAAAGTTAAATGACGCATCAATGTCAAATAATAATATTAATTACTTGACACATCTCACACACGGCCGTCTGATGCCTGTACTATGGTAACCAGACTGCTGATAAATAACATTATACACTCAGACACAGAACAAATGATCGTGTTCATCACATAATTACTTTTTCTTGGTGGGAATCGAACCCACGACGTCGGGCTCAGCAGTCAAGATTACTAACCAGACCAACAGGCCTCAAAGGGAGATTACACTGGTTGTGTTTGTTCTGCGATATGATGGCATTAATAGACGCTGCTATGCAGCGAATGCGTACGATTTGTCTTTTCTCTCTCACGGTCAGGGTACGACATATGCTTTTGAAAGTTTATCAATTTTGCGCGTGAATAAAATTGTTTAATTTGACTTTTAGGGTCATAGATTATAAAGATGCGTTGGATTTATAAGTTAGGGCGTCTAACCTAACAATCGCATTGTAAAACAGGAATAACGAGAGAACAAAGAACTGTTATAATAAAACGCCATAAAACAACACCTTTAAATCTAAAAAGCAAAACTGCATTATTACTGTACTCTGTCTTGAAAATACACCTAACTTCTGTAGGAATAAAGTTTGTTTTGGTTCCTTTTAAGTTTGTGTACTTTGCGGTGGTGGCGCTTTAGCTACGAGCAGCTATGTACTCTGTGGTTTTGCTCTTTTTTCTCCGTTAATACGAGGTATACCGCTATCGCTTACGAGACATTCCTCTATTCAATAATGATAATAAAAATTTTGTAACTATCAGGATAGAATTTGGTGTGGAAAAGTGTGTAGTCATGTATATATATTATTTAAAGAAAGGGTATAGCCATGGTGAGGTGATGAAAATAATAAAAAGAAAAAAAGTTAAAAAAAAGGATACTTGATCGAAAGTGTTCTAAACTATAATTCTTCAAAATCTGTTCAGCCTTTAAAACCCTTAAAAGCAATTTCGAGTCGGGCATATTTTTTATTTATTTGTACTTGTATTCTACTAGCAACCCGCTCCGGCTTCGCAGTGTGCACGGGTAGCAGAGACATCTTCAACAATCATCATCATGTTTCAACCAATTTACACAAAACCTTAACAAATTATATACCTAAACCTTTCTCATGAATCGCTCTATCTATTGGTGAAAATCGCATGAAAATCCGTTCAGTAGTATTCGAGTTTATTGCGAACAGACAGACATACGGACGCGGCGGGGGACTTTGTTCTATAGTATGTAGTGATGTATGTGTAATATTGTACTGGCAAGTGATATATATTGTAGACCCTAAATTATATCCAAAATAGTTCAACTGGCGCAGTATGAAAGCGTTTGTAGCTTTTTGATAGCGTTTTTACACAATTTTTACTTTCGTCACTTCTACACATAAACTTTAAGAATTCCAAATTGTACACCCGTCCTTGCACGAAATTTGCAAAGGGGTACAAAAACTTCTCTTCGCATAGGTATTGATATATAGCATATATATATATTTGTACCAGAACTATCTTGTTTCTAGAACATATTCCTTAAAATCAGAATAACATTTCACATTAACTTTAGGATTAACTATCATTAAAAGAGGTTTAGTTTGTCATATTAAAGTTTGAGACGGGTTTTAAGCAGATACTGAGAATATGAAGCTCTTGTGCCATCATAGATGAATAGCGAATAAGCGAGCAACTCGTAGAGGCTCAACAAGTATAGGTAGATGTGTTTTACTAACAGAATAGATTCTTACCGGTCACTTAAAAGCAAACGCGTATCGGTAAACGACCTGGCGATAATTGCCGAAGCAAACGACTAATCATTTCCGCCTACGATAGAAAGAACAGCGGCTTTAGGTGCATTTCCTAGAAAATTGATAGTAGGTAGTAGTAAATATTATTCCAAGATATCTATCCCTAATCTACATTAATACACCACAGACTAACATAAATTAAGTCTGAAGATAGCCGTACAAAGGTCTCCGTCTGGAAGAGATTTGGTGATTTTTCATTGTTTTTACTCCCGGCTCATTGTTAGGAACACCAAAATCCTCAAATAATTTATTAGTCTCTTAAAATAAACTGGATATATTTATATCCTTGTCATCATGTCACGTGCTTGGTTTAAGTAATATAGTATTTTAGGACAATTACCAACGATTAATTATATTTCTGCAGGAAAACAATTATGCAGAAAAATGAAAAAGAACGAAGATTCACCCGATTGCCGTGAATTATAAAACCGCCAATTGTAATACCTAAATGGTTGTAATATGCCTGTACTGTATTTTACTGAAAAGGCATACAAAAGTGAATAAATAAATTCTAACGCTATAAATGCGAATAGGAGTTTGTTTGTTTGTAACGTATTTATGTCTCCAATAAAAAACCGATCATTGTGAAATTTTGCCTACACGTTGTTACAGAAAAACAAGAATAAAAAAGTACTGTTCCCGAGGGATGTCTGAATTGATTGACAAATTATACAAAAGCTATAAGGTACTAATCCTACTAATATTATAAACGTGAAAGTTTGTGAGTATGTATGGATGTTTGTTACTCTTACACGCAAAAACTAATTAACTGATTGCGATGAAACTTGACATGTAGATAGCTGGAGACGTGGACTAATACATAGGCTACTTTTTACTCCGATATTCAGAGGGTATCGGGACTTAAGCGGGTGAAACCGCGGGGCACAGCTAGTAATTTATAATTAAATTATCATACACTTTCTCGCCATATAGTCAGCAGTGAGCAACTAAGTTTGGAATTGAAATGAAATAATGGGGGAAGACAATGTATAGCTCCACTTACCGTAGTTATAACGTGATTTACAATAAACAATCCACAGCGAAAATAAATGTTTACTTTCTTAATAAAAAACTAATTGCACATTGTGATTTTTAAAACAAATAATAATTTAATAATAACTTGAGACACCTCCCACGCGGCCGTCCGATCCCAAACTAGGGAGAGCTTGTACTATGGTATGTATGAATATTATTTATTGTACACCATAATTATTACATTTTTTTAACCTTAACCACTAGACCAATAGGCCTTGTAATGGATACTTCAAATCCGTAATGTACAGTCTCCCGCTACTACGAAGTGATGATACTTCGACACACTTTGTCTCTACACAAGGCGGCTACAGGAACGATTTAGCAGCAAAAGAGCTTTTGGCTCGATGATTGGCTCATTGGCTTCTGCTGAGTTTTCTCTCTTCAACTACTATTTGTTGCTTTATTTGTCCACTTACCTAACACCATTTTTAATTTTTCAAAGAACACTTCTGCAGTAACCGCTATGCTAGGTCTCTAATAACAAGAAGAACACCGTTAAAAACAATCTTTATATATTTAACGTATGTATGAAGGCCATTAACAGGCTTTCCATCAACATAATCGCAAGGTACAGTTATAGGAGTTATTAATTAAAAGGATCACTAGCCGCTCGTTACCAGTTTACGATCACTTACTAGTTTTATAACCGATTCATCGTGACTAGTTTAAGGGCGTCAGTGTATATTCAAGTTGTTGTGATCAAATTTAGTTTATTTCGGCAAAATACTCCTAGTAAAGGTTAGAACAGATAGATTTAGGTTTGTTTAGATTAAAAATAATGAAGAAGGAAACCCAATCTTACCCTCAATGTGTCAATCCTCATGATTTTAAAAATAACGATAGAAAGAGAATATTAAAACCCAACCCTAGAGAGAGGTACCTCTAAAGCTTTAATATGCAGACACGAAAGGATATTTTTATAGTGAAAAGTGTTTCGCCTTTTCACTGGGCATCATCAGGGATTTGATAACAATGAATCAGGCTCATTTGCTAATAGAATTCGGTGTAACTTCTCTTATGTTACCTTGAAGCGCGTGTTTCGCTACCCCAATCTTACCGTTCTGAAATAGCCGTCAAAGAAACATGTTCTTTGAAGGCGTTAATCAGTATTTGACCCTCCCATTGTTCGTTCTGATTGCTGTCAAAACTATATTAAACAAGGTTTCAACCTCTTTGTAGCACAGAGTTATACGTGTATTCTCTAGGTGTTGCGCAGGTGTACTGTGTGATGGAAAAAAAAACTGCATCGTTCCGTCACATAGATAGATAGAGTTTTAAAAAATACGTTAGATGGGCTGCTGTCAGTCTTTTTTTTTTAAGTGGCAGTGTCCTGACTACTCCTGACAGTGTTTAATTGATGATTCATCAATTTGGATATTGCGAAGCATTTTTTAGTATAGAATTTATTTAGTGTGTTTGTATGTAAATAATCACAGCTTTCTTTACGAACATGTGAATGATATTTTTTATTGATATTTTAGGAAAAAAAAAACTAAAATGTATGTCACTTGGGTTGGCCAAAGCTTTTATCGTGTCTTTGCGCTGTCATATCGTCACTATCTTAGTTAACACAATCTCAGTTTATTTTTAAAATACACGTCAACAATACACCTGTTTAACGAAATCGCACGAAAATGTTCCAGTACAAATATTTACATTCCCCCTCTGCGGGATGAAGTGGAACAAGAGTATTCCATTACGTTGTCCCGCAAGGTTTTCTGTTTAAACTACGCTTGTAATAAAGATGGATTCTAGTCCTAGTCACGAACGACGGTTTGACGGCCGCCTGTCAACTGCCAGTGTTGACGGTTTAATTTGATTACTTGATTATCTTACATTTTGAATGTATTTTATAAATTAAGTATAATGTATATATTGTGTATATTATTGTTTGGGACCACACGACACTTTGGCAAGTGGTTTGTGGTTACTGTGGATGATGATTTGTACCATTCATCTCGGGAAAGTAAATAGAGACAGGTATACGCTATTATTCATCATGTTTCTACCAACCGGGTCGGAGAAGTTATTAATATTATAAACCTTTTTGCAATTAGATGATTGTTTGAAAAATTCAGTATTTTTGAACGCCACGGTCCGCTGTAGTCGACAAATGAAAAATTTGCCCAACATTATTGCGGTACAAAATAAATACATATAAAAATAACTTTTCTGTGTCTTTAGTAAATTAATCTTATTTAATAGTAGAACGATAGTTAAAACCATCATCTCAAAATGCAATATTTGACGTGCTCAAGCCACAGTCGGCAATAACCGACAGCTGGTGATGGGTAACAAAGGAAAGTATATTTAAATGTTATCAAAAAGATGAGTAACGTCAATAAGTAGTTTGTCACGTTCACACATCACACGTCACGTCACGTCGCGGACTCATGTACGGTTCCCATGGGATATTTCCATGTGAATAATGTCGCGTGCAACAGGAAGTATTTTATAAATATTCAATTACTTTTTTTCATTTTGCTGGTCGATTTATGTTTCTTTATTTAGTTTTATCTTCAGCTTTATCAATTTTCAATCATAAAACGTCCAACGTTTGTTATATACAATGCTAACACAGGAGAATGGAATTAAATATCAATAGAGGCTTAGTCTTTGTGTTTACTCAATCTATATAGAGGCACGGTTTACAGTGTTGCAATTAATAATTTCAAAGATCATTTCTTTTTTTTCATTTTAGTTTATTAGGGAAACAAACAGATACAATATACAATAATAATAATATACAAGTAGTTTAAACATTATCCAAAACAGTTTCCACAAATTATTTTTAATTTATCGCCAAACAAAAAGTGATAAAATTATAATACAACAAAATTAACGAATTTGGTTTGGTCATCATGCTTACAATTTTTAAGCGACTTCAAAAAAAGGTTCGGTATTCGATCCGTATGTATGTTTGTGTGTTCGCAATTTTCTTAAAAAAATATAGACCAATTTTCATGATTGTTTCACTAACGTATTCTACATATTTTCAGAAAGGTTTTAGTATATAGTTATAATATATTATGTATTTATTAGTTTCGTTAAAGTCGGTTTATTTTTTGTTAAAATTTGTTTTATTATTGAACAGGGATAGCCTAGATACCACGTTACTTACTGAGATGGATTAAAACATAAAATTATTATATTATCAGGCTTTAACATGACGGTTATGTTAATCGTGAGGTCCTGGGCTCTTGGTAACAGCAGAAAGTCTAGATACGAACCCGAGAGAAGGCAACAGACTTGCTCCTTCTTAGAAAGGACTATAAATATCGGTGTGAAATTTGGGTCTAATTTCATCTTTGTCTGCACAGATAATATAATATATAGATAATATACAGGCGTGTAAGTAAGTACATCGAAAATTAAAACATAAATATATATGTTTTAATTCTTGCAATTCAATACGGTAAAGTCAATTTCTTTCAAGAATGAATAAAAAGTA
Organism: Euplagia quadripunctaria; assembly: GCA_963859945.1. Lineage (NCBI taxonomy): Eukaryota > Metazoa > Arthropoda > Insecta > Lepidoptera > Erebidae > Euplagia > Euplagia quadripunctaria. The sequence goes on from OY982559.1 coordinate 843,034, forward strand.
GTGCACCGCGACGGCCTCGGTTCGTGCGTTCCGTACCATTGCCTTTGAATAGCACCGAGCCCGCACCGCGGTATTGAAGCTAACATCGATACAGGGGTTATTAAGGAGAAATGTTACTATATTAATCGTGAATCGTTTTATTTAACTTCTCCCAACATATATGTATTAACATGGTACATTTTTATATTATACCCGATAACCCCTTACTGGTGTTTCTAGGCGCGTCAAACACCAGAGGAATTGATGCTAATATCTCATAGTTTTTCTTTAAAATCAGGATTTGTCAAAACTAATAATAATCAAAATTTTACAGTAAAAATCCTAAACATCGAACGATTACCGACTCTATTTACTTGTGGAGGAACGGGTGTTGTGGACCAGACTTCCACATACAGCAAAACATACTTCAACATCATCTAGCGACGACGAGCTGAACAACGTAGCAATAACTAATCCTGTATCGCGCAATGAAAGTTCTCTGTTAAATGTTGGACCACGGTCCGCGGGGCATGATCACCCTGCCTGGTCGGTAACACCTGTTCCTTCACGTACTAATAAATTTAGGATTTGCCTTAACAGTAACGAATGCACAGGTATTTTGCGGTTTGGTAAGGCTATTTCTATCTCAACGTGTAATTTGTATCCCGCTACTTTTGGGATCCTAATATTTTTAAAGCGAATGTTTGTGAGGATGGATGGATGGATAAAATTTGTAGAATAGCACACATAGGTTACTCTTTGATGGTGTGCGGTCTTTACTTATTTGCTACAACAACCGATCCTGAAACGGTATTTCCGGACCAATACAAATTTCAAACCTTCAAGAAAATAGCGTACTCCCACCTCAAAGGCCGGCAACGTACTTGTGACTATTGAGCTACAGGTGTCCACGGGCGGCGGTAGTCACTTAAAAACAGATGACCCGTCATTTGCCCCCCTGTATATTCAGTGAGGTGAACATTGAATCCGGCGCGTCATTAGATCTATTATTACTGAGTTGTTATTCTTTATATTTCTGCCTGAATAACTTTACAAAAGTTGATATCCTAACAAAACTTAAACTTTACCGAGCTTTATGTTTTTACTCTTTGACTCTTGGAGGTCAATAATAAATAGCTAGTACCTAATATAAATGCAGATACGTGATATTTAAAATATTTTCGAATAAATTCAAACAAATCGTGGTCAGACACATAATTTCAAAATCGAAGGTACGAGTAAAATATTTTTCCATACCTGCGCACATATTATACGATTAATATGTCTTAGCTAGTTATGTGTACTAGCTAAATTCACTCTGTAAGGTCCCTTACCTATGCAATTGCATTTTATTTAGAAAATATCAATCAAAATATTATTATGTTGAAACAAAGATTTATTGAAAGAATGGCCGCTAGTGTCAAGTTATATTTTCTATATTAATGGAAGACCATTGATCTCTAGCTTAGACATCCTAGGAAATGATTAAAGGCGATTTTCATCACTTGATTTGAAATATATCTCTATATGGAGTTATCCAGTTATCCAAATTTGGAGATCGACGGTGGAGTGTTTCGTTGGTGGGTTGGTGAAACGTCAGTATCATGAACATTGGCGGATTGACACTGAACTGAAGTATACAGCCAATGGTACTTGTGGTATAAAGCTCTGTCGTTTTGATATATTGGTTGGAAATGCAGAAGTAAACCAATTTGTTGAGTGCTTGAAAGTGGGGCACGGGTGCGTCGAGCCTTGTAAATTGATGGAAATTTCCGACTTAGAAATATATGCAATAGATTTCCCGGAAATATGACACTCGGTTAGAAAATATAAACTGCTAGGTTTCTCGTAGTTTCAATTAAATTTAATTCAGTTAATTTAAATTTAAATAAATGTTGTTTAAAAATTGAATCTGTCAACGAATAAAGTACCTAATTTTTTACCGACTTAAAAACGGAGGCGATTCTATGTCCAATTGTATATATTTCTTTTTTATGTATGTTCACCGATATTTCCGTCATCTATGAAATTTTGGAAATCGATTTTGCAAATTAAAATATTTTATTGTTTGAAAGGGTATGCTCCCAAGGAGGTCCCATTGTCACCAAGTCTGGATCTCTGATGATGATGTCTGAGGAAAACGAGGGAAACCTTCAGAAATTAAGAGCACATGTAGTATGTTTATTGTTTTTTACCTTATAAGGTATCGGACTTATTTAACTAAGTTAATATAAGCTAACCTACTGCAGTTTGGTAACCATGTCATTGGCTTGGCACCGACTTCATACAAAGCAGTAGGTACCTAGGTGTCTTTATAATGTTACATATAACATTAAGAGTGTAAAATGTATTAAGTTTGTTATCAATTATTTAATTTTTCACCTTTCAGTGCAGTTTGTTAGTGTTTTTTGAAGTCAACAACGTGGGTCATGCATTGCTAGTATTCTTGTTAACCCCTCCAGCCAAGCGAAAGGCTCGTGTTAGGAGTGGATTTACTTCGGTACTGCACTCGGGGGCGGGGGAGGGGGGGAGGCTTGGAACCCGCAACCACTTGATCGCAAGTCCGACGCCCTAGCCATGAGGTACACTAGCTTTAAAGTGCTCAGTATATGTATAATACTTTAAAATTTTGCGTGTCTTTTCTGTTTTAATTGTCAATATTCCATTACACGGATATAACTCACAGTTACAAGTAAAATTTTAAAATAATATATATATACACACGTCTATTTACCGTAACAAACACACAAAAGCTTTTACATACAAAAGTGTACAATGATAGACGCACTTGTGACTCTGGAGTTGTATATATCATGGGTGTCCTATTCCATAAAAACTTGGTATTATACGAAAAGAGAAAGAACTAAAAAAAAAAAGCTTCAGATTAACATAACAATACAGTTACTTTACACTTGTATATTGCATCACATGTATAAGCATTTCACACCACACACACACGTATTAATTAATTAATTAGAGGTAGGTAAATCAGCGCTCTGCTAGCTGGAAAGTTGCGACGCAGTCAATCATCCGTACATTCTATCATCATAAATAATTGCTTGTTTCTATACTAACAGTTATTAAATGTATATATATATATATATATACTAGCTGCGCACCGCGGTTTCACCCGCGTACCTAAGTCCCTTGTTAAGTTTTCTTTTTTGTGCAAACTTCACATAAACCATCTACTAAATAGTCCGAACAAAGCCTAAACATTTGGTTGGGATAGGTGAGCCCGTTCTTGTTCCGGATGTCGTAATAAAGCTGTTCCCGGATCCCTCCTACTTAAGGCGCAGTACGGCACACCGTGTGGTTTTAGTCGGTTCGATTCCGACACACCGCCCCACCGAAAACCCCGGTGGGGTGACGGCCCGAGGGGGTTTCCACACGCACAAAAAAAAAAAAGGTGAGCCCGTTCTTGAGTTATAAAATTACAACGAAAAGTGGCATTGATTTTTATATATATGGATATACATAATACAAAAGCCTACATAGGCCCTTTCTTGTTCCTTACTGCCCTGTGTCCTTTTAAATGTTAGTAAAATGTAACCGTTTAGATTTTTAAGAATGAAGGAGCACCGTACTAGTAGCCTGCGGGGCTATGGGCAATAATGTCAGTTTATCTCTGAGGATGGTTTATATTATAATAATTTATGCAAATTGTAGCTAGGAGGAGTGGAGTAGAGTCATAAATAACACATAAAATAGACGGGAAAAAACTTAAACATAAAAAGTAGGTAAGTAAAGTTAAAGTTTAAATTGTATATGGATGTGTACAAGTGTCCGCATTTGTAAGTCTGTATGTGCGTGTGTTTCAGCACCTCTGGCAGATTTATCACACACATTTTAGTTTTTGGAGTAGGTACCTATTTGAATAGGTACTTTTGTTGTCCAGTCAAAATTTTGGCACACAACTTTGCATTTTTGATATAATGTAGTTTTAATGATACAAAAACAATGTGTGAAGGTTTTCGTGTCTGCAACCACCGGCAAGGATTGAAAAAACATTTAAAAGCTTTTTTCGTAATTGGTGTATAGTGTGGATTTATTGGTGCCTTCCCAAATTGTGACATACAATACGTTTACCATTGAGCAAGCAAAGAAGTCGTCGAATGATAAGAGGTCACGCCAAGACTTTCACTCGCGAAACTCAATCCTCTTACCTATGTAAATTACTTGTGTATATACGTAATACTGTCATATATGTACATAATATACCATTTTATAAGTTGTTTCAATATCCAAATAGGTACTATAACTGTGAACCAAACCCTATCCCGTTCAGAGCACGCCTCCATCTACTTACTTCCTCATATCAATACCATTAAGCATATCATACATTTTTATTCGAAAACCGTCCCTTCAGGTACACATTAAAGGCATTCTCTCGTACTTTAAAAAGGCCCCCCTGTTTTGCATTCAGATGTCAGCCATACGAACTTTGTGTGACGCCTCTGACTTTCACAAAGGGTATAAGCGAGAGCAAAGATAAGAGCGATGTTAATTTTGTCATGTAACAGGTTAATGAATGAATGAAGGTAGTTAAAGGGCTTCGTATAATGTAAGGCTCAATGGTATAGGTGCTCTTTAAGAAGCTTTTAGAAAACACGCTTAAAGCACGAAAGTCTTAGAAGTTGTTTAGTTCGAAATGATTTTAATTTTAGCACTGTTTGCATACCTTTACAAGCTGTTTAAAGAAACAGCAGTAGTCGGGTGGTTACGGTAAATTAACGGCGACATTCCCAAGGAATTATTTCATCGTTGCTCATGATTAGGTAGTAGTTGTTGACGGTGAAGGAAAAAATAGTTAGGAAATTATTTGCATATCTAGGAAACAAATACAAAGTCGTTGCAATGTGAACAAAAAGTTATTAAATTAATAAATAATAGTTAAAATAGTTGAATCAATTATTTATCAAGACTTTGGAGACAAGACAAGGGGTAGTTTACGCTCCTTGAGGGATGTCTGCATCCAGCAGTGGAGGGCGATAGGCTCATGATGATGATGAGCATGAATCAATCACTAAATCCAAAAAACAGTAGGGAGTGTTGTTTAGTCGGGGCTACCAAGAGAGTTTAGATACAGAAGGTGTTTTCCTTGTTCAATTATCATTTATCAGACAGGTTTTATACTAAAGACGTTAAGCATTTATTTTTATTACACCATTGAACTGGTAAAATGTGCTGTTAAATGAGATAAAGTACTATACCCATATGAAAACTATATTTTATTAACAACAAAAATATTTTTTAAAACTTAAATATCTAAAATGCATCCATCATTGAAAATGGCGGTCGTCGGAACGTCGTTTTTTACATTCAGCTTCATATCCAATGACTATAGAGTATTACGTAACAAAAGATAATAACTTACTCCTTGAAATACAATTACATGTGTTTACGAGAACTGAGATGATTATATTAATGTGAATTCTTTAAAACATTAATTATAAAAACTTAAGAAACCTCACATATGGCTGTCTGAACCCAAACTAGGCAGAACCAAATAAAAACATAACATTTAATTTATAAGTAAAGTGCAGCGAGGTAAGAATAATAATATGCATTTACTGCCCGACGTGCCACGGTAAAAGTTCCACCCAACAAAGATTTTATTTAGTACAGAAAATTAATTCTAAACTGAATGTTGGAAAACTTTTTGTAACTGTTAACTGGCTGTGAAGTAGCTAATTAGTTTTGTATTTAGCTTGTATTCTTTAAAGGATTCTTGCCTGCTTCAGAGAAGTGTCGGACGTTGTGCAACCGCTTCCAACTTTGAAACAATGAACGCCGTACAAGGCTGAGTTTGATTTCAAGTCTTCAGTTTTATTTAATTACTTAAATCGACTATTAAATGTTGTATAGATATAAATTACCATAACGGTGTCAAATTCTATTGCTACTGAGTGAACAAACAAAATTTTTATTAACATACATAAACAACAATATATAAAGTAGCATTCCTAGTAAGTATCGATTCCCCGTTAGCTACAATCCGATGAGTTTAAATAATGAGATGAAGATTTCTACTAAGCAAGGGTCCACTGTAGTGTTTTTAAATAATGAGATGAAGATGTCTACTAAACAAGGGTCCATCGTAGTGTTTTGCCTTTATTGTTAGGTAGTTGAGACAGTGTAAACACTTTGACTTTGTCATTGCCTGTTTATGTAAATTGGCAAAGACAGAACAATACCTACCTATTTCGGCACTGTTTGTCAACCGATTTTCTTTTTGGCTCGTAGGGATGTACCAACGAGACTTTGAATTGAAATCGTGTGGATTTTGTTCACCTGGGTGTTTTATTGGTAGGTGATTTTAGGATACAAAAATGTGGAATTTGAACTCAAGTGGCATAATCCAAAAAAATGTTTTGTTTTTTTCCCGTACCTTTGACGGAGCATTATTTTTATGAATTACTAGCTGCCCCGACAGACTTCGTTCTGTCAAAAGTTATTAATTAACGACGGACGAATAGACGTCCATTTTTTTACGTTTTTGTTATTTAACTTGTATAATTATAAAACATTTGACATTGGCGGAATTCCTGCGCTGATTCTTGCGCGGAATAGAGTCCATAATAAAATAATATATAACATATATATTAATTGACGTCAAATGTTTGACAGCTGGGGACCTGTTTTAATTATTATTTGCTCTGTGGTTTGTATAGGAAAAGAAGTGTTGTTTTTACTATTTTCCTCACAATTTTTTAATTTTTTCTCTCCGCAAGAACCTTCCTTGTGCCTTAACGAAAATTTAAAAAAAAATTGCTGAATTGGTCGAGCCATTCTAGAGTTTTGCGCTTAGCAACACTTTTTGCGATTCATTTTTATTTAGTTATATAGAAGATTTAATAAATAACAGTTGAATTTCGAACTCTGGGCGACCAATAAAAACGAACTATTAAAAAAACACCAACATAAGTTTTGTTGGTTTTCGTTCTACTATAAAAGTTCAGTGAAAAAGTTATACAATAATGAAAATAATGGCCTACAAGTTTCGATCCAGGCATATCAAATGAAAAATTAATTAATCGTGAAGTAGGCCCTGCCTCCTAAGAACACAGGCGTGGTGTCAAATCTATAATTGTATGGGCTTATCGTGCGCTCGCAGCCGGTTCGCAATCGATTACGTTTTAAATAATACAAAACGCGTTATAGGACACATACGATCTGCGTACCCACGTAGGTACTTTTCAATTTGGAACGTCGAACGATGTATTTTGTGTCATGTGAATTTTTTTATTGAATTGGTACCCTTGCATGAAATGTTTTTCATATTATTTTCGCGGTGATAGGTCTCTGTCAAGCCGTTATTGAGTTTTTTGTTCGTTTTGATAAAGTGAGCTTAATGGATCGTTCGCGGTAAACACGGCGCGTGCCGCCATGTTGTGGATTTATTGAGATCATCTTTTCAATTTATAAATATTTTTGAGCCTAGTATCTTATTATTTCTACGTTTACTTACTTTCGAGATAAGTCGCCACTTTATTTACTTACTCTTTAAAATCCACAGAATTATATAAAAAAAATATATTTATTCAAATTAAATACAGAAGGAATTAAATTTAAATATGTATCAAGTTTAATGTTTAGTATCCACTATCTATATCTCAATAAAGTCTTGACCCGTAGCACTGTTAAGGTCATCACACACTATAACGGCACTGCAACGGCACAGCACGGCGCCACCTGAAATTGAGGCTACCGCTATCCGCCAGTGTGCTTTACCACGCGTCGCCCGCGAGGTGCAAGCCCACAGTCCGCGCGCCGCCCGCGACGTTCAAGCTAATTTCATCGTCTTCATGTGCGACACGGCGCGAAGTTTTTTCGCTGACGGCTCGCAGTGGGCGCGCTGTAAACACGTGGACATTGAATGACAACTTAATTGCTGGGTAGGAGCCGTGGTGTTACCGTGACGATATAGTGTGTGTGTGTGACCTTTAGTCTTTCTCCTCTAAGTCTTTTAGTAAGTAGTAGTTAAGACATGCAATTGCACTCAAGTTTTATACCAGTCGTTTTGGTTTATTAGTACACAGTAGGAACAGAAATATACCAATTTTGAGTAATCTACAACCACTTTTCTACAAAAAATTAATCAATTTTTTTCTCTTTAATTTCAAAAACTTAAGTTTAAATAATAAACTATCACATCACTACTGACATGAATGTTACTGTTACCATCAATCATCATTAAATTAACTAAGCAGTCGTTTACGAAACCACATTTTGGTAAAAATAAAAGTAAAAGAAAAAAAATATTAAAACAAGCTTTTATTATGTTCTTGTTAATAAAGAACTAATAATTTAAAAATAATAATTTTAACCTGATAAGAAAAATATTTTTATTTAGGTACCTACATTGCAACCTCTAACGATAATTAACCATATTCGTCTACGTCACAATAATCCCATATCGTAAGTAGATACATATCTATTAGACATTTTTATTAAACCCTAAAACTTTAAACCTTGTATTAAATCTTTGCGTTTTTATCACATACCCATTTTTTTATAAGTAAAAGCGTGTTACATTGTGATTGCAAAAGAAAAATAATGAAGGGGTAATTATGCTAAATGTTATTTGATGTTCCAAAAAGCAGAAAGTGTTATGGTACGACCAGGATACTTTAGGGGACTGTCAAGTCTAATCAATTCCTCTTTATTAAACACCAAAACGATACGTTCTGTGGAAACTTCGTATCAAATACATATTATGACGTCATACCCCGCCGTTGCCAAATCGTTTACTTTTCAAGCTTAGTTTGATACTACAGTTATAAGCTTTTGTTCCACGGGAACATTACTTTGTTTCGGGATGAAAATCTCCTATGTCATATCATTTTCTTTGCCACGTTAGTGCAAAATTTCATTATGATCAGTCGGAAAGCGTAACAAACAAACAAATAAAGACAGAAACTCGCATTCGCATTTATAATATTAGTTAGTTTTATATTAGTAGTTTAAAAATAATAACGAATCTAATTGTTCATAATTTTTTTCGAAGTCTTATATACTACTGCACTTATTCTACTGAGGGGTTTCACATAATTTATTTTAACCGCAGGCAATTGCTCTATTTTCTTTAGGACTATGAAATTTAGGACTAATTCCACACCAATTGACACCATGAATTGGTGTGGAATTCGTGTGTTTACCTCAGCGAAAATGTTTAGCAACGTACGATCGCATCGGTGCCATTCGATCAAAACAAAAAGGCATCACATCTTCTGATTTTAAATGATTAACTCCTGAGTATAGATAAAAATAGTTTAGTATTCTTCACACTTCATGTAATATTTTAGTAGAGAGAATATATATCTACCAAAATACTATTTATATCTATTTATGTATACCTATCTACATGTATGAGTATTTATCTATATCTCGATTAGTACGCCATCAACTACTATGTTTTTTATTAAATAATTTTATTTTTATCTCCATCCAAAGGTTGTCTGGTAGAGATCGCGTTTAGCAATAAGACCACCTATTGTACTCTGATTTGTAAGTTAATTATTTGTTTCAACTGTACTTTATTAATGGTGTACAATAAAGAATATTCTATAGATAGAATATTCTATATCTAAATATTCCACTTTTAACCATAATTTGGGGATCCCGCAGAGAGCAGTGAGTTTTCAGGAATGAAATTATACCCCTTGTCATTTCATCACAACCCGTTCGTCCGTGAACTCATCCTAACTAAGTTTTCGTATTTATATTACTTAATTTGCATAACGAGAATATTGTACGGTTGTAAACAAATGTCAAAATCAAACAAAACTCAATTCTGAAAAGACACGGTGTTGTAAACTTGACTTAGATTTCATCAGAGTATTTAATAGGCATATAAGTACGAAGTTTGTCTGCGATATGCTGTTAAAATACGGCGTAGCAAATCGTTGTAAATGTTTCGTATTTAAATACAATCTTTATGTCAGTTTGTTTGCGTCCGACACCAGCACGTGATATATCCTGGGCAATGGCAGACTATATCTCTCGTCTTTTTCTTTGAGTGAGACAGGCTTTGAGAAGTAGGTACATTTGTACCTATATGTATACTTTTAATATAAAATTTTAGATAATTCGCATAATTATGGAATTCAGAATAAGTATGAAACTTCTAATATAGAAATGAGCAGTGATCGTTGTTGTTGGATTAATATTGCTAGAAGAGAGTAAGTCACGTCAAGTGTCACTATGAACTTTGGTGTAGGTACTCAGGTATTGCCGTACAACCCTAACCACATCTACCTGCACAGCATAGCCATACCTACTACTTTCAACTAGAAACTTCATCACTCTACATCATACAGAGGTTCTCTGAGCAAAAACTGAATTAAAAACTAGCTCGCGGGCGGCAAGTTCCCTCCGCTATACAGTAGTATTTACTTACTTCGTCCCTAAATTAAACGAAAACCTGCGAGTTATTTTTGTTTCACCTTTCCAACAACGGCACATAGAAATAGTTTTCTCTGTTAAAATAGAAGTACATTCATGTTGAAATTTTTACGTAGGTTTTGAATCAAAATTTTGTTTATGTGTGTGTTTTTTTTAAATTTTGAAATTAGGAGTGGTTTTTAAGCCTACAGACATGCAGAGGTTCTTATTTCTAAATAGAAAATCCAAGCTTTTAAAGTACATGCAACGCATAAGTAACTCCATGGGTGTTGTTGCTACCACAGGTTATAGTAACATTTCACCATCAGTCGTGAGTTAGCAAGTAGCAGTAGCAATTTAACACATTAACAAAAGGTGCCCTTTTAGCGGTCAAGCTATTCGTAATAGCTTGAGTGGCTCTTTTTTACAATATTCTCAGACATATTAAACAACGCTTAACTTATAGGTTCTAGAACAATTTTACATACTTAGATAAAAAAAATTATACAATCACTGAGCAGAAGCGACCGTTGACGATGCAGTTGAATGCTTCCCCGCCACGGCTTTAGTTTTTAAACTTAATATGCATGTTACATGTTTCTTATAGTCCCTCTCGCGCCGATAACGACCATTTAGAACCGAAACAATGCCACACTACCAATGCTATCCTTAGGCTACTCTATCTCAAATCTCTAAAATCAAATTAACATGATACTGATTAAATCATTTGAACATGTTGTTATTGTTCTCCGAGGATGTAATATTCTTTTTTGTGTAACGATTTAAGGCTTATCAATCAATTCTATGGAATATTTTGTAATATGCTTACGACTTTATAATTGGCAATCAAATCTGGGCGATTGTGGGGGAGAATTGACGAAATACTTCAAGTGTAATTTTATTTTACGTTATTTATTACTTATGTACTTGAGAAGTATGTTAAGTATTAGGTATTTTTTTTTGAATACACAAATTGACTATTGACTTTTATAACAAAATTGGGACTATGTTAATAAATATAACAATTTATTGCAATTTAATGAATTTGCTTTCTTTGTCTTTGAATTCGTTCGGCCAAGTAGGTAACCTCACAGCCCTTCCCACCGTCATCGGGTCCGACGAATAGTCTACCAATGGGTTAGAAAGAGCAGCGTCTTGGTGTCTTGGCTTGGCACGCTTCTCCAATCCAGAGGGATGAAAAATAGTAGCCAGAACCTGTTGAGTTATACTGATCCATTATCAGTATCCCTCAACAGGTACTTCCACCACAAACCGCCCGTCTTGGCCAAAGGTTTCATGTGTGTAGTTTTAGTCAATTTCACTAAGACATAATAATATCGCCGTGCCTTCCTGGATGTAGAAGGAAACCTAATAGGCAGACATATATTGTGAAAAATAACAAAAAGACTTGCCGTTAATTTGTCTTTAATATGTATGTATTTAAAAATATACAAGTATGTTTATCAACTGTCTGGTTACCATAGCTCTGCAACAGGCTCTGCCTAGTTCGGGATCAGACGGCCGTGTGTGAGGTGTGTCAAATTATTATGTATTATATAAAAGTAATATCACGTTAACCTATCTAGCTCTCAGTGTATACAAACCTTACACATACATAAAATTGATTTGCTAATATGTCCGTGAAACAATGGAATTAATTCTAAATTTTTTTTGTTTCAGATTCCCTCCGTGTTGTAGTACCCCGTAGTGCCCCGTAGGTTTAGTACTAGAGAATTCATTCAGTGTTAGTAAGTGTTGTTCGTGTTAGTTATAATGATAAATACATTTTAATAACAATGTAAAGTTAACCATGTATTCTCCGTACTTTTTGACGATAGTGACGTTTTACAATGTAGGGACGTAACGTGAATATTAAATCGTGAAGTGTTAAGACTTTGCGACAAAGACGCAATATGTTGTACGCAATACGCAGTGGTGGGTAGAAAGACATCACGATGTCCCAACCTATGAAGAGATCGTTTAGCTCGGAGGGCGGCGCGTCCTCCAAGCGCGATTGGAAAATGCGGCTCAGTCTTCGCAGCCGCAGCGGACATAGCGTGGTGAGTATATTTATTTTATTTTTATATTTTGAGGAATTGAGAAGTTTACAATTCACTGAACGGACGCTGGACCCTGACGAAAAACATTAACTGACTTACACGTGTTTAAAATATCCCTAATATAAATAAATATTTTTTACAATGAAATGATACTTTCGGAATTTAAGAAAACAATAACTAAAGTAAGGCGTGTCAGTTAAGATTGAATCCCCTGTTTATCCTGATTAAGATGCCTGGGTTATCCTGATGTCATTTCTTATTTAATATCTTCATGGAAAACATCTGAAAGGAAAGGTGAATAAACTAGAACACCTCCATTGTTTTTAAATAAACATAGAAATGATTTTTGACATTAATTTAGTAGATATACGTAATTCATTTGATATTGTATAAATTTAACTTTTGAAAAAGTTAACAGAACAAATAAACAGCGAATAACCAAGTAAATAAAAATAGAATGTAATAATATCATTGTAAATGAAACATGAGATCGAAAGGGTTTCCTTACGAGATTTCTTGTAAACGGAGTCCTAAAATTGGTGGACAACTGGTAGCTCCTCATCACAAACATAGTCAGAGTCAGTCAGAGTAAGAAAATAAAGTCGTCTGCTTATCGATTTTTGAGAATATCCTCCTCTTTGATCATAAGGTCTTCTTGTATTGTAGGCATAAAATATAAACTAAACTTATTACATGAAACATAACAATTATTTCAACCCGAGTTTCAGAATATAGATGAAGCTATTAACGGAAAGTATTTCACATTTTCAAATAATAATCCCACACATATTAAGTTTGTGTTACTTTTTTATTTATTAATTATTGCTGCTTTCAATATAAATGAAAGCAACTTTTTTTCTGAGTCGTAATTAGTTGTCAGAGGGGTCAGACCTCCCGGCAACAGCCAGTAAGAGTTAGAGCTATGCGACCCTCACCCGCTAGACCTATTGGTTAGGCTCCCCAATCCATTCTTATTAGCAATATTCCTTCCCTTCTTACCTTTTCCATACACTACCAATTTTCCATCTTTAATTCCCAAAGTGCTCGGTAGACACCATTACACGGTTTGCCCCCTATTAATGGGACAAAATTATAATTGGCAAAATACATCTTTGCATACCCTTTCTCTGATACATGCGTGAGTATATATATGTAATTACTTTCTTATGTATTGTTATTTTGCTACGCTTACATGAAAAGCTTAACTGCGAAGAAATATGTGTATTGTGTTGTTGTAATAGGTCCCACTCCTTTGTGTTAATTTCGTTTTGTTTACAAAGGGTAAGTAAACAATAGTCATACTCGATACAATCAAATATAATGTGTGTTTACATTTTCAAGTTTTATAAGTGTCTGTGCAGCAGTCAGAGTGACATGTGCAGGATGCACATGCATTTGCGTGCAGTTTATTTTTCAAAATAATATTTTTTTAAAGATCATTAGTATACACTAGTATACAGTTTCAAAGGTATAATTACGATAAACAATTTTGTAGTAAGTAATCGTAATAAAATTCAAATATATTAATGGTTTCATTAACCGATGGCCGGGGCAGGTGCTTCCGCCATATTTCTTTTAAGAAAACAAATTATTCTGGATAACGCTGCAACGTTATTTAATAAAAAAATATTAATTTTACGTTCAAGCCTAGTTAATTAGCTATTCTCTGGAATATTCTGAAATATTCGCCAACCTGTAAGTAAAGTTTAGTTCGTGGGGGCGCCCCTACCTTTTGGTAAGAGGCAAATTGCGCCCATGGGCTCCCCCGTTGACCCAGAGTCTCCAACCTGAGCTGCTTGAAGGAATCGTTGGCTCCCTGTTCCCATCGCGGGTGGAGGAACTCACGCCTCCGCCAATGGCTCTGCCTCAGTTGCTCAACGCTGAAGACGACGACGCCCCCGAAGTCACTCGGGCGGAATTAAGGGCTGCGGTGCAACGGCTTCAAGCCAAGAGCACCGCCCCAGGACCCGACGGCATCCCAGGCCGAGCGTGGGTTCTAGCCCTTGAGGCTCTCGGGCCTCGACTAATGGGGCTCTTTAGCGCATGTTTGGAGAGAGGCCAGTTTCCGAAATTGTGGAAGACGGGGAAACTGGTCCTTATCCGTAAGGTGGGGCGCCCGGTAGACTCACCATCTGCCTATAGGCCCATCGTGTTGCTCGACGAGGTGTGCAAGCTCTTTGAGCGAATCATCGTGGAACGCCTCGTCGAGCACCTTTCGAGAGTGGGGCCGGACCTGGCGGAAAACCAGTTTGGCTTTCGCCGGGGGCGCTCCACCGTGGATGCAATCATGCGTGTAAAGGCTCTGGCGGAGGAAGCAACATCCAGAGGTGAGGTGATGTTGGCGGTGTCACTCGATATCGCTAACGCTTTTAATACCTTGCCCTGGATTTGCATCAGAGAGGCGCTAGTTTTTCACAGAGTTCCTCTCTACCTCCGCCGTATTGTTGGGGCTTATTTATCTGAGAGAGCCGTTATCTACCCGAGTCGGGCAGGTTACGGTCGGCGAGATATGTCGTGCGGTGTTCCACAGGGCTCGGTGTTAGGACCACTCTTGTGGAACATCGGTTACGACTGGGTGCTTCGCGGAGTGCTTTTGGGAGGTGTCGCCGTCACTTGCTACGCTGATGACACCCTTGTGACGGCGAGAGGCAAGACATACCGCGAGGCTACCATAAAAGCCACGGCCGGGGTCGCTCAAGTCGTTGGAAGGATTCGGCGGCTGGGTCTCGAGGTGGCCCTGCATAAATCGGAGGCCCTTTATTTTCACGGGCCTCGGAAGAGGCCACCAGCGGGATCTAGCCTTATCGTGGGAGGCGTTCGCATCGGCATCGAGCCCTCGATGAGATATCTAGGGCTCGTACTCGATAGTCGATGGGATTTCGGTTATCACTTCCGGAATCTGGCCCCCAAACTTACGAGGACGGCGGCTGCTCTTTCACAACTGCTGCCGAACTTAGGGGGGCCCGACGCCTCCTGTAGGAGACTTTACGTTGGGATCGTACGGTCCATGGCCCTATACGGGGCACCTATTTGGGCGACGACCCTGACGGCCCGCAATGCCGCCTTACTGCGGCGTCCACAGCGAGTGATGGCCGTCAGAGTCATAAGGGGATACCGTACGGTTTCCTTTGAAGCGGCAAGTCTCCTAGCCGGTACTGCGCCATGGGACCTGGAAGCCAAAAGCCTTGCGTCGTTACACCAATGGCGCAAGGAGGCACTAGAGCGGAACCTGAGACCCGCACCTCGCGAAATCGAATCGCAACGGTCCCAGCTTCGCCAGGTTCTAATGGCCGAGTGGACAGAACGACTAGAGCGACCGAGCGCAGGGCACGCCACCATTGCGGCGGTAAGGCCCATCATGGAGGATTGGCTTGAGAGGCGACACGGCAGCCTCTCCTACCGGCTGACACAGGTGCTGACCGGACACGGCTGCTTCGGAAAGTACCTGTGTCGAATAGGCCGAGAGCCAACGTCTGTGTGCCATCACTGCGGAGGCGGTTGCGAGGACACTGCACTCCACACTCTAGTAGAGTGCTCAGCGTGGGTGCAGCAGCGGTGCGACCTCGCGACTGCTATTGGTGTGGGAAGCCTCTCGCTAGAGACCATGGTTCTGTCCATGGTCCAAAGTGAGAGTGCTTGGGATTCTGCCGCCTCGTTTTGCGAGGAAGTGATGTCCGCTAAAGAGGCGGCGGAAAGGGAACGGGAGAGAGCTAGTACTCTCCCGTCCCGCAGAAGAGGCACCAGGCGACGGAGATCGCAAAATGATCTCCGACCTCCATGAGCGCTGGCCTGGGGGTGACGAGTGAGGCTGCTCGTTACCCTAGCAGAAGCAGGCCTGAGATGGTGGCGCGATGTGTTCCGCGCGCGCCTCTGATGGAAGGGGGGCGAGGCCCCCCGTACGTTTTGGTGTGTCTGCCTATTATTTAATAGGCAGCCAAGGTCTGCCGGGGTTCTCGGGGACTTCCTTCCTAGGGTATACCCGAGTCCCTTGCAATAGACCCACTTATGTTGGAACACCGTGTGGTTTTAGTCGGTTCGATTCCGACATACCACTTCATCGCTAGCCCCGGTGAAGTGATGACCCGTGGGGGTTTCCACACGATAAAAAAAAAAAAAAAAAAAAAAAAAAAAAAAAAAAAAAGTAAAGTTTAGTTCAGACACTTGCTTCGACAGTATTTACTCTCATTTATATATACCTTTACTTCGTGAACACATAAGTTCTCAATATGAGACGTGTAACTAGGAAAACCTGACTAATAGCGAGTTTTTTTTTTTCACGCTACAACTACTCAATCGATCGTGAAACTTTATATTAGAGGTCCAGAGAAAGACAAATGGTACATTTCAAAAGTATAAAATAAATGTTCTCGAAGAACAGAAAAATATTTTTTATCTAGTAATTATAATACTCTATTCATACCTACTTGTCACTTTGTCATTCCCCTTCCTAATTCGTTTTATCTACCTTATAATTTTAAACGAGAAATTCTTGTAAATATATATACATATGTTTATCTATATTCTGTTGGTCTAGTGCTTAGTGACCTGGTCGTGGGTTCGATTCCCAACTAGGACAAATAATTGTGTGATGAGCATGATCATTTGTTGTGTTTGGGTGTAATTTATCTATAACATGTATGTATTTAGAAATATGTAAGTATGTTTATCAGCAGACTGGTTACCATGGTACAGGTTCTGCCTAGTTTGGGATCAGACGGCCGTGTGTGAGATGTGTGAAGTTATTATTATTATTATCTTTATTCACATGTGTTAAAAATATAAATAACATTTTTAAATACATTAGAGACTATATTAAAATATATATATTTAAAAATATAAAAAATAGTGTAAAAATATTATTATTACAAAAAAAACGCCGGTTGTCCAGTTACTTACATTCAAATCAATCACATCAAAATTATTTATTTAATGTTAGGTAATACCCATTGTAGGTATTTTAGAATTGTCAGGAGTAGGAGTCCGTCAGACTAAGTCAGTCGTGAAGCTAGTTGCCTGTTCCAATACATAGATCCTATGGAGAAGAACAGGCAAGAAACTCCAAGGACACTTTTTTTTCAACATGTTTTTTTTACAAGGTACTTGTTACATTGCTTTATGCATTCTAATAAGAACCTCATATTATCACCTTATCACAGGGAACTCATAAACTCTCTCTTTATCATCTTGTATTCATGTCTTCAGAACGTAACAAATAATTAAACTAGTGCTGCGCTAGTTCAATCATTCGCAACAAGGCTTGCCTCACTACTGAAGATTCAAATTGATAATGACAATATCTTCGCCACGGCGTTGTCATGACGGCGTATCTTCTTGCCAGTATTAATAAATAATTACACCACTTTATTTTGTCATTAGGAGGCTCGTATGGAGTTATATACTTCTGGAATTATATCTATAAATTTGCCTCGGAGAGGATATTTTAGATGTACCGTATGGGTTGTAAGATGATTATGTATGTACATCGAATTATTTTGGATTATGCTTTCACGATGTGATCTGGGAGGTATTATCACTACATGTTATAAAACAAAGTCCCCCGCCGCGTCTGTCTGTCTGTCTGTTCTCGATAAACTGAAAACTACTGAACGGATTATCATGGGGTTTCATTGCGGATTCATGAGGAAGGTTTAGGTGTATAATTTGTTAACGTTTTGTGTAAATTGGTTGAAAAATGATGCTATCTATTTCTGTTTTCTGTCTAAATTGATATTTATGGATGGAAAAAGGTATTCAGAATAATAAAAATAAAGGGAATATTATTTTTTATTTGCCAGAATTTCTTAAACCGTTATTATGGTGCCATAACGCGGTTTTCGATCCAGATAGAGGTGTATTATCAGCTACAATGCAATACCGTGTATCCACCATTCAATCAAATTTCACCGATCTTGGTCACGGGTGGAACGTCCAACCGTGACCATAATCGGTGCAATTCGGTCGCACCCCATAAATATTATCGTGATCAAGTCCCCATTTACACATGTGTGTACAATGTATACTATTCGCGAAATAATCTGTGTTATTACTTGAATTGAGTAATGTTGGATTTTATATATACGCACAGGTATAGAAAAGGTTTTATTAATAATCGAGTGTGTGAGAAATTCGGCATGAAACTCATTTATGAAAATAAAAGAAATCCTACTTGTCCAAAGCCTTGATGCTAGACTGAAGTCTAGTTATGTCTCTTGACAACTGATACAGTTATAAACTAAATTATATAATATTGATGATGATTGATATGAGGTACAGTTCCACTGTCGTTTGATGTTTTACTTTGTGATCTAAAGAAATAGAGAGTGAAACGCTGCTCATCCCTTAAACATGACACCATTTCAGAGTTTGTATTGATAACAATAAATCATGGCTTTGAAACACAAGTGGAAGTAAGACCGTGGAATTGACTAATCTTGATCTTAGGTACTGAGTGATTTTTGCTAACAACAAAATTAGACACACAGTATCTTCAACCTTTGTTGTAATGTAACATTTAATTCGTCCGTTGTAAATTATAATATTTTTGTTTTACATTAGGAATAAGTGCACTGCCGACGTGAACCCACTCCTAACACAAACGTTAAGCTTAGCTGGAGGGGTTAACAAGAATACTAGTTATGTGTGACCCACGTTACTAGTATCCTTTAAATAAAATGTCAATTCCATTTTTTTTAAGTTCAACCATTTTATTATGTAACGGAAACGACATTCAGCAATTACGTTTCGGTAACGTATATTATATCATCACTTGACACATACGTAATTCCTCCCGATATTTTACGTGAAGCGACTGCCATCAGACCTCCACAACCCAACGAGGCGATATCGAAATTCTGTTATTGTCGGACTTTTTATAGCTCCAACTACCCGTAACGAATGCCACAGATGTTCGTGTGGCAACCGAGACCGACAGCTTACCGTGATCTCCGAGGCACAGAGGGGTCTCAAGATGTTAAGAATGGTCACCCATCCTAAGACTGACCTGGCTAGTATTACTTAACGTTGTAATGTGCTAACCTACTTGGTTACCACTTAGCCACGTGAAACACACACATACATTATGTATGTATATGTTACATAATATATGTGTAAGTATATACAAGGTGTATTTGAAAAAGGAACACTCACTTAAATCACTGAAAGGGCATGATCACTAACTGGGGGGCAGTTACCATAAGAATTTTGAATTGTTTGAAAAACTATTCGTTTACGAGTTATGATCGTTTGAATTTCCAGGTATTTTTACCTCCGTTTTTCATAAAAGCAGGTGAAACGTGTAAAGTTAAAGATTTGAAATCCTACTTATATTATAAACGTGAAAGTTTGTGAGTATGGATGGATGGATGTTTGTTACTCTTTCACGCAAAAACTAGTGAACCGATTGCGATGAAACTTGGTATGTAGATAGCTGAAGATCTGGATTAACATATAGGCTATTTTTTATCCCGATATTTCCACGGGATCGGGACTTACGCGGGTGAAACCGCGGGGCGCAGCTAGTCGTAGGTATTTTTGTTATTTTGTAACTATTCACTCAGTTATTGCGGAATTCCATAAAAAGTTATTTATACAGTTTTCGAAGTTAGTTTCTACGGATTTTCTTAGTAACGGAATGAAAACTTTCAAATTAAAAAATATTAGGTAAAGGTTATTTTAAAAAATTCTTATTGTAACTGCCTGGTAGAGTCATGCCCTTTCAATGATTTAAGTAAGTGTTCTTTTTTCAAATACATCCTGTATTTAGAGACAAACAAAAAAAGATGAATGAGGTTTTCTATACGTGACAAAATTGTATTCATCACTGAAAAGATCCGGCTGTCCGTCCGTCTATTGGTACTTATCAAAGGAAGGTATTAGCACAAGCGTCGTATTTGGTAGTTAGATTAGTGAGAGATTAGTCGAAGAGCAAGTTAGTAAACAGAGTTATTACTGAGCAATCTAGTTATAAACCTTTGTTGACACTTGCGACAACCATTCGGTATGATTGGGCGCTATTCTTAGATAACAATGCCTGGTAATTTTCTACAGCGTCATGAATGGATAGTTAGTATTACAAAACGACAACAAAACGGTATAAATGGATCACGAGCGTGGGTAGGAAGTCGTATTTTCTTCATTGACGTATCGAACGATGAGATAACTCCCACATTGCTCTTGTCATAGGTTAGTTACCGATGGTTAAAATACATCATTGACCGCTCTTCATTAAAGTAAGTGTTATATAAGACTTTAAACAATTAAACTCGTAATTTCTTTCAAGTTTGTCATAACGTTTGATAAGACAAACTGATTTGACTTGACAAGTAACTACTGCGTTTGTTATCATCATCGTCATCAATACAAATAAATAAAATTAAACTCATACAGTTATTTGCGTAGTACCTATACCAATAATAGTTTTTTTTAATTTTTGTCTATCTGTCTATCCGTTTGTCTGTATGTCTGTTTGTTCCGGCTAATCTCCGGAACGGGTGGGCCGATTTCCATGGGACTTTGACTGACAGATAGATGGTGTTATAAGGAGTAACAGACGCTACTTTTATTTTGGAAAAAGAATTAGGGTTCCGCGCAAAATATATAAATATGTACACGCGAGCTAAGCCCCGCGGAAACTTTAGTATACATATATACATCATTTTTCCTTTATTCAAGTTACTGACGTGAGTTTATTATTTTTTTATCATTTTCTGTTTCTTTCACAATAACATGGCAGTAGTTAACCGTTGCTCATCACTTCTCATATTTTCATATTCAGTTTCAGTGACGTTCTATTAATGAAACATCAACCTCTTACAGCCAAACCAACCTGCATATTTCAATATTGTGATCATATTTTTTAAACTATTTTAAATGATCCTATCACTATATGTATATACCTATACAATACATGATTCAAAGTAACAAGTATAAGATTAAACGTAGACATGATAATAATGTTTGAATGTTAAAAGGGTCTTTACTTCGAGTCGAAAGCTAAAAGCAACTTACAAATGTATACATTTCAAAGGAAACTAAATTAACTGATCTGAGTAAATCAGTTGATTAAGTTAATGTATCAAAAAGTTGTCCGCATTATCCAAGCGGACTTTTATCAGCTTGATCAAGTTTTGAGTTTGAGAGACCGCTGCTTACTTTATTTCACTTCGTACATACAGTTTTTGTCAGGACTGATAAACATCACACTGTATGTACGTAAGTATATGTATGTATGAGTAAGTATATAAAACATATAAACAGTTTAAATATAGTATAAATAGTAGAAATTGCGCTCGGCTCCACTCGCGTAACAGTTATTTTGGATATAACAAGTAAAGGAACAGTACATTTTTTAATGCAAATTTTCATGATGAATGCTTCAATAGTTAAGGACTGAAAGCGTAATAAACAAACAGATTTATTTTCGCATTTAACGCCCAATACACATCAATGGCAATTAAGACACTCACAAGAAAGCCTTAATAAAGGGCTATAATAACAAAGTATCAAAGAACTTCTGGAGCTCAAAAGATACAAAATCTTTTCAGTAACAAGAATCCTCACCGGTCACAGCAAACTGAACAAACGTATGTTCAACCTAAAGTTGGGCGATAGCAAAATATGCGGATTCTGTCGAGAGACAAAAAAAAAATGCAATGCATCTTCTATGCTCTTGTGGCCCACTAATGTGGCACCGAAGTATTAACCTAGGGTTGCACGTCATGCAACTGCAGAAAATACAATCAATCACTGCTGATAGGAGATGGAAGTTTCTGGAAGCCATAAGCCTGAGCAGTGAACTTTAAAGCGAGAGTCCAAGAGAGAGCTACAAAAGATCAGAAATAATCGAGGCACTTAAAACAGTAATAATAATGATAATTTCGCATTTATAATGATGAAACAAGCACTGCAAGAGTACTTCTTTGGCCGCTGAAAAATAAACTTAGTCATTTATCCCCGGGGTACAAAATACGTGCCTGCAATGATTGGGTCATGCCGGTTCTGATGTATACCTGGTTGTATTTTATTTGGATGTATTCTGGTTTCTTTGGTTTACTTAGATCGACTCAGACTAAATTAGATGACTTTGATAGAAGATTCCGTACATTGCTGACTTCATGCCAAATGCACGACCCACGTTCATAGGTAATGAGGTTGTAAACCCCCAAAAGTTTGGAGCTAAAATAAATGTACTTCATACTGATGTGGGAGTGCATCTTATTGTACTCGCAGTGGAGACTCGCTCCGCTCGCTCTGGATAAGGAGAACTAGCGCAAACCTGTAGTATTTAGTACTAATGATTGCCGAGAGGCATGGAATGGCAAAGATCCCCATAGTCGTTTTTTATCGGGCACTAAATGAGCCTGGCTTAAAACGCACTTTAAAGTATCCTTTTCTCTTTGCCGGTATGGACGTAGCTTTTATGACGAATAATTATGTTACTAATATTTTAAAGGCGAATGTTTGTAAGGATGGATGGATGGACATTTGGTACTCTTTCACGCAAATATGTAACTAATCTGGATGAAATTTGGCACAGAGATAGACAGACCGTTAAACCGTTATATCACCTTAATCCCGAACCCCGGCTCGTAACAATAACAACTTAAAAGTGATTATTGATATTTTTGTCGTATTTTAAATAACTATTTAATATACGACAAAAATAAATTTCAACAACGGAGTAATAACAGTGTAGTCCTTTGATCTCTCACACTTAATATGCCTCGATCCCGTTCACTTACTATAAAGCCATGTCACCTGACGTCCAGTGTCAGTGTCACGCAGTCAGCGAGGCGAGAGCGGCGCGGCGCCGACCACCTGACACGCTCCGATTCAGCCGCCCCTGCTGTTGTCTACCGCCAGCGTCACAGACACAGAGACAACTAGTTTTTCCATACATAGAAGTACACATAAGAAAGGAAAGTTTAGGTGAATTTATATATTACTAGTTTCTGCCCACGGCTTCGCGTGAACTTAGATATTGTCAGTAAATTCAGGTATCCCAATATTTATTGCCATTCAACAATGTGTTAGTTATAGATGGTAAACTTAAATATGTATCATCGTGTGGTGATTAGCAGAGAGTAGAGCTTAATGTTTTAATGTTCAGGTCACATGTGTTAGAATTAATAAAATTATTTTTTTACTTTTTATTTGTATTGATATAATATTTACTTTTCTAGGTGAATGGTACCCTTTGCATTTTTCTGTACCCCTGATAACAAGTGTGCAAAATATTATAATGATCATTTGAGTGGTTAGATTTAAAAATCTCTATTATAATCAAAAGAAAATTACAGTTTACTTAATGAGTATTACAAAATATATCAAATTAAAAATCAACGACAAATAGTGCGATCATGTATCTATGGTATTTTCCTAAGTGAATGACTCCAAAAAAGCAGACGTTTTGCAGCAGTAACATAATGTGAAAATACTTACAATGCGTTTCAAATAAGAACAGAAACGTCAATGACCTTAATCTGCCAACATACACTTGGAAAGTACGGTTAGCGCACAAAACTAGTTTGTGTAACATTAACATTTTTTAAGTGAAAACTTTGGGCACGTTGGGCACTTTTGGGATAGAGCAAAAGCAATGAACTCGCGTGACCGACCGAATATTTATATACAGATGTGTGTATATCACACGTCGTTGTACACTTGCGGGCTGGCCAAAAAGCACTGGACTCGCGTGATCGTCACGCTCAGATACACATAATACATACTATACAGATGTGTGTATACAACACACGTCTCACCCGCTCGTGTTCAGTGTAATATAACGCACGTTTCTTTTAATAAAAGGTGCTATAATTTTCGATTATTTATTTTAAAAAACTGTACTTAATTTGGATAGCTATACAGTTATTGTACAATAAAGTTAATTTGATAATGTGAAGAATGTTAATTATTATATAACGTTCATTATTACTATTTAAATTATAAATTTATCCTTCATTACCATCACTACAAATAAATATAATTACCGTGCATTACAACATAACACAAATATAGGTAGATACGTACATAAATACATAATTATTAATACGTAAATATATAAATTCACGAACATAATTTGTAATTAAATCCAGATAACAGGAGGATTCAAAATATTTCAAAACACTTCAAAGTTTTTTCTCAGAAAACATTAGGACTTTGTTCACTGGAATAAATTCTTGCATATAACATTGAACTCTGCCCATCTGATCATAAGAAGTATTATCGCAATTTTAATTAAAATGTATCGATACCACAGAATTTGTGGGACACTGAAATACTGTCCATACTAACTCGCGCCACGCGCCCTCCTGCCTAATGTATATTTTATTATAATATAAAAATAATATGTAAATAATAATAATCTATAAATAATTATAATAAATAAATTATGATTTAACGTTATAATATATATATATATATATATATTAGTTTATTAGATATTTATTATTAGCCTAGACCACACGCATCAGTAATATGCTTGTGTCACGGGGGCCTTCACAAACATTTTAACAACAGACGAGAACGACTATTTGTGGATAACACACAAATTGTTATAAATATGGACGAAAACTGATAAAAGTAATGTTGAAAATTCAATTGATAAGATTTCATAAAATTTATGTGTATATTTCTTAACAACGCAAAAATAAAGTTATTTTATCAAACCGAACTTGAAGATGATACTTAGTTTTTGAAGTGAAAACTTCTTTAGCCGCGTTGAGCGATTTTTGGTAGGGGCAAAAGTTGTGAGTTCGCGTCGCCGACAGGCTAATGCGACACGTCGTTTTAAGTTTTCACTTCTGTCAGCAGTCCCCATCACCGCCTACTTTTTTAAATTTTACTTCTTTAGCTGTAGTATTACCGAATCTTTTGATGTCATAAATTTAAAATAACTAGAGCTTGCCTACCTTTAATACTCTTAAGCTAGGTGTTCATTTGGCTCAGGACAGTTTATGATAACGGTAATGTTTTTAAAAGTACTAAAATTTTATACAAACATCATTTTAAAATATAATTTAAAAATGGTGACAAGATTCATCAAAATACTCTGCCAATGGAGCTATCAAAACTTTTATTGAATTATTGAAAAATACTAAATACTAACATTACAATGGTAAAATGTATCCACGATGTTGTCATAATATTGTTATTTTTCATCAAAATCTGACTTATACTAGATATGAATTGCAAATTGCATATACATTTTTTAAAAGGCTACTGCACTTTCAAGATAAAAGCCAGTGTCCTCCATATTGCACGCAGTCGTGCAAGGCTTTGAGACAAATGTAACCGTTATAAAACGCTAATTCCATTTTCTTTTGTGCTCCTACGATTTGCAGAATAATCTGAACGAATGCAGCAACCATTTGAAGAGTAAACTCATATATTTTCATATACTTCTTCGAATGCTGTGTTTTATAGAATAAAGTTACTTTCTGTCTTTATTTCTAAATGGAGGGATGTAGCCGCTTTTCTCTGTATCCCAGTCATATTATCAAGTGAGAATAAACTATACCCGTAATCTAACAGTTTGATCAGATTATTGGGTTACTTTATGTCTAGGCCGCTCGGCGAGCCACGATGGCTCGTTTGTCATCACGGCTGGGGGTTCCACGTGCTGAATTTGCCGCCGTGGAGGCGCTCCAGCCGGACATCGTCGAGCAGGCAGAGCGGCAGCGCGGGACCCTATTCCTCCGACTGAAGCAGGTTCTTTCCGGACACATCATCAGCTGGATGAATTAACTACATATAGTATTGCCACATTTAAAGTAATTTAGTAACTTTGTAATGACTACTTAATTATTGTTAATTTTATGCTACTTCAGCTTTCTTGTGTCAATAAAAAAAGTATCCACTTAGGAAGAATTTTTAGACTGTGAGTACTTGCCTAGGAAATCCATTAAGAAAATAGATGTCCTCTCTGTTATACGACCGAAATAATATCATATCTAATGAGCTTCACCGTGGTCTTTTTTCCGTTTGTAAACCACCTGCTTAGAGCACGACTAAGAGGATTTATTTACATCGATCCGGCTAAATCCGTAAGGTTTCTCCAATATCACATTTATTGCTGACAGGGATTACAGTTACTAAACCTAACTCCCGACAGACCTAGGTCATAATTTCATTATAAATCATCCTACAATGAAGGGTAGTTTGGCAATGTTCACCGTTTGCCCGCTTTGACTTCTTTAGCCCAGTGAACAGGCTGCCGTTTCTGCTGATACTAGCCCATCTGGGTATTTATTTTTGAAGGTTTTGTGGATAGTGTTGCAGTTTGGTTAAGGTCTGTGCCAAATATGTAATAGCGGATATATTTCTCCATTGTACCCTTTGTTCATTGGGGAAGCGAGTTTAAAATGTGGACCACCTTTATCTCGACAGACAGCTTGAAAAGGAAAAAATGTCTATATTTTATAATAATATATATATAAATGGCGTTATATCTTTTCCTTTCTTTGGGGGACCAAAGGAAGGAAAAGATATAAAGCCACCGATACCGTGGCCAAGGTGCACCATGTCCATGATGTTTTAGAGCCAAGCACAAGTTTAACCCAAGTCTTAAGAAGGTTTCGTTCTCCGAATTCTTTGAAACAATGAATAAAATCCTTTAAAGTGATTTGAATGAACCGACCAAACGACCAATAAATAAAATCATTTAATTCATTCTTCGTTTTTAAAATCATTCTTCAGCAAAATACATTTGATGCAAAACAATATCATTCAAAACGTTAAACAAAATTAAAACAAAATGCATTTTATTTAAACACTACGGATCCGTTTGCTTTTTTTTTTATTACAGCAAGCAAACGAGCAGACGGGTCACCTTACGGTAAGTGACTACCTTCAGAAAAGAGAAAAATTTCTGGAAAACCGTACAGTGGTGGATTGCCAATTATCCAGGTGATGGGGATAAAAGTTTTGTCGCGTTGAACCATGGCGAAACGCTGCGGCTGGTATAAATCCGAACAATTCCTCGGAGCACTCCCATGATACAGGCGATAGAGAATGCAGAGAGAAGCTACATCTCTACGCAACGCCAAGGGGTCAAGCCGATCTAAAATATCCTGGCAATCGATGATTCGCGTCGCTCTCCGTTGAATGAGGTCAAGAGGGAGAACCTGGTACTGGGGTGCTCCTGCATAGATATGAGAACAGTATTCCATATGCGGCCGAATCTGTGTCTTATAAAGTTGTAGGCGGTGGGCCGGGGTATAATACTGTCTCGATATGTTCAGTGTCAAGTGACCGCGAAACTGGACTTCGCTCGATATATCGACACCAAGCATTCCGATGCTGGCTGTGGCAGTTAGAGAAGTGCTCTCAAAGCGAGATGATACGCTAAACGGCATCATATGAATATCTACGCCACACATTAGAGCACAATGGGTCCGGGGGGTGGGCATGTCCCCAGCTCAAAAAAGTGACGTACTACGGTGCCTGTTAGAAACAACACCACAACACACAACGTAACGGAAACGCAACCGTCTACGTACGCATGTTCTGAAAGACAAAAGAACCGGTGGCAGCGTCGCCAACTCAGAGTTACACCTGACGCCATCGCGGCATGAGCATCATGAAAAACTCCGAAACTAGTTGGGCATCCCCGAAATAAACATGAATAAGACCCTCTATTTTTAATAAACATGAATACCACTCACGAAACTGTTTATTCTACAGGAGTATTGAAAAAATATACACCTATTATTTATTTTTCTAAAGTACAATAATTAATTTTTGCAACTGTATTACAATTACTGCTTTCTTGGGATTGACATGCTCTTACAATAACAACAAATCGTTGTCCATAAGGAAAACTCGCGTATTTATGATGACTCGGGATGGAATATCAATTTGTCAAGTCTGTCTGCTTCCAATTGTTTATGCACCCCTGCAATATTGAATTGCAATGAGTGTTTGTTGCTATATTTCGTGTTGGGTCAAGGATATGTCCTCATTTACAATTCACGTTTAATCTCAATCTCAATAAATTGGTAAGTGTGATCAAAGAGGATATGTCGTATTGGAAGGTATAAAGGAGAATAACTATTTAAGGAGAACATAGACCGGAGAACCGACAACAGCTGTGGCAATAAGTTTTACGATTGTTGACGAACTGAAAACTATACTATACACTGAATGGATCGATGACTCAATCAAACCACTCTTCATGCCATTGCCACCAGTGGACCTCGTGGTTCTAGAGCTTTTATAACAACAATAATTATTTTCTTGTTGAATTTGCACACTTTTTTTATGGTATAGGGGGCAAACGAGCACACGGGTCACCTGATGGTAAATGACTACCACCGCTCATGGGCACCTGCAACTCAAGAGTCACAAGTGCGTTGTTGGCATTTAAGGTGGGAGTAGGGGAAGGGTGGAAGGGGGGAGGGGTGGACGGAAAGGTGTAAGAGGGGGAGGGGGTGGAGGAGGGTGGAAGAGGGGGAGGGAAGGGTTAGGGCCTCCGGTAACCTCACTCACGCGGTGAAAAGCGATGCAATTATTGCTTCACTGCCGGTTTTCTGTGAGGCCGTGGTATCACTCCGGTCGAGCCGGCCCATACGTGCCGAAGCCTGGCTCTCCCACGATAATTACTTATATCAAAATCAGTATTCTCATGATACGGTACCTACTATGATCTATACAGTATCTACATAATTGCAAATGCGGTGAATGAGTGAGTGTGTGACAGTTTGTGGATTGCGGTGCTCAACCACAATGTGACATATTTTGTAGTTGAGTGGTCCAGACCGCTAGTGAGTGAAGTTATATTAATGTAGTTGTTGTATTAAAGCTATGTTGTGTAACATTCTCACTCATCAACTCAAATTAATAATACAGGCAACACAGAAGTGTTACCGCTCGCTATTAATGCCCTTTGGTTGTTAAGCTTAAATAGCGAGGTTTAATAGGCGTTTCATTGAGTAGAGAACTAGCGCCTACTTCTTAGACCTTTATTATTAGACTGAGGGATAATAGATGTACACATATAGTAACATGTTGTTGGTATAGTATGTATGGAAGGCCTGAAGTTGCAATTTCGTGATTGTAATTCAAGCGCTTCGTAAATCCTAATATAAAAAGAAATAAGAAGTGTGTCAGTCAGTTTGTTTGACGATGATGTAAAGTTATATTGATGATTTTCACGGGTGTGGTAAAACAAGGTAGCTATAGATGTTACATGTCAAATCGAACGTTTCTTTGTTCAAAAATATTTTTATAACGCTAATTTTAAACAATCAGGGCCTTGATTTACTACATATTACTATACTAAAAATAACTGGCCAGATTTCGCTTTCCTGTAATAGATTTAGGGTAGCTACAAACTTCTAATAAAAATTAAGTTTAAAAAACTAACCCGACTATGAAAAAATATTAATTTTATAAGGTCGGGGAAAAAGTTTCTTCGTATTTTATTTATAAATTCAAGACTTTTGTTTTTCTGTGGAGCTTGACTACCCTCTGACCATGATCTTCTTCGCACGTTCTTGTCATAAGTGATCTTTCATTCTTTTAAAAAATGGTTCGGTTCCATTACGTTTCAATAGAGAACCGCAAATGAGTACACGACTCATTAGGTTTCTTTCAGTGAGCTCGTGTGGCACTGAAATATCGAGCTCTTTTGTATAGCCAGACTTTTTCAAATGGGTCAAAACTGTTTTATGGTTAATCCTCAGTTCCTCAGCTATATCACAACTACAAATATGCCGATCTTGCTCAACTTTTTCAAAAATGGCATCGACAATATCCGTATGAGGGCGACCAGACCGATCATCATGAATAAAATTTCTTTGTTAGATTCATTCATTTAGGCGGACAGAAAAACAATTGAAAAATGGCGGGCAAGTATTTCTTACTTTTTGTTTTTGTTTTTCTTAAATTCCGATTTTTATTGATATTAAAACCAGCCAGATACAAATAACTAAAGAGATTTTTCTTTAATTTTATATATACAAAATATGAAAATACTTTTTCCCCGACCTATTATTATACTTAATTAATTTTTATTTTACACTTTTTCGCTTTTTATTGATATTTAATAGGTATTAAATCTACAGCCGTGCCGTTCGTAGCGCAGTCTTACTTTAGCTTATTTGTTAACAATTTAAACATCTAGACAAGCGGCAGCGTGTGAAGCCAAGTTCAAGAAAAATGAACTGGCGATATTACATTGGTTCATCCATTTGGAGCTACTTTGGTCGCTTAGTAACTCATAATCTATTTAAAATAATATTCTTGAATTTTTGTTTATTTATTAAAACTTCCTAGATTAACTAGAACCCCAAATTTCATAAATACCGCTTAAACAGTCATTGAGATACTATCGTTTAAAAAATCGGCATTTTTATTACTGACTGACATATAGATTAAAAACCTAACCCACTTCCCGATGACCTAGAAAGTTGAAATTTGGCGTCCAGCTGGATAATTGTATGTATGCAAAGGCAAAAATCTGAAAACAGTGAATTTCTACTGATTTTAACATTTAACAGACTTTGAAAATGTACAGAATGACTACCAAAAATGTAGGTTACATAAGGAAGGATTTATCAATGCATAGGCAATGCGCTCTAATATTTCTAATGTTCAAGTTACAGATCACTTTAGAATTTTGAATAATAATAATTTCTTTACAAAAAATAATGATATCCCATCAATAACATATATGTGAAATTGGGAGCCAAGTTCAATATTAAGAATATACGTGGTTATCGACTACGCCGACGAAAGAATTGAGATCTAAATGATTGCCGAGTTCTGTAGATAATCCTAAAGAGTTGAATTGGCTCGTTTTTATTTAATTCATATAACCTATGTCACCCGGCACATTATTAAAAATCTGTCGATACCTTATTCATCACAATCGCTTTAGTAGTTTAGGCGATATGGTGGAACACACATAAATAAAAACATACATACATTACCTGCTATAATCATTACCCTTCCGTAGTCGAGTAAAAATACTTGGAAATTCCCGGCTGTAATAATACTACTACTATCCAGTTCAACTCCTGAATGCAAAATGAAAAAAAAAAACGAAAATACCAATAATATGCCTAGTACTAGAAATTCCTCAGACGTTTTTTTTTTATGTACTCGAGAATCTGACCTACACCAGTGAATCAGATTTCCTAAATATTCTGTGACAAATAATTTTAAACGGATTTCAATTTATAGATGTATTGTCTTTACCAATTTCTTTAACATGCACACACTTGAGATAAATTAAATGAACACACAAAATCTTTAAAAACATTATATTGTAGTTTTATCATATTCTTAGGCTCATATCAAAATGGCGATGATGTCAGTCCGTTTCCGTGTAAGTGACGCCTAAAGAATATATACAGCGGTGTATTTCAGTCGCGCACATTGTTCACGAAGCTATAAAGTCGACTGTTAGGTGAAGAGACATACTATGCTAACATTTACTTTTTTACCACAGTACCTAGTGCCACAAATCTCTTTCAGATAATATAAACATTCTAGTATATTTTCTCGACAGTTTAACCTTCACCAATGTAAATACCACAATTTATTTTTTTACACATAAAAAAGCAAGTTATAAACTAGTATAATGTGGACCATAAGCCAGCTTAGTGGAAACCTATAACAATTGACTGTTACGATATTTTATACGTCTAAGAAGAATAAGTAATTATTCTGCTTCTAGAGAAAGTTAATTTCAGTACTTAGAAACAGCGTAACCGTCTTCTAAAGAGCTCCGATGATTCAATTTACTGAATTGAATAGCCTAGGCTAGTAATGGTATTTACCCTCAGTTTTTTACAGGGTACTTTAAATTTGAACAGGATCGGTGGTGCCCTACTAGCTTAAACTCCTCGAAAAAACTTTATACTACTACTGTCTCGGAGACATGTGCCCAAGTGTGCGATCATGAATGAATATGAAATTAGTGCTACTAAATTGACTACAAGTGATTTATCACTGGACTAATAACTTACTAACGCTGCATCATTTATTTTTATATATATTTTATCAAAAAAATTTTATATATATTTTATCAAAAACTACACAATCAAGAAATGCAACAAAAGTAATCATAATTTTTATATTTTAATTACAAAACTAAACACTTGATAAAAAATCATTTTAATGTTATATCTATTGCCGAGTTACAGCATTCTTCGATTAAGGCACCAGTCGCAATGTAATTCGCCTTTATTCCACTATCGGCAGATTTACGATCGCAATCGTCCATTTTACAGTTACCGCTTCGGTAATTATTGTTTTACCGGCGTGAAAACATGCCAGATCGTGACCGCAAAAGTTGTACCAATCTAATGCCAAGGAAATGTTTACTCAATTGTTGAGACTGATATTAGCTATACATTACGCGGTTGTCTAATCACAACATTATAAAACACAAAACGAACGACGAATGTAATACGTGACACGCGGTTTTTCAAAGGCTGATTAATTCAATCGGATATCATATCTCTTGTCAAGTATATATTGAGTTGCTGAAAGCATGATGGTACTAGCATGATGGTACTAGCATGATGGTACTAGCATGTTGATTTGGTCATCTTACATTTAAAAAATCTGTCTTATACTTTAGAATATCATTTCTAATGCAATGTTGATACTATTTTGCTCAGCCTTGCAGAAACCGTGTGTGATTGTCTAAATATCTATGTAACTAATTAGAAAATTAAAGTGTTGTCTACAAGCCACTGTTTCTGTAGGTCCCAAGCACGTTACCCGGTAAAGGTGGGCGTACGCTAGCCATATCGTATATTCATCATCATCATTACTTCCAGGTAAACCTCCGGGTAATGATGAATGATGAAACATAAGAGGTACATATAAAAGGAAGTGCACTATTAAGCACACTCCCTTATGTATGACATACATACTAACAGTAATTATATTAATACGTGAAGAGAACTCTTTGTACCCCTTATTAAGAAAATTTCGAGAACTTGGTAATGTGAATTTTGGAATATTTACAGTTTATATATAGAAGAAGTGCACAAAGCTAAAATTTTTAAACAGTATGTCTTACAACTTTAAAAATTACGTGAAAATGGCATAATGAAATTACACGCATCCAGTATATGCGTTGACCTGTCATGGTAAATAAAAGTCTATACAATGACAGCTCAAGTTATACTGGCCAATGAAAAAACCATGGTCGAAATTCGACCACCACGCTATCTCTAGTTGTATATAATTGCGTTGACATTTCTAATTAGACCTTAATAACACTGTGACTGGTTGCACAGGTTGACAATCTGTTTCGCGAAACCGTTTACTAGTTACTCAACATTTAAAACAAATTATGTACGAAGAAACACTTATAGAAATCAGCTGTTATGTTTATTTTTAGCCTTGTCTTTTAGCCAATATGTTGTGGCCAAAAATATGGCAATAAAAACACAAAGCCAGTCTTTCAATAGCCAACTTACAATTTTGTATTTACTGTGATACTCGACTCTAAAGTCATAAGGAAAAATCAGCTACTTGGTAAAGTTTAAAGTTTCAGTCAATTTAAACTGTTAAATTAAATACGCCTGAATTTAAATTCTATATACTGTTATATACATAACAGTAATTAAGAGTAGACAAATAATGCTTGAATTTAACGTAAATATTTACATCATAGTGAATATAAACATGATATGAAAATAAGCATCAGGTCCTGCCCGATATTATGTATATTGAAACTGACCTTCGCTCTCCTTGACTTGAGCTTAATGTCGAATATTGAATTGTAAAACGGTCCGAGGTCCATTATAAAGTTAGTTAGTTAGTAGTTTAGTAAAGAAGTGTTTGCGAACTGGCTGCTTCCTATTTATCAAAAGTTTTTAAACATTTGTTTTGGAATACTAACACTTGCAACACTTTATAAATTTCAAATTATATTCAGATAGAAAAACACATGGAACAAATATCTACAAGTACTGGTAGATATGAATATAGTTGCGATTTCATATAATATCCTGAACAGTATCTTTTTCTCCTGTTTGTGAACCGATTTTCTTTATTTGTTTTCTGTAAAAACTTTGGCAACGTTTGTTTCATAAACATGAAGCAGCTAGAAGGAGCTGTTAGTAGCTACTGACTTATGCTTTAAGTAGTTTTTTAAATCACTGGTAAGTACATATGAGCCGTAACTCGAGGGACTTAGCTACTAATAGCCGCTGAAAAGTTCCGCTTTCTGTTTAATGGCTTTATCATCAGGTCAGCTCTAGGATACAAAATTACAAAGATTTACTTCAATACGTCAATTAGAAGCAGTTTAAAATTGACTTCCAAGATCTGTTAAAATAAAATCTATTCTAGAAACTTCGCTCGGTGTAGGTACATGAATCAATAGAGCCCTTATTTGTTCTTTAATTTAAGGATATAAAGAATACTCTAAACATATATAGCTAGGAACCCTTATTTAGTATTGCGCAGTCGAGATAAAATATACAATAAGCCAATCAATCAATTTGCCGTAGTCCACGACGGCCAGACAAACGGCTGTCCCAACTTTTTTACATAATATAAATTTTATTTGGTAAATTTTCCTTCCAATGAACTTCATTATTTTAAATAGAGCCTTATTTATAGAAAGGTTCACATATTTCCACGGCCTTCCTTGACATAGTCCCTAAATAAATAACCAACTTAATGTTGAGACCTTTCGTAGCGCTCTTTAAGTTTCAATTTGTGCTCGTTAAAAGGCTTTTATCCCGATGTCGAGATGTGTAAAGGCTGTAGTTTTTATTACACTTAGCAGGGTATTGTTAAATATTATGTATAAAATGTAACAAATATCTTGTTATAAAAATATATAAACTTTATTAAGTAGCCCGCGTTGTGGGATTGCGGTTGCCGTCTACTATTCAGACAGTGGAAGAGGTCTGCCAGGGTTTTCAGTCCGATTACAACACACTTCATCGTTAGTGAGGTAAGGATTCGTCGAAGGTGCCACGCCTTAAAAAAAGGATTCCTCGATGCGTTTATTCAACAGCGCTGGAAAATGTGTTTTAATACCCATAAAATAGATACTTTACGCTGCGTTGCATACGGCAAAGCTTTGTGCTAACGGCCGATTATGAATGTCGATTGCATTCTTAACAAAAACAAAAAGACACGCATGCTTCCATAAATACTTGCTAGAAGACAATTTAGATTGACCTTCATTATTTTTATACGGCTAAGTTATGTAGCTAGTCCATCTAGTCTATGTCCTGTAAACATTCTTAACACAGACCTTACTTGCATTGAAAACTCAAGCTATGTATATATATATAACGTCAAGTATTCGATACAAAATTTTATTAGGTTGTCAGAATATCGCTTACAATCGGCTTTGGCACATGTAGGTACTTGTTCAGTGAGGAAGTCATGTTGTATTAAAAGGTGAGTGGCATTATATTGGCTATTGATGAACGTTCTCGTATGATAAAATGTTATTTAATTTATGAATAACCACGGCTAAGGCATGTTTTTAAAGAAATATGAGCAGATCGCTCATGGTGCGAATGAAAAAAATCATATCCTCCGTGAACAAAAAAGTAAACAGTGACATAACGTAACCCATTGACATCATACCATAGATTACCAGTAGCACCCTAAAATAATAGGGGTATTATATACATGGGGATGTAGACTATGAAAAAATCAAATTACATTTAGTAATTAATTTCCGCCATCAATGAAACTGTCGCTAAGAAAATTCGGTGAAATACTTGACGGCCAAAAATCTTGAAAATTTAAACGGTTTCAGAAGTTATTGAAAATATTCGATGTACCAATTTTGTGCCGAGCCGATCTAGCCAAAAGTTTCTTAGTTAACGGGTGTAAGTATGCCCTATCTAATAAAAAAAGAATTATCGAAATCGGACTACCCTGTAAAAAGTTATGCATGGTCAAACATAAAAAAAATACACGGGTCGACTTGAGAACCTCTTTCTTTTCGTCGGTTAAAAAGAAACAGACTAAGTTAGACTATATTTTTGATGTGTAACATTTTTCTTCTCGCTTTCCTGCAATCTGTGGGAGTGATTTCGTTAAGGGACGGAAGTGTGTAACAGGATGCCGAGGAAGCGCGCCCGATTTGATTTGACCAATTAGCGCGCGCGGTGGTAGTTGGCCCTCAGATGGTAAATAGCTTTTTTAAATTTTAAGATTAATTTCTGTCGCTGCTCAATAGATATTTTAAATTTCGATAAAAAAAGGATATAATGTTAATAATGCTTATTACCGAGGTCAGTCATTATTATTATGTTCAGTAATCCCACTAATATTATAAATATGAACGTTTGGATGGATGGATGGTTTGTTACTCTTTCACGCAAAAACTACTGAACCGATTGCGATGAAACTTGGTATGTAGATAGCTAGAGACCTGGACTAACGCATAGACTACTTTTTATCCCGATATTACCACGGGATCGGGATTTACGCGGGTGAAACCGCAGGGCGCTGCTAGTAATATATATATCTGAAATGGAACGTTCATATGTAAGCATACCTACCTATGTCTTTCCTAAAGAGCTGTATCTATTAAAAAATCCACAATTAGACAAGACGTAAATAAACAAATAATACACTCGAAGCTACCGCTGTTAAAACGTTGGACTTATAATCGAATGGTTGCGGGTCTGAACCCCACCCGTTACACACGTGACGTGAAAACACCTTCGTTGCAGGGGTTAGAAAGAAAACTAATATAGGTTAATTAAAAAGAGAATCTTGGAAAAATTCCACTGCAGTATATTTAAATAATGCCCCCATCTAATAATAAGAGAATCATCAATATTGGTTTGCAACCAGCAGTGATATCGCTGACCCCGCAGCGATATCGCAGACATGCACAGGAAAACAAGAACCTATTTCTTGATGTCTATTATTAAAACTAAGCGAATAAAACCGAAATTGGAAAAAGATATTACTACAACCATGGACTCATAAGTACGTTGCTGACCTGCTGACCTTTAACGTGGGAGTAGGGGAAGGGGGCAAGAGGAGGAAAGGAGGGGAGAGCCCCCTCTCCCCTCAGGGCCTCCGGTAACCTCACTCACTCGGCGAAAAGCAATGATAGTATTGCTTCACTGCCGGTTTTCTGTGAGGCCGTGGTATTACTCCGGTCGAGCCGACCCATACGTGCCGAAGCATGGCTCTCCCACTGTTTTAGGTACAAGAGCTAGTAACGTTTTCGAAAAAAAGGTTTTTTGATATATTATTCTCTATTTAATGAAGAGAGGGATGTGCTAAGTCGGACCTGGGAGCGGTTGCGTTTTCCATAGTGTGCATCCACTTCCAACAGGCATCTGATTTTGAAGTAATTTCTTTTCTCTTCCACCTTTTTTATGCCTCTTTAGTTTCATCAAATGACAATGGCCATATAGTTTTGCCTGTCTACGTTCAATAGAGGATAATATACCTGTCAAAAAACCAGCCGTTTTCAAATAAAGCTTTTCCCGACGTTTGATAGCTGATGTACATGCTACACAACGTCTTATTGCTCCAACAGTCCCGCATTTGTTTTTAGTTTATAAGACTAAGTTGGTCACAAGCACTTTATGGTTGCTTTCGTATAGAACCAAGAGCGGCTAAATATAGAAGGAACATAAAAGGCTGGTCGTGTAGCCGTTAGGTAATTATAAGTTGTGGTGTCGTTTTGGTAAGCGATAAAAATTGAACTTTATTCACTTCTTGCAAGCATACTGGTATAATATCTTTTTAACTTTTACGTTCCATTATATAATTATGTATTTATACCGAAATTAATGCCATCACGAATCGTCAGGCTGTGATCATGGCTAGTACCTGGTCGAAATGTCAGGCAATCCCTCGATCACGAAGTATTACATATCTCTGTATGTAACTAGCGGCACTCACCAATGCAAAGAAACATTTACATGTAGATATAGACAAATATGTGAACTTGATGGGAATCGACCCAGCGGCCACTGACTGAGTTGAATACTCTGTCGCATCACTTAAGTAAACAAGTAGTAGTTATATACAGTATTTTTATGCATAGAAAGTTTAAGTTACTATTTAGTTAAATAAAACAAACAATACATGCTATAATGACGAAAAATCTAATTAAAAAGTATAAAAGTGTTCCACCTCCTGGCTTCAACGTCAGCCCATCGTTACCAAGTCCAATCTGTTGGACTTGTCAAAACGAATCATATGAGCCCAAACTCAAAGGGTTTGCTAGTAACCACTGAAGAGATCCACTTTCCACCTTCTGGCTCCATCATGCGATCAGCTCCAAGATGCCAAATTATCACTACATATTATAAAACAAAGTCCCCCACCGTGTCTGTCCGTTCGCGATAAACTCAAAATCTACTGAACGGATTTTCATGCGGGTTTCACCAACAGATAATGCGATTCATGAGGAAGGTTTAGGTATATAATTTGTTAAGGTTTTGTGTAAATTAGTTGAAATATGATGATGATTGCGACGTGCGAAGCTGAGGCGGGTTGCTAATAGTATTAAAACGCAAACTAAATATACATGAAGGTTTTATTTCCATACTACAATTAGAAGTAGGTTAAAATAGATTGTTGTTTACATAGTTAGTTACAAGTGAAGATAATATAAACAGTTGAGAAGAGCACAAAGGTGTCGAGCACAATATATGTGGAGCAATCGACGTACATTACGTCGGAAGCTCAACACCGCTGGGAGAGCTTGGCCAAGATCAATGCTATAGGTTATAAGAAATAGCGGACACTCCTTTTTGATCTATACTTATTATAAAACTGAAGTTTGTCTTATTCTTTTTGTATTTGATAGTTCGATTTTTGAGGAAGTGTGGAGTTTGAGGAGTGACCATAAACGTCATTAGTCATGGTTTGATACAGTACACACCAAGCACTCGTGAAATACTCGTCTGCGTTCACATACTTTATGATATGAATATTAGTCTGGAGGAAGAAGACAAGCAACAATAAAATTACATGTTGACTTATCGTTCCTTTTCAAACAATATATACAACTAAATAGTTAAAAATATAATTTTTGGTTATAATGTGCACAATATTCGCGCAAACTGTACATTAAAATGCTCGAACACCTCTACTTGTGAAGTTACATAACTCAACAGAAGATCGCTCTTAAACTGATTTGAAAAGTCTAGCGCCTCTAAAATCTTCTTCTAACTTCAAATCATATTTTTCTTAGATACTGACCAAGTTTTAAAATGAAAATATCTATTGCCAACAAATCTACAGCTGGGAAGAGTTGGGAAACACTCTCATTGAAATGAAAACTAAAAGTAACACTGATCATGATTAAAAATACATGTACACGTTATACATTTTGCCTTTAGATTTATTGGCACATCCACAATATAAAACACCACCGAGAAAAACCACAACAAAAACTTATCATCATCATTTCATAACTTCAGCCATAGGACGTCAACTGCTGGACATAGGCCTCCCTCATGACTTCTATTCCATTCCATTTTCAATAGTCATTGAATAAAATGTTTTAATTACAAAACGTATTAAGGTGCTGTGATCAATACCTTATACCCAAACTTATCACATTTTTGATTTTGGTGTCATCTAGTGTAAAATGTCGTAACGAACAAAATGAAGTCACTTGTATTTCCTACTTGTTTTAAGTTATTTTGCTATTTATAAAAAATAAAACGTACTTCGTAAGTACACGTGTTTCAGAAGTATTTTATAAGTATATTTATTTAATCATATTATCAGATAATAAATCATTAATTACAACAAACATAAGAACAATTAATATTTAAATGTAAATAAAACTATGTGTCTATGTTTTATAGTTAGTTATTTAATACAATAGCTTTTTTCTTCCTCCCGTAAAATGTGACCAAATGGAGATACGAAGTTTGATAATTCAGCTAGCGACATCTAGAATGCAAGATAATTCAATTCATCACGAAACGAATCACTTCAATCGTCTAGTAATGGTTAAGTTCACACTTTTCACTCGATACATACTTTTAATTGCCATTTGTCATTTTAACCTAGCTTTAAATAACTTAATTATAGTACAATACAATGGAAATGTACTGTAGAATTTATCCAGGACTTAATAAAACTTGGAGTGCATCATTACGGAGCCGATAGACTCACAAAGGAACTCGCCACAAATTCTTATTGAACCACCTCGTAGAGTGTCGCTGCCTTACAAACAATTCTCTGACGTCTCGTGTTCTATAGAATAGATTGGCCCTCACTGAAGTCTTCGGCTCTAACAATGCATTTACAAGGATCTTGTATTTTCTTCTTACAGAGAGCTCTGGAAAACGAAAATCGTGTCGTTTTATATTTGTAGCTTACCACTAGAATCGAAAAGTCATCGAATGCTTAAAATAATTATGTAAAAAAAACAGTCAGTCGTAGGACTGCACGTCAGAAGTGATAACATAACTTCGCAATGTATTTTGCATATACATACACACACACGTCTGTATATATTATATAATTAGGTTAAAAATAAAAAGTAGGTAATAACATATTATCTAAATGTATTATCCATAGGGTATACTGGAAGTTCTGCGCTCCTGGCCGATCATAAATGTTTGAATTTCGAATCTTATATTTTTTTAAATAAAAGAAACTCGGCTCTGTCTTAGGAAATTTCGATCAGGTCACGTGTTCTGACGCGAGTTTAACATTTTTTGACCTATCCCAAAAAGTGCACAACGCCGCTAAAAAAGTTTTCACTTCAAAAAGGTTATGATTAGATTTTTAAAGGATCGTCAACCTACGCGTTGATCTCAGATTGCGTAGCTTCTATGAGATTCTTAAGAAAAGATAAGACATTCAAATTAGACTAGTGATTATAGAGATTAGCATAATAAAATAAACATACTGTTAAGCTTTATAATACTAATTTTAAAAAATAAACGATTATTAAATTATTGCAAACTTATTTAATACTAGCTGCTGCCCGCGACGTCACCTACGACGAATATTTCAGAAAGTATCCTATGTCCTTCTCCAAACTCACCTATAACTCTATACCAAAATTAATAATAATAGTTCATCGGTTTAGGCGTGATAACGTAACAGACAGACAGACACAGAGTTAGGTACTTTCGCATTAATAATTAAATATTAAGTACAGATACGTAGATAAGTTATAGTTAAAAGAAATAAACAAAGATATAGATTTGCAGGTTTGTAAATAAAAACATAATTAAGAGTAATTAAAACGCAAAGAATAAATATACACTTATTAATAATAAATATAAATGTACGTATAAATAATTTGATAAATTAACATGTAACATGTTCATAAAAAATGTAAAACGCATTTTTATGCATATATTTTTGCATACGAGCGCGAAAAAGAATGAATATATATTTTACGTCACTCTTTCCAGTCGTGCCAATAAATAATATTTGAATTTGAAGTAACAGGTACTTATTCTTCTTGGAACCGAGTGTACGACATAAAATATCCTTTTTTAAGTAATGTCAGTTAGTTCCTTTGACGTTCATACTCTTTTTTTTTATTTTTTTTATTTTTTTTATTTGACGACATAATCATTTCTTTACGGTTTCATACTAGTCTATACACTAGTTATCATCGAAAGTTTATCGAACAACTTACTTTAATACCTATGTATTAAAGTAAGTCGTTCGATAAACTTTTAATTTTCTGTTAAAACAAACAGTACTTTTTCTGGATGAAAGATCTATGTCCACTACTATACCCCTGACATCTTATATATGCAACATTTCATGACGATTGATTGAGTATTTAAGGCGTGCAGGCGTAACAAACAAACAAACTCACATTCGTATTTATATTATTAGTCAGGATATTTTGATAGTGATGTCTTTGGGCCTTGCGAGGTTAAGAAAATATGGTAGATATATTACTAGCCAATACTAGCAACGCCTCGCGGTTTCACCCGCGTAAGTAAAAAGTAAAGTATGTGTTAATCCAGTTCTCCAGCTATCTACATACCAAGTTTCATCGCAATCAGTTCAGTGGTTTTTGCGTGAAAGAGCAACAAACATCCATACATCCTCACAAGATTTTAATTGAACTCTCATATGAAATTTTTTAAGTGAAAACTTCTTTAGGCACGTTGGGCACATTTGGTATGGGGAAAAGGCACTGAACTCGCTTGACCGTCACGCTCAGATGACATATGTGTCATGTTTTCACTTCTGACGCAGTCCTGCGACTGACAGTTTTTTTTCTATGTATGTATATTTAATAAATGTTCCGTAAGGAGAAGGGATGACTGATGTTTTAAATAAAAAAATGCTTCAATTTGATATATGAACGATAAATACACGTCATGAACGTATAAATGTAACAACATTTTACCTGCTTACTGGATGCGCAGAGGTTGTGGGCAACTGCGCAACGGCAACTATCACTTTTCAAGCTCTCTACGTATATTTCTGTGAAATGGAGTATAGTTTATTTTTATACCTAGTGAATCAATTTTCTTCAAAAAAGTCAATTAACATTAATTTTGTTCAAATACTAGCGGGCCCATTTTAATAGGTAACCCGGCCAAAACATGTTGTCCCTTTTATAATTGTATATTAAAAAAATGATTTTGATTAAATACCCGATGAGCGTAGAGTAGCAATCTTGCAGCGGGGTCTTAGACTGATCCCTCCTATTTTAGGCGCAGTACGACACACCGTGTGGTTCTAGTCGGTTTGATTCCGACACACCGCCCCACCGAAAACCCTGGTGGGGTGACGGCCCGAGGGGATTTCCGCACGCACAAAAAAAAAAGGTGTAAATCTCCGAAAGCTAAATGTGACCTCGTGAATATGTTGAATTGAGAATCATAATTATGTTTATTAAATGAAGTTATTCAACGTTTTTTTTTATAAATCTCTTTTAAACGGCGATTATTTTTTTAATAACAATGTACTTTTAAAGTTATAGCTATATTATTATTAATAAAACCTAAGTCGTGACGAAGAGTCAGTAACGCATCTAGACGTGAACCTTACTGTGAAGAGACAGGGAGATCTTATATAACAAGAGAGGGCAGGCAGGTTATTTCAAGCCTCAATAGTTAACAGTAACCGCTACAAACATATATTACGAGCTGGGTACTTACGAGCCACTCAAGTGGAATAAAAATAATACTACTGACATCTGTGCAGTACAGTTCTAAATCAGTTATTAAAGTAGAAGGATGAGTATTATATTGATATGATGCGGCGAGAGAAAATTCGACTGCAACTTCATGAAAGGTGAGTTCAATTCTCGTAAAACAATACCTGTATTACAATATAAATGTATGTAACTCTGTACATCCATCCATCGCATAACATAAGTGTTTACTTTGTATCAAATACAAAATAAACAACAAATTCCTGAGTCGTCACACCCAATTACCTACAATG
This sequence comes from Euplagia quadripunctaria, assembly GCA_963859945.1. Lineage (NCBI taxonomy): Eukaryota > Metazoa > Arthropoda > Insecta > Lepidoptera > Erebidae > Euplagia > Euplagia quadripunctaria. Next base: position 886,821 of record OY982559.1, read on the forward strand.
AACCTAAAATATATACAAAGAGCCAAATCCTATCAAATTGCCAGCTTTAAGAGCCTTTAAGTATTGAGTACTAAAACAAAGTAATCTATATTGTAAAACAACTGCAAGCTTATACAGATGTGATATACTCGTACCTACCTATGTACGCTAATGCAGTACACTCACTTAGCTCCCATTCAACCACTTTGTTGATACGTGCCTCGACCACTTCTTATCTCCACTCCACGAATTACGCTCATTTCCGAAACGATCCCAGTGTCGTCGACTGAACACACCACTACACCAAGACATTCAAAAACATCCTTAATGCTAAAACATAAAAGTCACATTCCCTTGAATCGTGTGACAACAGTAAGACGGTTTGCACTTACTATTAATGTAAAGTTTTTAGTTACTAAGTTTATTTCCATCTGGATCCAGATTTATAATTTTGAGGTTCAAAGTTAGCTGTCGTCTATAAAGAGGTCTCGAAATTTGCAAGCACGGCGGTAATAAGAATAACTACTTCAGGGTTGCCATATTTTATGGACGTAGTAGACATTTTTGCGGTCGTCTTATGTGTTGGGACAAATTTAGTACATACTTGGGATAGAAGAGTACAAAGTTCGCAGCAAAAATGGCGTTACGTATGATCGGGGCCCCTTTCGGTCACCTACTTTCAGAGATAGTGATTATGGCTCGTTTTTTATACAGTTTTTACAGCAAAGTTTTTGTATGTAGCTTTGATACAGCTTTTGTTACCCACAAATTTTACCATTATTTATTGTTTATTTCGTTGTCTTCATGCGGTATCCTGGTGCAGTTAGAAGAAGACTTTTGAGACGAAAGATAAACTTTGCGCAGTTTCAAAAGTCTTATGAACGATCCTAAAATTTTGTGAACGATCCCAAAGCCTTGTGAACGATCCCAAAGCCTTGTGAAGGATCCCAAAGCTTTGTGAACGATCCCAAAGCCTTGTGAAGGATCCCAAAGCTTTATGAACGATCCCAAAGCCTTGTGAACAATCCCAAAGCCTTGTTAACGATCCCAAAGTTACAAACAGTAACCTTTGCTTTAACAATTTGCTTCCGTGTGCGTCTTTATAACAATAGTGCGATTCTTTGTATTTATGAATTTTTAACCCCCACGCAAACAGGAGGTGTGTTATAAGAATAACGTGTGTATCTTTGTGTTTGTGTGTCTGTCTGTCATCAAAGTTCATCATTGCCCCTAAACGGATGAATCTAATCGTTGAAAGGAATTTTGTGTCGGGGTCTTTGAATTTTTTTATTTATTTTCATAAAATATTAATAAGGTGAAATATTTAATATGTTGAGCATGGTATGGAACGGCTTTATCATTTACAAAAAGTTTCTGTATATACTGTAATTCAGGAGCTACTGTAGTTAGAGCTTTCTAGTGTAGTTAGAAACACTCGACTATTTTTTGTAGATAACCACCTGAATTAGACAGCCCTAGCGTTATAGTCCAGTCGTCTTCAGGTGGTGGTAGTTACTAGAACTGCATAGGAAGGCGAGATAGGGTTGTCAATGCACAAGTGTGACAAAATTGCTGTTACAAGTGTGCAAGTACTGATAACCGATAATCTTCACGGAGCTGGTGTGCTTGTTTGCCAGATTATTTTTATGAAAAAAGTTTTCAAATATTCTGCAATTAGGAAATGTTAAATCCACAAAGTAATTATGACGTACAAATTCTGTTTAATTGTAACCTGTATGATTACAATGTGTTAAGAGTGGTATTAAATTGAGACAATGTAAAAATATAAACATTACTTTTGAAATTGTTAAGTCCCAGTATCAATGAATCATCATTATAGCGTGTTGTTATCTAAAAAATAATTTATTATTATAATTGCATTCTAATTCTCGAATTAGAATGCAATTATTTAGATGTACATTGAGAGTAAACCTATATAGGCTATTTTCTATGTAAAGGTTTTTATTTGGTCTTTAACGTTTGAAAGTATTCGATGAGTCAACGAAAGAATGTCGGAACTCGTGTGTTGTGCTTTGAGGTTGGAACATTGAATTTCGAGCGATTGAAGACGAATTCTAGTTCTTTGAATCCTTAAAATGGTATAATTTGTAAAGTCTAATTCTACATAATAAACGATGTTTTCGTTTGATTTGATTTTTCAAATTTAATTTTAATTTTATTAATATTTTTTATTCGAATAGGACAGAACTTATGTTCTGTCCTATTCGAATAAAAATAAAAGAAAAATAAAAGACAATCAAATAGAAGAACATATAATATATATACACAATAACTTGCACCTAAAAAATAGACGAAATACCTACCGGGTATTTTGTCAGAGGTTTTCTTCTAGCTGGAAACAGCCATTGTCCCCGTCCGTTATTGGCCTGGTTCATAGCTTAGGCCGAATGGAGGTCGGTTCTGTTTATGGTTTAGCTAATAAAAAGCAAAAACTTGCGCTCTTACATCTCTCAGAAGAGGCCCGTTGTTCTGCTAGGGATAACTTTGTGACGTATCAGGGTGTGGTTTTAATCGTCAGAAGATTCTGACAAAAAAATACTTATAAGCCCGCTGTTGTGATGGGCCTCCATGCGTGAAAAATTAATAAAGTAATTTAAACTTGTATGAAGTTAATTTCTGATGGTGGTAAGTGAACACCATAAACGGGCGGTTTGATTATAAAATCAATGTGACAGTCTACTTTTATAACATTGACGAATATAAATTAGGTAGGTTTATGTTAATTCAAGGTTTAGAAAGAGTGGTAATGAGTTTTTTCATAATTTCTTCTAATGTTTACACTAGCAAATTCCCGTGTCGACGTGGTATAGGGACCACTAAAAGAGAAATTCTCAAAGCGTAATTATTTGGTTAAAAGCTTAGTTCTGTATTATATTTAAGTTCTTTTTATCAAGTACAAATAGGGTGACATTTTTTCGGCATCTTTATTTAAAACATCGCATCAAAGCTTATCTATGTCTAACATTATATTATATTCTCGTACTAATATGACATGGGAAGCACATATTTTGATTTGCATATTTATATATAGTATGAAAATATGTTTTCCTTGTATGGTAGATAACGTTGAGAACAAGAGGTTTCTTTTTCAGAATTACTTCATATTTATATTATTTTCGAAAATTTATATTATATACATATCATCATCATCAGCCTATCGCCATCCACTGCTGGATGAAGGCCTCCCCCAAAGAGCTCTAACTATCCCGGTCTTGGGCAGTCCGCATCCATCCGCTCATGCCTTATTCCCGTCAGGAGTAAGCAGAGACGATAGTACGCCGTTAGCCACGACCCTGACATCAGTATGTCAGATAGATAGGATATAACCATTAAACCCATATCTATCAGTAAATATGGCTCGCGCCTCTTCTACCTATCAGCCACGCGCTTGCCGGTAAAATGCAGTTTTAACTCAGTTTACAAATTTTTAGATGTGGTTGTCCACTGACTGTGATTAAATTATATTTATACACACATATTATAAAACAAAGCCCAAACCACGTCTGTCTGTCTGTTCGCGATAAACTACTACTGAACGGATTTTCGTGCGGTTTTCATGAATATATAGAGCGATTCATGAGGAAGGTTTAAGTATATCATTTGTTAAAATTTTGTGTAAATTGGTTGAAATATGATGATGATTGTTGAAGATGTCTCTGCTACCCGTGCGAAGCTGGGGCGGGTCGCTAGTTTATACATAAAGTGTAGTACTTTATGTATAACCTAGCAACCCGCCCCAGTTATATTCAAGGTTACTGGTAATACGGGTTACACGTTACTAGTATTCTTGCTAACTCCTGCAACTAACCGCTGCACCGCTGAGCCAGTCAGCCTGTGACCACGGCCAGTGCAATCTGGTCAAAACGTCAGGCAATTCAGAGGTATGTAATATCTTTTCGTGATCGCGTTAATTCCCGTATAAATACATAATTATATCATGGAACGCGAAAGTTTAAAAGTTAGTCCTGCAACTAAACCTAATGTTTGTGAGATAGCTTCGGGTTGTTGAATTTGAAGTTCTTAATTGAAATGTAACTCAAGGATTTACAAAACAACCTAAAATATACAGTAGTACTCAATATATGTTCAATTAAATTTCATTTCAAACTACGAATGATAATATGTAAAGACATGCAATACTTAAACAAAAAAAAAAAATTCTCCAAAAACCAACAACAGGAATACAACTAAAGACTTTTTCTATGCTATCAATAGTAATTCTGTATGTTCAAATTAATTCTATTCAACCGTCCTCATCAGGCTAAGTGTTAAATAAATTCTGTTCAACCGTCCTCATCAGACTAAGTGTTAAATAATACTGTTACAATAAAAACTTTCGTGAGTGATATTCATGTTTATTAGAGATTATTTCGGGGATGCCCGACTAGTTTCGGACCCGACGGGGGCCCTTTTTCAAGGAGTGAAGCGTCCTGCCGCGACGGTGTCAGGTGTGACGCCTGGGCATCCCCGAAATACAAACGTGAGTAAAACCGTATAATCTCTAATAAACGTTAAATAATACTTTGAAAAATTAGATTTGTTACTACTTTCAAGTGTTTTAGCTTTTTAAATTGCAAGATAAAATATTAGAAGTGAATGTGTCACGCATTTTTACTTTATTTTTATTGGTGTATTCGTCTCTTTCTCTTTCATTTAAAACAAGAAGTTCCCGCGCGGCTTCGCTCGCGTGTATATATTTATATATTTTGCGCGGAACCCTTATTCTTTTTCCTAAATAAAAACCTAACCTAAGTTACTCCTTATAATACCAGCTATCTGTCAGTGAAAGTCCCGTGGAAATCGGTCCAACCGTTCCGGAGATTAGCAGACAGAAAGGCAGACAAAAATTTAAAAAAATGATTTTTAGGCATAGGTGCAAATAACTGCATGAGCTTAAAAAATATATTTTAACATAACAAACAGACACTTCAATTTTATTTATTTGTATTGATAAAAATTTAAAATTTAAGTTGAGTTTTATTTAAGGTCACATTTATAATTTTATCAACTGTCTTGCCTATATCTTAAGGTTTATTTAACAAATAAGCTATCAAAATACCAAAATTGTGGACATAAAACAAATAAGCACAAAAATTATTTTAAGCTACTGCAAGTGTAGGTAAAATGAAATACATAACTTCGACTTTTTAAAGCAAAAGTTGCCATATATTATATCCCAAATAAAATTTAAATTTGAGCGTTATTAATTTTGTATTAAAACATTTTATAATAAATTGATCGTTTGAATAAATAATCACTTAAGCGACGCCCACGATGTGTAGGCTTTCTTATAATTCAGAACTTATGGCTTGACGTTTAACTAGTAGGAACTGATTTGATTAGACAGGCACCTACCGTATTGCTAAACACGAGAAAATGTTAACTTCTCGAAAGTGCTTATGGCTTGAACGGCAGTCACACACACAATAACGTACATATACCTACGCACGTATGTAATAAAATAACTCTAAAATATGGCCAAACACATTCGAAACTTTTTACTGTCTAACTTTGCAAAGTGCAAAATTGATTGTAAATATATCTTATGTGCCTAAAATTTACCTCGTTCTCATTGTAATTTCAAAGTGTTCGTTATGTATGTGGTGGTTTCGTTTGAATTTATGCAAATGTGACGCAGACGGCTGTATTAAATGTGTAGTTTTGACAAACAATGAAACATTATTATATTTTCCGAGCCTTTGTACATTGTACGTTCAAAATTCAAAAGCCGATTAGTGTATTTTACACACCTATGTATGTAGTAGTGAATAGCCGTGGTGAAACAAAGTGTCCGTGGTGCTCAGAATATTATGAATTGTTGGAGATAGAGAGTCCACTGATCTTGTTTGAACTTGTTGTTATTGGTAAAGTTAGAAGCCATTTAGATACAGGATTAATTCCGGCTTATTATTGTACTCAGTTTTGTAATAAAGTACTTGAAAGATTTTATAAGGTAACTTTTCGTCTGTATTTTATTCTTATTGAGGTTGAAATCTACTTCAAGGTTGATTGTTTTACACGTGTGCCTTTTATGTTTTCATGTTTTGTCTGAGGTACTTTTTCCAGAACTGATATTGATTAGTGTTATCACTTCTCAGAACCTTGAATTATAATTGGCTCAGACTGAATTTCAAATAAAAAGGTTTAGCTACATTTTTCTAAAATATTTTATTCATTGGTAGCTTCAATCGCGCCAAATTAAATACATATCTACGTTCAAAAGGACGTAAAGAATAAATTAAGCCAACGGTTTGCATTGTATTTCATAGTTCATTGGGTTTATAGAAATTTGCGAAACTGCTTTTCAAAAGTTATTAAATTGTTTTCTTTTTATATGCCATGTATGTATTAGTCAAAATTATACCGGCTTTTAATAAGGATAGATTACGTTTATGGTAGATTCACAATTTCCCACTGACAAATTCTCTTAGACGTAATTGAAGACAACGTTTGAAATTAATCATATTAAAAGCAGAGACACATTTTTTCATCTCGGCGTCCCTAAACATAATAAACACAGAATTTAATTCTAGCAAAATTTGAGATTTATATTTGATAGAACTACTTGTTTTTCTACTTCTGTTATATTAAAGTTGTGTTGTATTGAAGTGAACTTTGAGGATAGTTAAAACTATTTAACCGCTAGGTTTTAGAGAATCAAATAGTCTTGCTTTCAGTCAAATCCTTCGATATTGGACGGTGATGAACAATAGGACTACAAGCGACTTTGAAGCTTTACAAAATCCTAAATAATTTCAATAAATTCATGCAAAATCTGAACTACGTATTGTTACAGACACAAAAGCTTCAGCCATTCTTACGTAGGGTAGGTACACTTAGAAGCGTCACTTCATAAATTGGAAAAAACTTGGTTGAAACCTGAAGCGACTTTATAAAACTGGGTGTAGCCACTTCAAAGATTTAAGTTTTCCATTGTTTGGTGAGGGTAACTGAGAAATACTTAGTTATTACTATCGCATAGAGATTAATGACGATGGTTTTCCTTCTTCTGTATAAATAACAAGATTAAAAATGAGGGAATGTGATATCTCGAGACAACTACGCGATATAAAACTTAGTAAGAAAAGGACCTTTCAACTTTCGCTCAATAAATTAAAAAGCCTTTACTGTAATATAACTTTTAGTTATGAAAATAATATAATATTTTACCATATTGTTACGCTACGGTAACGGTTACGCAAGCCTATAAGAAACCCTTTGCAGTCTCTAGAGATATCAATACTTACACAATTCAAGCGGCTGCGGGAGAAAATTTTATCCGACCCACATTAGGAGGTAGCCTCCTAATGTGGGTTATGATTTCAACTGAGGCGTTCTGATAAAAAATATTTTTAGGCACACTCTCAACCAATTCTTCAAAACATAAGCCACATAATCCGTAGAACACTTATTAGTCGATAAATAAAATCTTACGGCTAAGACGTTGAATACCGCTTGTGAGATCGAGATCATCAAAATTCCTTATGGTTTGACGATTTTAAAGGCTATTGTCCGTTGCCACTGCTATCTAGGCTATTGTCAACTGCAGATGACAGTATTACTACACGCTATGGATCATATTAAACTTAATGACAGTCGCCTTGCTGCACAGTGAAGTATTTCTTTGATCTATTGTGAGTACACTGAGTATGATTATGAGTATGCAAACAGACATATTTATGCATATAAATATTTGCACTAAGCGGGAACCGCTACGATTCCGGACGTTTTTATTTTTTTAACCTGTGGAAACCTCCTCAGTACCACCTCACCGAGCTAATAGTCTCCCTGAGGTTGCCACAGATACAGATACAGTAGCTTCTTTTTTCGGCACGAGGAGACAAACTTGAATGTAACAATATAAATAGAAAAATAATAAAAAATACACAACAGACGAGAAATAACAAACATAAAATATTAAAAAATATGTAATATCAATCAAATATTTAGTACAACCACGTCTATTTATGGCTCTAAGGTTGACCCCGAATCCAGTTCGTGAAATATTTCGTCACTTATCTGTCCTAAGCTTTTTACTTCTGGTGACATTCAGCCCTTTAATAATATATTTATTAGCCGACAAGTATTTTCCGCGGCGTTTTTCTCTTCAGTCGGTGGGCGTTTGTACACTATACGACTTCCAATCAATGATTAGACAGTAGCAATGTTGGTTATTTTAAGTCTTCTATGATACTTAACTTATTAAAAGCTGTTTTTTTAAAAGACAACTCCCACATTTGTAATATTCCTGTGAAGTAGGAGCCTCACAAACATTTAAACCACGGACACAAAGAACACCTAGACTCGGGACAACCATTTGTGGATCACTGGGATTTCAAACCACAACACTCGACGCGGCGTAGAGGAGAGGTGACCACTTAAACCATTGCGCCATGCATCATCCTTAAAATGACTATTATTACATGACATGATAAAATGTATGTGGTTAAAATATAAAAACTGAGAAAAACATAACATGGTAATTTTTTTTGACAAATCATTTATGGTTCTGTCTGTTCGTTATGAGTTAGAAATATGTTAAAAGATGAAGATGAATGATTTGATGAAGTTATTGCGGGTTCGAACGACTATTCTAACGGAAAAACTCCAAACACAAGCAGAACCTGTAGAACCTGTAGAAGTTGACAAGAATGCTATTAATATGTGACCCATGTAGTACAAAATCGAGACAAAACTAAGACAAATGAGATAGCCACAAGTCACTCATAGTCATGAGAAAACAATTCCATCACTCGAAAATAACTTATGTAGATTTATTGCTAGAATCGAATTAGTATTTAGAATTAGAACGGGGAGGCATTATTTACCCCAATAAGATAGCTAAAAGTCAGTTACATTTCGGTTTGCTTGTCTACACAACGGGTAGCCCACGTCAGTGGCACCGCACCACCGGCGCATTACGTCACAACGCTGTTATCAACAAACTTCAAGGGCTGGACTGCTGATTTATATAGGTCGCCTTTATTTTGATTTAGGAGGACAACCGGCCCAAAATAACGCATTGTCGGTCTTCTCAGTGCTGTATTTTCTCATACAGAGGAAGAAAGAGATCATATCTAACCCTATGTGACGTAAGCATGCGATGACTGTGTCTGAAGGCTTCTTATAAGAGCAATCTTATTTAGTCTTGACCATATTTACTGGAAAGAAAAGTCTCAATAGCTTCAACTTATCAATCAAAGAAAGGAGAGTTTTTCAATTAGAGATGCATATTTTTATGTAAGTATAACCATTACTTTTTTTTAGTATATTTTGATGTTGGTAACACATAATTTTAAAGAAACAATTTACAAATAGGGGATGATTAATTTCACTCTTTTAAACTTCTAAATAAAGCCTGTAAGTGGTAAAATACTATCTAGTGGTGATAGATTTTTTGTTAAAATTTAATAACAATATCACATACAGATTGATAAGGACTTATAGATCAAAATATTTTTTAACATACAACATACAGGGTCAAATGTATATTATTAAAGTGAAAATTGTGTATTTCTTCTTTCGTCACTCGGCCTAATGTTAGGTTAAAAGTTATTTTTTGTTACACGTTCAACTCTGTTACTTTAAAAAAAAACTGCTAGTAGTGACGTGGCCACATATCACTAGGTTGGGGGTTATGTTAACCCTTCGAGCTCCCCAACTCCGGTGTACATATTTATATATTTTACGCGGAACCCTAATTCTTTTTCCAAAATAAAAGTAGCCTAAGTTACTCGTCATAACAGCTATCTATCCAGTGAAAGTCTTGTAGTGATCGGACCCGTTCCGAAGATTAGCCGGAACAAACGACAGACAGACAAAAATTTAGGTATCATCATCAACCATAGGTATCGTTCAAATAAATGTATGAGTTTAAAAATAACTATTATTTTGACATTATAAACAGACACTTCAATTTTATTTATTTGTATGTATAATAGTCATGTCATTAAGCCTGTTAAATATCAGAAATGTTATCGATGTTATAATTCCAATAGAAGTACCTACTTAAATAAATTAATAGGCGAGATCCGGTGTTGAAATTATTTTAATGTATTAATTTAGTTGCCGTTGGAAATTAAATATAAAAATTTGGGTGCCCAGAAATCTTCCTTTGTTCGTGTAACACCCTGACCGCGTATCCTACGAAAGTTTTGTACACCTACAGAGCCTTCAAAAACCTAATTGTATATGTATAACCTAAATGTATTATCAATTGTATAAGACACACAAATACTGTATTTTGACGAGTTACAATTACGCTAAAGTTCAGGCAATAGCGATGAACGATCGATTTAATGTGCCAGCTACATACATATTATTAACGCTTCGTCGTGGTGGTGCAGTCATTAGACTGCTGCCATTAGGCTCATTTATTCAATAAGGTCATCTCACTAACTGGTTTAAAACGAGTCGGTAGTAATCTCAGGCTAAGTGCCACGTGAATATTCAAAATCCAGGGAGAGCTGTAGTATCATTTTAATGCATCGTCCATCGATATTTTATGCAAAAGCCATTAGCCCTAGTCGTGGCGTAGACATGTAATGCTATTATTACACGCGTTCCTGTAGAGGTATACTAAATTTAGTTATTCATTTTACTATGCATTTTGTGAGCACCTGAATAAATAATATACCTTATTGGGCTCCTGATTTAGAATAGATACTGCTATTGAATTCAAATTTTTCCTCATGACCGTTTATCAAATTACCTTTGTTTCCACTTGGTGATTGCTATCGATAGTACAAATAATTCCAGTATAGAAAAAAAAGTGTACGTGTGTGTGCAATTCACACACAGCAGAGGTGAAACTTCAGAAAAGTAGCCTAGAAGAGAATGAGAAATAAAAAGTAAAATCAACACAAATAGTTTACTAATGTTAATTAATTTAATTTTAGGTAATTTTTATAAAAGTTATTGGTCAAATTATATTATTTTTATCTTATTCAATACGTACAGATACAGACAGCAGATCTAGATATACAAAGAATTGCCTTAATAATAAACAGTAAGCAAACCTGAAGTCAGGTTACAACTGTACACAACTTTCAAAACAAACAATACTTCGTTTTCAATATACCTACATTGAAAACGAAGTATTGTTTGTTTTGAAAGTTGGATTTAAATGTAAATTTGTAAAGAATCAATTAAGTATCTATAAGTGAAATATGGAGAAAAAACAACTAAAATAAATTTATACGCAAATGCACAAAAATTACACAACATTGACATTGACATATAGTACGCAGGCGCAAAGACAAAGATTGGTAGTACGCAGGCGGAAAGATAGAGATTATAGAAACTTTATCGTGATGCTTCCGTTTCATCAAATTTCAAATGACAACGATTCTAAAGAAGTTTCACTTCAAAAACTAAAAATCATCAAATCAAACTAGTAGCAAACTTAAAAAATACAAAAGAGTTCCACACTCTCCACCTCCTTCCTGGCTTAATCATCAGACCATTGCTACCAAGCCTAGTCCGGTGGACACGTCAAAACGCGTCACATGACGCGTTTATTAGTATCCACTGAAGAGTTCCACTAACCATCATGGCCCCATCATCAGATCAGCTCCAAGATGCCGAACTATAGTATTATCAACCGAAATACATATAATATACTAGCAACCCGCCCCGGCTTCGCACGGGTACAAATTATATACCTAAACCTTCCTCCTGAATCACTCTATCTATTAGTGAAAATCCGTTCAGTAGTTTTTCAGTTTATCGCGAACAGACAGACAGATACGGCGGGGGACTTTGTTTTATAATATGTAGTGATATGTAAGTTTGATTGTTGTACGACAATTAGAAGTAAGTTAAAATTGTTAGTTAGTTATTACAAGTGAAACTAAAATAAAAGCGCGTTAAAAAGGCATCGTTACTGCTTAAGGCCGATCTGCGGATGGATTCCAATGGTTTTAATAAGCAGGTGGTAATTGTGACATGACAAAGCATTTTCTCTATTAGAAAACACAGTAGGTACCTGGAAGACCGAGCGTCGCTCGGTAGCTTTTTGTAAAACCGTATTTTTTATTTTAATTTGCCTTTTTACAGGAAATACAACTATGCAGTTGAACTTAAAATGCGAAACTATCCGTATACAAAATTTCGTCAAAATCGTTAGAAAATTATACCGAGATATCCGAAATACAAATACATACATAAATAAATACACACATACAAGAATTGCTCGTTTAAAGTAATAAGATAAACGTCCATAAATATATATACTCTATGATTATAATTAATTATTGCTAGTATTAATGTGATATTCTCTGCTAAAAGATAAAGGCTTCCAATAATTTCAGGTGCAGCCGCTCCAATCGTCTTGCATTGTTCTCAACATAAATATATTATCGGGAATTCTTCACACATCATTAGAAGACAATGCAATATATTACTAAAAGTAAAATGGAATGATTCATAATAGAAAATTTTCTTCTAACGAAGCATATTATTCATTGTTCAAATTGTTCTGGTAAAAACATCTTTGTTGAATAAATAATTACAATTAATTAAAACTAAAAAACATGGTTTAATGGCAAACCGAGTTAGACCGGGGTTACACTACCCACCTCCTGGATTCATCATCAGAACATCGTTACAAAGCCCAATCTATTGGACTCGTCAAAACGAATCATATGAGCATAAACTCGAGGGTTTTACTAGTAGCCACTCAATCTCCTGTCTCCATTATCAGATTAACTCCAAGATGCCAAATTATAGTATTGTCATTTCATTTATATATCTATATATATATATATATATATATATGTATATATATATATATATGTATGTATATTTATATATATATATATATATTGTTATGCCGGACTGCACGCACCGACTTGCAAACTCTCTGGACTGATGATAAACCTCTTTGGCGCGTGAAGTCTTACTGGCGACACCGTTCTCAGGATTCGATGGACACGGAATCGCAAGGTATATTGTTTGATTTGAGTTAATATAATTTATATATATATATATATATATATATATATATATATATATATATATATATACATACATATATACAAAACTAAGAAATCCGTTTATTTACAATTTGAATCAAAATCAAACCAAATAGAAACTATACAAGTGCAATCCACCACTTGTCCAAGTGCAATCCATTGGTTTTGTAATAATTTATTATTACAAAACCAAATACTGCAAACAACAACCAATACTGATTATCACGAGACGTCCGTACACTACGAGCGCTGACGAGCAAATGTCTAGCTACTTCTTTTTCTTTTTTTGAGAGATTTATGGCTGTTGGCCGCAGATGGCCTCGACAACCTTGCCAGCTACTTCTAAGTACCCGCCTTATATAACCGACCCCAGGGGGCTGATGACGATGTGTGGAGACTCCTTACAATATATATACTAATAAGAGTGTATGTTTTCAGTGCGGATTGTTTAAATCATATTTAATCAGTCTTTCATAAAATCGATAAAGGTATCGATTGACACGACCCATACAAAGTAATTAACACCCTTTTATTAGCCGTGTAAACGAATCTTGAAAGCCAATTTTAACCTACTTGTTAGTGTCGTATCGAAATGAAACTTTGTATGTATAGTTCAGATGACAATACTATAATTTGGCATCTCGGAGCTGATCTGATGATGGAGCCAGGAGGTGGATACTGTACCCTTCAGTGGATACTACTGGTATACCGTTCGAGTTTGGGCTGATATGATTCGTTTTCACGACTGCAACAGATTGGCCTGGGTAATAATGATCTGATGACAAAGCCAGATGGATAGTGTAGATTTTTTAAATTTTACTAAAATATAATTATTTTAAATTCAGTAGATACATACATATGTCGAAAAATCGCAGTGCTGTTTATTCATTTTGCATCATTATATAGTGCATGTGACATTATAGTAGGTCATCAAAACACGTTTCGTTATTCCCATAGATCGTAATGCTTGTATTATCTGTCATTATTTATGACTGTGACAGATTAATGGTCCAGCCTGTGACAAGGTTCCCTATTCAGGCCTGAATCATTATTCAGCAATCTCAAATTGCTCCCTAGCCTAACTGCAGAACATAATCAAAGTTTGTGTTTGTGTGATCGTCAGTATTAAAATCATGTGCCAATTTATTGGAAAATAATAATACATACCTACTGGACATACACACGTCGGAAATGGTTGTATAATTACGTTATTGGCTCTTTATCAAGGGTGAGGCAACCTGGCGTCTGCGTCAGGCGCTGCATGCTTTTATAGTCGAGTTTCCCCGAAAAACAAGCGTGAGCACAAGCGTATACATTTAACAACTATGAATATCACACTCGGCACTTACCATTCTAATAATGCTTGTAAAAAAATATACATTGATTCATTTAAAAAATGATTTTTTTAAATTGATCATTATTTGATTTATTGTGACTGTCGTAATCTAGTCATCTGACAAATGGAACAACCTAATATCTTAATGATTTATTATTACAAGCAGTTATCTCGCTTGTTAGAAAAGGGTATCTAAGTTTAGACAACTCTGTGTGAGACTTGTTATCCCGGAAACGTCTTGTCTGAATACAGCGGAACATACCCTACCCCGTAAGTTACCAAAGATATGGTTGAAATGTCTTATCTTATTATTACTTTACTCTGAATGCGCAGACAAGGTTCTATCAATCGGTAGTGTTGTTATAGAAACTACTGTACTGGAACAATTAAGATACGTAGATGGGTTGCTGGAATAAAAAACAATTATAATAATAATAACGTGACACATCTCACGCACAGCCGTCTGATCCTAAACTAGGCAGAGCCTGTATTATTATATTCAGGCTGCTAATAAACATACTTACATATTTCTAAATACATACACATTATAGATAAATTACACCCAAGCCCAGAACAAATGATTATGCTCATCATACAATTATTTGTCCTGGGTGGAAATCGAACCCACGACCTCTGGCTCAGCACTCAAAAAACACAATAATAAAAGTTAAGAAGATAACAGATAGTGATTGTGCGATATGGTTTTCTGTTCATTGAAGATTGGAGGTACAATGGGTCGGACAGATCCTATTCGAAAAAATAAGTTGAACGTTGGGTACACTGAAAGTTTTGCGTAACTCATTAATAAAATAATTTACATACATATATTTACTGCGTTTCGAAGTATTCTCTATTACATTTTAAACACTTTTTCATTCGGTCAAACCATCTTTCAAAACATGAGGGCCATTGGTCTAAGGGCATGTTTTTCACGTGCTGGTTGAAAGCTATCACGGCCTCTTCCGGCCCCGTAAATGTCATACCTCTCGTCAAATCTTTAATTTTTGGGAAAATAAAGTAATCGCATAGTGCCACCTATGTAACAATATATCCATGTTTCATCTCTTGTCACAATGTCATACGCAGCATTTTAACGTCTGTAATCGTACTTTAACAACATATTTTATACCAATCAAAACGAGCCCGTTTTTGTTCTGAGATGAGTTCATGAGGAATTCAGCGGCAACAAAGTTTTCTAACTTTTAAATGCTGATGTAAGATTTTTTGAATTTGGCTCATACCAATCCCCAAATGTCCTCGAATCACTTCATAGGTGATACGCCGGTTTTATTTCAATTAGTTGTCTGACAGTAGCCACATTATACTCAGTGATCGCAGTTAAGGGCCGACCTTCACGAATTTCATTATGAAGAGAAACAGCCACGATCAAATTCTGCGTACCAACGCCTTACGCTGCTCAAATGAGGTGCTTCCCTCCCAAAAGCATTTTTTAAGACGAGCAGTGCAGTCTTGCGGAGTCAGTAAACTTTAAAAAATCATAAAAAACCATTGCCCTAAAATCTTTTCGCGTTACTTCCATTTTTGCTACGGACGACGAACTTCAACTTGTGATAAAAAACAATTGACATGCAATTTCCTGTCAATTTTTTTTAATCAATGATCGAGTTTCTTATTATGAGCGGCCAGGAGCGTAAAACTTTCAATGTGCCCTATGTATTATTTCGAAACGAGACTACTTTTAAATGTTTAGTTTTTCTAAAGAGTTTTCTCGACAAGAGCTTGACATATTTGGTATTTTTTTAATCAGGAAGTAAAGTGACTTTTCGTACCATCTTCATTGTATTAGTCGTTATATTTCAACAAATGTAAATTGAAAGGTCTAGGCGTTGTGCTCGTCTGGGGTGTTTTACACACCAACTCTACACAGAAAATGCGACAGGACGTATTAAATAAATAAATAAATAAAATTGTTTAGTGTTACAAAGCTTTAAGTCTTTTATCAACAATAAAAATAAAATTTACTGCACGAAGGTACATCAAAAGTTTTCAAAGAGGATTGTAGACGTTAGGAGCTTTGCGTCGACGCGTCCAGTCGTGCAGTCTCACTTGTACTTGAACAAATGGGCTTTGCTAGTTGTAAGAGTATAATACTCGGGCTTGTTCCATGCAATCCTGTGAGGCGTAAGCTCAGTGTTAAACGAAGAATTATTGTTTTTATTTAACTCTGCGGACAGAAGATAGGTACTGAAAATATGAAGCATTGCGTGTCTAGCTTTAAAGAGACAATGCCTAATTCTTTCGTAGATCGTACAGTGTGAACCGGAGCATTGTCTGTTACCCTTTCATGCCATTTAGAACTACTTCTTATCCTTCTTCAACATAATATTATATAGATGTGTTAATTGGCACATTATTGCGGTAATATTTAAACATACAATACCTTTTTTTTTTGCGAATTTTCGATCGTATTGCACCGAACTTGGTCAACAGCATTTATACCTGTACTAAGCAAAACATGGTTGATATCCCTGCCTTTCCAATCACCTTTATGATATATTAACTAAATATTAGAATTTATTTATCCTGCTAGTATTGAAAAAATCATTAGGTGTTCGTAATACTCACCAGCAGATACACAACACTATTGAAAGAAAAAGAAAGATAGAAAAAAAAACATTTGTTTTGTTAGCACTCAAAGTTAATACACACTTATGAAAAAAAAAAAAAAAGGTTGCCATACTTTGTGTGTGAAACAAAAATGGTTCTTAGCTCATCATAGTGCGGCTTCGTGTAATTCCCGTAGCGGCGCTGATATTCTGCTCCGGCCAAAAGTGACGTGCATGGTCTATAAGCAGGCCATAAATCAATTTCAATTCACTACAATACATCTATACAAATAAATAAAATTGGAGTGACTGTTAATGGCAGCGGTGGCGCCTCGAGAGGTTGGTAGTCCCTCGAGAGACTCTCTTTGGGAACCACCCTCAGAGACGACACCTAGTTGTAATAAAGAGGGAGAATCGATCCCAACGAGTAATCGTCCTCTACGAAATTGGAGACCACCAGTCCGTTATGGGTTCGAAGAGATAGACTACATGTATTTATAAGTTTATAACCATTTATATTTACTTACAACTGTGGTTAGTCCTCTAGTTGTATATAATACATGTAGCGTAAGTAGATAAGATTAATTATAATAATATTATAATGTCGTTAGCATTTAAGTGTAGTTGCACTACACAGGTTATGTACCTATTTTCTTTTTTTATTTTGTATTTAGTAAATAAGGGTGGAGGTGTTGCATATGATTGTGTATGTGTGAGTAAGACTACGTAACGGTACGCAACTTGACCGATAAAGCTAACGTTTCGTTTGAAAGAGCGTCTGCAGCAAAAAAAAAAATGGAAATTGACATGAAAATTCTTTATGTGCTGTTTAGAAAAGTGCACCTACATTAGAAAAAGAGTTTTCGGAAAATAAAATTATTTTCAGAATCCATTTTTTTTGCAAGCTAAATCAACTCTTTGTCGGCTACACATAACGCTCCTAAAATGTAACCACACCTTTCTGTAACACCCAGTATATTTTAACAACTTTATTCTATCCAAATTTTTCTACCAAAGAAAAAAGATCATTTGAAAAAAAATATTATAAAAATTAGATATCTTTGCTTGTGCTTAGTCTGTCACGTCACTATTGTAAGGGATAGGGTTCAAAAATTACGATACCGTTCGTTTACTACCACTATAAGTTGTATTAATATAGCGCTCATTATTATCTTTCCTGGGAACTACGTTGATGCCAGATTGTTAACAAGTCCTTTAAGTGGGGCGTAAAAAACCAGCTTTCGAGGTCGTCAAGCTGAGGGCCACCATTTTAGAATCATCTGTATCTATAATGGTGGTCCTCAGTCTTTGGACCTCACTTACCATCAGGCGGTTTGAGGTCATTCTGACATGTCATAATAAAAAAAAGTTATTGTTCTTTACTGATCTCGCAGGGCCACTGCCGTCCTTAGCTAGGCAACACTAAATGCACTTGAAAACTTGAAATACGTCTCATGAATTATCATAAAGCGTATTTTAAGTATTGCGCGCGCTTCGCGACGGTAATATTTACACGCTGTATATTAACACAGCGTGTAAATATCTCCGTCGCGAAGAACTTACAAAAACGGCTTTCTGTGTATACTTATCACAATGCAAATATCAGTTCATCATAAAAATGCGAGATTAAGAATTTACAGTCATTAGTTTGATTTTGCGCTACGCAATGTACACGCAACTTACATAGGTATCATTTTTGCGCGGTAAGGAAAGGTTTTTACTTTAAACGTTCGGCGCCGTCGGAGCAGCTGATTGTATAAACGTTATTTAATTGATTGCTGTTAATGTAACTACAGAGAATCTAAGAATAAAACTACTGTAAAAAAATTCTTATTGAAAAAAACGATAATGCGCGACAAAAGTAAAAGTTTATTACGTACAAATCCTGTATTTTTACCTGATTGCTTAAGAATGAGGGTAATGTTTTTCGAGTGTACATGTACTAGAGCAGTTTTATCGATGTCAACATGAGAGGTGTAATTTGAATCGTCTTAATAGTAGGACTGAAATAATAGTAGAGTATTGGATGTAAAGATGGTATCCGCGAAAATAAAATTTATAGAGAAAATTAATAAGTAAACTTTGTTAACTAGGTTAAAACTACCATCATTAGTTAGAGCTAACACAGTAGATTTAAAAAATATGTGATACTATTCGAAATATTCAGTGGTTTCCTTTTTTGTTTGAATTGAATCGACGACGTTGATGGATCGCATGATTTATCACGCAAATCTGAATATTGTGTTCGGATTCGTACGACATATGACTCCGATTTCATTCACACTGGGACTGAGACTGCAAAAACGCAATATAAGCCACACCCTGAATACTTGATTTATATTCGCAAAACCTGCAAAACAACACTTAAACAACGAAGTCAGAAAAAATATTATTAACAAATACTTGCGACGCAATTCTCTCAGTATCTTCCTCATTGGAAACAAGCAATGGTTCTAAGTTTACAGTTAGATACGTACAAAATATATATACGTACATACATCAATCATCCTATAACCACCTGTACAGACAGTGGGAAAACTAGTAAAGAAAATCTCCCCATCGTATACCTAATATAACAGTAGATAACTGATATAATAAGAAGAAAATTGCTTAAACAATACGTCGAACACATATTCGCAGCGACTGTATTGATTTAATGTGTCGGAACTGTTGATATATCTCAATAAAAACTTCATATATTTGCGACTGAATGCGGTTCCAGTGTCCCGGAAATTTGCGGAATAAGTACCATTATAACTACCGCAGCAGGTATCGTTTTGCGATGTGATAAAAATATCAGTGAATTGCATTTGTGATTGACTGTTATGGATGGGTGCTTAATTTAAAATTTAACAACATTTTCATAGAACGACCACGTTTTGACGGGGAGTTATTGATTCCATTGGTAAAATTTATAATCACATCCGCACCGCATTGCAGTAGTATGTAGATTTACAGGTTCCACGACACGAGTCGTATACGTACTGTATCTTCGTACAAATAAAAGTACATCGATAACAGTCATTTTTGAAAAACAATTTAACCCATACCACTACCCATAACACAAGTTAAATCTTACCATGGGTACCAGAGCCTGACTATATTAGTGTTATTAATTTCAAAAATTCTATTTTTGTAGAAACTTTGTAGGTACTATTTATTAAAGCGTTAATAAAAAAAAATATTATTATTATTATTGTGTTTCCATGAACATCGTCATTATATTATCGTAAGATTTCGCATCGTATCGAGCTAATTAAGAAAAAATATATTTTAATATCACGCATACCCTCCTTATTCCCAAAAAATTATCCTTTCCAATTCAAACGAGTGCAGTATCCTGACCATAACCACAAATTTTTTTCCCATGAACCTTCAGATAATTTGGTCTAATGTTTTAAAGTCAGTTTAGTCCAACTACCTGTGCTAAAAATACATCTATAGTTGTCACTACATCAAAAACTCTCATTTATTTTATTAAAAATAGGGACAAACTATAATAGATGATAAGTATGATAACACAGTTTACTATTTAATAAAAATAAGTTAATAGACATTATTTTGACTCGTTATACCGGTAACGCAATGCTATTTGGTCAATTGTTAAATATGAGTGAATAGTGTTGTTATAAAAGGGTAGGAATAAATGGAGAACGAGGACTAGAGTGGGGATAGAGGTATAAACAACTTGGCAGTTACTGTTAGTTAGTGATTTGCATAGTTTATATCAGTGGTTGTGAGACTGTTACTTACAATAACACGATTCGTTGCCCTATTGGCAGCATCAGCTGTTTATATCCAATTTTCCCACTGACAATACGATTTTTCATACTTTAAAAATAGGTATGAGCCCTATTATTATGCGATTAACATCATCGTGTATTACTAGAGCATTACAAAACCAAAACGTGTATTTTGTGTTCCTCTAGGGAACTCAGCAAACAGATCTCTACCTTAATTACGATTAGTTTAGACACGATATGTTTTATGTATATAAGCTTATTTCTATATGCAAAGAAATAGGTACCTCCTTTCAAATTCGCGCACGAACATTCGAGCACAAGCTAACTAACTGTAACAAATACGAATAGCGGTATAAAAGTATAACTGAAGAAGAAATAAAATGCATTAAAGTAATAATAAACAGAATACCCTAGTGTATAAATTGCTTTGTATAAAGCTGTATCTAAGTTTAAATACTAACCCAACTTGTATGTTATAATGTTCATCTTGATTCTGCCATGGCTTAGAAAGCAAATGTCTGCCTTCACAATAGCTTTCAAAATTAAAAACTGGCCGTGCGTTTACTTGCGGTACCTAGTCCATACACGACCTTTATTTTGCGCGATTCTACTGCGTTGGTGCCACAATAGACCTCGTATTCAAAAAGATCGCGCCATTCCGATATATCCACGGTCACAGAAAAAGCGATATCAAAGAAGAAGCCAACGGTGGACAAACATATGAACAACTGATTTAAAAAAATCTACATCTAAATCTTCTAATTTAATTGATAGTCATCAATCTGTCTATCAATCAAAGGAACTAACGTTTTATAATATAACTAGCAACCCGCCCCGGCTTCGCACGGGTAGGAGAGACATCTTCAACAATCATCATTATATTTCAAACAATTTACACAAAACGTTAACAAATTATACACCTAAACCTTCCTCATGGATCACTCTGTCTATTGGTGAAAACCGCATGAAAACCCGTTCAGTAGTTTTTCAGTTTATCGCGAACAGACAGACAGACGCGGCGGGATATATATATTATCGCTATTTAGTCCCAAATTAAACATTTAATATGTCATCACATCTAATATGAGGAACACAATATTACCTTCGTTTATGGTTACTGCTCCGCTCCTAAGGGTGGTAGCGTGATGCTAAATGGTCTATAACCTTCTTAAAGAACTGGGTTATCGAATACAAAAAGATTTATTCAAAAGTAACTGCTAGTTTCAGAGATGAGCGCGTTTAATCAAAAAGTAACAAAGAGAGAAGAAAAGATATTACCGCCGATTTTGGCCTGATGGTTGGCCACCATCAGGCCAAAATCGGCGGTAATATCTAATACAAATACAACAAAACTAAGGAGTAGAAATAGACGAATAAGTATACCATCTTATAGGTATATAAAATGGTATACTTGTTCGTCTATTTTAAAAGTTGGTATGAAATTTTGTTCCCTAATTTCTTTCGCGCCAAACGAAGTCATTTCAAAGAGGCTATTGTAGTTACTTTCGTATGTTGGTTAAAAATGTCCAGATAGTGAATGATTATGTGTGAAAAGATTTTTTATTGGCTGTGGCGGCTCCTCAATGTTGGGGAGACTAACTTTTCCAGAAGCACAGCACATACCATTAGGTTCATCGGCCCATTTTTTGGCAGAACACTTAGAGCAGATCTTATTAATGGCTCCGAATCGGACGAAAGACTGTTGAGCATAATCAATCTGTGGATCATATCTAAAAGCTGATGTTACTGTGAGCGTAAAACTCGATTAGCCGTTGACGTCTGTTGTCTTTCTCTCTGATCTCGTAGGCGTTGGGAACGCTCAGAGTTCGATTCCCTAGTGCGAGTTTGTATATTTCTAATATTTTCCTCTTCAAGCCTACAAACGCTTTGTACTCGACTCTCGCGCGGACTTGGAAAGTCCTCAAATTTTGTTCAGCAAGCCGCTGCGAATGCTCGATAGTAGACTCTCACGCGCGGACTTGGGAGGTTCTCGAATTTTATTCAGCAAGCCGCTGCGAACGCTCGATATTCGACTCTCGCGCCGGACTTGGGAGGCTCTCGAATTTTGTTCAGCAAGCCGCTGCGAACGCTCGATACTCGACTCTTGCGCCCGTACTTGAGAGGTTCTCAAATTTTGTTCAGCAAGCCGCTGCGAACGCTCGATACTCGATTCTCTGGCACGCGATTGCGATGCGTATTCTCTCCGACTTGCAAGACGATTTTCAGTTTCTGATGAAGATTCTTCATTACGACGTATTTTTGATGCCCTACCCTATTTCTACTATTTCTAGAAAGTTGAGATCTTTCGACATTTTAAAATGATAAAAAAAGATAAAGAGCGCGGCACTTCATCTCTTGACATTGACTCCTCTCCCATACGGCCCGTACCCCAGTGATGCCTACATCGCATAAGGTGCTGTCTAGGTAGCCGAGCAGGGTGAGCGGCGACCACGCAACTTTTTTCTAATACTTACCTTTTTAAACTCGCGATATCTTTCGAATGGAATGTCCGAATTGAATAATTCAAAAAGTTATATGAAGGTATTGAATCAGTCTTGAATATAAAGTAATTTATTTTGATAAGGATTAATATCAAGATACTACTAAAGAGCCTTTTCTAGCGGCGGATTTTCAATTAAATTTTTAAAATAAAAGAACACTTATTGTGGCATAACTATAATAGTTAGACATATGCTGTCGCGACACTTTTTGTAAATAATGATGTGTTCTGCAAAGTCGTAGTTCCCGGAATTCCGGAGATTAGCCGGAACAAACAGAAAGACAAGACAAAAAACGTAAAAACTGATTTTTAGGCATAGGTATCGTGCAAATAACTGTATGAGCTTAAAAAAACTATTATTTTGACATTACAAACAGACACTCCAATATTATTTATTTGTATTGATGATGTATTTATTAATGATGATGATAATGTGCGTATTTTTATCAGTCCATATCAACTGTAAAATATAATCATGTTAGATTTATGGTTAAATATAAAAACAAAGTGTTAAAATTCGTTGTGACTGATTTAACCTCGTATAGCCGACAGTTTACAAAGTAATGACCGAAATGTACTATGAATCCTACAAGCCGTTGAATTTTGTTTTAATTTGTCCAACGGCCTTTACGCCCTTTCAAGTCCGTTGTTAAAACATTTACATATCCACAAAAGGCTTTCCACGCGACAAATAAGGTAGTGTTAGTACATTTAGATTACAAATGAACTTTCGTAATTCTGATTTTAAAAGTTTAATACTTTTGAGAAACATTTCTAACTTTTTCTGATATAGAATAATTGTAAGTAGGATCTTTTTTTTTAATAAAAACCTTCCTTTTGACGGTGCTAATTACGTAATTTGTAAGTAAGAAACACTGCAAATTGGGCACATAGAATAGTATATCTATTGTACACCAACGACATATCTAGTTCTGTAAATGAAAATCTGTGTTCAGGGAATGACTTTTTAAATTACTTCTCTGTTTGTTCAGGACGCATTGCGCGGGCGCCGTTGCGCGTCTCTCCGTTCCGCCGCTACCTCGATGCGAGCGGACGAGTCAGGGCGAAGCACGCCTTCCACGGTGCACCGCGCATCCCCATCACCTGCTGATACGCCCGCTCCCAAGAAGTCTAATTGGGAAGTGATAGAGCATTTCTCCTCCAACAGAAGTAAGAAGAGTCCCACTGCGGTAAGTACCTTTATATATACAAGATATCGCCTGGCGGGCGAATTTCGACCATAATTCATTTTGACCCGTACCCATGACAGGTCAACATATTTCCTGGACGCGGAGAAGGGCGGGAATAGGGAAGAGGGGGGAGAGGGAAGGGCTAGGGCCTCCAGTAACCTCACTCACGCGGCGAAAAGCAAATGCAAGCATTGCTTCACTGCCGGTTTTCTGTGAGGCCGTGGTATCACTCCGGTCGAGCCGGCCCATACGTGCCGAAGCATGGCTCTCCCACGAACAGCGGCAATAGCTTGATGTAGCCGTTTTCAAACTTTTAAACAATATGAATCACAAATTTTTAAATTTGTGATTCATATTGTTTAAAAGTTTTAGCTTTCTGCACTTCTTCTATACATAAACTTTGGACATTCAAAATTTCACATTCCTGCGTTCGCAAAATTTCCTTTTAAATGCGTACAAAGGATTTTCTTCACATATTAATATGGAAGATTGTTTACTAGGCTCTCATGTAAGTAAAGAAGTTCTACAAAATTACTTTTGAGAGATTTAAATCTGGTGTTTAATAAATAATAAGGCACACAGTAAGTAAGTATATTTAAATAAACGTATCAGAATTAAATATCGCGTGAGAAAGAAGCACGATTTCGTAAAAAGGATCGTCCTAAAAATAAGCTCCTAATTTACGCACACTTAGATTGACACGATTGCCTTTTCTATAAATAACTCGGTGTTAGACTGTATCACTTTTAGTATAGATATCGACCGATTATGCCTTCGCTTAAGGCGATTAAGGCTTCCCTTGCGTAGAATTTACTTTGTATTCTTTTTTTCTAAATGGAAGGTCATTATAAACAGTTGTAACATTCGTGCTTCATTTGTGCTTTGGCAACGCTTTCTAACCTAACATGAAGCTCTAGTGATCCTATTCCACAGTAGTGAAGTCAGAAACGGTGTCAGTGCTAGCCAGCCGTGCTATGTAGCCGGTGTCTTTCTACTATAGGGTGAGCTTCATCCCTGTCCCTTAAGTCCAATTCTTGGTACGTCGTAAAAGTATTTTACTTTTTCCTTATTTTTAAATTATCAAAGTTTGTTTCGCAATTTTCTAACTTCTGGTATGTAATTGTATGCCGTTGGATAGCTAAGAAGTTGTACGCCGATAAAGTACTTATTTGTTTTTTGCAGAAATCAAATCAAATCAAATCAAATTTATTTCCTTAAAACAAGTATAGTACATGTACAATGTTGTCATGACACAATAGTGGGAGACTGGTTTCCAAGCTAGGTAGAATACCTGTGTTATGGATAACCAGGCTACCATACCACGAGACAGCCATATTTTAATGTACAAAGCTGGAACTAACGCTTAAAGAATTAAAGAGAAATTAACAAAAAACAAAATAAGCAAAACAGGTAACTGAATATGAATTGTGCGTGTGGATGTGTGTGTGTGTGTGTGTGTGATTGCGTGTGTGGGTGTGTGTGCGTTTTATTATTTTTCTATTTGTAGCAAATTTTCTGTTTGTTCATAATTCAGGGTTAGTAAAAATTTAGAAACAACTACTTTAACATGCGTTTTAGTTTTAGGATATATATCTAAAGATTTATTTAATTTATTATATAAAAATCCGCCTAAAAAGGAAAAAGATCTGTGGGAGAAATGGGAACAGCATGAGGTCGAACATACGTTATGTTTGCGCCGTTTTGATAATGCAGAGGGGTCAAAGGATAGTAAAGAATGTTGCTTAAGAACTGCGTACAAAATGTATAATTGCCGAACTGAGTGCAGGGAGCATTTCTGATAAAGCTCCACTGTAGGAAAACGAAAAGGAAGAGATAGTGACGTTTTTAGCACAGCTCTTTGTGCCCTCTCTAGCTTTAGGAGTGAGGATTTATAGGTTCCACCCCAAACTGTGACACAATAGATTAATAACGATTGGCAAAGCGTTACATACACCATTCCAATAGTAGTAGTGTCAGCGACCCCTCGTAAGCTCTTGAAGACATACATTAGTTTGCGGATTCGTGCAGTAAGCAATTCGATGTGACCATTAAAGTTTAGATTCTGGTCAATTACAATGCCGAGATATTTTATATGGCTCACATTCTGCAGTTTTGGGCATGTACACTGATGGTTAGTGATTCCAGAATAAGAGCAGCAATGGGCTACAATAGTCCACCGGTGGTCAACTGGAGAACCTCGTTTTGAAAAGGAAACATATTTTGTTTTGTCCGTGTTTAATGTTAAGATGTTTTCATTAAGCCATTTCGTGACAGTATCAAAGCCAGTTTGAGCGCAAGCGTAGACCTCTTCCCATGTCGGTGCCCCAAATATTAGTACTGTATCATCCGCGAAGGTAGTAATTCGTCCGTTTACCAGTTGGAGATTGCAGAGCTCATTAATATATATGAGAAAAAGGGTAGGACCTAAGATACTACCCTGCGGA
Source organism: Euplagia quadripunctaria (assembly GCA_963859945.1). Lineage (NCBI taxonomy): Eukaryota > Metazoa > Arthropoda > Insecta > Lepidoptera > Erebidae > Euplagia > Euplagia quadripunctaria. The sequence continues at coordinate 913,575 of OY982559.1, forward strand.
ACGCCATATTGAACAAGTAGATCCTCGCTAACATTCTCCCCAATTTTTGTGCTTTGTGTTCTACGACTCAAGTAGTCACTAAACAGTCTGTGTTGTTCCCCTCTCACACCAATATGTTCCAATTTCTCTAGTAATATTGGAGTAGAGAAATCGACCATTTCAATAAAAAAACCTGTTACAAATATGAAAAACAAAAAACCTTCCACATTTCTGATTTAAAAAGTTTATTTTCGTTTTATGGTTGATTATTATGTACTGAAGTGTTAGCAAGCAGATAATAACAATAAAAACTATTTCCATAAATTAGTAAAATTTTCAAAGTTTTATACGTTATCTTGGATAAACTAAAATTACTCGAAAATGGTTGACATTTGTCTAAGAGTCATAGGGGGTAATTTGGTTGCAAATGACCTCTTCTACATCTCCTTAATGGATTGCCATATTACCAGTAATCCTGTATACAAGAATAGCTAATTTAAAGTTATTAGACAGAAGAAGATCAGCCAGTAATCTATAATTTAATGAGACCCAAGGAATCACGACACGGAAATGTTCGTTCATATCTGTCTCTTCAGTCTGTTGGAGTACTTCCACTAGACAAAAGATCGGAACCATCTCTAAGTAGTGTTCTAACGGAGACTAATATTCACAAGGCTCTATTTTACACAACCCTTAAATCTGTGTGTTCGCTACGAGTACAGCTTTTGGTACACCAATTTTTTCTTTAAAATGTAATACGGCTTCTAAAATATCTCAATGCGATAGACACATGATCACAAACATCACAACATCACATAACTAGTAATGGACAAGTGAAAATCATTTTAAATTTCATAATAATAAGTTCCTATATGTTCGTAGCTTTATTGTACTTGTACTTGTACTGCAATTAAAAGCATAAAACCGCGGTGCGGTATGTACCGGCGATGCGGTACTGAAGCGGTTGACTGCGCTGAAAGCGCTCAGAGCGCGGTGCGCCAATTATTGCATCGGCTCTGCCCGCCCACTACATGTCGTCAATCAATTCAGTTATTCGTCAAGAGCAGTACTTTTTTTTCGGGATGAAACATATCCTATGTCTTTTTCTGTGCCTTTCTTTGCATACATGTTGTCGGGCAATATGCATGCAAAATTTCATGACGGTCGGTTGAGTAGCGGCGGCGTCGCGTTATAATAATAATAGAGATAAAGATTCTGCATTATTTCACCATAATCACCATAAGCAAGTACGTAGTAGTTTTACATCTGAGTTATTATTAAACAAGTTTCGTTCCATTAACCTTTGTGAATAAGATTAGAATTTCTGGGTCTCAACCAATGCAAGCGATGGCGTGGGTGTTTCTATAATCATTCGTAGTTTATCCTTGTGTGGAAGTTTATCCTTGTACAGAACCTGAACAAGCTATGCTTAGTTTGGATCTAGATAGCATTGTAGGTACATACCGTTTTGTATTTAATTTTATAGGTTGTTTATAAGAAATATTTTAAACATCTTTTATTTGTTTACATACAAGGACATAACTCGTGCATTATAGAGCTGATATAAGGCAAGAAGTACAAGTTTTTTTTTAATAAATCTGTATAGTATATCAAGTGATAAATTGCTACCAGAAATTTATTAGTTAGTACTAAGAGTTTATTCATTAGCACATTCCTCTGTTTGGTTGGTGCGGTATTGTGAACGATTCTTTAGGCACCGCTGGTCAAGTATCGCACGAAAAAACTCGGAAGTAAGTACAATTGGAAGAGAGTGTTATCGTTATTACACCCTTCATGGCCGTAACAACGTGTTTGGAGCATTCTATCCCCACTTACTGGTATACTACGTAATCGCGCGAAAGCTTTCTAATTGACTAAGTGTATTTTACATTAATATTGTAATTTTTTTTACTTTTAAATTATTATGAAGGATAGTGCGAACTTTAAGTACTTAATTGAATGTCTATGGTAGATAAACTATAAAAATAATTTTGAATTGAATTAAGACAATTTACTCAGAATTTTGAGTTTTGAAGATTCGTGAATACCATTTCTACAAAATTTATGCGTTTACTGGTGCCGGTGGGAGCACTTATTTAGAGGATAGGGAGAATATATTGAGGGGTCTGAGGCGAATTGATTCAAGCACCACATTGGACCATATTGATTTATATATATCGTTGCAATCAGCGATTTTTTTGCGTCTTTTGGTACGGGTTTTATGAAAACCTGAGGACTTTTTTGGCGTAAAAATCTATTTTCTTTGATCTGTTACTGAACTTCCTTGTACTTGAATCGCTTTACCTTGAACAGAAAATAGGACGTTTTAACTTAAGCGACATCTAAGTCGCTACACAATACCTTTAAACTAATGAAATTTACCTAAATTTAAAGCCCTTTAGACATAGTTTCATTGACTTCCAGCTATAATGCAATGAAAGCAATACTTTGCAGACAGTGATTTTTTTTCCAAAATATTTTACTTAAAATTGCTCTCCTGTAAACTTATAAAAATGGGGCTTGAGTCAATTCGCTTCAGACCCGTCAATATGTATTTACATATTATGTTCTAACATTCCTTCTATCTTAACTAAATATTACACTGACCTTGCAATAAAATATTAGTTTTATAAGGGTAAGTAAAAAGCTGTTACTTCATTATTGAGATGGCTTTTGTTCAATGTTATACACAACAAAAAGGCATTTTGGGAATACCTTTTTTAACATGGCAACCTTTTTCAACAGCTTTTATAGAAATTGCTGCATTAGCGGAATTAAAGAATGTAGTTTGAATTAAAGATAAAACCAAAAACTAGAAAAGTTATGGCACAAAATATATTATTCAATACCTTTTTACGCAAGTAATATAATTCTTTGTAGGTACGAGACCTAAGAAAACAGTAGAAATATGTTCAGTTTATAGAACGCGCTTTCTTTCTTATCTTGAAAAAACAAGTGACATCGGTCGACGTGTGCCCCGTGGGAACTTTGACTGTCACGACACGGTACCGACATGATTTTACCAACGATTCGCTGATACGTATCACTTTAAAGCAATTACGCTGTTATGGTTAGATGATTGGGCGTATCCTGAGATGATGACTAAAGAAACAGAGAAATGTCTAGTAATTTAAAATGTCTTTTAAGTTATAAAACTAATTCGCAAAAGTACAACAGCAACTTTTGTGATATCAACAATAAAATCGCTTAACCACCATTTAAATGTAAGTCGTTTGCCCTAGATTGGATTACAAATTTATCGAGTTCGGGCTCTCAATCTCATTATTACTTAGGGTATAATAACAATGATACGAGTAATTTCCTGTCACTTAAAAGGAGAAAACCTTAAGGGCCGAGTAGGTAAATTGTTGCATGTATACTAACTAACTCTCGCGGCCGTAGGTCTAAATTAAGAAACACAGTGTTGTTTTAGTAACACCTACAATACAATCGCTTCGTCGTACCCTTCCTCGTGGTACCCGGAGATTCCCCGGAAGAAATAGGTTTTAATGTATTTACATCATAACCTTTTTCTTCCCGGGAATCTCCGCATATTTGGACTTCTGTCGTACAATATAAACAACGTCGTCATGGGAACAATGAGGTAGATCATAATGTTGTTGTATCTTTGTCAGACGATGTTTTTAACTCTTTGTCATGTTAATGTTGTAAAAATATTCGTTCTGAACATTTCTACTTGCTAGATAAAATAGATTATGATTGGCAGTCAGCTTGTCTTTTCTGAAAAGGATACTTGTACAGTTGTAAGATATGTTATACCTTCTGACCAAGCTAAGTGTTTTTCTTAAGAGTTTCTCACTTGCTCTTTTCTTATTGGACGGGTCTAGACTTTGTTAAGTAAAAGTGATAACAAATATTACAATGTTCGTTTTTACTGATTACTTTAAACTGTACATGTTTAGAACCATTGTGGAAAAGGGCCCACCCTTCTCCACAATGGTTGATCAAAGGCTATCCTCCATTTTTCAATATCCTGTGCATCCTATGATGCACAGGATATTGAAAAATGGCATGCACAATAGAGAAATGAAATGTAATGTCGTTTGACCCCATCTATCCAATATCGGTGAAAATAAAGTTACTTAAAACTGCCTATAACTATGAACTCCACAGTTATACCCTGTTTAAAAGTATTTTATTAATAATATTGGTAATTCTGGTGTATTGCCATTACTCCATGAAACAAAGTGATTGTGAATATTTTTGAAAAAGTTCGGTTCGGTACTAGGTCCTTGCAAAGAATAAAATGAACAGTAAATTTACATGTTTTTTGAACGTCACACACAGATCACAAGAGTGCCAGTTTGTGCCAGGTATCAACGCGCTTAAATACCCACGTAAATGAACTCGCGTTCTGAGTCATATCATTGTTTTTTTTGTTATAAAAGTCAGTCTCACTACTTACAAAATTAGAAATTTAAAGTCTAATTTACATTTCGAAATTAGTGGTATACAATTAATTTCATGACATTACTTTCAATAAGGAACAATTTGTAAACATTAAGTTTTACAATGCATGCATAAATTTCATGAAACTGGAATAGCTTCGTGCCATGCACAATATTTTTTTAAGACAAATGTCATACAGTATAGTTTTACGATGTAATCGCGACGCACACGACATTAAATTTGCTGCTCTTAAATATTCTCTTGCTACCCATTCCCAAAACAACCAACGACTTTCCTTTCGATAAACTTTTTTTAAATTTATATATTAACATCTGTACCACAAAATTTAGCATTGCAATATGTTATGAGTTAGTAATAAAGCTTCGGTGCTGATGGAGCCAAAGTGTCGGAATCCTCAGCACGGGGCATCGTGAGTAGTGTACGCTTAAGAGGCATTACAACAGTATTACAGCGTATAAAAAAGAGTTATCTTTATTACGGGTCACCTAAGCAC